>VDFB02271358.1:753429981-753640049 GCA_007258455.2 Sequoia sempervirens
AAGATCCTAGGACAAAATTACATTGCATAAGGGAATGAAATTTGGTGGATTTTCCTAAGACAACCAAATTTCACTTTATGATCCTTGGTAGGACAAAATGAATGGTTTAGTGTTTAGGGTTTAGGGTTTAGAATTTGGAATATTTAATGAACTTGCAAGTTAGTGAAGAACATTTTCTTGTGGAATAGTTGATTGAGATCTACTCTTGTTTCAACTAACCAACCTAGATCATGATGGCAACCTTGATCACCAAATTTTAAGAACTTTGATCCCCTTAAGAAAAATGAATTATGATTTAGGGTGACAGGATGGCTTAAGGATTTACGCCTAGTGAGCTCCTAGGAGAAAATGACATGGATCAAATGAATAAAATTTGGTGAAGTTTCCCAAGGCAACCAAATTCTATTAAGAGCCTTTAAAAAAAAATGATGGCTTTAGGTTTAGGGTTTAGACTTTAGAGTTCAGGGTTTAGGGTAATAGGATAACTTAAGGGGATGTACATGTAGTAAGATCCTAGGACAAAATTACATGGCATAAGGGAATGATATATGGTGGATTTTCCTAAGACAACCAAATTTCACTTTATGATCCTGGGTAGGACAAAATGAATGGTTTAGTGTTTACGGTTTAGGGTTTAGAATTTGGAATTTGGAATATTTAATGAACTTACAAGTTAGTGAAGAAAATTTTCTTGTGGAATAGTTGATTGAGATCTACTCTTGTTTCAACTGACCAACCTAGATCATGAAATCTCATTCATATTATAATCGTGCACGATCTTATTATTGTTAAATTTGGTTGCCTTGGGCAACTTCACCAAATTTTAAGAACTTCTTTGATCCCCTTAAGAAATTTGACATATTGGGACCCCTTAAGAAATCAATTTACGATTTAAGGTGATAGGATGGCTTAAGGGGATCTAGATGTCTAGTGAGGTCCAAATTTAGTCATACTATAGCCTCATTGGTTCCATCTAGCTCTAGGTCAAAAGTGTTTACCCCTCTAATAAAAAAAAGTATGTAATGCCCCTCCGTTTTGGTCGTTCTTGAAATTTAGGAAGTTGGTTGTTTGGTGGCCATGTCATTTTCGCTTGTTACGTGTGGTTGGTGATTTGCTAGGTCATGAGGATTTTGGGATTGCATTATTTAATTGATTTTTATGTTAGACAATATCACTAATATTATGACTAGATGTAATTTATCAAATTAATCTAATTTTTAAGGTCACTTGATTTGGTTTGGGATCAAATAAAGAGCTAGATTTAATAATAAATGTTAATTGTATTATCATTGAAAATTTCTTATTTTAAGATGAAAGAAATTGTAAGTAAATGAATTTAATAAAAATAATTATTGTCTAATGAGTGAATTTAATTAAGAAATTTAAAATTGAGAAAATATTAACGTAGATAAAATATTTAAAAATTTGAACTCAAGTTTGAATAAGGATTAAAGCAAGGAAATCAGTTGAAAAATAGGAAAAGAATCGTTTATTGCTAAATAAATAAATAATAATAAAGCATCGTGTTAAGATTTTGGGGAAGAGTAAATGACAAGAAAAACTGGAAAAGATGGTATACGCTTTATCTTCCTCTGTCTCTCCACCTCCCAGGCAGAGATTTCAATCATTGAAACTCATAAATTAGAATTGAAGAGACAACTTTGGGGAAGGATGAAGGATGAGCAAGGGAAGGTTAAGAAAGGATGATTTCGGTATGGTTACCCCTTTAGGATTGGCCATGGGGGTATTGGTAGTGGGGCTACAGGGTTTCAAGATCAAAATTTTTGGGTTTTCTTGGTTATTTCCCCAACTCAGCCTGTGAAGCCCATGGAACGAATTGCCAGGTATGTTCATAACCTGTAGAATCGTTACTTATGTAATTTGAAAAAAACTCAGTTCTTGTAACGCCCGCCGTGCAAACCCCAAAGAAAAACCACATAAAAAGCACAATTTAAAAAAAAAACAAATAATCAATATACAAATATTAAATAATCATATACATAATCATATACTTCATTTCCTTACAACACAAATGACATAACCAACTTTGTTCTTTGGGGCACGCGAGGTCACATCGAATTAAACATTACAAAACATCAACACATAAGATACCATTCTAACAACAAAGGAACTATTAATGACAACATAGATATATACATAGATTCCATCATAAAGTAAAACCATGAGGAATCACATAGCCAAATAAAGATACAATATTGAAATTACATTACAACATCTTTTAATTATACATCATATCCATACAGTTTACATCATGGTTCCCAATCATGTGGGATGAATACAATATACAAGATTATCAAAATACATAGAGATCAACTGGTAAAATATTCAATAGGTTGATACTGAGCCAACGAACGCTGATGGGGAACCCAACGGTGTGTGGAGCACGTTCCACCCGACCATCCCCATGCTATGAGGTGACAGAGAAGTAACTCCGACCAAGATTGTCAACTGACAAGAACCGATGTACAAACATACAAGAAGTACCAAACATAGAGCCATAACACAATACTCCAAATTACAATGAAACAAAACAATAACATCATATCACAGTACCATAAGAGTACAAGGTCATAAGTCAAATATCAATGAGATCATACAAGACCACAAAGTACACCAAAGATGTATCAAGACAATATTCCATAAATCAAAATAAATCCATTTATCAACAATCTAAACCAACTCCCATAACATACTTCCAGAGGAACACAATAAAGTAAAAACACATGGGCAACTAGGGGAGAGTGTCATCGCATAGTCCTACATGGGCTATCTTGTGCTCTTCCTCCCAACTAGAGGCACCGGTCCCATCTATGGCTATCCTATGCCCTTCCTCCCAACTGGAGGCGCCGGTCCATAGGGTGAATCATGCGGAGCCGTAAACCTCTCGTGAAGACGAGGTCATGACCTTTCCGACCACAACCTTCTCAGCCTTCCATTAGTCTATGGGAGCACTAATGAAGACGCATCATCCATATTTTAAATCTTATAATGATATTACTACCCAACCCTCCTAAGTTAATTATTAGGTTTTCACTTGATTACTAACTCACTCGTGGGTTATCCTGTGCTCTTCCCCTTAAACGGGGCGCCGGCCCCCACGAGGAGCCACTCTCCCTAGAGACCCAACCAAAACCAAAAAGAAACAGGGGTTGAACCATCAAAATCATGCACATTGAAATACAATAATAATAACACGCGAGGCATAACTCATCACGCTAAATGAGTACATTATCAAAATCTCACAAGTCTTTACACCACGTTCTCAAATCATGACATAGCAAATACTCATAAGGAAAAGGTATAAATCCAACAAAATCACAATCCTCTGGAAGACTATAGTTTAAAACACAAATGGGGTTCCCACATCAATGCACTCACAATGTCCCGAACCCAACAAGTCTACAAGACTCAACTTCATAAAAAGATTTAAGTCCATAATTAATTCCATTTCCACAATATTCACACTAAAAACAAGATTTAAATAATCAATGCTGACATATATTCATGAATTGCCTTTTTATTATATTATCCTATCACAATTCATAATTTAACAAATTAATAAAATTTCCTTTCTATTTTCATATTTTCACTATAATAAAATTTTGTTTTATTTAAACCAGAAAAAGAAATAATATGTTTACTGACAGAATTAATTAATTAATTTAACAGTTAAATCAGTGAAATCTAATTAAATGAATTAATAAATATATATAAATATAAATATATATATATACATATATATATTTATAAAAGTATACACGCACATTAAATTTTAAATAGGATTTTCGTTTTAACAAAAATAAACATATACCATTTCGAATGGGAAATAAAACCCACACAAAAAACACGGGAATATACTCCCGGCCGCGGGCAGTCTACGAACTGTTCACAGCAGTCTGAAGGACTGTCGTGGACAATTCGCAGACTGTTGCACGGTACAGGGGTCGGCTAGGTGGTGGGTACGACCGAGGCCAAACCACCACTCAGTCTATGGTTTTAATATCAAACGAAATACAATAAGGCCGATGGGAATTCGGCGAAATTCGAAAACTTTTGAATTAAATTTACATTCAACATTTATATATGTGTATATATATATATATACATATATATACTGTATTTTGAAATTTCAAAAACAGAGAATGATAAACACTATACAATTTACTGTGTATGTTTATATATATATATATATATCTAATATATTTGTGAAATATATATATATAAACAAGAATATACACAACCCAGAATTCACAGTAAGGAGATTATACTATAATTGATTTATTATATATATATATTTTTTAGAATAACTCTACGGTAATATTGTTTATTTCCAGAATCCCAACCAAATTTTCATTAAAATAAACAACAATCCCGAACCCTAGAAATTTCAATTTAATAAACCACAATTTTGAATCCTGGTGAAATTTCTTTCAATTGAATAACAGTCCCAAGCATTTCTAAAAACCTAGAAAATTTCTTTCCACACACATTTAATTGAAACCCCAGGAAGAAATTTCATACATTGAGAAACAACTTTTATTTCATTTGATGCTACAGAAAGTAAATAATTAAAAATGAGAAAGAACCTCGCGTCCTGTGCCTGTAGAGGATCTGTGGAAGCTTTATCCCTTTTTTGCAGAGCTAATCCCTTGCTGCCGATTGTTTCCAACAACAACTCCAAATCCTCCCTCAGACTGAACCTTCCTCTTCTTTAATTTCTCCAGAAAACAGAAAAGAATGCAATGACAGAAAATGGGTGAATGCAAAATTTCTCCAGAATCCCCATAATAGAATCCTTCCTCAACAAAGAATAACCCCTAAATAAAATCAATCACCCAGAAAACCTTTTCAATATCCTCTTCCCGGGAATACCAGAAGTCACATCTCAAGAAATAAATCAAAATAATTATTAATCCTTTAATTCCTTTTTGTTGCCTTTTTCATGCATTTGCATTTCATTTCCTTTTATCATGCATTTGATTAAAAAACTTAAATATATTCAAATCCACAAAATTGAACTTTTATTTGTTTATTTATTTATCATCTCCACAAACACTTATTAAATAATCACATGCACATTAAAATAATTAAAATCAACCATTTGCAAGATTTCTCAAAATAAATTTAATATTTTCACAACTACTACTAACATTTATTTATTTATTTATTATTTTATGCTTAATTTAATTAATTGTTTAATTGTTTAATTTATTTAAATCACAACATAAAACCATACACCACATTAAATAAGTCATAAAATCACAATAACATAAAAAAAACCAAGTAACAACAAAATGGCTATAACCAAGACTCACAAACCAAGTAGGTACAAGACAGTTGACACCTTGGAACGGAGTTACTTCCATGTCACCTTTATTCAACTTCCTACCATTGGGTTGTTTCAATGCTCACCCAGACCTATTAAAATAGGTGGAATCGAGTCTTATTCCTGCAAAGCCTGCATCCAACAAGGTGATACACAACATATATACATATAATCAATTACAAAGCATCGTGAGAAGGATTTGCAGTGTAGCAGGGCGCTCGCGAATGAGTGATGCTACCTGTCCCCTCACCAAATCATATCATCATCTATTGCATTATAAAATTACATCAAATTGCATCAATCATCATCAATTACTATTCTCTAGTCTATTGCATTCCAATTAACCCATCAAAACAATCGTAATAAAAATGTCACTATAATATCCATGGCATCATACGAGTAATATAATCAGTAATAATCTAAGCTACCACAACATAATATCAACAGTATCATCAAAACCATAATGTGCCAAACAAGACCACAAAGAATGTCAAGAATCAAGTAGTAACATGAGGGGTATTACATCCTCCCCCCCTAGAATTCGGCTTACTCCTGGAAGTCGATCTCAAGCATAAACACGGTACACCACAATATCAACAATTATAAGCACAAGCACACAATAACAAAATCACCAATTAAACGTCGTTAAGTAAGCAATGAAGATTAAACAAACCAAAAGAATGTCAATGATACCAAAATGAAAATGGGGACGAGGTTGCAACCAGACCCATCAATCAAACACAAGGACGGATGGCGAACTAGATTGGGGAAATTTTTTGGTCAGCTCCTATTTTTCCACGTCAGACCCATTGGGTGTGTAAGATGCTCGCCCTGTCCTGACAATGCAGGTGGAATCGAGACTTAGTTCATGCAATCCTACATGTAAACAAACGTTGTGCACAATACATATATATCACAAATACATCGTGAGAGGAACTCCCAGCATAGTAGTGCACTCGCAAGCGAGTGATACCACACTGTCCCTCCCACCAAACCACACATAATAGTCAAAATAATTCTAGTAACTCGTAAACAGTTTGCTTCTTATTAGTTAGGCAATATTCGCATAAGGATGCTAACCATAAACCTAATTCATCTAGTATATAAAATGAATTACTACTTGACATTATAAGTATCTATACCTGCATATTACAATTACATTACCTTCGTCACTATGCTTTCTGAAGCCAACTTCCTGTAAATCAAAAGCTATGATAGAACATCACACATTAGTACCCATAATTCAAGTTGCAATCTTAACCTCAAGATACTATATTCTACTAAAAATCATAGAATAGTTATCCACAAAACCTCACATCTTCGTTAAAACTCATAATTTTCACACAAAGAACTACACTTTAACCATTATTCAACACCAAATCTCACATCAATTTCAATAAAAAGGGTAAAATTTTACACCTTCACAGATTCAAGAAAACATAATTCATCATTCAAGGACAACAAAATCGCAGATTCCATGCACACTTGACATATTCACACACATAAAACACATCACCAAGAAACACATCACACTAAAACTCAAGGGTCCATAGAGCATCCCCGATAGGAAGGATATCGGTGCATTGCGCACTACACCGAGGGTCCTATCCTTTCCCATCAGTTTCTTGCACCATCGACCCGACACCATCTAACGGAAGAAAGTTCAAGTTCACAACAATGACAGTAGAAAAGTGGAACTCAAGACTCAAGGGACTAAACGCAAGGTTACATAGTGAGCACACATAGTGCCCAGTGTATGAACCTATGCTCTGATACCAAGTTGTAACGCCCGCCGTCCAAACCCCAAAGAACCACATAAAAAGCACAATTTTTTTTAAAAAAAAAAAACAAATAATCAATATACAAATATTAAATATTCATATACATAATCATATCCTTCATTTCCTTACAACAGAAATGACATAACCAACTTTGTTCTTTGGGGCACACGAGGACACATCGAAATAAACATTACAAAACATCAACACATAAGATATCATTTTAAGAACATAGGAACTATTAATGACAACATTAGATATATACATAGATTCCATCATAAAGTAAAACCATGAGGAATCACATAGCCAAATAAAGATACAATATTGAAATTACATTACATCTTTTAATTATACATCATATCCATACAGTTTACATCATGGTTCCCAATCATGTGGGATGAATACAATATACAAGATTATCAAAATACATAAAGATCAACTGTTACAAATCTTCAAAAGGTTGAGACTGAGCCAACGAATGCTGATGGGGAACCCAATGGTGTGCGGAGCACGTTCCACCTGACCACCCCAGTGCTATGAGGTGACAGAGAATTAACTCCGACCGAGATTGTCAACTGACAAGAACCAATGTACAAACATACAAGAAGTACCAAACATAGAGCCATAACACAATATTCCAGATTACAATGAAACAAAACAATAACATCATATCACAGTACCATAAGAGTATAAGGTCATAAGTCAAATATCAATGAGATCATACAAGACCACAAAGTACACCAAAGATGTATCAAGACAATATTCCATAAATCAAAATAAATCCATTTAACAACAATCTAAACCAACTCCCATAACATATTTCCAGAAGAACACAATAAAGTAAAAACACATGGGCAACTAGGGCAGAGTGTCATCGCATAGTCCTACATGGGCTATCTTGTGCTCTTCCTCCCAACTGGAGGCGCCGGTCCCATCTATGGCTATCTTGTGCCCTTCCTCCCAACTGGAGGCACCGGTCCATAGGGTGACTCATGCGGAGCCGTAAACCTCTCGTGAAGACAAGGTCATGACCATGCCGACCACAGCCTTCTCAGCCTTCCATTAGTCTATGGGAGCACTAATGAAGACGAGGCATCCGTATTTTAAATATTATAATGATATTACTACCCAACCCTCCTAAGTTAATTATTAGGTTTTCACTTGATTACTAACTCACTCGTGGGTTATCCTGTGCTCTTCCCCTTAAACGGGGCGCCGACCCCCACGAGGAGCCACTCTCCCTAGAGACCCAACCAAAACAAAAAAGAAACAGGGGTTGAACCATCAAAATCATGCACATTGAAATACAATAATAATAACACGTGAGGCATAACTCATCTCACTAAATGAGTACATTATCAAAATCTCACAAGTCTTTACACCCTGTTCTCAAATCATGACATAAAAAATACTCATAAGGAAAAGGTATAAATCCAACAAAATCACAATCCTTTGGAAGACTACAGTTTAAAACACAAATGGGGTTCCCACATCAATGCACTCACAATGTCCCTAACCCAACAAGTCTACAAGACTCAACTTCATAAAAAGATTTAAGTCCATAATAAATTCCATTTCCACAATATTCACACTAAAAACAAGATTTAAATAATCAATGCTGACATATATTCATAAATTGCCTTTTTATTATATTATCCTATCACAATTCATAATTTAACAAATTAATAAAATTTCCTTTCTATTTTCATATTTTCACTATAATAAAATTTTGTTTTATTTAAACCAGAAAAAGAAATAATATGTTTACTGACAGAATTAATTAATTAATTTAACAGTTAAATCAGTGAAATCTAATTAAATGAATTAATAAATATATATAAATATAAATATATATACATACATATATATATACATATATATATATTTATAAAAGTATACACGCACATTAAATTTTAAATAGGATTTTCATTTTAACAAAAATAAACATATACCATTTCGAATGGGAAATAAAACCCATACAAAAAACACGGGAATATACACTCGGCCGCGGGCAGTCTACGGACTGTTCACGGAAGTCCGAAGGACTGCCGTGGACAGTTCGCAGACTGTCGCAAGGTACACGGGTCGGCTGGGTGGTGGGTACGGCCAAGGCCGAACCACCACTCAGTCTGTGCTTTTAATATCAAACAAAATACAATAAGGACGACGGGAATTCGGCGAAATTCGAAAACTTTTTAATTAAATTTACATTAAACATTTATATATGTGTATATACATATGTGTATATATATATATCTGATATATATATATATATACATATATATACTGTATTTTGAAAATTTGAAAATAGAGAATGATAAACACTGTACAATTTACTATGTATGTTTATATATATAAAATATATTTGTGAAATATGTATATATATATATATATATATATATATATATATATAAACAAGAATATACACAACCCAGAATTCACAGTAAGGAGATTATACTATAATTGATTTATTATATTTTTTATTTTTTTAGAATAACTCTACAGTATCTGTTTATTTCCAGAATCCCAACCAAATTTTCATTAAAATAAACAACAATCCCGAACCCCAAAAATTTCAATTTAATAAACCACTTTCAAATCCTGGTGAAATTTCTTTCAATTGAATAACAGTCCCAAGCATTTCTAAAAACCCAAAAAATTTCTTTCCACACACATTTAATTCAAACCACAGGAAGAAATTTCATACACTGAGAAACAACTTTTATTTCATTTGATGCTACATAAAGTAAATAATTAAAAATGAGAAAGAACCTCGCGTCCTGTGCTTATAGAGGATCTGTGGAAGCTTTATCCCTTTTTTGCAGAGCTAATCCCTCGCTGCTGATTGTTTCCAGCAACAACTCCAAATCCTCCCTCAGACTGAACCTTCCTCTTCTTTAATTTCTCCAGAAAACAGAAAAGAATGCAATGACAGAAAATAGGTGAATGCAAAATTTCTCCAGAATCCCCATAATAGAATCCTTCCTCAACAAAGAATAACCCCTAAATAAAATCAATCACCCAGAAAACCTTTTCAATTTCCTCTTCCCGGGAATACCAGAAGTCACATCCCAAGAAATAAATCAAAATAATTATTAATCCTTTAATTCCTTTTTGTTGCCTTTTTCATGCATTTGCATTTCATTTCCTTTTATCATGCATTTGATTAAAAAATTTAAATATATTCAAATCCACAAAATTGAACTTTTATTTGTTTATTTATTTATCATCTACACAAACACTTATTAAATAATCACATGCACATTAAAATAATTAAAATAAACCATTTGCAAGATTTCTCAAAATAAATTTAATATTTTCACAACTACTACTAACATTTATTTATTTATTTATTATTTTATGCTTAATTTAATTAATTGTTTAATTGTTTAATTTATTTAAATCACAACATAAAACCATACACCACATTAAATAAGTCATAAAATCACAATAACATACAAAAAAAAAAACCAAGTAACAACAAAATGGCTATAACCAAGACGCACAAACCAAGTAGGTACAAGACAGTTGACACCTTGGAACGGAGTTACTTCCATGTCACCTTTATTCAACTTCCTGCCATTGGGTTGTTTCAATGCTCGCCCAAACCTATTAAAATAGGTGGAATCGAGTCTTATTCTTGCAAAGCCTGCATCCAACAAGGTGATACACAACATATATACATATAATCAATTACAAAGCATCGTGAGAAGGATTTGCAATGTAGCAGGGCACTCGCGAATGAGTGATGCTAACTGTCCCCTCACCAAATCATATCATCATCTATTGCATTATAAAATTACATCAAATTGCATCAATCATCATCAATTACTATTCTCTAGTCTACTGCATTCCAATTAACCCATCAAAACAATCGTAATAAAAATGTCACTATAATATCCATGGCATCATAAGAGTAAAATAATCAGTAATAATCTAAGCTACCACAACATAATATCAACAGTATCATCAAAACCACAATGTGCCAAACAAAACCACAGAGAATGTCAAGAATCAAGCAGTAACATGAGGGGTATTACAATTCTTCTTGTGCCACCAGATGGAATAAGGACGCGGCTAAGGTAAGGGATGAAGCGTTGTTATTCTTTCTTAATACTGTTTTGAGGTTGGCAAAGGTTTAGGAACAGAGTTTTCCATCTTGTCTTCAAATACTTTATGCATGTTCTGAAATCATCTAGGACATAATAGGAAGTTTAAAGGTTTAGATAATCTCTCTGATTTTATTGCCAACTAGTCTCAGCCGCAACACTTGAACATAGTAGGAAAGTCTAAAGATTTAAATGACCTGCTTGATTCTTCTAACAATCTATCACAGTTGTAGCACTTGAAAATAAATATTTAATAGAGAGCTCACCTTTGATCGTGGTGAAGTTTAACTCCCAAATTTCAAATCTGAGTGCGTCTCTGGAAACTCGCTGCCAAATAGAACTGCTTCAAGTTTCAAAAGGAAAGGTTGTACATTATTTCTCCTGCTCTTAAGTCACGTATTTGCACCTCACCTTTCTCCTTCTCTTCCGTCTTGTGAATAACATATGAGATATGATAATAATGCAAGTAGATGGCGATATTTCCAAATTCCAATATTCATTTTCTAATATGCTTGGCAACTTGCCTTAGTTATAGCATTTGGAGTTGAGGCGTTGTACAGAATTAAGTAGCCTCCCCGAAACCATTGGCAACCCGTCACAGCCGCAGCTTTTAGACTTGTAAAGGTGTAGTAAATTAAATAATCTCTCTTATTTCATTGTTAACCTGTCTCAGCCGCATACTTGAGCATAACAAGAAGTTTATAGATTTTAACAGACTCTCATATTCTTTCACAGCGCCGCACCTGAAGTATATACTTTAACCTTAAGACTCACTGTTCCTCTTCCATTTCTGTGGTTCTATCATAGTTGTAAGCTATTCATGTTATGATCTTTTTCTATGTCATTCTTATTTAACTCTTTGGCTAGTATTCGATTAATTGCGTATGAAATTGAGGATTGTTGCATATATCCCCTGATGGTATTCGAAGTCTATTCCTCCCAACACAGTAGTCTTTGGCCATCATTGTCTTTAGAATGTGATGCCACCCCATTCATTATATATCATTTGACTGTGCTTTTGATTTCCTTTTTGACATGTTTAAGAATCGCTAATTAGGTAAGGCGTTCTTATTTGTTCTTTCGTTAGTCTTGTTGTCTTACTGCCATTTGATGGAATATATCACTAGTTTCTATATATATTCATTTTCTGCTCATTATCCATGCTGCAATATACCTTAATTGGTATCAATACCACTATCGCCCATATCGAATAATTGACATCACTGCCTTGTCTTATACAAATAAATGAATATGTGCCTTTGACACTTGATAGGTTGGAGAAGATTTAGTCAACAAGTTGAAGGTGCAACCTCCTCACTCTGTTTTGAGTTGTCTATTGTTACTCGCTGGACCAATATGGATTGCCCTTCCTTGCTAGTCCACATTCTATCCCAAATCATCTTTTTACTGTGTGGAGTTTGTTTCCTAGTGATTGGTGTCGCTTTAGATAAGAACTATGCCTTTTCTTTTTCCTTAACATGAGATTGAGTGTATTGGTTTGTGTTTGAAATAAATACATGAGTATCATCGAATTTTCCTTTTTGGAAGGGAAATCTCTTTTATACGTGAACCTTAATATATGATGGAGTTGGGAATGAAGTGCCTTAATATCCATCTCATGAAAAGGCACTTTAATATTTAAAAAGGCATCCTATTATTTATATACTTCTTAAGGTAAAGAGAGGGGATTATATTTCCCTAACTTTTGAAAAGATTCTATTGAACTAAATATATAAGAGAAGGCATAGATATTGTAATATTAGGGATTCTTAGAAAATATTTATTCTCTTTTTATATTCCCTCCTCAAGAAATTAAAATATATAAATATGTTGTGGTTTTAAAATATATCTATGTGTGTGTAAATTTATTTAGATTTAAGATTTAAGTGGTGAGTTTTAATATGAAGTTTAAGTATTTAGAGTTTTTGTGATTATTATCATTTTAAAGTATAAACAATTGGTCTTAAGTGGTTTTCTCAATTAATTTAAATATTGGAATTGAGTGTTAAGTTAGTATGATGAAAGGAAAGTGGAAATAATGTTTTGTACATAAGTAGTTATGAAATGGTAATGAGTTAACTACCCAACTATTAAGTAGTTTTCAATTATGTTGATAAAAGAAAGGAGAAATTTGAATGTATGGGCATGGTTAGAGATTGATTAGAGTATACTTGAATGGGATAGTTTATTGGTGAAATGGGATTTTAATCTTTTGAAAATTGACTTCCTTTATATTCATTTAATGATTGATTTGTAAGTTCTTTTTATGGATAAGTCTTTTAGAATACTTGTGATTGTTATCATGAATTGTTTTAGTTAATTGAGTAATTTAGATGGGTAAGTGGTAAAGTTATTTAGTTTTGGTCGTTAATTGATTGGTTAATGAATATTGTTCTCGTTTGAATTTTTGGTTGTTGATTATTATGCGAGTGTTTTGTGGAGTTGTGAGTGGTTGAGTATTTAAGGTGTTCTTTAATTTGGTACCTTGGAAGTGTTAGTGAGTGTAGGATAATTTTGATGGTGTTGTCTCGGTGTGAATTTCTCTTGAGCTACTCCTGGGTTTTGAGAGGATTTCTATTTCTTAAATTTGTGTTGTTAGTTGATTGGAAACTCTTACTGTTTTGGCTTACCCTCGTTGGTGAGTCCTTGAGTATTTGATTTTTTTTTGGGCTTCCAGAGGCGAGGGAAATCTTGTTGCATGTGATTCTTCAGTGATTTAATTTTGATCATAATGGCGATTTTGAGTTTATGGTTGAGTTGTACCTGATTTTATGAGCATCCTTATTTGTGTTTATAGTGAGATGGGTAATGCCTCGCATGCTTCTCTGTTGTGATCTAATGTTCTTGTTATGTTGTACAACCCTTGGTTTTTTTGGTTTGATGTTGTTGGATTTCTAGGGAGAGTGGCTCCTCGTGGGGTCCGGCACCCCGTTTAAGGGGAAGGGCACAGGATAACCCACGAGTGAGTTAGTAATCAAGTGAAAACCTAATAATTAACTTAGGAGGGTTGGGTAGTAATATCATTGTAAGATTTAAAAATGGATGCCTCGTCTTCATTAGTGCTTCCGCAGACTAATGGAAGGCTGAGAAGGCCGTGGTTGGAAAGGTCGTGACCTCGTCTTCATGAGAGGTTTACAGCTCCGCATGAGTCACCCTATGGACTGGCACCTCCAATTGGGAGGAAGGGCACAGGATAGCCATAGATGGGACCGACGCCTCCAATTGGGAAGAAGAGCACAGTATAGCCCATGTAGGACTATGCGATGACACTCTCCCCTAGTTGCCCAGGTGTTTTACTTTATTGTGTTCCTCTGGAAGTATGTTATGGGGGTTGGTTTAGATTGTGTTTGAATGGACTTATATTGATTTATGGAGTATTGCCTTGATACATCTTTTGTGTACTTTGTGGTCTTGTATGATCTCATTGATATTTGACTTATGACCTTGTACTCTTATGGTACTGTGATATGATGTTATTGTATTGTTTAATTGCAATTTGGAATTGTATTATGTTTATTATTTAGTTTGATTTGGAAGTGTTTCATGATCATCCTTTGGTTACTTGTTTACTGGTTATTGCTTTGATTTATGTGATGAGATTTATTACTTCAAGTTATTATGTTGACTCTTGGATGTTGATTATGTCATTGTAATTCTTGAGTTTTATGATACTTTTGTATGATGTTGAGTCTTGTGGTTCCGTGAATGGATGTTCTTGGTTGAGGACTCTTTCTTGTCATCTCCTTAGCATGGGGGGTGGGTCTTCAGATGCACATGGTCGGGTGGAACGTGCTAAGCACCCCATTGGGTCCCCAGTCAAGGATCAAGAGGTGCGGATTGGTGTTGTTGCAGTGACTCCAGAGTTGTATTTGTCTTGGAGCCAGTTATGATACTTTGTATTCATCTGTTTATTTGTATCATGTTATCTTGTGTATGGTTTCCATTTATGTTTGGAAACACTTTTGTATCATTGTACTTCTAGAACATTGTATTGTAATGTAACGTTAAACCTTGTGTGGATATTGGCCATGGCAATTGTTACTCAATGTGTTAAGTTAATCATGCATATGTTGTATTTATGTACACAGATGGTTTCTTATCAATGAATTTTCATGTTACATTTATTAATGTTTACTTTGTTATGGATTATATCTTTGGCTTTTATTCTTTATTGTCGTTGTATGGATCTAAGTCTCGTAATGACTCCTCGTGTACCCAAGGGATGTATGTGTTAATGAATCTACTTAAATGAAATTCATGTTATGACTTAATGTGTATTACATGTATGTTATGTTAACTTAAAAAAAAAAAAAAATTATTGTGTTGATGTCCTTTGGGGTTCGCACGATGGGGCGTTACAAAGTATCATGTTAAAAATGAATCAATCTATACATATCACAAAAATAACAATAATCTTAAATGTAACCCATACTCTAACAATAATAGAATGCTAAATGATCCCCACCCCTAACCATATCCTAATTGAATTGCAAACCTAATTGAAACTTAATTAAATTATAACCTTTACCTAATCTTAAATGTATTCCTATATTATATTATATTTAGAATTAATTTATATTTGTATTATAATTATATTAATATTTATTATATATTCCTAATTGTAACCTAACTATTTACTACAAACCTAATTGAATATTAAGCCTAATCCTCATTAAAACCCCAAGTAAATTGTAACATTACCTATCCTTAATTGTAATCTTATATTATATTTTATGATATCAAATATTTATATTATTTAATATATTATATTAAATATAATATATTAAATAATATAAATATTTAATTATATTTCTTTTATATGAATCATCCTCCTATCTCTAAATTGTAATAATAGCATGTAGTTCCTCCAAACTATCATCATGTACCTCCTCCCTTTCCCATGTAATAGGTGTACCTTGTAGGTGTTAAATGGTTCCATCTTGGTCTCCTTATTGATGCATTTCCATCCTTCCACATAAATCTATATAGTATCAAAATATAGGTAATTTTATGGTTATTGAATCTCTCTTAATTGCTAAAGAATCCATTATGATTGAGGATGGGTGGATTATTATCTAGGATCACATCTTAAAAATCCTATAGAGGTCATGTGGTATGTTTTTCTTAATACATATATTCCCATACAAACCTCTTTCCATGTATTATCAACTCTCCTATATAATAGACACTTTCCTAGATTTAAATTTCATTTGATATATATGTACCCAAGTGTTTCCAATTGGAATTGCTATAATTATACTTTTATGGCATTCTAGATATTCAAAATAGTTTTCATAAATCTACCAAATAGACCCATTCTTGACATTGAACCTACATAATTTTAGGTATGTCCAATGAAAGATTAGGGTCTAGGGTTCATAAATTTCAAATGCTTTAGTGTTGAGGGTTTAGATTTTACAGTTTAGGGTCTAGGGTTTAGCAAACTTAGGGTGAATTTTGGGTGGCCCTTGGCATAATTTAGACTTGCAAGTTAGTGTCAATTGGAATCGATTGTACGTGCTTAGATTTATGAATTTGCTAACAAAATTTGCAAACAAACATCAAGATAAACTTTATGAATTTTAACTATTCTTTAACATATTGATTTCTAATCTAATTATAATTTAACATTGAAACTAAAGTTTAATATATATCAATTTTTCCATACAAAGCAAATAAAATTTAAAACATTTAAGCAATGCAAATGAATTTTTTTGAGCTTGAAATTACCTAGTTTTCAAAATCAAAATGATTTGTTCGATTCCAATTTAGGGTTTTAACAATTTTTTTTGTTCCAATTCAATTTAGGGTTTCAATTTTAAGCAATTAGGGTTTTTAATGCAATTTTTTGTTTCAATTCAAACTAGGGTTTTCAAATTCAATTTTTTTCGTTTGATTTGAATTGAGGGTTTCAAAAAGCTTGATTGGATTTCTAAATGCAATGTTTTTATTTCATTTCAATTTCTAGGGTTTTGAAATGCAATTTTTTTTTTTGTTTCATTAGGGTTTTCAAATTCAATTTTTTAGGTTTAATCGAACAATTTAGGTTTCAAAAGTTAAATTTTGTTTCTAAAACACAATTCAAGGTTCATTTTTTCATTTTTATTAAAAAACCTTTAGGTTTCATTGCATTTTTTTTTGTCTATTTTTACAATTATTCATTTCTACTATAACAGTTAAAAAAATGCTTAAAACGTGAAATAAATTAAAAAAAAATGCTAAATTCACTTATTTTTTTTCAAAATTTCAATTTAAAATAGAAAAATGCAAAAAAATGGCATGTAGGCGGGTACCTGTTGCTGATCGTGGGGGTTGCTGTCGCCAGTACTCGGGGTCCCACCCGCTGTGCAATGAAATCTATTTTTTTTTAAATAAATAGCAATATAAAACGGGATTCGGATTTCTACAAAACGGGATCCTGTTTCGTGATAATCGGGATCCCGTGCCTTTTCCATTGGTTTGGGATCCTATGGGAAACAGGATCCCAATTTTTAAAAAACGGGATCCCGTTCCGTCTCAGGCTCGGGATCCCGAACCTTAACAGGATCCCGATTTTTAATCCCGTTTATTAAAATCGGGATCCCGTTTCCTCAAAGACGATTTCAATTTTTTGGTTAAGGAAAAAACTTCCACGTTTCGTGGACTCAACTTTGTGCACTTACCCATGATCCATCCATCCATATCATATGCATACATCATCATACATCATCATCCATGATGCATAAAATGAGGTTGAATCGAAGAAGGTATATCTCACATATATCATCATCATCAAAAGATGGGAATGTCATAGTACATCATCATTAGTGAAACAAGTGTGATAGGATAATACAACATCATAACATATATACGAGGCCTCGACTGGGCTGATGAATATATATACAAAAAATCATGTCTGCAATATGTCTCTGAAGAACAAAATAATAAAGATAAAGTACACTACCCAAAAAAAAGGGAAACACTCTATAGACCAAGTTGTAGACCACCATCTAGATCTAGCTATCTAATAGGATGACCACCTGCAATCATTTTAACTCATGATATTAGGGTTTCACTCTGAACATGTAAAGAAACACAAAATGACACAAAAATGATGAAAAACAAGACTTAGGGTTGCAAACAAGAAAAAACAAGCACATGCAAGGGTTTAGAGAAAATTCTAAAAATAAATGCAAGAACTGAAGTCAAATGCAAGAGTTTAGAGCAAATGCTTAGAAAACAACAAGCAAAAGCAAGGTTTTTAGGCAAGTGCAATGTTTTAGGTCAAGGGCGAGGAAACACAGGTGAAGTTTTCAGTCAAGGGTGAGGTTCTTGAGCAAGGGCAAGGAAACAATGAAAACAACAATCAAATGTAAGGTTTTAGAGAAAAAGCAAGGTTTTAGAGCAACTGCTTGAAACAAAAGTGAGGTTTTAGAGCAACTTCTTGAAATAGATACAAGGATTTAGAGAAAAGGCGAGGATCTTAAGCAAAGGTGAGAAAAATGATGTAAATGCTCAAAAAATCATCAAAACTTTGCTATTGACTGGTAATTATTACTTTTTTACCCTACCTTCAAATGACCATATGTTGGTCATATGAAAATATTTTTCAATGATTTTTTTTTAAATGGTGTAGAATTTCACAATCTTTGCAATGGTGTAGGTGGTTTTCAGGTTTTCTATAGTTAAATTTTCCATTGGGGTCGTGAGCCTGACCTAAAACTCAAAATTTTTGGTAAACCTCTTGAGGGGGCAACACAGAGTCCTACCAACAATCCATTGAACACTGGGGCATAGTGGGGCATAATTTTTTTGCAAAAAGCTTGATCTTAAAAACAAAATCTTTGAAACAAAGAAACTTGTACTTTGTATCAAAGAGGGGCAAAATATAGACATGTAAAATTGACTTAACAACTATCACAACTCAGAATATCTTGAAACGTGTTGGAATCAACCCGAAATGTCTTGGAACATCTCAGAACCAACTCAAAATGTCTCAAAATAGCTCAGAATCACCCCAGAATGTCTCAAAACATCTCAAAATCAACCTAGAATGTTTTGAAACATCTCAAAATCAACCTAGAATGTCTTAGAACATCTCAAAATCAACCTGAAACATCTCAAAACAACTTAGAATCAACCTAAAACATTTCAAAACAACTCAAAATCAACCCGAAATGTCTTAGAACATATCATAATCAACCTAGAACATCTCAAATCATATCAAAATCAACTCAAAACATCTTGAAACATCTCATAATCAACTTGGAACTTCTCCAAAACATCTTGAAACATCTTAGAATCATCCCATGATCACCCCACAACATTAAACAACATTCAAAACCCTAATTTCCTCTATTAATTGAATAATACAACATTATTTAATTAATTCACTTTTTCATCATTCTCAACAAATTAAATAAATAATATTTATTTAATAAAGTATTGAAAGCCCTAATTCTACTATTAATTGAATAATACAACATTATTTGATTAATTCACGTTTCATCATTTCAACCAATTAAATAAATTATATTTATTTAATAAAGCCCTAATCTCACTTTATTTCATCTGAATTAATTAAATAATACCAATTATTTGATTACCTCATTCCCCTAAGTTGATTAAATTATTAAATCATAATAATTTAATTGAGACACTTTTCCTCAAAAATTTGAATAATCAAACCAAGCTATTCAAATCAATTATCAAAAAATCAAAAACAAAAAAGGAATTAATTAATTAATATTCCTCACCCACTTTCTGATTGAGAAAATCATGGGTTGCTAACTAAGCAATCTAATTTTGCTAACTCAACCATCAAATTCCTACCTAAACCTTGATTGATCAATCAAATCTTGATTGATCAATCTAATTCCTAACTAGCCAATCTATTCCTCAATCACCCAAATTGTGGAATCAACTTTGCACAATCTTCTCATGTCTAAATCTTCTCAACACATTTTTACCATTGATTTGGATTTTCTCCAATGTGATCCTAATCGTCGATTCAAAATATCATTTCCTATATAACAAACCTCTCTCCTCACAAATAAGGATCAGAGAATCAACATACTTTTGCAATGAAGTGTTGTCACAATCACTTTTGATAGAGCTCCAACCTTTTTCAATCAACAAAGCATCATTCATCTAGCTTTTGCGCACAAAATTTGGAGGCTTCACGGTGATAAGAAAAATCCAACATCAAGTGAATACACTCCATTATGGGATGGTAAAGTTGTGCTTATTGCTTGCATTCATTTTAGTAATCATAGGTTTCTTAATGTATGTTCAATTAGCTTAGTTTCATTTTGTATGTGTAGGATAGGATTTTACATTTTCTGTGTTTGATCTTAGCTTAGATCTTAATTTCAATTGTAGATTGATGTCATTTTCGTCTACCATCTTCCCCCTCACACAAATATATATTCTTATATTATATTATTATATTATACTATATAGTACATATATTTTGTATAGTATATTATATAGTATATAGTATATATATGAGATATTATACATTATATTAATATTATATTAATATTATGTAATATATATTATATAATATATTTAATACATAGTAAATATTATATATTTATTGATGTGCAACCAAGTCACAAGAAAGAGAGAGAGGAAGTGGGAGGGACTTGAGAGAGGAGAGAGAGAAAGACCTAAGAGGGAGAGAGAGGGAGAGTTTCCAAGAGAGAGAGACTTGAGAGAGATAGAGGGGGACTGGAGAGTGAGAGGGAGAGAGAGAAAGACTTGAGAGGGAGAGAGAGAGTTGAGAGGGAGAGTGGGAGGAAAATAGAGAGAGATACTTGAGAGGGAGAGAGACTTGAGAGAGAGAGAGAGCCAAGGGTGAGGGAGAGAGTGGGACTTGATCTAGAGAGAGATAGAGACTTGAGAGGGAGAGATGGAGGGAGAGAGGAAGATTTGAGAAACTTGAGAGAGAGAGAGAGAGGAGTGGAAGGGACCTGAGAGTGAGAGGGAGAGATAGAAAGACAATTGAGATGAAGAGAGGGAGGGAGAGACATAGAGAGAGGGGGAGAGAGGGAGAGAGAGAGGGAGAGAGGGGGAGAGAGGAAGAGACCTGAGAGAGAGGGAGAGGGAGAGTTGAGAGGAAGAGTGTTTTCCTGTGTTGGACCCTCTAGAATAAGAAGTGATACAACCATCAAACAAAACCATTACAACTCAATTCAACATTCATGCCATTAAAACCTTCAAGTTTAATAACATGTAATTAGATCATTCATGTAAAAGGTATAAAATCATCATGAATAAGAATCACTATCTTCCAATCATGATACATGAACAAGAACATTATGTACACCAAAGGGGTTTGATGCAACTTTCAAACAAAATCCTAAGAAGACATCAAGATACATGTTAATTAGATTGTTCATGTGAAATCTATACAATAATTATGATCAAAAAATAAGACATCAGTCAACCATGATGCATGAATAAACACTATATATGAACAAATACTAAATTAATATATTTTAATATTTATTACTAAATTTTTGTCTCATCATTATACTATTAAATATTCATAAATTCAACACTAAAAATATCCATCCAAGATCATTTTTTTTTATAAATATAAGATCATTGTCTTAATAAAGTTTTGTGGCTCTCAGTTGCATCTATTCATTTCTTTGTGTTTTCCTCTTTAGATTGGGAATGCCTCCTTTCCTCTAGTGACCATTGATGCTCGTCTAAGTCCACTTCCATGGACCTAGTTTCATCAATAACAATTTGTATTTTTGATGCAAAATTCCTCAATAATGGGTGAACACATTCTTCATTTTGAATAGGGTTAACTTGATCCTGAATGGTTCTAACATTCACATCAATTTGTTCTCAAAAGCGAGCACCATTGGATGCAGGTGGTGGAGGTGGGGGGTTATGAGGTGGAGTGGTTGGAGCTAGAGGGTGTGGATCCATGATTTAGATATAAGTGAACCTGTATTAAATTTGGGTGAAGCCACATTAGTGGTTTACAATTTGATGGAGGAAGGAAAATTGAGAAAAAATTACCCCATGGCAAAAAAATTGGTTTTAGGGGTTCGAATGAACCTATAAGTTCGACCGAACCAAAGAGGGGTTCGACCGAACTAGGGTTTGAACAAACCTATTTAATTATTGGGCCCACATTTCCTACCTAAAAGACAAGGAAAATTCATATTGAGGGGGGTTCGAATGAACCGGGGTTTGAATGAACCTTGGTTCGCTAGAACCCCCCTTTTCCTTGATTTTTGACCTTGTTCACAAAAAAACCTATTTTTTTATGCTTCAAAGCTCAGGTTGAGGATGAAAATGGAGGAATATTTACAAACCCAACTGGAATCAAGTAGTCCTCAGAATGAGCTATCCAACGAATATAAATTTAATATGTTTTGGTTTTATTATGTACTTGTTTTTTTAGTTTTATTAAACATAGGTTTTTCATTGAAAATGAAGCTCTCTTTTCTGCACATATGGAAAAATAGTAGACTATAAAAATAAAAATAAAAATATGATTGCACCAGATATTGAAGTCCTTGATCCAACAAAAAAAATAAAATTGAATTTCGATATATACAAAAAAAGTTACGCGTTATACGATCGCGCTATGTCTGAATTGCAATTGGTTTGACTTCGAAAATTTATTAAAGAAAAAATATTCAATAAAAAACTATCTAACCAAGTGGAAGCACTAAATATAGGAGTTAAAAATCTAAATTTGAAAGAATTAGAATTTTATCCTTCATGGAAAAAAAGTTATGCGTTATATGATGTGCGTCACTTTTTAAAAATGTTGTTTTTTGAAAAAAACCAGTTTTCATGGGAGATGGAAAAAGAAGTACAATCTAATTCAAAAAATTTTGAAAAAAATATTTTTAGAATCTATAGACAAAATTTGACAAGACTCTAGTTTGCATCATCTTCAAATTCCTCAGGTTTAGCTGCTATAGGTGCTTGACTGTGAAAATTTAGTTAAAAATAATAATTTCAGTGTCCATTTTGGCCAAAAAATGTAAACCACTATTGTGGGATCACCCATGTAATTTAAAAATGTAAGATACATGTTTAAAAATCCCCTTAAACCATTCAATATAAATGAATTAATTGAATATAAATGAAAAAATGTGTAAAGCTCATTTATGTCTAAGGCATGTAAATGGAAAACAAATAATTGTTAAAGTGGTGTGAAATCTCATTTAAAAATACATTAAATTTTTACCTCACTGAAATGTAGAAGTGTTAAGCTCCCAATTAATTCAACAAAGGTGGAAGTGTTAAGCTCTAAATTACTAATACTTAGTGAATCTGTATACATAGTTAGTAATGGTTAAACAAAACTTGTCGCTATAGCCATAGGGAAATGGGAAAAGTTAATGGGCAGTAATCGATGGTTATGCGGGAGGCTATCATTTGTATATGATACAATATGATAGCCTCCTACATAGTCCTTCAATTATTACCCATTCACTTTGCCCATTTCTCTATGGTTGTAGGGACAAGTTTTGTCTAGTCAGTACTAACAATGGATCTAGATTCACCAAGTATTGGAAATTTAAAGCACTTCCAACAAGGATCTGTTCTATTTTCAGAGATGAGGAGAGTCAAAACAATTGAAAAATTAAAAAAAAAATTGTTTAACAAAGAAATACTAACTTAAAAATAAGAAAGAAAGGAAGAATTTAAGAAACATGAGAATAAGTGACAAATAAGAAGGAAAAATAAACAAGAATGTAAAACAGTTTTAAAAAATGCAAAAAGGGGGTAATGAAGGTTCTATTTTATGTTTTTTTGGTATGCTAGGTTCAATTTTATGCTTTTTTTCTAGTAATGAAGGTTCCATTTTTTTGTTTGATGTTTTTTTTGTTTTCCACTAACTAGGGTTTCAAATTTTTTTGTAAGTTTAAATAGAAATGAAAAATTCAATAAAACTACAAAGAATGCAAAAAAAACTTAAATTAATCACTAATTAGCAAAAAAAAATGAAAAAATGCAAAAAACACATACTTGAAACTTGCTAGAGGTTGTTGCTCGACTGTTGCATCGTGAAAATGAGGCAGGGTTCATGAAAATGAGGAAAAGTTTGCATTATAAAGTCCCCAAAGAAATGGATATCCATTATAAATGGATATTCGTTTATTATATAATAAATTTATTGTATATAAATATACAATATTATATTTCACATATAAGTTTTATATTATATATTATATATGAAATATATTATATATTATATAATATATTTAAGACATTGTCTACCTTTGAAAACAAGTCGGGTTTTCTCCTCAACAAAACGGATATCCGTTCATAACGGATATCCATTTTCTCTATTATAAATTTATTAAATATAAATATACTATATATTATATAATATATATTATATATTAAATATATTATAGTATATATTATGTATAATATATACTATAATATATTATTTATATTCTAGATATATTGTATATATATTAAATATATTCTATAATATATTCATTACATAGTATCCCTTTGAAGTCTCCATCTCCCTCTCAGATCTTTAATAAATATTTAATCATTATATAATAAAGAGAGGGAGAGAGAGATAGAGGGAGAGAGGGAGTAGAGGAGAGAGAGGAGAGTGAGAGAGGGAGAGAGAGGGAGAGAGTGAGGAGAGAGGGAGGGAGAGAGAGGGAGAGAGTGGGAGAGGAGAGAGAGAGGGAGGGAGTGGGAGGGAGAGAGAGGAGAGAGAGTGGGTTTAGGGTTTTGGGGAGGAGGGGAGGTGGGGGAGAGGGAGGAGTGGGAGAGATTAAGAGAGGGGAGATGAGAGAGAGAGGAGAGAGTGGTAGAAAGAGAGAGGGAGTGGGAGAGGTGGGAGAGAGTGGGAGAGAGAGGAGGGAGAGATGGAGGGGAGAGAGAGAGAGTGGGAGAGAGGGAGGGAGAGGGAAAGACATAGTGGGAGAGAGAGGGAGAGGGAGAAAGAGAGTACGAGAGGGTGAGAGAGGGAGAGAGTGGAAGAGAGGGAGGAGAGGGAGAGGAGAGAGAGTGGGAGAGAGAGGGAGGGAGAGAGGAGAGACAAGAGTGGGAGGGAGTGGGAAAGAGAGTGGAGAGAGAGAGAGGGGAGGGGGAGAGAGGGAGAGAGAGAGAGTGGGAGAGAGAGAGAGGGAGAGGGAGAGATAGTGGGAAAGAGTGGGAGATAGGGAGAGAGTGGGAGAGAGGGAGAGAGGGAGAGAGTCTTGAGAGGGAGAGAGGAGAGTGGGATAACATATGTGAATGGTTGATCTAGACCTATACAAACACAAACAAATAACACAATATTAGTCCATTATGCAAGCTAAAACCATCATTCCCCATAAGATTTATTTGAAGCATGAAAAAAAGAAATAAAGTGAAGAACACAAATAAAAAGCTATTGAATCCTATTCAAATGCTCAAACCCTCAATCCCATGGGGGAATTGGTGTTATTTTGATGTGGAAAATAACCCTTTCCCAATTCCTTGCAAAATTGAAGATGATCAATGGTGCTCCATGATAAATTTTTCCATAACCTAGCTATGAAATAATGAAAAACTATGAAAATGGATGAAATTTTCTCAAAACATGAAGATAGTGATGTTGCATGAAGTTGTGGATCCCAAATTAGTAAAACAACCTTCTATTTATAGAAGAGAATGATGGAGGAATAAGAAGAAGGGATGAATGTGGGACAAAACATGAACCAATAGCATAATGCCTCTTGTCAACATGTGAGTGGATAGAGGTGGAGCACATCTTGATGAATGTGCACATTAATTCCATTAGGTGGATATTTGAAATTGGAGAAGTAACATGTTGGAGGGAGAAGAAAGGAGAGTTAATGCCACTTGGCTCAAGAAAAAGGACATGTAAGAGGCCTTTAATGCCTTGTTGGATGGACAAGTCCTTTGCGAGGGAATTTTCAAATTTGAGGAATATTCCAAATTTATGCCTTTTTGAATGAAAATGGAGGATTTAATAAATCAATTAAATTGATTTACTTGCACAAGTTGCAAAATGTAGAGGATTTGAGGGATTAGTGTTAGGATTAATCATGATTTGATTAATTTAGATGGAGAGTAGGTGATTTGACACTTTGACTTAGATTTTAGGATTTCAATAAATCAAAGTGAGAGGAATAAAGAATATTAGACTTAGTTTAATAAAGTTTGATTTATTTAATCAAAGGGGATGGTGTTAGATTTAAATCAAATAAAGATTGATTTATTTAATTTAAAGGAGATGACCTTAGAACTTAATTAAATAAAATGAATTATTTAATTAAAAGAGGGGCATTAGGATTAATTAAACAAAATGATTTATTTAATAAATAGAAGATAATGATTTAATCAAATAAAATTGATTTATTTAATTAAAAGATGAAATATGATGAATTTAATCAAATAAATATTATTCAATTAAATGGTTAGTAAAGGCGATGATTGAGGATGAATTGGTGTTAGTAAATCGGGATCGGTGCATGAGATCAATAAGTATATTTTATGTGTCTACATTTTGCCCCTCTTTGAAGCAATGTACCTACTGTGTTGGTTCAAAGAATAAACTTGCCGAGATCAAAATTCAAAAACTTTTTGATGTTTTTGGATGCCCCACTGCTAGCCTAGTGAACGAATTATGTTGGTATACTGCCACCTTGAGAGATCGGATGGAAATTTGGATTTTTGGGTGATGTCACAAAAAAAGAGGACAAGCTATTTGATAGGTCCAGAAAGGCTCCAGGATGCCAAAAACATGCCAAAACATTGACAAAAGATGCAAAAAAAACCTCGATTGGGTGAAAATGAGATCAGGGGCACCTAGGTTGATGGCTAAATAGGGTAATAAAACCCTAATTTTCATGCTTAAATAGCCCTTGAGGGGTCACTTTCAATTCATTTGCACATTCAGCCTTTAGAAATTTCTTGTTTTGAGCTCTGACCTTCATGAGAGATGGTGTAAAGAGTGCTTCCCTGACGCATCCCTGAGTGAGTGTGACTCTACCAGCGACTTCCAGGCACAAGACCACTAGTATGTGACCCTGACCCAACTTGTATTTTCTATTTTTGTGCACATTAAATAGGCTTAGAAAGTCAAACTAGTCTAGTGGTGCAGTTTGGCACAGCTAAAAGGGTAGAATCGGTGCCGCTCAGCCCTAAAGTGCATCGCTATTGAAATCTGTGATGTTGCATTGTAGTTAGAGATTTAGGGGTCAAACTCCAAATGGCACCACATATGCAAGTGGCGCTGCCATGAGTCAATTACAAGTTTAGGGTTTTGGGTCAAATAGATACGTGGTCAAACTACAATGCCGTGGCAAAGTTTGAGATTTAGGGCCTCCATAAGCACAATTTGGAGCTTCCAAATAGCAATTCATTTGCAAACCACGATACCTTTGTTGTTTTGGTCGCAAAAACTTCAAACGAGACCCAAATGTTTTATGAAACTTAATGTTGTGGATTTATTGGTACAGGAGGACAAAGAGCCAGTTCACTCTTGTGAGCATCAATCCTTGGTGCTTAGTAGATTGTCTGGTTTACACGAGTTACTTTAGGAGCACCTTGGAGTGATCGGGCTATGGTATGTTGCTTACACACCTACTATCAGGACAAACTTGGGTATGATGGCCACACTAGCTACGCGATGGCATAGTGAGACATCATCTTTTCATCTTCCCACTAGTGAGGCAACTGCCACATTAGAGGACGTCTGGCAGATTCTTTGATTTCACATCTTTGGTGAGAGGGTTATTTATGACATGGACACTAACATAGATGCATGCTATGAGATTATAGGGCTTGATGAGATCATCTTCATTGAGGGACATATCGAGCTTGAGTGTTACAGAGGTTGGGTGTCCACCTTTTGATTGAATATGGTAGCTATTATTTCGGGACTTCTAGCTTCAGATCAGTGGGGTAGGTATTTCAGCCCAGGATGGGGTCTAGCTTGGGAGTGGATGCTCTTTAGGAGATGTTTCCTTGCATGGGGACTAGTGATGTTGGCCTCACTTTACCATGATTTACACAAGTTCGCACACTGTGATAGCAGAGCTATCAAAGTTGGGGTCATACTTCATCATATCTAGACCTAGGATCACATTGTCATGCTCCGCCCGTGGGTTACAGTGGTTGATGTGGAGCCTGATGACCTAGTGGTGTGGCAATACAGGGGTGGTCTTACTTTTTCTCACACAAGACAGGTTGGCATCCCTCACTGGCGGAGGGTCATTGATGAGATGAACACATTGACATGGAGACCATGGCTAGGGATGCCCACGTGGTATGATGATGTACAACAACTCATCTTTGTGAGGCAGGACAGTTTGATGAAGGGTAGAGAGCACACTATGATTGAGGGCTACCTACCAGATAGGGTATCGAAGCAGTTTAGTGATATTCAGGACAAGCCAGATGACCAGTACATGGCCATTTTTGCTCGCACCACTAGGGAGACCACATGGGGTTGGCCGATCCCACTAGAGGATGTAGTGGATAGCTTTAGAAAATTGGTAGCCAAACCATGGGCATATGATCAGGGGTAGGTAGACCCCAATACTGCATAGGCTTATGTTGACTGGTTCAGGCCACCAGTCTGGTTGACAGTGCCAGGGACAGTTTTACCATGGTAGAGACCCCAAGATCAAACAACAGGGCAGGGGTGGGGGCAAGTAGGACAAGGAGATGGAGACAAGGACGAAGATGAAGGAGGAGGCAGACCACCTCTAGACTAGTGAGGGAAGAGAGATTAGGGGGATGGGCACTAGTAGAGAGATGCCCATAGGGATCAATAGAGAGATGCACCTAGGGACCAACAACCACCGCCACCACCTCAACCAAATTAGAGGGATGCACTTATGTAGCAGTTTTAGGCACATGTTGCGATATTGATGGAAGAGAGGGACCATGCCCGATAGTAGGTCTAGGTCCTCATAGTGGCTTGAGATCAGTCTATACAATAGTGGTAGGCTATAGAGCTACAATTGGCACAAGAGGTGGGTTGGCGCTAGTAGTTGGAGAGCATGATAGCGACATCTCAGGGTAGGATAGTCCTGACACTGATGTACTAAGATGCAGTGAGAGAGGCTGAGTACTACAAAGTTCACTATCAATAGGAATTTCCTCCAGTAGCCCGGGTGCTAGAATTCTCATAGTAGATAGGATAGAGGTAGGACTAGCCTAAGAGAGAGTCGGGTGAGGGGAGCAACCATCAGGACTAGCTCACATTTTTTATTAGCAACACTATTTTTTGAGATCTACAGGCTCCATTTTTTATAGCCCCATGGGAATTGTATACATTTGATTGGTACATACACATTTGATCTTGATTTTTTGAACCATGATAGTTACATTATTGATATATATGATATGATTCAATTATGAGATGTGTCTATTCTATTTATGCATGATGGATGGATGCATTTTATTTTCTATATGTGATGTGATTTTATTTTATGTGATGTGATGCGATGTATGATTCTATATTATGTGATGTGATGTTATTTTTATGCAGATGTTTATGGATGGATGCATTTATTTTTTAGTATCTTTTCTATGCACTTTTTATGATGCTGTATGGATGATATGGATGCACATGTTATGCTATGTAGATGATTTTAAAATGCTTATACTAACAGATCTATATTATGCCCCTAATGGATGATGATATATATTATGATCATGAGATGTTATATTCCTTTTGTTTTTTAGTACCTTTTCTATGTATGATATGATGATGTGTATATGAATGACATGATGCTTATATGATTATGCAATGGATGTTTTGATGATGCATATGATATGATTTGATAATGCCTATGTGATGATACTTCTATGTATATGTAATGGATGCAAATGTATGGTTTATGAGATGCTTAGAATAACCAATCTATATTATGCAATGATGAAATGAAATGCATGTGAGATGATCAGTTTTTCCTATATGATATGATATGGATGATACATAGCATGTTGATAGTTTGTGGATGCAGGATGGATGCATTAGTGATGTTTTTGATTAACTGTCATGGAACCATGTTAGCACAAAGAGAAGAAAGAAGAAATGAGACAAAGACAAGGGGATCCAACAAGTCCATGATCTACGAGACTTTATTAGATGATGATAATGATGACGATGATGATGATTTGCTTCTCAAGAATTGAGATTTTAAAAGGGATATTTACCTTATGTTTGATAACACACATGGGCACGATGCGTCAAGGTATAAAGAACCAATATGGCCTTGCACCTAGTGTAATGGACTTTGAATCGACAATAAAATAGGAGTACTCTTGTTCACACTTGACATATGGAACCTTATTCAAAATGTAGTTTAGATATTCCAAAATTTTTGGACCAAAACATAGAAAGGAAAGCCTTCCTATGTGGTCAACAAGACACCTAAAACACCTTCCCTACGTCCAAACAAAGCACAGATGACCAAGGTTATATTACAAGAAAATCCAACAAACACAATAGATAAAAGGATAATGATCATTGCCCCATTTATTTCTCTCTAAATCCCTTTGTTTGGACATCATCGAGAAGTCATTGGAATGAGCGCAATAAGATAACTCAACAAGAAAAAGATCAAGTAAACAAACAAGATAATGTTCTTCATACCACTAGCCAAGACTAAACTATGGTGATGCCTAATGTTGATGTCTGTTGTAGGAAGGATGCCTCCTAGGATACGATGTTATCAAATGATTTGGGAAAAATTGGATGATAAGCTATTAGTACCAAGAGTTGACCAACTTGTTTACTTACTAACCTAGACTTGAGACATTGATATTTTAGTTTTCACCTTTAACCTGCTAGACTTGTTTCCAATTGTTTTACCAAAGGTTGAGGATGACAATTGTTTATTATGAGTGATGTTTATTGTGGGTGAAAGCGAGATGGGATAGATGGATTTTTCAAATATTTGGATGTTTCTTTGAAGTTTTGAAATGTTTTGAGGTAGTTTTTGGTATTTTCAAATGCTTTACAAATGTTTTGATTTTCAATTTTTCCATTGTTTTTGTGTTTTTTGAGATTTTGAGCAAGGGACTAACCTAAAGACCTATCTTAGGGGCCTTGGGGGCTGATCAAAAATTAGCCTTGCCTACATTATACATGCAGAGACCACGTAGTTTGACTAACACAAACTTGATTATTGATGAGATATGAACAAATAGATTGTCAACTTATTATGACAGACTCCTAAAGGATTGACCTAAGTGTCTCAGGGGATGATCAAAGATCAACCTTGCCTATGTTCAGAGTGCAAAGACTCATAGTTTGACAAGATGACTCTATTTTTGACTTTTTGACTTTTTGAATTTTTGACTTTTTGACATGTTTTGGGATTTTGATATATTTTTGAATGTTTTTGGATTTTCTAATTTTTTGAATGTTTTTGGAATTTTTTGATTTTATGATGTTTTTGGATTTTTTGATTTTAAGGGAGACTTCAAGAATATACATGAATCTGATTTGATGAGAACATGCCTCCAACATGATGCAATAGACTACTCTGATATAGGTAGGACAAACTGACCTTGGGCATGGGCTGAGTAGTACTTGGAGAGATCATGATGTGAACACAGGATCAAGCTATGATGCAGACATGGATGGGTGATGAAAGGATGTGATGGAAGTACAATGGATGGATGATAAAGAACAATCCACAAGGATCATGATGGATGGAGAGTGATTATTTACACAAGCACCTATTTTCTAGGTTTTCACCAAGGTACTTGCCCAAAGTGCCACCGAAGTGGTTTTCACTAGAGGATGATTTTTATCTTTACTATTTTTAATCCTTTTTTCTATTTTTTTTGGATTTTTATATTTTTTGATTTTTGGTTTTACACCTTGAAATATTAGGCATAATTTTTTTTAAGATGGGAGTTGTTCATGGGCTCCTATAGAGGCTTTCCTTCTAGTGTTGACAATTGATATGCCCCTAACTTGTAGCTTGTTGTGATGACGAAGGGTCCCAACCAATTGGGTTCAAACTTTCCTTTGCTATCTAGATTTGGAACATTCTTTTGATTCTCCTTCAGCACAAGCTCTCTGACTTGAAAAGTTTGACTTTTGATCTTCTTGTTGTAACTCCTCTTGAGATAGTTTTGGTAAACTTGCAAATGGTTTAAGGAATCCATGCACCGCTCATCCAATAGTTCCAGCTCGTTTAATATTGACACCCTATATTCTTCATCTATGATGAGATTCTGCAATGATATTCTCAGGGATGGGAGCTTGATCTCAATGGGCAGTATGGCTTCTGATCTGTAGACCAAGGAGAAAGGGGTGGCACCTATTGGTGTGTGGATGCTTGTTCGGTAGGTCCATAAGGTGGGATTTAGTTGCAAATGCCAGTCACGACCAACATCATTAACTATTTTTTTGAGGATTTTTAGGATTGTCTTATTGGTAGCTTCAACTTGGCTATTTCCTTGGGGATAGTATGGAGTGGAAAAGAAATGTTGGATTTTAAAATTTTGGCATAGGTCTCGAACATCCTAGTTTTTGAAAGGTGCCCCATTATCTGAGATAATGGTTTGAGGGACATCGTAGTGACAAATTAGGTAGTTCAAAATGAACTTGGATATCTGCTTTCCTGTGATATAGGTCATGGGGATGGCTTCCAATCACTTCGTGAAGTACTTGGTGGAGGTGATGATGAACTTATGTCCACTGGATGAGGTGGGGGTGATTTTTTCGATGAGATTGAACCCCCATTGTGAAAAGGGCCAAGGTGTGACAATTGGGTGGAGCTCCTGAGCTAGTGCATGGATGAGATCCCCATGCTATTGACACTGCAAAGACCTTCAGACATAGTCGTGAGTTTCCCTTTCCATTATAGGCCAATAGTACCTAGTCCTCAAAAATTTCTTAGCCAAGGTCATACCATTCGAATGTGAACCAAAAATGTCATTATGTACCTCAGTTAAAGTGGTCAAAGCTTCCTCAACATTTAGGCATCGTAAAAGGGTTCCTTCAATGCTTATATGGTATAGGCTATCTCCTAGGATGACAAAATAGGATGACTTTTTGACAAAGGCTCTCTTGAGGTTCAAGGTTATATCTGTGGGGAGGACTCCTATTTTGAAGTAGATGTATATATCATGATACTGGGGATCACTGGGACCAACGATTTCACACACAAATTCAAACTCTGGTACCTTGAATGCAGGTACAAGAAGCTACTCTACAAGGAATCCTTGTTTTGGGATGTTGCGTGGGATATCCAATAGCGATATGATTGTAGCCATAACATTTGTTGCAATTTAGTCGTTCGCCCTGTGAGATTTTCTTTCAAAAGTAGGTACTTGAGTGGGTCTATCTTTGCAATGAGCTTTATTTGATGTGCTAGCATGTAATGTTTGAATTTTTGTGCAGCGTACACGACTGCTAAGCAAGCCTTCTTAATGGAGGTGTAATTTACTTCATGCCCCACTATAGTTCTATTGATGTAATAAATGGCTCTCTCTTTCCCATTTTCATCATGTTGTGCCAAGAGAGCTCCAAGGGATACTGTTGTTGTAGATATGTACAAAATGAAGGGCTTTCCTGGAATTGGCGGCATGAGAATTGGTGGTGTGAGTAAGTACTCCTTGATCTTGTTGAAATCCTAATCACATTTCTCATCCCATTTATATGCTACCCCCTTGTGGAGTAGATGAGAATATGGGATAGCCTTTTCTACTAGTTGCACTATGAATCAAGGGATGGATTGGAGTCTTCCTTGTATACCCCTTGGCTATTTCAATGTCTTTGGTGCCACCATTTCGAGGAGTGCTTTGACTTTGTTGGGGTATACCTGGATTCCTCTAATGGATATAATGTACCCTAGGAGCTTTCCCGATTGTACCTCGAAGACACATTTTCTTGGATTTAGTCAAACTTTGTACTTTTCTAGCCTATCAAAGATGGAGCTTAGAGCTTATATGTGATCCAGTCATTTCTTTGATTTAGTCAATATGTCATCCACATAATCTTCCATGGTTTTGTGAATCATATCATGAAAGATTAGCACCATGGCCCTTTGATAGGTAGCTCCTACATTTTTGAACCCAAATGGCATCATTTTCCAGCAATATGTCCCCCAGGGACAAGTAAAGGTTGTTTTGTGTTGGTCATCCTTAGCTATCATGATCTGGTTGTAACTTGAAAATTCATCCATTAATGATAGCATCTCATGTCATGTCATCATATCCACAATCATGTCAATGTTTGGTAGAGGGAAATTATCCTTAGGACATGCTTTGTTTAGGTCTCTAAAGTCTATGCAGATGCATATGCTCCAGGTGAGCTTTGAAATAGGCACAAGATTTGAGACCCACTTTGGATAATCAATGGACCATATGAATTTGACATCTAGGAGTTCTGTAATTCCATTTTGACCAACAAGGCTATTTGGGGATGCATTTTTATTAGCTTTTGTCTTACTGGATTTGCTTCGGGATATATAGCTAGGTGGTGAATCGCAACTTTTGGATCAAGCTCAGGAATGTCAACATAGGTCCATGCAAAATTTATCTTTCTTTCTTTTAGGAATGTAGCTAAGAGTTCTTGTTCTTCTGTCAGAAGTGATTTTGCATAGAAGGTTATGTGTGGCGTTTCCTCTATTCCAAGCTTGACTGGATTATACTTCTCTACTAAGACAACTGACTTCTCCTGATGAATGGCACTAAGAGGAAGATTGAATCCTTCATCCTCTGATGCCTTAGAGAGGTTTTCACCATTGGATGCATTCTTTATTTTTACTATTTTTAGGTCAAAGAGTGCCACAGTGTGGTTTTCACTCAAAGACCTAGAGATTATTCTTAGATTTTCACTTTTGTGACTGAAGGATTCAATCATTTCCCTGTAATAGGCATGTGTCTCCAGTATGATGTCGAACCCAAATTTTTGATTTCCATATGGTATCGTATCCCACAATCCCATGAATTCTAGGAGTGCCTCATTGTTTTTGAATGTGTCAAAAATTGGTGGTCCTCGTTGGTCGTAATCAATGAGTTGGGGATAGAATAAATTTATTTCATGGGTTTGACAGGTTGACTCAAAAGATAGGGTACTAATCACGAGAAGGAAGGAATTCTCAAAATGCATGGGTAAGTCAGTTATAGGATCCTCATCACTATTGTATACATTAGTTATGTCATAGGTAAACTTATTTATCACTCAACCTGTGGATACTGGTAATTGAAGGGTGAATGCTAATAGCTAAGGGGGAGTTTTGACCTTTCTAACCGAGGCACCTTTGCCAAGTATGGTCACCTTCGGAGGGGTATGTCTGAGGTCAAGATTTATCATACACTTCTCTAGAATGAGAGGTACTAGAAGACCATTACAATTTTGTCCAAGTTTCTTGTTTTTATTATAGCCCATACCAAGCATCATTTGCAATCCTTTGTTGCTCTCATCCATGGGAAGATCAAGCGTGGGCCTTTCATCTTGGTACAACAAGCTTGATATGTCCTCATCTACTATTTCCTGACTTAGATCTCCCCAACATCTGAATCTAGACGGGTCTTCTTTGAAGGTATGGGATGATGTTTCAATTGGTTGGGGTTTCCCGTGAGACCTAGGAGATTAAGGTAACTCTCCTATTACGAAAGCACTTTTCTTCATTTTATAATCCCCATACCCATTTTCTTGGATAGTGACCTTGATTTTAGAGATATTAGGAATGGTGGGTGTCTTTGTCTCATAAGTGGAGGCCAAGGTGGTTGGATCTGCATATGGAGTTGTAAGGCCTTCATCGTTCTTCAAAACTTGGGGGATTTTATAGTATTTTTCTTCTAGGTTCTTGCAATAAGCAAAGGGCTTGGGATCACCGTGGACCATGACCTCATGATTTTAATATGGGAATTTGACACACTGATGGAAGGTTGATGTGATAACTTGCATCCCATGAATCCACTAACGCCCTAGGACAATATTATAAGGTAAATCAAGGTCAAGGCCCTGACATGTGGTTTCCATAATGGCCAGCCCTAATTGAATAGGGAGTTAGATAGTGCCCTAAGACACTCTTTCCCAATCATCATAAGCTCTAATTGTGACACTTACCCTTTTCAATGGAATCCTCTGAGAATCCTAGATTCTTTATTAGTTTGAGCGAATATATATTTAGGCCTGTACCCCTATCGACCAAGACCCTTTTGACTTTATTTTTATGAACAAGGACTTCAAGATGGAGCATGCAATTGTGAGATGGTTGGGTGGGGAAGTATTGATCATAAAATGTTAGGAGACTTGGGGTAGTGATGTGTTCAACCATAGCTTGGAACTAGTTAGCATCAAGATCTGCAGAGATGGTGGACAAAGCCAATGCTTCCTCTAGGATTTTTATATGTGTGGGTGAGATCTTTAGCAACTCCATGATTGAGATCTGAGCAGGGATTATTTTAATCTAGACCAAGACATTGTAGCCATTGGGAATGAATTCTGGATTTAAGGTGGGTTCTCTAGGTGGTTGTGATGACCCAACAATGGTAACTTTTCCATCGTGTGTGGTGACTACAAAATTAGCTTTGGCTCCCTTGATGTTAACAACAGTGACCCATTTGTCTAGGGATGTGACAAAATGATCATACACATGGTTCACATTGGAATACTTGGTATTTCCATGGCTATTCCCTTTGTTATGATCCGACATCAGATTCATGTATATTTTAAGGTCTTGATTTCTAGCTAGTTGTTCAATGTTTATAACCTTGTCATCAATGAGGTCTTGTTTCATATTTTTTAGCCTCATGCAACTAGTGGTTGTGTGCCCATTGATTTTATGAAAATATCAAAGGTGATTTTCATTGTACCATGGTGGTTTCACTTGGGGCTCTTGATAATTCTCATAAGTGGGAATTTTGATGAGATTTTCATTTATTAGTTTCTTCATGACCGATTCAATTGGTTCCCCAAGAGTTGTGTATTTTTATTGGGGGTATATTTGTTTCGTGGAGGTGGTCCCCCTTGATTATTCAGGTTGTTGACTTGATTGTTGGGTGGTTTCTATGATATCACGTTAGCTTGTGTGTTGTTTTGATTGTTGCCTTGTGGTTGTTGGTATGATTGCATGTTTTTTTTGAAGCATTGATTATGACCTTAGCATCCACCACACCATCATTAGTGACGTTCTTGTTCTTTTCCCACGTGTGAGTTTTTTCGTTATAGCTAGTGGATGGGTGGTTTTCTTGATGTTCTTGATATGTGGGTGTCCCCCCTTGTGCAATAAGGGCTCTTTCGATATTGAGTGCCTTGGGGATCAAATGGTCGTATGTGGTGATACATTACATCTTTAGGTGGAATGAAAAGGTTTTCTCAAGTTTGGAAATGATTGTGCAGATTTGTTGTTCCTTTGGCATGGTCTATTTGCTCCTGTTGGCCTTAGATCACCACCGTTGTAAGAAGGAAGCAAATGATTCCATTTAGCTTGTTTGAGTGTAGGTAGTTCTTCTAGACTAACATCCATGCTAATATTGAATGCATAATTTTTTTATGAATGCGTCCATGATTTATTGGAAGTTTTTGATTCTAGGAGGGAGACAAGAAAACCATTCCATGGTAGGGCCAACCAAACTTTGAGGGAAAAATTGCATCAAATATGTATCATCATATGTGACCTCCATGCAATGTACGTGGAATTCCCTGATGTGATCTTCAGGGTTTCCCATTTCACAATATTTATCGTATTTAGGGATTTCAAACCCCTTTGGGAATGTTACCATTGCAAGGCTCCTATCAAATGGATAGGGGCACAAATTGCTTGGTGTTTTCATTGTTTTCCCAAATTGGAGATCTAGCACTTGCTACAAGAGCAATTTGATTTGTGTCATCACATCAATTTCTAGATTAGGAGGTGGAGTTAACGTGTTTTGAGGTGTTTGAATTGTTCAAGTGATGGGTGGAGTGTTGGGTATGTTGGTGAGATTTTGTTACAAGATCTACTATGCGATCAAGGCTTGTTGATATGCCTGCACTTGCTGTTGTGCAAACAATGCTTGTTGTTGGTCTTGATGTTGTTGTGCCAACAATGCTTGTTGTTGGTCTTGCTATTGTTGTGCAAACAACACTTGTTGTTGGGCTAATAGTTGGGTTGCTTCTTGTTGTAATTGATTCTACTGTAGGGCTTGTTGATATGCTTTCTGTTAGGCAACTTGATATTGTGCTTGTTGAGCTTGATCTTGCACTTGTTGGGTAGCTTGTGCAGCTTGGTAAGCCTATGTAGCTTGTGTGGTTTGTGCATCTTGAGCTACTTGCGCAAATTCAGCGGCTTGTTGTTGTTGCAACAAAGCTTGAGCTTGGGAAGCTTGCTATGCTTGTCTTTCTTGTTGCACTTGTTCTGTGGCTTGAGTTGCTTGCGCTTGTTGAGTAGCTTTCTATGCAACTTGCGTGTTTTGTGCTTGTTGAGATTGGAACTACTAAAGTTCCTTTTGATAGGCTTGTTGAGCTGCTTGCAATGTTATGCTATATTGTTTGGCCACATTTGGTCTGGTGGCAGTGGTGGTGGCGGATTCAGAATGGTGTTCATTGTTGTGATGAGGGGTGTTATTGTGTTGATATAGGGATTTGTGTAGTGAATGGTGTGATTGATATGCTTGGTCCTTGAGAGACCATGTTTATGGATGGTGTAGTGGTTTCTTGTGTTGTTTGGATGGTTGCCACCTATTGTTGTGATATCAATGGCATGATTATAGGATTCAGTATGATGGTTTGATTTACGATTGGGGGATTGTTTTTTTTTTTTCTAAATGAGGTTTGGTAAAGGAGGTTACCTTGAATTGAGGAGTGGTGTGGATGTTAATGGAAAGGGTAGAAGTGGTCAGAAAATGGGTGGTGTGTTCCCTTAAGGAAATGATGATGATGAGGGTTCAAAGATTCCCCCTTGTCCAAATATCCCACTTTCTCCTTGTGAATTCATGGGGAGAGAAGCTTGTGTGTTGAGAGGATATGCCGGCGATGTGTAAAAAGAAGTTGGGTCATTGGGGTCATGAAAGGTGAGAAAAACATATGGATGTAATGGATTTTGAGGAACAGATTGACCCAAGATAGTGTTCACATCCAAATCTTGGTTGTTCACAAGGAGGTTTGTTTAAAGAGCATGAAGTAATGAGCTCCCCTTGCTGACAATTGGTTGAGTTGGAGCAATGGATGATGTGATTTGTGGGATGGTTTGAGTGATGCTTTGAAAGGATGGTGTGAATGAGACTGGTGGCATAATCCCAAGAGGTTTCTCCACAAGAGTACTCACATCATAGTCGAAAGGGAGTTTAGCCCCTTCTTTTGCCAATTCTATCATGTATTGTGAGGGATAGAGTTTCATCATGGCATTGAAACTTTTATGAGTCTCAGGATTTTGGACCATCTCAATGATTTCATCTTGAGTCATCCTTAAAACATTGTTGGTGATGTCCTCCACTTGGCCACCTTCTTCATGAGAATCTTGTGGAAGTGGAGGAAGATTAAGTGTGGGATTGCTAGACACAATGGGATTGATTTCAAGTGCGGTTTGACTTAAGTCACTCGAAGTGGATGTTTCTTTGTTCATTTCCATGTTCTTCTTGTGTTGAGATCTAGTTCGGACCATAAAATGAGGTTCAATTTTTTAGGAATGGGAGACAAACCTTAAATTCCTTGGATTGATCTAAACTTTAGGTACAAAAAAGAAAGTCTAAGATATTTAAGGATCAAAGGATGACGATGAGATAATGAAAGATGGGTGATTTGTGAATGATTGAACTCTTAGGAAACCTTGGAGGAGACAATAAACTTTAATTCTTTTGGATTGACGCTTGATTTGGTTTGATTTGATTTTGATTAGATTTGGTTTGGATAATGAACTCATAAACTCTAAGAAGTTAGATGTTTTCCTAGAGTAAAATTGTCCACAAGAGGATAATTTAACTAAGTGTGTAAATAAGGATTCTTCTACACACACCTTGTCAAACAATATGATTTTGATTTTGATTTCAAAGGATTTTCCCAAAGTTTAGCATGAAGGATTTTTTCAAGATTTCCAAGAGTTGTTTGTGAGGTGAATTTTGATTTTGATCCTAAGAGACTTAGAGAGACTTTGTTTACTAGACCTAGGCATTGAAGAACATGCTATTACTTCCTATGTGAGATACTCAAACCTTTGAAAAATTCTTGGATTTTTACAATAGTAAAATGAGTACAAATTTGGATTGTTCTTTGATGTATGTTTGTAAAAGTTGAATGCCAATCTTTCTCTAAATTCGTAAAGCATAGAAAAATGTTTCTTGTGAGATTTTTGACTAAGACCTTTGGACTTTGGTTTTTGGATTTTGATCTTTCGGGAAATCATTTGGAAGATTACATGTGTGGGATCCAATTGTTTCTTATTTTTGCTTAGTGAGTTCTTTTTACCACAAACACTTTCTTGATTAGGTTTTAAAACTAAATGTCTAATGTCCCAATTTATTCTCATCCCACAAAGTCCATTATGTGGAAATCAAGGCAGTAGTTCCCTAATGTTGACTTTAGTGAGAGAAAATTGAGATATAAATTCAAATGCCTAGAAGCCTCTAAGGATAGAATCCCTAGGGAAAACAATAACACTTGAATTTTGTCAAAGGTATTTTCTTTCTCTAAAGGGTTTAAAATTTGATTCTCATGGTTAAATGTTTGTTTTCCAATGTTTTAGATCCAAGAAAAGTGTTTTGATTCCAAGAAAATGCACAACCCTATGGATATTCAAGAGATAATATTTGTTGAATCCCCACTTGGATAAATCTAGCTGTGTTTATTCTTGGAGGATGATTAAAAGCTTGACCACACCGACTCTCCTCCACAAAACTCACTTCTATGGGTCATCCAAGATTTAGCACCCATGAAACTACCATGGCATACTTCTCATCTCTACCAAGAACCACAAAAATGTGGGGTGGCTTCAAAACAATCATTCTTGCACCAACAAATAGATAAGTATTTGGGCTTCTAAACAAATTGGTTCTTAGTCAGGGTGATTAGGGACATGACACCTTCTAAGCATCCAAAAATCCACTAAAGGCTTTAATCAATCCTATTAGGGGCTCTTATACTTTTTAAGGTAGTACCCCATTCTAAAAGACATTGTATAGCTAAGGCCTACATACCATTGGACTTGACAATTTAGTCTTATTCCTTTATATACTAGCTCGAGTGAAAAACTAGTTGGAGTCACCTTCAAGTTCTCATTTCAGATGTGTCTCTTAGGAAAACCCCTCTAAGAGTAAACAAAATCGAGCAAGCACATCCATAGTTTGATTGATCTTTGTTTACGTGAACAAAGAAAGAATACACACAATATGCTCCACTCACACTAGCAAGATTTTTTTCAATTTTAAGAATCCAAATTGAAGTGTGGAGGAAATATTTTATACAACTTAATATCACCAAAATAATTTTAATTCTCAAGATCACCATGAGGCACAAGAGAAGCGCATATGCCTTTTAAATAATAATACTTTGTACAAAAGATTACAAAACACAAAAAGAACATGTTCATTTTAACTCCAAAAGCAATAGTAGATTCTTTTTAAGCACCAAGATGAAGTGTGAAATTTTCTTGTCCAATTTTAGCCCCCAATAAAACTCTAGTAAGTTCCTAAAGTTCTTTTTAATCACTTTGATTGTTCTTTTTAAGCCTAAATGAAAATTATTGAGTCCTAAAAATCTTGAAGATGACAAAGTCCTTAGAAATGGGATTATAATGTTGGCAAGAGACACTGCACAACTCATCTGGTGTTGTCATTGATGGAAACCCTAGTCAGTAATCATATCTGAACTTCACTATTTGCTCATATCAGAAGTTAGATTGAAGATATGTGTTAATTGTCAAAACTAAAATAGGGCATCCGACAGAGTTGTGTACATTGATTTATTTGTAATATCCTATTATCATTTTGTGTTGTTGATCTTAGGGAAGGTCTTTTGATGTATGAAATATGTTATCCTTGAATCATAGGGCCTCGTATTGATTGGTGTGCAAGTTAGAAGATCCGGTTTATTGATTTTCAATCTAACAGTGCAGAAAGGCCGACTATATGAGTGTAGCGTGTTGTGAATCTTCGAGACATAACTTTTTAAAGTGCTTCATGTTCAAGAAATGTTGTTTTGGGTCCTTACTATGTTTTGGATAACATTGGTTGGTGCACATTGATAGTTATTTATGGATTAGGCTGACAGTTTGTACATGTTTCATATTTTGTTAAAGCCAACATACAATTGATGTAATCTCTAGTTGCGGATATATATATTCGAATACTCATATCATTTTCATGTGTGTTGTGATATGATGTAAAAGTAAAAAGGAATATAGATCGATTATGCACAGTTTTACTTGTGAAAAACAAAGATTGGTGATTTGAATTAAAGCAAACAAGGTTTCAAGAGTAAAATTAGACAAAATGTGAAGAATTTTGTCAATGTGCTTAACCAAAATTGTAATCAGGCATTAGAAAATGCTATCTCATAGTTTATCCACTCCAGTTGTCTATCTATGACTATAAGACAATGAGTCTTATTTTGGGCAGTAAGCCTTTTGTATTTGAGCAGTGAGCTCTAGGCAGTGTTCCTGAATGCATGTCCATTCCCCATTTGTAAACACTAATTTTGAGTATACTCATATTGTGGATTAAACTCCACTGTGGTTTTTCCCCTAATAGGGTTTCCACATAAAAATCCTTATGTTATGGTTTTATGGCTGATTTCCTTTTGTTCTTGCATCTTTCTTTTGGTTCAATGCTATAAGTAGTTTAAAGATAAAGTTAGACTTTGTAGAATACTGATTCACATCCCCTCTCAGTGTTCCTTGATTCCAACAATTGGTATAAGAGCCTAGTTCCTCAGAATAATTTTAATAGATTGGGGAAGATTCGGGAAGGTGATTTAATAGATTCTAGTAGTCTTCAACAACAACTTTTTGTGGCACTAGATGATTTTGATTAGTCCAAATCTGAAGTCTAGGAATTGCAAGCAAGCCTCATGAATGCTGAGAAATTCATTCAATCATTGAAAGACAAAATCAATAAGTCTAGGGAAAAGAGAAAGGAACTATGTGATCAACTCAAGCAGAAAGAGAGTAAAAGCATGGAAGATGAACACATAAGTCAAGCCTTGAAGGAAAAGATAGAAGAATGTGAAAATATCACCAGAGATAATGTTGTCCTAAAGCATGAGATGCAATCTATTGTGATGAGGATGACCAAGGAGATTGAAGAGAAAAAGAAGAATGAAGAGAATCTCACTCAACCCTTGAAAGAAAAATTAGATGAATGCAATAGAATTAATGATGGATTCAATCAGTTGGAACTTGAATTGCAAAAATCAAGAAACAATGAAGTAGAGCTTGAAAGAAAGATTGTTACTCTCAGGGATGAACTTGCTATTGAAAATGAATGCAAGGAGAAGTTCAAGATTAGCTCAGCCAAGCTTGATGAACTAATTCAAAGTCAAAATATTGGAAGTGACAAGCAAGGTCTTGGATATGAGAAAGGAGAAATCTCCAGATTTGGTCAAAGGAAATTCAGGCCAGGAAATCAGATGAACAAAACTAGAAGGCATCTGGTAAGACAACCCAATGCTCAAAAGTTCAATGGATACTATTTTTTTTGCAATAAATTTAGTCACTTGGCTGATCAATGTAGAAGTAGAATGAATTCAAGTGGTCCATCATTCTCAGGTCAATGTTATAATTGCAATAAGTATGGTCATAAGTTATTTGAATGAAAAATATGACAAACAACTTTTTCAATAGAAATATTAGATGTTATTCCTACAATATATTTGGCCATATTTCTAACCAGTACAAATCAAGAGAAAATCAATGGAATAACTGGTCTGGACAAAGAAATGTTATGTGCTATAATTGTAACAAATCTGGTCACATTGCAAGATTTGGTAGAAGCGGGAAGGGTCTAGTAAACAAAAGGAAAAATATGCAAAGGGATGATAAGGGAAAAGGAAAAGTTACTGCAGATGAGATCAAGAATCAAATGGAGAAGATATGGGTGAAGAAGAGTGCTTCTGATGTAGGAAATAAGTCCACAATAGAATTTGGTGATGGAAATTCCTCTAGGAATTAGTTTAAGGCTTTTGGCATAGGGGGAGCTCTCAAGAAAATTTGTTACCCCCTTCTGGTAGTTGGTATGAGAATGTGGCAAATTACAATGATTGCATTAGTGATATATAGATGTTTTGGGAACAGTTGTGAAGGAAATTTATGTAAAATTGAAATTCTGCAAAATAATTTTATTTCATAGACTATGAAAATAGGGTGTATGGAAGACCTAGGGAAAAAGAATTTATTGTGATAAAAAATTAGGTGTGTGAATGATATAAAAGTTACTTCTATTCCTCATTTGTCACATTACATTTTGAGAAGAAGAAGTTTGGAGAGCTCTACAAGTGAATTTTGGCGAGATACAAGTCTAAAGGCGATTCATCGATCAAACCCTAATCTGACAAAAGGTATTTATCTACAAAACTTGTGAACTTGAAATTTTTGGAAATGGTTGCTCTATTAGTAGTTGATATTAAGTATAGACCCAACCCAAAATTCAAATGGAACCCGTTCAAATCCATTGAGACAAAACCATTAGCTACATTTTCTTATGTTCCATATGGTGTTTTGCACATTGAAGATATTAGGGCATGTGCTCATGCAAATGTTGAGGAATTAGGAAGCTCCCAGTTATTAAATATGTACACAAATCACATTGTGGGAGAAGATCTTTGTGTACGGCCTGAATTTAAAACTCTGGAGAGGAGAATAAGTTCACACAAATTACGAAGTTTCCCATGTGCAATGAAAATGAATGGGTTTGGTACATACTAAGTTCAGTGCATGTCGAGTTCATGTGGTTAAATTATCCCTTCAAGATCACAAGAGAAGCTATATGCATTTTTACTGATCTAAATTCATCCAGTGGGTTGCCCATAGTGAAAGCTGTGAAGAACCAAATAGTCACTGAGGCAACAAGTTCTGTTTTCGACAAAAGAGCCATGACAATTAATGACATCATTGAATTAGATGTAAGATTTTCTTCTATGGTTATTGGATATAAAATATACCACTCTAGTTGGGATAACTTTGTATCTAGTATTGCAATCTATATAGCTTATCAAATGGTCAAGGAAAATGTAGAATATGACTTATGTGAGTTACTTTGGAGCCAACTAATTGAAAATCTTTGCAAAATCAAGAAGGAAAAGAACTCTTTCAAGTATGGCAATTTGTTGTTATGTCTATTCTTCTACTTCATGAATGAAGTTCTGGGAGTTGGTAAAGTGCAATGGGAAGGTGATAAACCGGTAGCTATTCAAATCAAAGACATCTTATATAGAAATAGTGATAGCAAAGCAAGGAAAACTGCTATCTGGGGTTACTTCAAAAGCTTTCAAAGTGAAATGCAAGCTAGGGAAAGAATTCCTATATCTATTGTGGAAAAATATAAGGACACTATTTGCTTCATGGTTGACATTGACCAGTGTTTGATGGAAGCAATAGAACCTAGAACAGTCTGGATAATGCCTCTGGGATATGAGGTTGAAGAACACATTTTGGAGTTGCATGCCCAACACCTGTTCAGTAAACCTCGGTATCTAATAGAACAAAGGTTTGGTACCTTTGAAGAGAAAAATATGCAAGTGCATGCAAAACTAAAGAATCCTATGATAGTTTAGAAGGTGAGAAAGGAAGTTGAAGCTTTCACAGAAAGCATCGACATATCAGTGGAAGCAGTGAGGGAAGCTAGGAAGAAAAAAGAACAAGTTGAAGAAGGAGATCCTACTAGAATTGAGTCAGCTAGTCTAGTAGCATCCTATGCCAAATCTAGATCTACAAGGAGCTCTACACTCTCAGTTGGTCCTACAAAGAAATCAAGCCCAATTAAAGCTCAATTCAAGACATTCGGAAGAGAAGGAAAGAGGAAAAAGGATAAAAGAACAAAAGTCTATGTTGTTGTTGAGGATGATGAAGAAATTTAATTAGATGAAGTAAGATAAATCAAGCATAAGGGCACAAAAGCATCAAAATTCTTTAAGGACAAGCCCTCCAGTGAAGAGAAAGCAAAGAAAAAGGTGAAAACTGATACATCAGGTGTGACTGTAGAGGAAGTGGAAAAAGCTTTAGTTAAGGATGGTAATATCAAACCACTTTCTGAATGGTATGACACTTTAGATAATGCTAGTCAGAGAACTCTTGAAGAAACCACAATAAAATATATATATATTTTTTAATATGACTCATAGAAATAATGTCAAAGTTTCCTAAAGGGTTATATGAAGTCTTAGAAACGAGGAGAGTAAATGCAATAGTTGAAGATGAACAAATGAGAGAATGCATATTTGTTGATCTATGTTTGGTAATGTCAATAGAAGAAATGAAGAAAATACTCAATGATTCTAAAAAGGATTTTAAGAGAAAATCAAGGGTGAATAAGCTTATGATTGAATAGACTAAGGAAGTAGAAAAAGACGCTAAGAAAATTCTTAAGGTAGTTATGTTGAAGAATAGATATAACATTTTCTCTAAAGAAACTCATGATGAAGATGTTCCATCTGGTCCAAAAATTGAAGAAGTGAAAGAAGACACAATTGAGGACACTCAAAATACTCTAGATATGCAAGATATTTAAATTCCCATGGAACTGAAGCTCCTAAAGCTAAGGAAATAGAGATTCCCAAAGCCAAGAAAGAATCTATGGTTGAAGAAGAGAAGGTTGAGGCAAAGGAGGTTGCTATGGAAGCAAGAGACATTGAAAAGGTAGTAAAGAAGTTTTTAGAAGAACAATAGGAGGAGTTTGACCCTGAATTGCTTGAAATTCCTATCAACTTGGCCACTCTATCTCCTATTTAGAAGCTGAAGGTAGCATCATTTGCTCAGGCCAAGGAAAGGGAGGAGATATTGAAATATCACATTGAAGACAATGAGCTACTAAGTCTTGCATCTGATATCTTGGATAAAATAATACCCACATATGCTAAGGACTCATCCAATTCTCCCTTTGGTTAGCTAAAGAAACTTATCAACATTGTAAGTACTCACTTTGAGTCTCTTGAAAAGTCAGCTGAGGATAAGGTCTAGAAAGAATTTGATGCAAACAAGTTCAATAGATTGAAGTGTATGATTTCTAATGATAAATCCTTATTAGCTACCTATGAGAAAAATATTCAAAGTGCATTATGTGAGGGTGGAAATATCTACAAGTCATACTTATCCTTGTCAAAGTTCACCGAGGTCACTGAGAAGAAAATTAAGGAATATGAGAAATAGTTAGCAGATATTTCTCAAGCCTTTGATCCTCTAACCATTTTTGTGAGTAAGTAAGAAGGTCAAGACATATCCTTGCTTGAAAAAATTAAAATTTTGAAGCTTGAAAATACATAATTTTTGAAAGGGTATGTTAGCTTAGAGGAATAATTGGTCCTAAAATAGAGACAATGCTTAGTGCATCGAAGGAATCACAGGATGCTATGGTTGTTAGTGATTCGACAAATTTTGAGTCAGTAGAGATGCAATCCTACCTATTCTATGGTCACATGACTATTTTGGAGAGTCTTAAAAAGGGTTGGGACACTAGTCTAAGCCTATTGAAGAACAATTTTGTAGACATATTCAAGTTCATGTAAGTTAGAAAAGCATGTCTATACATGTATAGTTTTGTATGATTTTTGGTATGCAGATTCTTGTCTTTGCCATTGATGTCAAAGGGGGAGTGTGGGGTAGTGAAAAATGTCATATTCATCTTAGGGGGAGTTGTGATTTTTTTTTTAAGTATTGAGGATTATAGTGTATTCATGTTGGTACTGAATGTTCCTATCAATGCCAAAGGGGAAGATTGTTTGTAAGAGACACTGCACAAGTCATCTGGTGTTGTAATTGATGGAAACCCTAGTTAGTAATCATATCTACACTTCAGTATTTTCTCATACCAAAAGTTAGATTGAAGATATGTGTTAACTGTCAAAGCTAAAACAGGGCATTCGATAGAGTTGTGTACATTGACTCATATGTAATTTCTTATTATCATTTTGTGTTGTGGATCTCAAGGAATGTCTTTTCATGTATGAACTATCTTATCCTTGAATCATAGGGCCTCTTATTGATTGGTATGTGCAAGTTAGAAGCTCCGGTTTATTGATTTTCGGTCTAACAGTGCAGAAAGGCCGACTAGATGAGCATAGCATATTGTGGATCTTTGAGGCATAATTTTTTAAAGTGATTCATGTTTAAGACATGTTGTTTTGGGTCCTTACTATGTTTTGACTGACATTGGTTGGTGGACATTGATAATTATTTATAGATTGGGCCGACTGTTTGTACATATTTCATATCTTGTTAAAGCTGGCATACAATTGATGTAATCTCTAGTCATGGATATATATAATCAATTACTAGTATCATTTTGATGCATGTTGCAATATGATGCAAAATTTAGAAGGAATATAGATCGATTGTGCATAGTTTCACTTGCACAGAACAAAGATTGGTGATTTGAATTAAAGTAGACAAAGTTTCAAGAGCAGAATTAGACAGAATGTAAAGAATTGTGTCAATGTGCTTAACCAAAACTATAATAAGGCATTAGTAGATGTTATCTCATATTTCATCAACTCCAGTTGTCTATCTATGACTTTAAGATAGTGAGTCTTCTTTTGGGCATAAAGCCTTTTGTATTTGAGCAATGAGCTCTAGGTAGTGTGCTTGAATGCATGTGTATTCCCCATTTGTAAACACTTATTTTGAGTATACTCATATTTTGGATTAATCTCCACTATGGTTTTTCCCCTAACAAGGTTTCCACGTAAAAGTCCTTGTGTTATGGTGTTGTGGTTGATTTCCTTGTGTTATTGCATCTTTCTTTTGGTTCAATGCTATAAGTGGTTTAAAGATCAAGTTAATAAAGTTAAACTTTACGAAACACTGATTCATCCCCCCCTCAGTGTTCCTTGATTCCAACATATAATTTCTCCCCAAAGAGTTTAAAAACACTTGATAAAATAGCATGAAGATGCCATAAGAAGTCTTTCATTTCCTCCTTCCTTTTGAATCACTCCAACCTACAAAAACTAGTTAAAATTATAGAAAATAGAGGCAAAAAAACTAGTTAGAAGTCAAAGTCAATCAAAATGAAAAAAAAACACATGTTGAAAAAAGTTGAAATCTGACTTTTACCCCACCCCATTAGTGTAGTCTATGATGGTGGTGCAGTTTGAAGAAAGTTAGCGGTGCTTTGGTGAGACCAATGATGCTCTATGGAGAAATAGTGACCATGATTGCATCGTTGTTTCATAAAGTGGCACACTTTGGAGTTTAGAAAACCAGACCCCGAGGAAAATGATAGAAGTGGCAGGGTTTGGACTTTGACAACATCACTAAATAGCATTGCTAGACTGATAGCAATGCAGTTTGATCCTTGTAGTGATACACTTTCCTATAGACAGACAAAAATTCAAAAAATAGCAGAATTTTAGTTAAAAAATGTGTTAATTTCTTTAGATTCACCGTCCTAGTGCCAAAATGTGAATGGTGGATCTAGACCCACACAAACACAAAAAAATAACACAATATTAGTCCATTATGCAAGTTAAAACTATCATTCCCCATAAGATTCATTTGAAGCATGAAAACAATAAATAAAGAGAAGAACACAAATAAAAAGCTATTAAATCCTATTCAAATGCTCAAACCCTCAATCCCATGGGGGAATTGGTGCTATTTTAATGTGGAAAATAGCCCTTTCCCAATTCCTTGCAATCTTGAAGATGATCAATGGTGCTCCATGATAAATTTTCCCATAAACTAGCTATGAAATGATGAAAAAATATGAAAATGGATGAATATGTATGAACTTTTTCTCAAAACATGAAGATAATGATGTTGCATGAAGTTGTGGATCCCAAATTAGTAAAAGAGCCTTCTATTTATAGAAGAGAATGATGGAGGAATAAGAAAAAGGGATGAATGTGAGACAAAACATCAACCAATAGCATAATGCCACTTGTCAACATGTGAGTGGATAGAGGTGGACCACAATTTGATGAATGTGCACATTAAAATGCCATTAAGTGCATATTTGAAATTGGAGAAGTGACATGTTGGAGGGAGAAGAAAGGAAAGTCAATGCCACTTGGCTCAAGAAAAAGGACATGTAAAAGGCCTTTAATGCCTTGTTGGATGGACAAGTCCTTTGGGAGGGAATTTTCAAATTTGAGGAATATTCCAACTTTATGCCTTTTTGAATGAAAATGGAGGATTTAATAAATCAATTAAATTGATTTACTTGCACAAGTTGCAAAATATAGATGATTTGAGGGATTAGTGTTAGGATTAATCATGATTTGATTAATTTAGATGGAGATTAGCTGATTTGACACTTTGACTTAGATTTTAGGATTTAAATAAATCAAAATGAGAGGAATAAAGACTATTAGACTTAATTAAATAAAGTTTGATTTATTTAATCAAAGGGGATGTTGTTAGATTTAAATCAAATAAAGACTGATTTATTTAATTTAAAAGAGATGACCTTAGAACTTAATTAAATAAAATGAATTATTTAATTAAAAGAGGGACATTAGGATTAATTAAACAAAATTATTTATTTAATTAATAAAAGATAATGACTTAATCAAATAAAATTGATTTATTTAATTAAAAGATGAAATATGATGAATTTAATCAAATAAGGATTATTCAATTAAATGGTTAGTAAAGGAGATGATTCAAGATGAACTGGTGTTAGTAAATTAGGATTGGTGCATAGGATCAATCAGTATATTTTATGTGTCTACATTATATATTATATATTTATTATATTAAATATATTAATAGTAGGCAGTTAAGTGGGTGGCTCTCCATGTCGGCGGAGGGTTTTAGGTGGTATGTGAAGTGGCTTCTAAGTGGGGACCTCAGTGATGAGGTGGATAGTGATGGAAGTGAAGGAAAAAGATGAGGTGGTTGATGGTGGAAGTGAAGGGCCACTTCATTTATGGCGAGTTCATGAAATGATGAACGTTGGAAAAAAGCACTAATGTCAAGGCAAGCCTCACATTAGGGTCCAAACTGGCAGGATGGAATGATCATACAAGGACAACTTGCCTTGCATCAAAATAATGTTTGGCTCAAGTGGAGTTGGTATGGCTTAGTTGTCGTGGGCTTTATTTATGGGTGAAGGTGTCAGTGGTTTGGTATTGTGAGGTTTGTAGTGTTAATGAGCAGATAAAGGTGGAGTGTGGGTTGGCAAGTTGTGCTCGGCTTCTGGAGTCTTTTGAGGATGGCTTCGGCCGGGTGCTCCAAGTTTATAGTTGTTGTCTCTGGGGAAGGGTTGGAGTTGTTCAGAGTGGATACTCCCATCTCATTGCAGGCAACAGAGAGGCAATTTGCATTCTAGGAGATAACTGACCAGAGGCTTAAGCATGTCCTGCTTAACATAGATCCCCTCGTTGTGGCAGCGGTAAAAATTATTTTAGGGAAAGGCCATCTTGCTCAAAAGGGGTATGCGAGGGATAATGCATACATTTCCTCATGTTTCTTAGATTCTTTGCTTGATGTCGAAGTGCCCAAGGAAGAGGCTAGGGTGTTGTTGGAGTGTTTCTTTTGTTAGGATTTGGTTGGTAGTGTTGAGGAGACTTTGAAGGCTATGATAATTAGCAAAGGGATTCCACGTTCTACAAATTTAGAGCTTCTTCGGAATAAAAACAAAGAGGTTAAATTCTTCTAGGTTTCCTCTTGGACCTAAAAGGGATGGAACTCATATGACACAAAATGATTGTGGTTGTGGTGATTGAGTATTTGAAAAAGCTGCTAGGGTTAATGGCGATGAGTGGCTTTGAATGGTTGTAGGATTTTGAATCCTTCGCAAAACTCAAATGGTTCTTGTGAATTGATGGTATCTTAGGTTGGTTGAAATTTTGTTTTGGCTAGTTGGTAGGATATTTTATGGTGTTTTTTTATTCTAGCTAGGACACAACCATTTTTGTATAAATTAAGCTATGTTATCTCTCTGGTAGTCATGGGTAGTATATGAGTTTTTTTAGCTTCGTTCGGGTGGATGAATTTCCTGCTAAATAGACAATTGTATGGTTTTATATTTAATATAATATATCACAAATCTTAGATATCAAAAAAAAAATATATATATATAATATTAATATATATAATAAATATAATATATGTTAATATATATTATATATATTAATATTGATGTAGGAGCATCTAGTGGTGTAAGGGCAATCTTGCTTCACCCAAAAATATGTTTTCTTTTTGTTAGCTTTTTGTAAATGTTTTTGCATTTTTGGATACCCTTTTCGCTGAATAAGAATTCCCAGCTTTCAAAATTGCATTTCTACTTTTTTCTGGTCAATTTCTATTTTTAGCAGTTTTGAATTTGAAGGTGTGAGGAGGTAGTAATTTATGGGAAGCTTCAGGACAAAAAAAAGCACTTTGAGAAAAGAATCGGGCTAGGATCATTCCCGATTTGAATGTTATTGAAGTTTAATTTTCCCAAAATTGCCCTGAAAAATCTTCCGAGTTGAGTTTGAGGCACTAAACGGTCCCATATGAGCCTAGAAATTGTCAAACTAGCAAAGTGGGTTCTTAGCATGTTCTACACTCCGAGACCTTTCCAATGGTTCAGACGGTTTGTCAATGGAGTCCCAAATCAAAAGTTATGGCTTCCGAAAGTTAGTCAATTTTTGGAAAATTGCCAATTTTTGAATTATGATTCAATTTTTGAATTTTAAATTTCATTTTTTGGCACCCAACCACCTAAATTCAAATTTCAAATTTTATTTTTGGCTCCAAGCCAGAAAAATGTTATTTAGAACTCACTTTGTAAATTTTGGGGTATTGGGAAAAAGAGAAATATTGTATTGGGGAAAAAGGGCATTTCCTTTTTAGTAACATTAAGTTGCATGTATTGCAACCCGTGAGGATTCAATCCTCTGGAATGTAATTTCTTTGTAATGAGAACATATTTCCCATAAATAAATAATAATTCTATTTTGCTGCTATTGTATGCTTTTCTAAATCTCGAGTCTTGACTCTCATCAAATATATATAATAATATATGAATATATATATATTAATATAATATATATATATCATATATCATAAGAAATAATAATTCTTAAAATTCAAATAATGGATATCCATTTTTCATTTTAATAGGTTATACACTTGGACGAGCAACCATATATATTATATATTAATATTAATATAGTATTGATATATAACATATATTAATATATAATATATATATATATATTTTTGATTCGTAAGCTATGGACGAGGGGCCCATTCCCTTTATTAAAATAAAAGAAAAGTTACATAGATCTGCCATGCAGATAAGAGATAACATAAGAGAAGAAGAAAGAAGAAGATTCTAAAGAAGCCTGCAGAGAACTGAAGCAAGATAACAGCCACCATAAAAAACTTCATCAAAGATGCAAACGAAGAGAAAACTAAAAGCCCCGAACCAGGAAGCAAAGCCCAAAACCCTAATCCCTTCTTTTGGTGCGAAGGAGAGCCTCTAGAGTTTTTTGAGAACCCGCCTCCACCGTCTCTGAACCTTCAATGCGGAGCTTTTTTGCATTAGATTTTCTGCCAACCTTGTGCTTGGAGCCACAATCGGGTTTTGATTTGCCACAAAGGGATTGATAAATCCCAAGTTTCTGAGGAGGATCCAGAGTGAAGTCGTCATCAAAATCCCGAAAAGGATCCTCTATATCGTCCATGAAGGGAAAGGTGCCCTCTGAATTTGAGCCATCATCTTCTTCCGCCTTAGAAGATATAGAGGAGCATTCAACAATAGAAGCAGGAGGGGCAGCAGGGACCATAGGGTGATTTTGATTCACCATTGAAGCAGGAACAACTGGAGGAGAAGGGGGAGCCATAGGCTGATTCAGATTCAGCCCTGAAACCATAGAAGGTTCAAAGAACATTCCATGATTCCGCCAAATAAAATCAGTATCTGGAGAGCCCTTCTTCTGAACCCACTTTTTTAAGCGGACATTCCTCGCCCCAGCTAAGTGATGAAGAGTGCAAGCATCAATTTTGTGTCCCAGCTTGTTGCAACGGAAGCACCGAAAAGGCAAACCCTCATAGTTTAAAAACTGAGTCCACACACCGTGAGAAGAGTGAATCCAAATGGAGTGAGAGAGGGTTTTAGAAATATCAACCAAAGCACAAACTCTGTAGAATCTGCTATCAGAGGCCACAGAAGTAGGGTCGAGCTTGAAAAAGGATCCCACCTGGTTGATCAGAGTGCTTAGCAAATCCACATTACGCAGTACCAAGGGAAGATTGTACAGGCGGATCCAAATAGGAATGCAAGTGATCTTAGCGGTGGCTGGATCGAAAAAGGGAGACCATGGGGAGATAAAAAGGCCAGAATGCCCAAAGAACCATGGCCCATTCTGCAAAACAAAATTACAATCCTCCACCGAACAGAAGGTGATCAGAAAGAAACCAAAATCAAGAGATTCCACAACAGGGGTGGCCAAGTTACTCCAAGTACAGTTAATCCATTCGAGAATGGAGGCCACCGGTGGGTGCTTGTACAAACATCGAACAACCACTGACCGAACACCCAAATCCTTAGCAACTGCATCAATACAGCCATCATAAATGATGAAGTCCACAGGCTCCTCAGAAACGACCACTTCAGAATCCCCAAAGGATAACCGATTTCTTCCGGGTTGAGAGTCCAGACTTTGAAGTGGAGGCGGATCTGAAGAAACCTCAGGACAGGCTGAGTTAGGGTTAGCAGACATGGAATGAACCCGGCAATATTCTGAACATTTGTGAAAAGGGTTTGATTTGTTTTTGCAACCAGCGACATCAATGGGAGGAGTCGCACCGGAGATATCCTCACCTGACTTTGCAACCTCTATGTCGAGACCCTTAGAGGGAGGAGTGCGAGCCGAGGGTGAAGAGGGAGGATCCAGCGTTGCCCCAGAGCGGAGGTCATACCGTTTTCGTCCCTCCCCAGACACAGCTTTGCGGCCTCCCCGTTTCGAGCCAGGAGGGCGCCGAGTCTTACCATTTTTGTTTGACTGCGCAGCACCAGCATTCGAACAACCTACACCCTTCGCTTTCCTCTGCGCATCATCAACGCCGGCCGCCCCGGGAGATCCTGTGCACATCTTCTAGGGTTCAAAAAATACACAACTATGTAATATATAATATATATTATTTAACATATGACACTGTAATTTATAACACGAGAGGTAACATATATTCATTTTGTAAGTTATATAAAAAACAAAAAGGGACCGTTTTGTGTATTTCAATGGTCCCTACATTCCTTCTATCGTGAAATTCTCATGCTTTCTGTCTACATCAGACAAAATTCAGCTTTTCAAAGATTCTCTAACACTTTTTTTAGAATGCCTATAATTTGTGTGTATTTTTGTTTGTGCAATGGGGAGCAATAGTTGGCGTAAGAGAAAAGGTAAATGAAAACTTCCAGCAGATCAAATTGAAGCATATAGAGCAAAAGATAGAGAAATTCATAGGAAAATAAGACAAGGTATGCAAAATATTCAAATTGAAGATTCTTTCAAACCATTAAATGTTAATTCAAGTGAAGATGAAATAAAAATTGAAAATATTGAACATCATATTGAAATTGAAAATGAAAACATTGAAATTGAAAATGAAAAGGTGAACAACATTGAGAATGAAAATGTTGTTGAAAATGTTATTGAAAATGTTGAAAATGAAAATGAAATTGTTTTTGACAATGAAAATGTTGTTCAAAATGGAATTGTTATCGAAAATGTTGAAAATATTGAAAATAGAGAGAATGAAAATGTTAATAACATTGTACTTGAAAATGAAAATGTTGATAACATTGAAAATATTGAAAATGAACCTTATGTAACACCTAATTACAAAAGAACCCCTAAATGGTTGGTTGAAATAGATGAGAATATAATTGATAATCTTAAAGGAAATAGGTTAGAACAAACAGTTCATTTGTGGGCTATGAAAATGTTCAATGAATTCTTTTCCAATAAGACATTAACCGAACAATGCCAAATTTTTGTGGAATTACTTAAGATTTACAAAATGAGACCATTATTAAAAAAATTGAAGATTCATCTCACAAAAAAATTAGAAAAAAGGTCTTATTGTAAAAAATATTTTTAATGCTCTAACCTCTATTGGAAAGACCAGTAAGGAAAAAGATAAAAGGGCTGCTTGAAGAGTGATCACAACCTCACTAGTAAGCCATCATTTGAAAAATGCTTGTTTAATGAGACAAACTTGTATTGATTTTAACTTAAATCATAAAACATTGAATAGAGCACTCTCAAGAAGAGGAAGACTCAATAGTGCTATTCAAATTGATACGTGGGCTTTTAGTGGGAGGCTTCCACATGTTGAAAAAAATCTAACCGATAATGTAAAGATGCAAGTTGAACAATATTGGAATTCTCACTGTAGAGTATCATTGAATGCAAATGATGTTTTAAAGTTACGAATTGGTAATCGAGATCATACACTGCATCCTAAACATTTTTTGGAATGTAGAAAAATAATTTTGTACAAACAAATTTTTCAAGAACATCCACATTTGCAAATCTCACAAAGGGATTTTGAGTCTTGCAAGCCATTTTATTGTGTTCCTATTAAGGTTCATAATACATGTTGTAAATACCATGTTGAGTTTTCAATGTATCATGAATTGTTATGCCATATTCGTTCTATTATGCATACTGACGAAATGTTGCAGGAGTGTCATGTAGTGCAACTTGCCAAGTCATCTAGGGAGTTGTTAGATTCATTTTTATGCATTAGAGTTGATGGTTGCTTATTTTATAGAAATGATTGTTTAAATGAAACGTGTTTGCAATGTGGTAGTTTACCAAAGTTTGTAACATGCTTTCATGAGGGTAGTGATCATGATTTTGGTAACAAAATTGTTGAGAAAAACAAGTATGAGACAACCAAATACACATTGAAGAGTGGAGGTGAGTGTTCTAGATGCAAGTTGGTTGCAAGAGAGGTAAGTATTGCTGATTTTATTTCATATTTTAAGAAAAATCTTTTCTCTAAGTATGCAAGGCATAGCCACAGGTCACAGTGGTTGGATTAGTAATTTAGGATGTGTAAAGACTCTTTCCCCATTGGAACTATTGTATCTATAGTTGATTTTGCTGAAAATTACACATTGCAACCACAAAATGAAGTTCAATCACAATATTATAATTCTATTTAAATTGCTATTTTTATCCACATAACATATAGGCATGCCCCCAATAGTACAAAAGAGGACATGAAGATAATCAAGGAGTACCATTTTTACATGAGTGGTGATAGATCTCATTCATCCGAGTTTTTACAAAATTGTTTTGAAAAAAATTTTGAGTTCTTGGAGGAAAAAGGAATTGCAATGGGTCAACATATCATTTGGTCAAATAACTACACATGGCAATTCAAGAATGCTTGCATGTTTTATTGGTTGAGTAGGATGCATATAGAGAGGGGTGTACCACATATTTAGAGTTTTTTTGAAGCTAGGCATGGAAAACGCGAGCATGATGGTGTAGGTGCATGTGTGAAGAGAGTTTTGGTTAAGGAATAAATGAAGATCAAAGGTGGTGCAACATTCAGTGATGCATGTTCTATTGTGGATTGGTGTACTTATGCACTATCACAAGGAGGGGCACTTGATTCAAAGGTGTGTAGGTTCTTTTGGTTTGTTTAGGAGGGAACAATGGGAGACAAAATAAAATGTGAAAATATTAGATATTATTGAATTATATCAATTATTGAATGATAATATCATGCGTATTGTGTATACTTTACGTGTATTCAAGTGTATACTTTGTCACTTATAACTATTCTAATGTATCCTTTGTGACCTACATGTTTTAATGTGTATACTTTGTATTCATGTGTGTAGTCGATGACTTAAGTGTATTTGAGTAAATGAATTATTTTTTCACTTACTCACGAGGAACAAAATGAACCCTAAACCCCTTTGCACCTTTACATTGCATCCATCTAACCCTTTTTCCATCAACTAAAAACTCGACACCACAAGAAAATGCCTTAGAGATATCAAAAATCAAGAGAGGTTATTGTAGAGGGTCCCAACACAATCCGATAGCCTCAGACGGAGAGTCTGTAAGCATCACAATTTCTGAGAAATATCCCTTCAAAGATTGTTTCCTTTTAACACTTTTGACTCTTAAGGGAAATCATCGGTCCAATGTAGCTCAGAGTGATTCAACGTATTTAGGTGCAAAAGAGGACTATCCCTAGAGTAAATGTACCCATCTAGATATGCTAGAAAAATCCATTTGGTTGTAAGAGTTGCAGAATGAAAGTTGCACCACTCTGTAGCTTTACACTGCTTACAGTTGACAAATTTTTCCTCAACTGAAAACTTATCACCACAAGAAAACACCTTTGAGATAGAAAAAACCAAAAGAGGTTATTGTAGAGGGTCCCAAAATGATCCCATAGCCTCAAATAGAGAGTCTGTAAGAGTCATAGTTTTTAAGAAATAACCTTTCAAAGATTGTTACCTTTGAGCACTTTGGACTCTTAAGGGAAATCGCTGGTCCAATGTAGCTCAGAGTGATTCAGTGTATTTTGGTGAAAAAGAGGACCATGCCTAGTGTAAAAGTACCCATCCAGACATGTTGGAACAATCTATTTGGTCGTATGAGTTGGAGAATGAAAGTTGCACCACTTTGCAACTTTACACTCCTTACATTTGACAACTTTTTCCTCAAATGAAAACTCGTCACCACGGGAAAATTCCTCTGAGATAGAAAAAACCAAGAGAGGTTATTATAGAGAGTCCCAACCCAATCCAATAGCCTTGGAAGAAGATTCTGTAAGCATCACGGTTTCTAATAAATAGCCCTTCAAAGATTGCTACCTTTTAGCACTTTGGACTCTTAAGGGAAATCATCGGTCCAATGTACCTCGAAGTGATTTAGCATATTTGGGTGCAAAAGAGGACCAAACATAGCATAAATGTACCCATCTAGACATGTTGGAACATTTTTTTTGGTCGTACGAGTTGCAAAACAAAAGTTGCACCACTTTGTAGCTTTATAATAGCATTTGACAACTTTTTCCTCAACTAAAAACTCGTCACCATGGGAAAATGCCTTCGAGATAGAAAAAACTGAGAGAGGTTATTGAAGAGGGTCCCAACATGATCCTATAGCCTTAGATGGAGAGTTTGTAAGCATTGTGGATTCTAAGCAATAGCCCTTCAAATATTGCTACATTTTAACACTTTGGACTCTTAAGGGAAATTGTTGGTCTAATGTAGCTCGAAGTGATTTAGTGTATTTGGGTGAAAAATAGGACCATACCTAGCATAAATGTACCCATACAGATGTGTTGGAATAGTCTATTTCATGTGTTGGAACAGTCTATTTCATTGTACGAGTTGTAGAACGAAAGTTGCACCACTTTGCAACTTTACACTACTTGCATCTGACAACTTTTTCCTCAACTGAAAAATCGTCACCATGAGAAAACACCTTCGAGATAGAAAAAACCAAGAGAGGTTATTGTAGAGAGTCCCAACATGATCACATAGCCTTAGATGGAGAGTCTATAAGACTCATGGTTTTCAAGAAATAGCCCTTCAAATATTGATACCTTTTAGCACTTCAGACTCTTAAGGGAAATCGTCGATCCAATGTAGCTTAGAGTGATTCAACATATTTGGGTGCAAAAGAGGATCATACCTAGCATAAATTTACCCATCCAGATGTGTTGGAATAGTTTCTTTGGTCGTACGAGTTGCAAAACAAATGTTGCACCACTTTGCATTACTTGCATCTGGCAATATTTTTCTTAACTGAAAACTCATCACCATGGGAAAACACCTCTAAGATAGCAAAAATAAAGAGAGGCTATTGAAGAAGGTCCCAACATGATCTTGTAGCCTCTAATGGAGAGTCTATAAGTGTCATGGTTTTTGGGTAGTAGCCCGTCAAATATTGTTTCCTTTTTGCACTTTGTACTCTTAAGGGAAATCATCAGTCCAATGTAGCTCAAAGTGATTCAACATATTTGGGTGCAAATGAATACCATCCCTAGTGTAAATGTACCCATCTAGATGTGTTGGAATAGTCCATTTGGTCGTACGAGTTGTACAACAAAAGTTGCACCACTTTGCAACTTTACACTGCTTGCATCTGACAACTTTTTCCTCAACTGAGAACTTGTCACCATGGGAAAACACCTCCAAGATAGCGAAAACCGAGAGAAGTTATTGAAGAAGGTCCAAACATGGTCATGTAGCCTCTGATGGAGAGTCTATAAGCATCACGGTTTTGGGGTAATAGCCCATCGAAGATTGCTTCCTTTTTGCACTTTGGACTCTTAAGGGAAATCGCTAGTCCAATGTAGCTTAGAGTGATTCAGCGTGTTTGGTTGCAAAAGAGGACCATTCCTAACATAAATGTACCCATATAGTATGCCTAGTTTTCTTAATGATGCATTATGGTTAGCAACATTCATTGTTGTGCATTATGATAATACAAATTGCATGTTTAAGGTCAAATAACATGCATGTTGTGGAGTTGTATTTGGTTTGTTTCATGGTAGTATCACACTGATTTGGTCTATTTAATGGTTGCATCATGGTTGAGTGATGTATCAATTGTTAATCATTATTATTGTATAGATTTTACACGAACAATCTAATGAACATGTATCTTGTTTAGTTGTAAGGACTTTTTTTGAAGGTTGCATCAAACCCAGGCTATGGTTGAAAGATATTGATTCTTACTCAAGATGGTTTTATACCTTTTACATGTTATTAACCTTGAATGAAAATTGAGTGACATTGATTTTTATCAAGATTATTATATTACTTTCGAATGAACATTGTAACATGAAATGCATTTCATTAATTTGCATCCATTTTTCATTAATTTAACTTTTGATATAAAAATCAGCTACACACTTCATTACACGAGTTTAAAAAACAAAATAATGTCAAATTTAAATTCATTCAATAGAGCTTGAAATCATGGGTATTTTCAAATTGAGTGTTTGATAAAAATGTATTGGTAGACATGTATGAAAAATGTGGTACAATAGAAAAGGAAATGAATTGTTTGAAAAAAATCCTCAAAGAAATAGATGGATTACCAATTGTAATTCATAATTTCTATTAAAATGTAATTTAATTAATCTATAGCATACATTACCAATCATAAATTTAAACCATTCTAAGATAATTAAACATACCATTTTGAAAATTCAAAGTAGAAGGACATGAACACGAGGAACAAATTAGATCAAATATCAATTCTTATATATCAAACTGTAGAATAATTATGTTTGTGCATATACAAATTTGGCATATGCCTACTCAAAACAAGTTTTACAAAAAGTTTTACAAAATGTGGCATATGTGCGATCTCAAGATCTATCAAACCCTAAGTACATATCAATCTATATCATATCTTAATCATGTGCTGGACCATCAAAATTTAGCCTCCTCAAAGAAGTTAGTTGCTTTGAAGTTTCCTACACAATAAAATTTCAAACCATAAATTAGATTAATTATGTGAATGGTTGACAAGATAGACTAGTAAATAGAAACTTATATACCATCATTTATAAATTACAACTTTAACATCAAAATCAATATACATGTACTATATTATATCGATAATGCAATTCTTTTTTACCTCAAGTCTTTCTCTCTTTTCTACAAGATAGTCTGCATATGATTGTCCCTTAGGATGATTAGGAGTCCTCATATAGAGTAATGGTCTCACACTCATCACAGTGCTAAGAAGAGCAAAGGACTATAGCAGATAAAATAAAAATGATACAAATTAACATATAATTGTTGACAAATAATCATATCTACTCCTATCTAAACGTAAATCATTTACAATATAAAATAAACACATACTTGTGATGCTATGACACTAGATGGGATCATAGTGGATGAATTAGCTAAGATGGTTTCCTATATAAAAAATAACAAGAATGTAAATGCACATGCACATATAATTATAATGGACACAAGAATAAAAATAAATATATACTTGTTATGCAACTTCATCCAATGGGTTAGACCCAGTCAACAAGGCTGTATAAGAACTAGGTTGCTACATAAAAAGAAAAGATTACATTAGACTATCAATATATGTAGTACATGTATTTAAAAATAATAGATTTCAAAATTTAACATCTAAAATAACAATTTAAATAATTTACCGTATACTGATTCTCTAGGGAAAATGAAATGGTAGTATGCATAGCCTTGTGCACTTCCAACATCTACTCCTCTGTCAACAACTGTTAAAAATTCTAGCACATAAACATATATTAGTACAAATATCTCTCATAAAATATGAAAGAATTTACATAAAACACACTATGAAATTACTTTAAGTCTTACCTGTCCTCCCATATCATCCCTGGTAGTCGATGTATCTCCTACAAGTGGTCCACTTTGTGCTCTATCAACTCCTACATCTGACATATCATGAATCTCATAGTTAGATGTGTCTATGGAGGCCTCAGTGGACCATCAAAGAGGTCCCAAACATAAATTGTTTCACGTCATGCAACTATGAGGCACACAAATATGCCCTAAAGAGGATGATGTACTCGTGGGAGCTGATGTAGCAGATGCATCACCATCATGCTGGGATGTATTAGGTGCAACACCATCATGATGGGATGCAACATCAAATGGCTACACAACATGATGGCTCTATGTGACCAAATGATCGCTCAATGAATGTAACACATAAATGCTCAGAGTCTCTGCATCTACAAAAATCTCAGGGTAATGTAGTGGAGTTAGGGAAGTAATAGGTAAAGGAGGACGGACTGAGGTGACTCGAAGTGCTCTAGGTCTATCCTGTGGCATCCCTCTAACAACACCCTAGAAATCTCACATGTCAAAGTAATTAACATTTTTCCCTAGCACAAACTGAACATATAATTTTTGGAGAAAATACTAAGGGACATCAAGATTGTTGTTGGGTAGTTTATTAAAAACCATCCACCAACGTCTCCAAAAATTATCTAATATGCCTCTATGGGTGCACCATTTAATTGAAAATTTTGGTTTCCGCACATTAGTAGGCTGTCCTATTCTCTGATCGATGAATAACTAGGTTAATTGGGCTTTCTCAATATCAAGTGCCTTCACCTCATCATATGATAACCCATCGACATAGAATTGTCTTTGTTCCTATTGCCACTATGCAAATCTATTATGCTAAGTTGCCAAAGTTTCAACATTTGAAATGATTGTTTCCAAAGTGTTTTTCATGTCTAATAGCTCATCAAGTGTCTCATAGATTCGACATAACTTTCTTAATTGATCTAAATTTCTATGAATAGACTTGCATATTGTTGGCACATTTTGATTTGGAAACAATAGTTGCGGTGAAGGAGGATTTGGAGGGTTTTCATTTTGTGCGGGATCAAGTTTTTCATTTTATGCGGGGTTAGGGTTTTCATCTTGTGTAGGGTTAGGATTTTCATATTGATCCATTTTAAACTTGTTAATTGATAATTTTTTTCAAAATTAATAATGGAATAAAAAATCTATCAAATTTACCCTATTTTTTACTAAAATTAAAAAAAAAACAATGCAAAATGAATATAAATTGAACAAAAATTAAAAAAATCCAAAGATACCTTAGAAATTTGATAGATTTTGAGCAAATTGACCTCTAGCGAACGAATATCCGAGTTGTGGAATAGAAAAACCCATGCACAAAGAGATAAAATGAGCACTTGGGTTTTTCTTTATGGATTTATAACATAGGAAACAAATATATGTTTCTTGATTTATAGTTTTTTTAAAATATGGTCGTGTCTGGGACCCGACCATATTTAATTGGCGACAGTTTTTTTAATATGTATAATATAATATAATAGATATTATATTATAATATAATATTATATATATTATTAAATATATTATTTATAATATATATATTATAATATAATATAATATAATATAATATTTTATAATAACATTATATTATATTATATTATTATATAATATGAGTTCTCAGGTTTTTTTTTTTAAATTATAACACAAAAATTAGATATTCGTTTTATGTTTTATATTTTTTAATATATGGTCAGCATTTTTTTCAAATGTATAATATGAAAATATAGTATATAATATATATTATATTATTATAATAATTTAATATATATATATATTATATTTAATATATAATATTTCATATTATATAAATATTATAATAAAATATAATAATATAATATATTAAATATATTATGATATAATATTAAATTAACAAACATTAGTATAATGTTTTTTGATTTAATCTGTATATGATAAATATATTAAAAAATTATTATAATATATAAAATAAAATAATTGGTTAGGGCCAAACCCGACAGAATTGTAAACTTTGACTTAAACTAAACGAATATCCATTTAGAATTGGATATCCGTTTTAAAACGAATATTGTACTTGGTCCTGCAAAAAGACAAAGGTGTGAATTTTGCATTTTTGGGCGTGTTAAAAACACCTTTTTTTCACATCGCCACTTTTTGGATGACTATGATCTTGCAGAGACCCATCTATGAATAATTTATGTAACATCCAACAATAAAATGAAGAGCTATTTGCTTATTTCTTACAATGATGGAATACTATGGCTATTAAATTATTGTTGACTATACCAAAAAAAAAAACTCATGAGCATCTTTATTTAGAACCTCAATCAAGAAATGGGTTTCCACCCACAAGTGCAATGCCCTAACAAATTTTATGATATTATAGAGAAATTAATCACCATTAAAAATATCCCATCATAAAAGGACTTGTGAAACTTACAAAGAAAGCAAAGACCATACCTCACACTCTAATGAAAACCTCACCTAAGGGCTAAGAATAAGAATGTTAATAATGATGGTGTGGTAGAGGCTAAATTTGTGGAAAATATGCAACCAGCACCTAACAACAAATAAATCATAAATATCCATAGGGAGAACCAAGAAAAAAAAACTAGATGAAAATACACTCCCCTAGGGGAGCAAATTGAAATTATATTGAAGAAACTAGTCCAAAACAATCTCATTAAGCTTCCAAAGCTATGACAATATGATGAACCACAATTCAAAATTTCACATGGTTTAATGAAAACAACTATTATGAGTACAATAAAATAAAAGGTCACAAAAAACATAACTACATGAAATTAAAAAATATAATCCAAGATCTAATTCATCAAGGAGATGTAAATATTGAGGACCTGTAGACACTTAAAAATGTCTCAATGGATCACATTGGCTAACTAACATTATTTCATCCTCAAACCCATCCTCTTTTCACTTGTTTAATTAAATAAGCCTAATTATTTAATTAAATGCCTCATTTTCACCTATTTATCTAATTGACCTAATTGGGTTAATTCACCCCATCACACACTAACATTTCATCTGATTTAATTAAATAATGCAAATTATTTAATTTTAACCCTAAGTCCTCTTATTTAATTAAATAACCTAAACTATTTAATTAAATATCATATTTGCATCTCCTTTTCATTAAATAAATCAATAATTACACTGAAGGCATTTCCTTTTTTGAGCTTCACGAGCTCATTTTTCCTATGGATGGTTGAAAAGTCATGAGGAGCCTTCCAAGGCAGTGGAATGATTCACAGTTGTTGATCCTTTTCTCTAGCTAAATCAAAGTTTGGCTTCATTGACAATTGCAGAATTTAGTACTATGCAGAAACAACGTGATAGATAGGTGAATGATATCTATGAGGTGTTCAATCTCATCTAACTTTCATACGATTCTTTCACCAGTGCCACATTCATGTGTCTTATATATTTTCATTCATGTGTATCTGATATGGCATGCCATTTTCTCTGCAAAACTTACCACCCTTGAAATCAAATGATGAGTTGTTTATCTAAAAAAATTTCCTTCCTTTCACAGTGTTCCTAATTTTCCATCACGTTGTTGTTGGAATCACCAGCTTAGGTCTTCCACTGAAGAAGGTATTCATCTATCTCTGAAATTGCATGGAAATTTATAAAAAACATATTCATTTTGTGCATATCTTGCAATCATTGTTAACTTGCACATGGCATCAGTTTGAGGCATCTTCAATTTAGTTTTAGAGTACAATTAAATTAGTCATCCTGGGAAAAAAATAGAGCACACCAATATTTAACGTAGACAACAAATAGCTCAAAATAAAAATCTTGTAATGATAGTTATTATTGTGTCACATCTTTGAAAACAAAAATGTCTTCAGACAACTAAATGGGGGAAAGGAAATCAACCTAGCTAGTTTCTTACCAATTTCCTTACCAAAGCTCTTTAAATATGACAAAGATGGATGTTAATACTACTCCAAAGCTGCCATTTTGGCATGGGAAGGGATGATGTTAGAAAAGGTTGCAGAATGTGGCTTTAAACTTGATAATTGCAATTGCTTGGTAATTTCTCAAGCCTTTTGAGGGACCTTGTCAAACACTTCCACAACTAGAAAAGAGCTATTCAACAAATCCATTTTGTGCATATCTTTCTCTTGCCAAAGCACACTCTTGGTTTGTATTTTACCCACATTCCTTTCCAAGTAAGCCTTCACAGCTAAGTCCACCAAGGGTTTGTGATTTGTCAAATATAAATTTATGGTTTCAAATACAAACAAGTGCCAATTTAATGCCTCCAGAGTCTGTCTCAAATCTTTGTTTTATAATCCTTATAAGTTGAAAAAGTATAAAATTTAAATTTTATTTAAATGCAATGAACCTAAACCAATCTCACTATAGTGGTTTCAATCCATTTACAATAGACAAAAAATAGATATAAACCGACATAGAAGAAGAAAGCCTTTGACACAGTCGTAAGATAAGAGAGCTCAAAAAAATCCATTAGGAGGGACCATGCTTCACCAAAAGAAATGCTACTAAGCAAAAAATCCATAGCCACCAAGTCCCAACCCCTGCAAAGTCAGCAACAACCTAGAACAACACCAACAACCCACTTGAAGAAAATCAAAATAGAGAAAGCATGGGTCGTAAATAGAAACAAGAATGTAGACTCTTGTTACTGTATTGCCAAGAAACAAAGAGGAACATGGAAAAAACACCATGCACAAGGCCTTTAAGAAGCCTCTGACCAGGTCGAACTTGCACACACCATACACCAAAAACCAACATCCCCCCAACTGAGACAACTTCAACAACCTCATCAAGAAGGGACATAAGGGGCATAACAGCTCCATGTGCATAAGCATGAAATGAAAGCCCCTACAATCCTCCAAAAAGGGGATCTCAACAAATAAAACAACATTACCAATGCAAAACACTAGAAAAACCACAAGGATAGCAAGCATTCCTCCACCAACAACACCAAACTTGACCCACCAAATCTATCCATCCACAACTAAAACTAATACAATGCTTCCTTTAGCTTTTTTTGGACACCCATACAAAATATCAACTATAACTATTCACTTTTATTTCATGGTTTGTTTCTCCACTTGGTGGCCTACTAATTCTTGAGATGTTAGGGTTCTCCACGTTCACAAGGGTTTCCTATGATATATCCCTATCATACACATAGGAAAACCATCTTTGTCCTTTAATGATATATTATTCCTATTCTTATTATTTTAACATTTTGTTTTATAGATGTTTCCCTATCTTAGATGCACGTGGCTTTCGTAGGAATATTTTTTTTATATTGAGGGCACTATGAAGTGCCAGACAATGTATGGTTGTTTTAAATATAAATATTTTCGCTGCAAACATTAGTTATAGAACGTTGTGTTATCATAAGTTATGAAGATACTTCTAATATCTAAGTTTTACCTTCATTCTCTTACTTCAAAAATATCCCTATTTGATAAACTCATTTTTCTTTAAAAGAAATAGTCTACCATTTTATATTTCCAAGGAAGCTTTAATACCATTTCAAATCAAGAATATATATATACCTATTTCGACAGGGAATGCACAGTGGTAAAAAAAATCGATTCACTTAATTATTTGTTACTCACTTAATTATCTTTTCTATATGCTTCTTTCTTTTTTCTTTTCTTTTTTTCTATTTTCATATTTATTATATTCTTATATTCTAAGAAATATATTAAGGCACCTAAACATTTTTATATAATAAATTGGATATGAGGTTGCAATACAGTTATTTCAATCACAAGTAATTGGATTTAGTTTTATCCCAAATACAATTTTCCTAAAATTCCAACAATAATAGATTTAGATGTTATAAATTTGATTTAGTTTTTGTAAACTTCAGTTATTGTGTTTCCTTGAATTTACCATATGACTACCTTTTTACATTAATTATATCATGCATTACAAATACAAATGAACTTAATGGTTTGCATACTTTAGAGTCCATATGCTATAAATCATGAATATATATTTATTGAGTGTTTAGATGTAATTTTTATTTTCCATACACAAGTGTGGGAACATTACATTTACTATCTAATATCTCTTATCAATGTGCATTTTAACAACACCTTGTTGAAGCTGTAAATTGAATTAATTTTGAGTTTTTGTGGACTATAATATTTTTTTCTCTTGTAGGGCACCGTAGTCATGTGGACATAAGCACTGAGGACCTAAACAATGGCACAACTATCTTGAAAGCAATGTGGACTCAAAACAAGCTTTCATCTTGGCTGAAACATTTTTGCAATTACCTAAACTAGCAATCGCACCTTGGTGTGCAATGGGTACGCTGTACTTCCCCTTCGTTTCAACCGTCTTTGAATTTCGAGTAAGTTTGTTTATTGGGAATTTAATAGTTTTATATGGTTTTGTTTAAATCAATTAATTAAATTAAAATTGATTTACTAAGGTGTAGAACCCTTGCATACTTCAAACAATGACCACAATTAGTTTATTTAGTCAATTTAAAATAAGCAAACCCAACATTCCTATGAAATATTCAATCATGTTAAAATATGCAAACTAGATAAATAGAACAAAGATAACTAAATGAAAGCACATGAAAATATGATCAAACCCTATCTCATAGTGGATTTGTGCTACTTTGATGTGGAAAGTAGCCCTTTCTCAAACCTTGATAATCTCTTGGATGATGGATGAAATGTGGATGATGAGTGATCAAGATGAAAATGCTTGAGATTGTCCCCAAGTTGTGAATGAACTTGTGCCTCAAATTTGTGTCCCTAAAATCAATAGAAGAATCCCCTATTTATAGAATAGAATGATAGAAGAATGAAAAATAGGAGGAATGTGGAATAAAAGATAATCCAATGGTATTGTGTCAATTGTCAACATTCCAATGGAGGGAGGTTGAGCACATTTGGATCAATGTGCATGATAAATTCTATTAGGTGGATTTTGAAATTTGAAAGTTGGCTTGTTGGAGGGAGAAGAAAGAGCCTTAAATGCCAAGTTGGAGACATGTAAGAGACAATGTAAGAGGAGTTAATGCCATGTTGGAGGACTTGTCCCTTTTGGGGGGAGATTTAAAATTTGAAGAATATTCCATAAAGATGCCATTTTGAATGAAAAAGGAAGATTTAATAAATTAATTCAATTGATTTATTTGCACAAGTTGTAAAATCTAGAGAATTTGGGTGGATTAGGATTAGCATTAATCATGATATGATTAATTTTAATGGAGGTTAGTTGATCGTGACATTCAACTTAAATATTTGGATTTATTTAAATTAAATGGAGAACTTTAGAAGATTAATTAAATAAAATTTAAAGAGATGACTTTAGAGATTAATTAAATAAACTTGATTTATTTAATTAAAGAAAAGAATATGATTAAATAGAATGATATATATAATTAGATAAAGTTGATTTATCTAACTAGATGGTGAAATGTGATTTAATTAAATAAAGATTGCTTTATTTAATAAAAAGAGGAAATATGATGAATTTTAATAAGATAAAGATTATTTGATTAAAATGGTTAGTAGAGGGATCATTAAAGACAAAATGAAATTAGTGAATCTAGATTAGATGCACGTATATTTTACATGTCTACATTTTCCCCCTCTTTGAAGCAATGTACCTGCTGCGTTGGTTCAGAGAATAATCTTGTCGTGGTCAAATTTCAAAAAAATTCTGATTTTTTTAGATGTCCCAGCGGAAAGAAGTATATTGATACATTGCTCCTGAGAGAGATCAAGAGAAAAGTTTGATTTAAGGGTCAATCTTGTGACAAAGAGGTTCAAGATAGACGTATGTATGGTTATGATGATGGTGCAAAAGATGGTTTTAAGATGCTTAGAATAACCAATATATATTATCCTAAACAACTTAAAATGATGATGCACTGCATTTGAGATGGATGATGTGATTATGCCTATATGATTATGCAACAGATGTTTTATGAAAATGTATGGTTTATGAGATGCTTAGACTAACATATCCATATTATGCAATGATGAAAATGTAATGCATGTGAATATGTAACATGTTGATGGTTTGCGGATGCAGGATGGATGCATTGGTGATGATGCTTAACTGTCATGGTATGATATTAGCACATAGAGAAAAAAGAAGAAATGAGATGATGACAAGAGGATTCAACAAGCCAAATTTATTAGAGATGATGATGATAGATGAATGGTTTTCTTATCAAGAATTGGGACTTTAAAAGGGATACTTACCTTATTTTTGATAACACACATATGCACAATGTATCAAGGTATAAAGAACCAGGATGGCGTTGCACCTTGTGTGATGGACTTTGACTCGACAATCAGATAGGAGTAATCCTGTTCACACCTAGCATACAAAACCTTATTAAGAATGTAGTTCAGATATTTCAAATATCTTAGACCAAAACATAGAAAAGAAAGCCTTCCTATGTGGTCAACAACACGTGTAAAAAACCCCCCCTACAAACCAAGCAAAGCATGCATGACCAAGTTATATTACAAGAATATACAAGCAGAACAAATAAAAAGATATTGATCATTGCCCCATTTATTTCTCTCTAAATCCCTTCATTTGGGACATCATCAAGAGGTCATCAAAATGAGAACAATAAGATAAGCCAAACGACAAAAATAAAGCAAACAAACAAGCTAATGTTCTTCAATACCGCTAGCCAAGACTAAACTATGGCGATGCCTAATGTTGATGTCAATTGTAGGAAGGATGCATTCTAGGACATGATGTTATCAGATGATTTTGGGATTGATTGGATGATAGGCCATTCATATGAAAAGTTGACCAACTTGTTTACCTATTGACCTAGACTTGAGACTTTGACATTTGAGTTTTCACTTTTAACCTATTATACTTGTTTTTGACTGTCGTACCAAAGGTTGAGGATGACAATGATTTATCATGAGTGATTGTTTATTTCAGGTGAAAGCAAGATGGGATGGATGGATTTCTTTGGGTTATCTGAATGTTTTTGGAGTCTTTTGAAATGTTTTGAGGCTTTTTTTGGTATTTTTGAGATTTTATGAATGTTTTTGGATTTTGTGTTTTTTGAATCTTTTTGTGTCTCGGGGGCCAATCAAAGATGAGCCTTGCCTACATTTAAGCTCAAATACGACATAATTTGGATGCCATGTGTAGACATCCAAATTTGGACACTTAATTTAACCAAATTTATCTAAATATCCTCCTATCCGAGTTAATTAAGTAAAATTACTATTATTTAATTAATATCTTTAATTCTGCCAAATCCCTAAGGTATTTAATTAATAATTAAATACCTTACCCTCCTTAAATCCTCTTTTCATCAAATAAATTAAATAAATATTACATTTATTTAATTCCTCGCATGTCATTTTCATCTAATCCTAATCCATTTCCTAATCTCTTCATTAAGGATGTGCACATGTCTAATCGTTGATTAGGATTTGTCACATCCTCCAACTTTTGCAAGTTGACCTTTAATCCTAATTAACCCCTAATTATCTTCTAATTACTGATTAGTCAAACCTAATTAGTACCTTGGTCAACTCTTCCCCCACAAGGAATTTTTAATTCTTTTTTATTTATCCTAAATTCCCCTCTTTTATATGTGAATTTTTAATTCACATTCTATCATTCCAGGGCTTCTAGAACCTTGGACTTGTCACCATCTCCACATGTGACCAAGTCCCACCTTTTTGGAGCCCACCTTTTATCCTTTAGATTCTCCTAAGAATGTGAATTTTTAGTTCACATTTATGTTTTCAACCACCTTTCTTTTTCCCATGTAGATTTTTGAGGAATTCCAAAATTCTTCAAATGTCCCTTTCACTCCCACTTGGGGACAAGAAATCCCTTTTTGTGGAAATCTTCTCACTCCCCAAGGTGCTTGTCCTTCCTCCATTTCATATCCCCTTGGCCACTTCACCCTCCACATGTCAAGATGTGAGGGCTTGTGGGTTCTCAACCCACCATAGCCCTTCATCTTGACCTTGTTGGATCAATCTTGATCGTTGAATTCTCTAGAAAATTCAAATTCTCCTATAAATACCCTCTCCTCAAGGGCATTTTAAAACACTTTTGATTTTGATAACTACATGTTGCCAATTTGCATTCTCAATCATTTACCATCATCTAGCTATCCATTCTAATCATTTTTCACATTCAATCTTGCATTTAGTCACTCAAAAAGTCATCTGAGGAGCACACAAAATCATTCCAAGCAAGGGCCAATCAATGAGACATCAACAGCAAGGAAGGTGAAATCGTTTGTATCTCGTTTTATCCATTTTTCTTATTGTTTTATCACTCTTTTGGCTAATCTTGAGGTGTCCTTGGTCTTTTATCACTTGTATTTCTAAGTTATTTTGCACATTAGAGTAGGGTAAAATTCTTAGGTTCACATTTCTAGCACACCCGGTGGGACCCACAAACGGGTTCTTGCATTTAACTTCCCTTTTGGTTAAGAATTTTGAAGAAAAAGTACGCAGAAAGGCTGCAGCACCCTCTGCTTTACCGCAGAAAGGTGGTAGGGCCCCCGCAAAAAGGCGGCAGCGCCCCTACAGAAAGGTGGCAGTGCCCTCTTGGCCACTGCAGAAAGGCGGCAGCACCCTACATCTGAAAGTTTTATTCCTTCTAACACGTTTGCTACAATTAGGGATATATTTAGAAGATTTTACTAACACTTTTCTTGCAGTGGGAGGGGCACAACTTTTCTTTTTTCTTAAAAATCTGACAAAGTTTACCGCAGAAAGGTGGCAGCGCCCTCTTGGCCACTGCAGAAAGGCGGCAGGGCCTTACATCTGAAAGTTTTATTCTTTCTAACACGTTTGCTGCAATTAGGGATATATTTAGAAGGTTTTTATAACACTTTTCTTGTAGTGGGAGGGGCACAACTTTCCTTTTTTCTTAAAAATCTAACAAAGTTTATTGCAGAAAGGTGGCAGCGCCCTCTTGGCCACTGTAGAAAGGCGGCAGCGTCCTACATCTGAAATTTTTATTCCTTCTAACACGTTTGCTGCAATTAGGGATATATTTAGAAGGTTTTTCTAACACTTTTCTGGCAGTGGGAGGGGCACAACTTTCCTTTTTTCTTAAAAATCTGACAAAGTTTACCACAGAAAGGTGGCAGCGCCCTCTTAGCCACTGCAAAAAGGCGGCAGCGCCCCGCATTTGAAAGTTTATCTTCTTCTAACACGTTTGCTGTCATTAGGGATATATTTAGAAAGTTTTTCTAACACTTTTCTTGCAGGGGGAGGGGCACAATTTCCTTTTTTTCTTAAAAATTTGACAAAGTTTACCGCAGAAAGGCGACAGCGCCCCAAAACAGCACAGTTTGGAAGGTAAAATAGTCATTTTGGCTTCGTTTTTGTTCTCATTTTTTGCTGTTTTCAAGTAATAACTCTCTAACATTGTTTTGGCAAAGATATTGGTGTTTTTTGCTAATGTTTTGCAGCGTATTAGGCATAATTGATCAAGGACGAAAAAAAAGACAGCTAACATTTGCTTGCAAGACCGTCTATTTGATCAGATTTTCAAAAATTATCCTTATTGTTTTGGAACATAGTCTAATTAGGGGGAATAAACTTCATTGCTTGCTGTGATTGTTTGTTCGTGTGTCACCCAAGGGGGCATTAATTTGTTTTCGCTTTCCCCTTGCACTTTATGTGAGCCTAGGGAGTAGTTGGAAATGGTTAGTGTCTTCTTTTTAGTGGGATCTGCTTGGGGATTTCATCACCCCAAGGGACGATTCCAACCATGCGTACCGGCGGGGTATATAAAGGGGGGAGAACGAAAGTTGTACCTCAATCCAGTCACGTCGTAATGGGTGGAGCGTCGAAGCTAGGGTGATACCTAGATAGACGTGAAGAGTTGGTCCGAGCCTTTCAATATTTCGTTGGGGTTCCCGACTCATGCTTGTGACGGACTGGTGTTCACGGTTGTGCCTCACGTACCAAGAGTATATCGAGGACTCCCTAGAAGTTTTGTGCATCCTAGATTAAGACCTTGCCTTGCCATACCCTTAATATTAATCATAGGATTGTGCTTGCTTAAAGTATTTTTTCTTGTGAAAAATCTATGAAATCTTTGATACTTTGACCTTACTTTATCATTTTGTGTCCTTGCCATAGCCTTTGCCATCAAAACCAAATTTTGTCTTACCACAAAAAGGTGGCAGCACCCCTATTTTGCTGCAGAAAGGTGGCAACGCCCCTGATTTTTCCTGAAGAGGGGCGGATTTGCCCTCCTGAGCACCCAAAATCATCCCATTTAGATCCGTTTAACCTCTAAACTATCATTTAATCATTCCCAACCATTACCTTCTCATCCCAAGCCTCTGTTTCGTCACTTTAAGTCTCCCAAAACCTCCATTTGATCTGTTTAAACCTCCATCTTATCATTCCAAATCTTTGTTTAACCATTCTAAATCCCCACTCATTCTCCACAATCATCTTCAATCCGCCTGATCATTCTAATTTTGTCATATTCCATTCAAAAATCCATACCTTCACCTAACGAACGTCATAATTTTTACCATTTACATCACCAAACACCACTCATAATCAGTGCAGAAAAGTGGTAGCGCCCCTATTTCACTGCAGAAAGGTGGTAGCGCCCCTGTTTTGCTGCAGAAAGGTGGCAGCACCCCTATTTTGCTGCAGAAAGGTGGCAGCACCCCTGATTAAGCTGTCAACGCCCTTGATTTTGCTGTCAACACCCCTGATTTTGCTGTCAATGCCCCTGATTTTGCTGATTTTGTTGTCAACGCCCCTGATTTTGCTGTCAATGCCCCTAATTTTGCTGTTAATGCCCCTGATTTTGTTGATTTTGCTGTTAATGCCCCTGAAAGTTGTCAACGCCCCTAATTTTGCTGTCAACGCCACTGATTTACTGCAGAAAGCTGACTATGCCCCTCTAACTTCCCGGGGCTGTCATTTACAAACCGTACGTCGAATCGACTTCATCCAAAAACCAAAGTTGCTTAGTTTTTCAAGCTCTATCTAGTGGTACCTTCCATTTCCTCCTATCAAGAATTTGACCATCCCAGGGTGGCCACGCCCCGCATCGCGGGGTGGACACGCCTTTAACTTCCCGAGGCCGTCATTTACGAACCGTGCATCGGATCGACTTCGTCCAAAAACCAAAGTTGCTTAGTTTTTCAAGCTCTATCTATTGGTACCTTCCATTTCCTCCTATCAAGAATTTGACCATCTCATAGCGGCCATGCCCGGCATCGCGGGGTGGACACGCCCCTAACTTCCTAGGGCCACCATTTACAAACCGTACGTCGAATCAACTTCGTTCAAAAACCAAAATTGCTTAATTTTTTGAGCTCTATATAGTGGTACCTTTTGTTTCTTCCTATATAATCAAACCAATCCATTCCTCCAATCATCTAATCGATCCAAGCACACCAATCCGATCAAGTTCATCTAATCACAATTATCCAATCAACATCATCTAATCATTTGATCCTATCCAATCAAACTAATCTAGTACTTTAATCAAATTCATCAAATCATCTATCCGATCCAATCATCTATCCACTGAATCCCATCAAAATCAAAAGCAATGCCATTCAATCATCCTAATCTGAGCTTTTGTCCAATCCTGATCTAAGCGTGACCAAAATCTTGATTTGAGCTTTAATCCGTTCCCATCAAAAATATTTTATCCGTCCTCTTTATCATTTCACCATCATGAATCCTCATCCTCCATCAATAGTGGTAAAGGGAAACCCTAATTATGTCGACACTGATAACGAAAGTCTGGTTGATCAATAGGTATACGACATAGACACTATCATCTCTAGTAAGCTTTCTCCACCCACTTTCCAAAATCCAATTAAGCGTAATCGTATTCCTTATGCTACCTTTGACAAGGGGTATCTAGTACCTTCCCCTTCCCCATCTACATCATCCTCTTATTCAACATCCACATCTTATTATCCTCATCTTCCATCACAATATTCCTATTACAATTCCCCATACATGACCCCCTATCCTAATCCTCTTTCCTAGTCTATCCATACAAATCTTACATCCACACCCTTTTACCTTAATCCTACATCCACATATCATAATCCACCATCCCAATACCCTTATTATAATCCATCCCCCACATCCTCTTGTCCCACTACACCACCTATATCCTCTTGTCTTAATCCACAATCCATGTCCCCCTATCTTAATTCACCACTCCAATATCCTTACCTTAACCCTCCATCCAATCCTAGTCCTCCATCTACTCCTAGTCCTCAATCCAATCCTAATCCCCCATCTACTCATGGTCCTACATTCAATCCCATTCCTTCATCTAACCCTAGTCCACCAATCCATAATCCCTCATCCATTTCTACCACCCTAGCCAAGGCAACCATATGCAAGTCTCTCATTTCAGAAGTTCTCCAAGGACTCATTACAAAGAAGCCATCCCCAACTCCACATCTTGAAGTCATGGAACCATGCCATCTAGATCCATCATCCATGGTCACTAGTGATGAGAACCTTCTCCATACCACACCTATTATTGACGTTACCACCCCTAGTACTGTTCAAACCATTGAAACCATTGAACCCACTAGATCCATTGAACCCACATCTCCTACTATGAGAACCACTGAATCCATCGAAGACACCCAATTCCAATCCACTCCCTCTACTCCTAGATCCACCCAAATCCAATCCACTCCTCCCACTCCTAGTAGCACCAAAACCCATCCCAATGAACCTCATGAATCTTCCATCCCTCCATCTTCCCCACTTGAAGAGTCCCAACAAGACTCCATTACCATGCCTCCCACACACGATAAGTCATGCCAAGAGTCTAGTTCAAAGCATGCCAGCATATCCCCTTCTCTAGATCAAGATCCTACCATCCCATCTAGTCCACCTCAAGATCACAGTCCCCCATCCGTTCCATCCCATGATCCCCTTGTCATTCAAGCTTCCACTGCTCCATCTCCTTCTCCATCACATGAGCCTACTACCACAAATCTAGATCCTATCATGGCCCCCTACTCCTCTCCCGATGTTGCTATCCCATCATCTCCTTTCATGATCCCCCATCATCGCCTAAAAATGCTATCCCCACACCACTTGCATATCCCCTTGGTCCTCTCACATTCCTCCATGGTGGTCTCCTTGCAGAAGAAAAACAAAGCATATACACCAACCCTCCTCTTCCACCTAATAATGAACTCACATCATTCTTCTAGAATAACAAAAATCTTGTCCTAGATCGAATGCTCAAGAGAATGAACTATCAAGGAAAAGGTTTAGGCCTTCATGAGAAAGGTATTATAGAGCCCATCCAAGCTAAAGAATATTTGTATCTGCAAGGTCTTGGATGTACTACTCATGACTCACAATCCAAAAATGTTGGTACAACCTCTAGACGTCCTCAACGAGCCTTTTCCAAAAGAAATATCGGCTCCTCCCATTGCCCCACCAGATCATATGTGGCCATCCCTCCTCCTCTATCGTATCACCTCAAAACAACCGTCCATCTTCCTCCTTCATCTGCTCCATCCATTTTGGGTCCTTACATCCCTCCATCTACCATCTCCAATCCTCCATCTACCATGCCCTTGTTTCCTCTAGGTCCTATGTCTATTTTGGGCCCTTATATCCCACAATCACCTCCTCCATCTCATCCTATCCATCCTTTCATCCATTCATCACCTATCCATCTCATCCATCATAAAAATCCTAATCAGAACAACAAAGGCACTTACCTAAACATCCTCCATCTACACATAATCCCCATACTCCTACCTCCATCACTCCACATCATCCATCTCCTCACACCCACCCCATTGCTACTAAAAGCACTTTGGTTGTTAAAGAAAAAATGCATAAATCAAACATCCACATGAATCTAAGGCTCCTCATGTCCCCTCAAAAAGACATGGTGAAGTGAGAAAAAAATTTAAATCTTAACTCAGAGGGCTACAAAGGCCTACCAAAGCAAATATCAAAACCATGTGGATCCCAAAGAAAAAAGATGCAATGCCATCACATGAAAAATCAGTAAGAACATCCAAAGTCGCTAATCCAAAAAGCTCATCATACACCCTTTCATCTCCTAAGTCTGCTTTTGAGTCCTTATGTCCCAAATTCACCATTCCATCTCCTCCATTATCCCCACATTCTCCATCCCTTAATCCTATTATCTTCCACATCCACCACCACATGTGCCAATGTTGGTCCTGAACACATCTCCCCATCACATATCCACCCCATCATTCTATCCATACCCTTTCCAACATCCCATCCATTATCCCATGTATCAACCCCATCAAATCCCTCTAATTCACCCTCATGCATAATCCATTTAGCCTAATAAGGTTGTACCAACATCCAACAGTCACTTCAAACATGGGCTCATAACACCTTGATCCTTATCACATGTCTTCTAAATCTGCTTATCCACTTCCTTATCCTTACCCATCTCCTTCTGCATGACATCCAAAAAGTCACATATCCAAAAATCCAAAAAAGTCAAATATATATATATATATAGTAAAGAGAAATAATTCATCCAATGGTGAAAACTTGGCAAACAAGTGCCTTGGATAAGTACCATGATGAAAACCTGGCAAATAGGCGTCATGTGTAAATCCCCATCTGCACTTGGGGGCAACTTCCTGATATGCATTCCCTCCATCCGCTATGCTTCCAGCTATGCACTCGTCTTCCTCTTATTTGTCATCTTCATAAATCCCCTCATCCCACCTATCTTTCGCATCCTACCATCATATCCCCTTTATTTCCCATTCCCTCCATCCTTCTTGTGATCTTGATCAAAATAGGGGCACCTATCTATGCATGCTTTGGACACCTATTGGTATACATTCCCTTCATCCATGCTCTATCATATTCCTTAGCCACCCATCCTATCCTCATCTAGTTATCTCCTTTATCTTCCCATCCACTTGTCTTTTATCCCTCATACCTCCTCATATATGACATATCTAGAGTGGAGGCATCTACTTCCTTTGTGACATAGTCCTTGGAGACATCCATCTATCCCAGCATCCCTCTCATCTCCCAACCCTTATATTCCCATCCATCCAAACAATCTCTCCCATCCCCCACCCCTATATCTCATCTTTATCCTTATCCCATCTCACAATCCCTTGTCATTAGTATCTGGCTATAGGCCTCCCCCCATGCAACCCAATGCCATTTATCTCATCGTCATCACCCCTGCTTCTCTTGCACATCTTTCCAATCCCCTATCACTTTTCATCACTCCTCTATCTATCATATCATCATCCCAAGTCATTTTAATGCTTTGATAACTATCCCATCCCTGAGCTTTATGTGATCGTCATCATCCTATCCAATCCAACAGGTCTATCCTATCTTGTCGTATCGGTCCCATCTTTTTATCCACTTATCCTATCATCTTATCATCCTTTATCCACCGTTTCCCTTTGGTCTTTGGTCGAACTACGTTGCCCCTGCGCTTTCACGTAGGCAAGGTCGATCATTTGATCCGCCCCCGGGGTTCCATCATCATTCTTCATTGTCCACTTTTCTCTTCTATCATCTACCATCAGTCTTTCTCCTTTTGTCCATCCTATCTTTACCATCCATCAAGGTCTCCATCTTGGTCAGTCATCAGCCTTTTTTTGAACTACGAGGGCTCTGCGCTTTTACGTAGGCAAGGCTAATCTTTGATCGGCCCCCGAGCCCCTAAGTCTTTAGGGTGTGTCAATCTCATGTCTTAGCTCCCTTGTGTCATGTCGTCAAGCTATGCCCTTACTTATCTAGCTGGTTCTTAACAAACAAGAGCCACTTGTATCATTAAATCCAATCAGTTTTGAATATCTTACGTCATATCAATCTTTTAGCTTAGTATCCATCATCGGTCTCAACAGGATGCATCCTTCCTAACAGACCTCATCAATACCATCTATCCCCTTGATCCTATGGCAAATGACATTTGACATTGATTGCGATCTTTTGATACTTTTGGATTTTCTTTATCATTTGAGCTTCCTATCATCACTTGTCAAGACCGCCATAATCCATCATATTATGGCGTGTTTTGATTGGTCCACATAGGGGCATATCTTGATCTTTTGTTTGATTGTGTCTTCTTGGTTGTCCCACGTAGTACCCACCAAGATCCTTGTGGTCTTGTGTTATGCTGGGGCATCCTTTTGTGCTTGTGGTTATCTCAATACCTGGCCTAACCAAGGTCTTTGTGACTTTGGGGTGTTGGGATAGCCTTCTTGTCTGTTGTGTTTGTTTTATGCATTAGACACTAATTCGCCTTGGTTCTTCATACCCTGGCACTTGGTGTCTTATGCTATAGCAAAACTCAATGCTCCGAAGATGGAAAATTGCATTAGGATTGCATTTCATTTTCCATTCTATCGTCTTGCATATATCCCTCCATCCATTCATCCTTCATCCTTATCTCACATCTCTATCCAATCCCCATCCATTCCATTTAGCTTGCATCATCTAATCATATCCTTGGTCTTGTCCCTAGTCTCATTACTAGCCTTGATCCATCATCATCATCATCCATTATTATCATTCCATATCCCTTTGGTGTTGTTTTGGGATGTATCCTTCCCTCATCAACAACACTTTCATCATCATCGGGTAGTATTCCTCCCTATCCTTTAGTGGTGTTTTGGGATGTATCCTTCCCTCATCAATACCTCTCAGTGGGATGTATCCTTCCCTATCCTCGTGTTGTTTTAGGATCCTTCATTCCCTCATTGACAACACTCCATCCATCATCAACCCATTTTGGCTTGTACCTTGACTGGGGCAACATCACCTTTTGAAATCCATTTGTGCTTCATCCATCTCCATATCACTTACTCTCTTACCCATCACCTTGCATCATCTTCCTCATCTCCCCTTGCATCACATCATCTATTTCGAGAGCACACACGTGTTCTCTTCGACCCGCATGTCCTCTCGAGGGGGCATCCTCAATCCCTACTCTTCATCTTCACCCCCATCATCTCCCTTCCTAGTCATCCCTTTGATGACTGGGGCATCTTTTCCAATCTAACCATCTCCTTCTGGGTTCTATATTTTAATATTCTTTGAAATGATGCTACTTCGTAACACTATCTCAAAGAGGGGCAAAATGTAGACATCCAAATTTGGACACTTAATTTATCCAAATTTATCTAAACATCCTCCTATCCGAGTTAATTAAGTAAAATTACTATTATTTAATTAATATCTTTAATTCTGCCAAATCCCTAAGGTATTTAATTAATAATTAAATACCTTACCCTCCTTAAATCCTCTTTTCATCAAATAAATTAAATAAATATTACATTTATTTAATTCCTCACATGTCATTTTCATCTAATCCTAATCCATTTCCTAATCTCTTCATTAAGGATGTGTCACATCCTCCAACTTTTGCAAGTTGGCCTTTAATCCTAATTAACCCTTAATTATCCTCTAATTACTGATTAGTCAAACCTAATTAGTACCTTGGTCAACTCTTCCCCCCCCAAGAAATTTTTAATTCCTTTTTATTTATCCTAGATTCCCCTCTTTTATATGTAAATTTTTAATTCACATTCTATCATTCCAAGGCTTCTAGAACCTTGGACTTGTCACCATCTCCACATGTGACCAAGTCCCACCTTTTTGGAGCCCACCTTTTATCCTTTAGATTCTCCTAAGAATGTGAATTTTTAATTCACATTTATGTTTTCAACCACCTTTCCTTTTTCCATGTAGATTTTTTAGGAATTCCAAAATTCCTCAAATGTCCCTTTCACTCCCACTTGGAGACAAGAAATCCCTTTTTGTGGAAATCTTCTCACTCCCCAAGGTGCTTGTCCTTCCTCCATTTCATATCCCCTTGGCCACTTCACCCTCCACATGTCAAGATGTGAGGGCTTGTGGGTTCTCAACCCACCATAGCCCTTCATCTTGACCTTGTTGGATAAATCTTGACCGTTGAATTCTCTAGAGAATTCAAATTCTCCTATAAATACCCTCTCCTCAAGGGCATTTTAGAACACTTTTGATTTTGATAACTACATGTTGCCAATTTGCATTCTCAATCATTTACCATCATCTAGCTATCCATTCTAATCATTTTTCACATTCAATTTTGCATTTAGTCACTCAAGAAGGCATCTAAGGAGCACACAAAATCATTCCAAGCAAGGGCCAATCAAGGAGACATCAACAGCAAGGAAGGTGAAATCATTTGTATCTCATTTTATCCATTTTCCTTATTGTTTTATCACTCTTTTGGCTAATCTTGAGGTGTCCTTGGTCTTTTATCACTTGCATTTCTAAGTTATTTTGCACATTAGAGTAGGGTAAAATTCTTAGGTTCACACCATGTTTTTGACTTTTTTTGACTTTTATGAGTGTTTTTGGATTTTGATATGATTTGAATGTTTTTGGATTTTCTTGGTTTTTTGAATGTGTTTGGATTTTTGGATGTTTTGATGTTTTTGGATTTTCTGTTTTTTTGGATGTTTTCATATTTTTTGCATGATTTTGAAAATTTGGATATGGATATGTGTAATGATATTAGTGCTCTATTTTAGGATTTTGTTGAAAACCAAGCTAAGGCTGATTGATTAGATTGATGGATTGATGATGATAACATTGTTGAGGATACACAACAATGCAAGGATAGTGTTAAGAAACACATCGATTAGGATGGATATCCCAAGATGATGCGAGATTGATGATGATACCATTATCGAGGATACAAAACAATGCAAGAATAGTGTTAAGCAACACAAGGATTGGGAAGGATATCCCAAGATGACGATGGATTGATTGGATTTGATTGATCAGGATTTTGAAGCTTGGTTTGGAACAAAAGTTGGTTTTGGATGATTTGATGTGATGTTGACGTGCAAGTTACATGTGACTGATTTTGATCATTTGGATCTGTTTGATGAAAGATGAAGCTTGATAAGGAATGTCTTCTTGTCAAAATATGCCATGGGATAGTGATTTAGATTTTTGGCTCACAAATGTTTTGACCAACTTGATTTCATGTTTTCCAATGTTTGGATCACCACATAAGTTAGAAGATATAGATCAAGATTTATTCCCGAAGCAAGATGTAAATATTTGACCTCAATGTCTAGCAATGTATGAAATGCCATGGGTGGATGCTTAGATAGGTGCATGGATGAATGGATATGGATTATCTTGTGATAAGATAAGGTATTCCAAAAAAGGAATGCTTCTTTAGATAGTGCCTCATGGATCAGATAATGTTGGATAGGATAGGATCAATGAAAATGACCCATGCCAAGATGTTTACCATAAGCAAGTGTAAAGTGTGTACCAAACTTTCATCAAGATCGGGATGAAAATGGATTGGATAAATGGTTCATGGATAAATGGATTTATTATTGATGAGATGGATGAGATGATATGCTTTCACCTAAATTAGTGCATGTAGATTCTCAATTCTATGCATGACGCTTGTTTGGCATGTTTTCATCATGGCACCTATCCAAAGCACTACCTTAGTGGTTTTCACTGGAGGATGATTTTTACTTTATTTTTTTCAATACTTTTTTTGATTTTTTTGTATTTTTCTGTGAAATATTTTTAAGCTCGTGTTGAACCACCTAGTGGTGTTTATGTAGATGCTTCTGTCATAATGTGCCATTGATATCTTGCTTGAAGAAGTTTCTTTGCTAAGATATGTGCACTTGAATGCAACTTTTGAGATTCTTGATCTGCTTTGTTGATATCAGAGTTAACTTTTTCTTTGTGTGTCCATCACGATAGAGTGCCAATACATGGTCAATGTGAGAATTGGATATCATGTGTGGAGGTGTCGATGGAGTGTTTTTAGGAATAAAATATGGATTGGTTGATAGTTTGGAATCTTTGACTCTCCAAACTTGGGAAGATGAGAAATGATGGGTGGATACAAAAGTGTGCATGGAATTAGGACCAATCACTTCATATACTTTGTACATCACTTGAGAAGCTTTATTTTGCCTTTGTGCACATCTATTATGGATACTTTTCCCTTTTTTATTTTTCCCCATAGTTTCTTTGACTAATGGAGTTTGATGGGGATAGTATTTCTTTGTATTTTTTGGTATCCATGTGTATTTGATTTTTCCATTATGCTCCTTAGCTTCTTTTGTTTGATAAGGTTCTTTATGCTTTAATTCAAATCTTTCCTTTGATATTGGTCCCAATTTATTAATGGGGTGATGGGTGGATGAAGATTCATGATGTGGCTGGTTGTATTGGCATTAGTTTCATCATAAGGATTCTTCATGCTCCCTATGTTGATGCTTACACTAGATAAAGTTTCCCCCAGTATTATAGAGGTATCACTGATATGCTTAGATCCCTTAATTGTCGAATAACCAATACCTTAATGCTTAGGATTGCCAATAAGTTGCACTGGTTCTAGGATACCCTGTTCATGTAGGCCTAATCCTCTTCCTTAATAATTCATCTGTTGAAATTTTTTATTTATAATAGGATATGATTTACCTTGGACACAAGGTGATAATCCTTCTCTGCTCTATCATGGATCTTCAAAGGCGATAGCTTCTTCATTGATAAGATAGCTTTCCCTAAAAAAATTAAGTGATCCCAGTTTATAAGTGATAGGACCCTCCATAAGTGGGATAACTTCCTGATTGATATATTTGGCTTGATCTTGTAAAGTATCAAATTTTAATGCTTCTCCTTGAGGTGTTGATGACTCGCTATCCACATAAAATTCTTCCTCATGATTCATTTTTGATATGTCTCTATATTTTTCTATATCTTGATCATGTGTACAAATGTTAAGAGTAGGAGAATATTTTTCCTTGTTAATGATAACAAGAGTATGAAACTCTTGCTTTGAATGAAGATCATCTAATGGTCCATTAGGAGTAAGCTTCTCATGGGTAGATGGAGGAATATGTGATATATGGATATGATCATAATTTGTGACATCTTGTATAGATAGGAGAGTGTCCATTAGATCATTGTAGTATCTTGGAGATATGAATTCTTGATCTTGATTAATTTTGGAATTGCTTTTGACATGCTTTGGATCACTTTCTTGACATGGGTCAGTTTCAAAGGATGGATTACTTATAAAGGGTTCTTGGATATCTTAATTAGGTGTGGTAAGTAGATCAATATTCTTTTGATCTTTGAGTGGAATTGGATCAAATGTTGAGTTGAGGATTTCTTCAATATCTATAACCATGAGGTCAAAGGATGCCAATATGTCTTGGAAATGACCATTGCTAGACTTTGGTGAAAGATGTTGATGATGCTTTAGAATAAATTCTTGAGATATATCCTATAACTCATTAGGTGATGTAGAGAAATTTTCAACATGATCATTGGTCAAAGGATCACCAATTGTAGGATCAAATAATGTTAACACTCCTTTGAATAGATCTTTGTTGGATATTGTTGAGGGGTATTTATAATTATCAAAAAGTGACTCTTGATGTATGTCGAGTTGATCTTTGGATGAGGTAGAGAAATCTTCAAGGGGCTCATTGATGGATATATCTTGATCATTGTTTTCAACAATTATGGTGTTGATATTGTCAATGCTATCACTAGTGGTTGAATCTTCATCATTGTCCCCAATAGTTATTATTTTTTGATCTTGAGGTCTTGGATGAGATTTTTGAGTCGAATGCAATTTGATGTTGTGTTTCCCTTTATTTTGTGAAAATCACAAAGGTGCTTCTCGTTATACCATGGTGGTTTAACTTGAGGCTCTTGATAATTGTCATAAATGGGGATCTTGATGAGATTCTCCTATACCAGTTTCTTCATGATAGATTCAATCAATTCCCCAAGGGGTGTGTATTTCTGTTTGTTACCTTGTGAGATTTGTACTTTAAATTGACCTTGCAACATGGTGATTGATTTTGGAGATGTGGTGATTGATCTTTGAGATGTGGTGATTGATCTTCAAGATGTGGGGGTTTGGTTTGTTGTTGATGTTTTTGATCTTGATATCTAACCTCTTGACATTGGAGATATTGTTCTAGATGTGGTTGTGGACACAACTCAATGATTTGATGACATGGTTTAACCAATGGAAGAGTGTATTGATTTTGGGGTGGAGATGTCTCTTAGCACAATGAATCAACTATTTTGGTAAGTGTCAAAATTTGATCTTTCAAAATTTGATCTTGATTTTGATCTTAACACCCTTGATATAGTTGATTTGGTTTTTGTTCAAACAGATTTGGAATGCATACTTTTGGTGTTTGCATGGGGTCATGGACAAATTAATTTTGGACAATGTTTTGATTTGGGATGATGTTTATATTTGGAATGATAGGTTGAAATTGAACATTGTTGTGATTGGGAATCACATTACCTTGATTTAGGTAGCTTTGATTTTGCATGGTATTACCTCGACTTGGATCAATACATGGAGCCATTATCATTTTGTTTGGAGTTTGAAATTTTTTTGTGTGATTCACAAACATATCTATCCCAAAGTTTACCAAGTGTGGATTTGAAATGTTCATGTTTGGTAAAGTTTTACTTGGTATATTCACATTTGGCATGTATGGATTTGATGGGATAATGTTTTTTTGTTGAAGATTCATGCATTGATTGTTCGGTTGATAGATTTGTAGGTTTGGACTTTGATTTAAATCTACCATAGGGAAAGGTGTTCCAAAATTTAGATTGGGCATGCTAACATTTGTTGTACCATTGAGGTTTGTAGGAGGTAATGATCCAATGTATGGATTGTATAAATGTGAGTTTTGATAATCAATCGACATTGTAAGGCTTTGATAGTTTGGTTGATTTAGACCACTCATGATGTATGAATTAAGTTTATATTCCATGTTCTTCTTGTGTTTTGACCTTGTTGCAAAAGTGAACCTCTAAGGTGTTTAAGACCAATGATGAGATAAAGGATGAAGGGGGTGAATGATATGGGTGTTGAAATTTTAGGAAATTTGGATCAATGTTAGACTTTAGGATTCTTTGATTTGGATTGGATTTGCTTTTATTTGGAGAATGGACTTATAAACCCCAAGATGTTGGAAGTTATCTTGGAATAAACTTGTCCACAAGGATGATAATTTAACTAGGTGTATGAGGAAGGATTGCTACCCTTCTTGTGGATGAATCCTGCCTCATACACCTAGTTCAAGTATGTTGATTTGAAGGATTTTACCCAAAGTCTAGTATGAATGATTTTTCCAACGGTTCGAAAGTTGTTTGTGAGATGGGTTTTGATTGATGTTTTGAGGATGGATGAAATGTTTGATTTTGATCCTAAATGAACCTAAGGACTTGTTTACTAGACCAAGATAGTGAAGAACATGATTTTCCCTTAGTAGCTCAAGCCAAAAGACCAATGTTTGCATGGAAGATCATAAGACAAAATATGACAAGCACATGTATGGGGTTCAATTTGTCTTTTATCTTTTCTTAGTGAGTCTTTTTTACCACAAACACTTTCTTGATTAGCTTTTCAAACTAAATGTCTAATGTCCCAATTTCTTTTCATCCCACAAATTCTATTATGTGGAAATCAAGGAAATTAAGGAAAAATTTCCCTAATGTTGACTTTAGTAGGAGAAAATTGAGATGTAAATTCAAATACTTAGAAACCTCTAAGGATATAATCTGAAGGGAAATAAATAGCACTTAAATTTTGTCAAAGGTATTTGATCCTCCTAAAGGGTTTGAAATTTGATGTTTATGTTGAATGTTTGTTTTCCAATGTTTAAGATCCAAGCAAAGCGTATTGATTCCAAGAACATACACAACCCTATGGATATTGAGACAATATTTGTTGAATCCCCACTTGGATAAATCCAACTACGCCTACTCTTAGAGGATGATGAGATGCTTGACCAAACTGGATCCCCTCCACGACACACAATTCTCAGGTCAACCAAGCATCAATACCCATGAAACTCCCATGGCATACTTCTCATCTCTACTAAGAGCCCTAAAAATGTGGGGTGGCTTCAGAATGACCATTCTTACACCAACAAATAGATAAGGATTTAGACTTTTAAACAAAAGATTCTAGTATAGGCATTTTGTTCATGGGGGATCATCCATACGGCAAGAGACCATTGCTACCCTTGTCGGAAAAATCCTCATGATACTTGAACTTTCCTCAAGTACCCACACTTATATACTCATTGGAAGTCACTTGGCTTTAGCATGTTCCTGGTTGGGTCATTCCCTGGGGTGATTACATTTTCCCACCAGGAAAGCACTCTAAGGGTAAACAAAAGTGAGTACGTACATTCATAGTTTGATCGATCTTTGTTGACGGAAAAAGAGAGAACACACGTGATATACCTAACTCACACTCGTAAACTTTGTTCAATTTTAAGAGCCCAATTGAAATGTGGAGGCAATATTTTATGCAACTTAATGTCACCAAAAAAACTTTTGATTCTCACGATCATTGTGAAGCACGAGAGAAGTGAATACACCTTTTTAGATGATATTACTTTGCAAAAAATATTACAAAACACAGAAGAACATGTTCATTTTAACCTTCAAAGCAAAAATAAATTCTTTTTAAGCACCAACTTTGAAGAGTGAGATTTGTTTATTCAATTTTAGACCAAATTGAAATCTAGTAAATGTCTAAGGTTCAATTTGAACCAACTTGAAAGGATCAAATCAATGGTTAATTTTAAACCCTAAAAAGAAGTGAGTTGTCATAAAACATAAAACCAAAGTAGGAAAAATGGAAGCCCTAGGCTTAGTACAATAAGAATTTAAAAATTCTTTGTCAATTTCAAGTTTAAGTTTAATTCTCCAACTCCAATCTCCTTGTTTTTATTTAATTCCAATGCTTAACTCAACCTAGAAGTCAACAATATATTAGATGCCATTCCTATTTCTTTTCATTGTAGAAGCCATGAATAACTCTCAGACATGTAGTGGCTGCACCTTTAATACAAAAATGGCACTATTTGACAGATGCTATGGCTGGCAGGTGATAACCATGATAGAAAGAATAGGGGGCGATTGGAGTTTTCATTCAAACAACTTTTGAAATCCCCATCCAAGCACATCTCACACACCCAAAAGCTTGGACATTCCTTTGTAGCTTGGAAATCCTCTAACAAATGTGTTTTCAAATAATGCAATGATTGCACGATATGCACAAAATAATGGATCTGTTGAAAGGGATTTAGACATAAAATTTAGCAAACATGAAAAACAGGTGGGTGCCAAAGCTCAAAGTCACATGGATAGGCACAAAGACTTTATGTTCCTAACAAAGATTTGATATTCCAATTTCCAATAAAATCAGATGTGATGCCTAAGTAAGAATAAAAAATAGAGATACTTTTATGGGTTGCTTCTTAGATTTTTTGGTTAAGGGCGGACTACAAAACTCAATAATGCATTAAACGAAATTTGAAGCCTAAACAAAAACAAAGAGTCTACAATCCTATTTTATTTGATAGAAAATAGATTGAAGTCAACAAATGTTAGCACAATTTACTCTTCTTCCACGTTAGAAATTAGAGTAAGACTAATAAAATGAAATGGATGAAATGGAGGCTACTGAGAAGCCCCATGGTGGGTGCCAAAATGTAGAACCCTAAATCTGTATACTTCAAACAATGACCGCAATTAGTCTAGTTAGTCAATTTAAAATAAGCAAACCCAACATTCCTATGAAATATTCAATCATATTAAAATATGCAAACTAGATAAATAGAACAAAGACAACTAAATGAAAGCACATGAAAACATGATCAAACCCTATCTCATAGTGGATTGGTGCTACTTTGCTGTGGAAAGTAGCCTTTTTCCCAATCTCTGATAAGCCCTTGGATGATGGATGAAATGTGGATGATGAGTGATCAAGATGAAAATGCTTGAGATTGTCCCCAAGTTGTGGATGAACTTGTGCCTCAAATTTGTGTCCCTAAAATCAATAGAAGAATCCCCTATTTATAGAATAGAATGATAAAAGAATGAAAGATAGGATGAATGTGGGATAAAAGATAATCCAATGACATTGTGCCACTTGTGAGAATTCCAATGGAGGGAGGTTGAGCACATTTTGATCAATGTGCATGATAAATGCTATTAGATTTTGAAATTTGAAAGTTGGCTTGTTGGAGGGAGAAGAAAGAGCCTTAAATGCCAAGTTGGAGACATGTAAGAGACAATGTAAGAGGAGTTAATGCCATGTTGGAGGACATATCCCTTTTGGAGGGAGATTTAAAATTTGAAGAATATTCCATAAAGATGTCATTTTGAATGAAAAAGGAAGATTTAATAAATCAATTGAATTGATTTATTTGCACAAGTTGTAAAATCTAGAGAATTTGGGTGGATTAGGATTAGCATTAATCATGATTTGATTAATTTTAATGGAGGTTAGTTGATTGTGACATTCAACTTAAATATTTGGATTTATTTAAATTAAATGAGAAGTAAAGAACATTAGAGATTTATTAAATATTTGGATTTATTTAAATTAAATAGAGAACTCTAGAAGATTAATTAAATAAAATTTAAAGAGATAATTTTAGAGATTAATTAAATAAACTCGATTTATTTAATTAAAGAGAAGAATATGATTAAATAGAATGATATAGTTAATTAGATAAAGCTGATTTATCTAACTAGAAGGGGAAACATGATTTAATTAAATAAAGATTAATTTATTTAATAAAAAGAGGAAATATGATGAATTTTAATAAGATAAAGATTATTTGATTAAAATGGTTAGTAGAGGGATGATTAAGGATGAAATGAAATTAGTGAATCCAGATTAGATGAATGTATATTTTATGCATCTACATAAAGTAATTCGAATAAAAGTGGAAATTAAAATAATAATGAAATTAAATTAAATTAGATGGTTTGTAATAAATGATTAAATTAAATTGTTTAGTTATAAGTAAATATTTTATTAAATAATTAGATTAAAATTGTATTGTTTCATATTATATTGTAATAATTTACTTTCATGTAAAGATAATCATTTTAATGGGGAAATAATGTGATTTTTAATTAAATAAAGGGGATAAGATTTCAAATGGATGAAAAGTCGCGTGCAAAATGGAAAAAGATGAAAAAGATAAAAGTGTGTGCATGCATGGCTTGAAACTGGAATTGAAATGGGGAAACTTGTTATTTTTATCAATTTTGTTTCGAAAACTTATCTCTCGGATTATATAGTGCTAGTTTTTTGGATTTTGAGTTTAGTTTTTGATTTTGGGAAAATGTTTCATTAGTGAATTTTTGGCTTTGCAGAATAATTTTTAAAGGGATTATAGTTTTTTGGGATATTTTTTTCGAAGTGAATTATTCTAGGAGTGATCTAGTTTGGAGGAAGAGTCTATAGCTACGAAACGGTGGACTTCAGCTTGCCCTCTCCATTATTGAGCGTAGGAAATTTGAGTATGTGTTGTATTTAATTTCAAATCTTTCCATTCTCCATTTTCATAAGCAAAAGAAAATGATTGTCTATCATTTGCTGATTTTGGAATCCATGTTTGATATTTACATCTGTCATAGTTGTTGTCTCATAGTTATATTCAGTGAGGTTTCATAGGGAAATGTTGTCGACCTCTTTGCATGTTGCAATCTCTTATTCTGAGGACAAATTATATAGCTTGTAGATGATTTGCATAATAGATCTTAGTTATTCACCTTTGATGTTTGGAACACCTGTATCAGCTATGAGAAGGTTGTAGATAGGTCGATTAAGCTATAGTGTGAGATTTCCTTTAGAGTTTTAGCTGATCGTGGGTGTCAATCTGTGTGAAATCTCCTCTTTAAGCCTAAGATTATCTAGATTATTCATTGTCATGTAGATTGCACTTGAGAAAATCATGCTTGTTAGCATTTGATGTCTTTGTTCTTGAGAGCTCCCTTGCTACTTTTATTCGCCACCTCATAGTAGTTCGATAGGTTTGGAATTCCTATAGTACCCCTCCATTTTTCTTATGTTTTATGTTAGCATGTTTTCACTTTGATAGACCTTGGTACTTTGTTTTGATGTATTGATCGCTGACATTAGAGTGATGGTGGGTTTATTTGTGATGTGATGATACATTGTATGGTGGTAATTATTTTTGACATGCTTTATGTTAGCATAGATGTTTACTTCAGATGTTATTGCTATGCATATGCTTATGGTAGATTAATTGTTATTTACTCTGTCAGTCTGATGTGATATGTATTGGTGTGGAGAACGGAGTTGCATCACTCGCTTGTGAGTGCCCTGTGATTTCTGTGATTTTCTCCTCACGGTGTGTTTGAATCATGGATTATATATATGTAAGTTATTTGTCTGATTGCAGGATTGTAGGTACATGACACCGACTCCACCTGGTTTCATAGGTCTGAGCGTGTGTAGACTCAACGGTAATGTTGATTGGGAGGTAGTAATGAGGTTTTTCCTAATCTAGTCTCAAACCCAGTCATAGTGTGTCGTCAGTTTAGGTCTGGTCTTTTTGGTTGTCTCATTTGTGTTTCTTTTGGTTATTTGTTATATAAGGTTTATTTTGTGAATTTAATGTTAGATTAAAGTTCTTTACAATTTAATGTTTATTTAAATTAATTTTAAATAAAGTAAATAAAACTTCGTATTTTATTTAATTAATTAAATTAGTTTATTGGTAAAATAATTTAGTCATTAAGATTAAAATTATTTTATTAAATAAATAAACTAATTAATTAAAGTTATTTTTATTGTGTGAATAGATTAAATATAAATTAAATGTTTTGTGAGAAATGAAATTTTAAATTAGAATTAGAATTAAAAAAAAAAGAATTGATTTTTGAATTTTGAATTCTTGAATTCTTTAAAACAAAATGAATTGAATTCTTGATAAATGAGGAAAGAAAATAATCCATGAGTTTGTTAGAAGATATTTTTCTTCTTTGCCATGTGTGTTAGTTAAATTTATTGCAATTTCTTGTTGAGGATTCTCTCGGAGAAGATCTTATGAGATTTGGGAAAACAGGAAAAACACTTCATAGGAAATGAAAAGAACAGAGAGTTCTGTTGAAAAATTGTGTTAATTTGTGATTTCCTTTGGATTTTGTTTTTCATATTTGTTCTATGATTGCAATTTTCTAGAAAGGAGTGATTTGAAAAGAGATTTGAAAGTTGCACGTAGCAGGCATTGAAGCTTCTCTTCAACAGACAAATTCTTCAAACTACAGTAATACAGGTTTTTCCCTATTGATTTAATTTATTTTCTTTTGAAAAGATTGTTTGTGTAAGAATTAGATTTGTGGAAATTCTGTTAAAATATGTTAATTTAAAAGATTGCATGAGGAAATTATTGAGATTAAAGCTTCTATTCTTCTCGGTAGATTTTTGTGAAAAATAATTTTGTAGAAATTTGTTACTTCTCAGAAAATTATGAAACAAAGTTTTATAATAAAATCAGAGGGCAACATAGTAGGCTTTATCAAACAATATAAAATTCTGAAGAAATCTCTGTTACAAGATTTGGGGAAAAGAAGAATAGATCTAGGTATTTGGGGGTTTTGAAATGAAAACCTCTGTTGTTGAAATTATTAATTTGTGAATAAATTGTTCAAATTTGTAATTTTTCCTATGTCTTATAGAACACCCTGTTGAAAATAATTGCCCAGTTACAGTATTTTTATTTGTTATTTAAAAATTATATATATATATATTTATATATGTATATGTATTAGTGTTATATATACATATACATATACAAATATATATATATATATATATATATATAATGTTTTTTTTTTTTTTGAAAATCGCGTGTTCAATGCCTATAGAAATCGTGATACGCGATTTTGAAATTGTCAGAATTTTCTGGTTAAAAAAAAAAATTTAAGGAATACAAATGGAGGGTCACAGGGGGGGCTACCCCCACAACCGACCCCCACAGGGGAGCCTGTTGTGAGGGCAACGCCGACGCTACCTGCACAATCGCGCCCTCCCACAAGGGGGGTTCGGTTGTGAAAGGTAGCCGCCCTGCCATGTATAAAAATTTAGGTTATAAATTTAGGTTTTTATTTATTTTTAATTTACTTTTAGATTACAATATAATATTATATATATTATATATATTATTATTAATATATGTTATATATATATATAAAGGTTTGTAAATTGTTTAAATAGTATGATGATAAATTTATTTTAGCAAAAATAAAATATATAAAAATAAAAATAAAATATTTATATACATTTAAATAGATATTTAATTGTAATGATTTGAACGTTCATTTATTTAAATGTATATTATAATGATTATTAGCATATGAAAATCATAATTAGTTATTTTTATAATGAAATGTAATAAGTAGAGGAATCAAAATTTCATTTTAATTTATGATTATGGAAATTGGGTAAACATTAGTTTTGATTTTCATATTGAATGGAAGATGAGTATATTTGAGTTGATTAATTTTACGCTTCAAGTTATTGATTGACTGGATTTATTAAATCCTAATAATAGATTTTTTATTTATTTATGCCTAATGTGTTTCAAGTTGTTTTATATTTTATCAGGAGGGTATGTGCAGGATCATCAATGAAAAAACAGGTCCTTAAGTGGCAAAAAATTCAGAAAAATCAGTGTTAGGCAACCTGACGTAAAAATTTGAATAAGTTATCTATATTATTTCAAAAATATGTAACAATATAATTTGTAGAAAATTGAATGTAGTTTCTAAACTACTAGGCTTATTTAAAAATAAATAAAATCTATTTGGTGAAAATTTGAAATTTCAATGCAATAGTACTTAAATTTCGGGAAAAAATAAGAAGTAGGTGTCTGTCTAACCACCCTAACCATAATAAAATGATAATATTTTTTATAATATTTTATATATAATTAGAGGACTCATGTCCGAATGTGATGCATATTTTTTTGTAATTTTTTTCCAAGTAAATAATTAATTATGAATTTTTATTACAACTTTAAAAAATATAAAAACTTATATGTCTAACCACCTTAACTTGGTCAAAAATTCATGAAATTTAATTTTTCTTTTTTTAATCCTATAGTACGTGAAGCATATAATGTGACACATGTTTTGGATCCAAAAAATGTGATACCGTTTGAAAGTTATAGATGTTTTTCAATCAGCTTATCGATCAGGACTTTAGTCGTAATTCTAATAGAAAATAAATAATAATTATTTATTAAATGCAAATTAAAGAATAATTTATATTGGTGGATAGGTGAGAATCTCCTCTAAAAACCCTTTTCATTTCATCAATTTTGGGTAAAAAAAAAGTTTTCAGCCACATACCCTACAAATACCCATATGAATATTGCCACTTTTTTGCCCATCATAATCCTGCACATACCCGGAACCAACATACCTTTCATGAAGACAAGGTAGTTGGTCTTTCCATTCCAAGCCTTCCTGTCTCATCTCAAGCTTAAATGAGTGTTTGAGCCATGAGAGAGGTATCCATTATCTTTTATTAATGTGATTACTACCCAAACCCCCTAATTAAGTTATTAGTGTTTTCACTAGATTATGAAACTCTCATGAGTATAATGGCGGAGAGGAGGGAGCAAGGGTTTCATAGGTCATAAGGCTTTTGAGGGCTTAGCAGAGATTTGAGGAAGTGGCATTTTAACCAAAGGAATGGAGGTCAATCTCAGAACCCACCATGGCGAGCACCACAAAAAGCATGGAAGGCTCCAAAAAATAATAGCAAAGGTGCTTACAACTCTAGAAATGACAAATCAGTTCATCATAACTTTGAAAAAATGAATAGGTGGGGTTTTGCAAACATGCGACTAACTGCTCTAGTGGATTTTCAAAAAGTAGAGAAAAAGTTTGGGCCAAAGCCACAAGAAGACTCCCAACAAATTGAAAAGGTAAACCCTAGCTCTGAACATACCATAGTTGTTTCCTTAATGATTGATGGCCAAGCCTAGAATCAATTAGTGAGCCACTATAAGGAAAAGGCTTTTTTCATGAAATGGAGTGGGCCATGGCTGGCCTTTAGACGAGTTAGGAATTGGTGCAATGAACACTAGGGTGAAGCAACCATTCTAAAAACTTTACCCAATGGCTTTTATCTCGTCATCTACCCAAATGCCAAAGATAAGGAATGGATTTTTAATAGTGGCCCTTTTTTGATGGGGGGTAAGGGTTTATTTCTTAAAGATTGGACTCTAAACTTTAACCCTAAAAATGAAATCATGATGGAGCTATCGATTTGGATACGGTTGTACAACCTTCATCATGGATATTGGGATGTTGAAATCCTAAAGTTGATTGGAAATAAACTAGGAACTTTTGTAAAGTCATATGAAATCATAGCAAATAAAGATTATAGTATGTATGCACATATATGTATTCTCTACCAGGCGGTGCATCCTATCCCCAAAATGGTGGAACTAAAAACAGGAGAGGGTATCTATAAACAAGCTATTGAGGTCGAGGAAATGATTGAAATGTGTTCTATCTGCAAAGGAGTAGGGCATCCTATAGGAGAATGCAAAATCTAGATAAAGGAAAGGGGCTAGGGCAAGATGCCTTAACCAATTTATTGTTATTAAAGGAAAATACTTTTCAAGCTGAAGACAGTGACTTTTTGGAAGCTATGTCGAAAGGGTAGCATCAGCTTGCTAGGGAAGAGTGGAGCTTAAGAAACCCTTGGTTTGTGGATAGTTTGTCAGGAAAGGGAAATGATGAAGGCAACTAATTGGAGTTCTGCTGAGGATATGAGGAGCTATGATGCTATCAACTCAAAATTGGTACCTACTTGGAAAAGCCTTGATTCACCTAAAAGAAGAGTTGTTAGTCAGGAGAAAGGAAATGATACCTTGATTATGGGTACAATGTGTGAGTAGATTGTTGACCTTTTGGAAAATAGTTGCAAGGAAAAGTTGGACAATGGCCAGGTTAGTTTTTTAGAGAAGGTGGAAAGTCTTTCAAAGAAGCCTACAAATAGGGAGGATTTCAAGATACAGAGAGTTGAAGCTAGAGAAAATTACTTGACCCTCCCTTTAAAGCCCAAAAATGGTAATAATGATCATCTGATCAATCTGAGGGGGGAGAAACTAGGGGAGTAGGTGGAGGTTAGTCAAAACTCCATTAAAAAGTCACTTGTAGTCGAAAATAAAAATGTGGATGAAAACTTTAAAACTGAGGATCCAATCTTTAAATATATTCAAATTTCTCCAATTTGAAATTTGGAGAGTTCCTTTGAGGAAGCTAGAGAGGATGGTGGCCTTTTGAAGATTTGGATTCAGAGTCCCCAACAGATGATGAAACAGGAGGTGGGGATGAATTGCGCCTAAGTGTAGAATTGGGTATATTGGAGAAAAGAACCCTTGAACAAATGTTCGCTAAGCAAGTACAGGTGAAGGTGGGTGAAAATAAGAAGCAGGCCAAAATCAGTGAGGGTGAAATTGGAAATTGCGGGAAGTGCAACGAGACAAAAAAAATTGAGATCGGGAATAGGCTATGCCTCTTCCTTGGAGCAATCAAGGTCCTTTCGTGGAATGTCAGGGGCTGCAATTCCTTTGACAAGATTCATTTGATCAAGCAATGTTTTGATCAAACGAGACTGGATATTGTTTTGCTTCAAGAATTAAAGCTTAGTGGGGATGATATAAGTTCTTTTAGGAGGTGTTTTGGTAGTTGGAAATGTCTTATTATTGAAGCAGAAGGAGCATTTAGAGGCCTAGGTTTTTTGCATAAAGAGGTGATTGTTGAGGTTTAGGTAATTAGATCAGAAAAATGTTGGCAATGGGTTAATGTTTTATCTAAGGAATTATTTTTAAGCTTCTATATTATTTTTGAGTGTGGAATGATATTTCAGAGGTGATTTCTATCAATGACATGATCACTTTTTTCTTTTCAGGGTGACTTCAATGCAATCTTACGAACGTCTGAAAAGAGAGGCAGCATTGGATGGTTAAATAAAAAAACAGAGGGACTTTAGTGACTTTGTGGCTAATAGCGGCCTTTCTAAAATTCAATTTAAAAATGGTGACTTCACTTGGGCAAACAAGAGAAGTGGTTTTTTAAATATTGCTGAAAAATTAGATAGATTTTTCATAGCAAAAAATTTGGCAAACTTTAAGTGGACCTTTCAGCCAGACATACTCTCTATTACGGGTTTTGATCACTACCCAATTAGTGTGAGAATTCAAGAGGATGTTGTACTAGATCGATGCCTGTTTAAATTTGAGAAAATGTGGTTAAAAGAGGAAGGTTTTATGGAGTTGGTAGTTGGATGGTAGTCTATGCACCACCAAGGATTGGAGACAAATCCTTTGTTTTTTTCAAAAAACTACAATTTGTTAAGAAATAGTTGAAGAAATGGAACAAAGAGGTATTTAAAAACATTTTCTTGAAATAGATCAAAATTGAATAGGACTTGTGGGTGTTACATTCAAAAGACATTGAAGGGGGTATGAGTGAGGAGAATTTTCTCAAAGAAAAGGATCTCAATAAGTAGTATGCAGAAATATTGGCGAGAGAAGAAATCATTTGGAGACAAAAATCAAGAGAGACATGGCTCAAGGAGGGTGATCGTAATACGAAGTTTTTTCACAATTCAAACAAGGTCAGGAGATCATGTAACATAATTTTTTCAATACAAGACAAGCATGGAAATATCCTTACAGAAAAGGATGAAATTTGCAATGAAGTTGTGCGTTTCTTTTCAAAAGCTTTCAGAAGTACTCAGGATGATATTTCTCAGATAGATGAAATTCTATATGTTATCCCCCCATGTGTTTCAAAAGCCCAAAATGTAGAGCTAACAAAGGCTATTACAATGGAAGAAGTTAAAATTTCTCTCTTTAGTCTTGGTGGTGATAAAGCACTTGGTCCTAATGGCTTTCTAGCATTTTTTTCTAGAAATGGTGGGATGTTGTGGCCTTTGATCTCTGGGAGGTAGTGGAGGAATCAATAATGGGTGGCTTTGTTTTAAAAGCCTTTAACAACACATTTATTGCCCTTGTCTCCAAGAAAGATGAAATCTCATCATTTAATGATTTTAGGCTCATTTCTCTTTGTAATACGGTGTATAAGGTTATATCAAAGGTGTTGGAAAATAGGATGAAGGGTGTTCTTATTGTTGTGATCTCCCCTAAATAGAGTGGTTTCTCACTGAATCACTCCATCTATGAAGGAGTCATTATTGCTCATGAAGTGACACATTCCATTCAATTAGCCTGAACAGAAAGAACGCTAGTAAAATTGGATATTAGGAAGGTGTATGATGAAGTTAACAAAAATCTCCTTTTAAATGTTCTCAGGAGTTTTGGATTTTGTGAGGCTTGGGTAAACTAGATTGAAAGTTGTATTAAAACCCCTCGCTTTTTGGTTTTAGTGAATGGAATCCCACAAGGCTTCTTTGATTTAGAGAAAGGATTAAAGCAAGTGGACCCAATCTTACCTTTCTTGTTTATAATAATGGTTGAAGTTATGGGAAGACTAATATCCAAAAAAAGGAGAGATGGGCTTTGAAAGGGTGTCTAGGTAGTGGAAGGTGTGGATTTTCTCTCTCATTTGCAATTTGTTGATAATACTCTTCTAACGGGGGAAGCTTCTTTTAGGGAAGCCAGGGTGATGAAAGAAGTATTGGATAAATATAGCAAATCCTCTGGACAATGTATAAATTGGAGAAAATCTAAAATTTTCATTTTCAATACTAGTGGCTAGAAGCAAAGGGGAATCTATTCAATTTTGGGTATGAAATTGGGCTCTCTTTTGGGGAAATATTTGGGCATTCCTTTATTTGAGAGGGAAAGTAAGTCAGCAGTGTGGAAGAAGTTGGTGGATTTTTGTTTAAAACGTATGGATGGATGGAAAAGTAGATGGTTGACATCAGCAGGTTGAATTTTGATGTTAAAATTTGTCATTTCTTCCATTACTGTTTTCTCAATGATGTGCCTTAGAATACCAAAGAAAATTATAAAGGTTGTTGGGAAAAGGATGAGAAAATGTTTTTGGAATGGTGTAAATGATCAGGATATGATACCCCTTCTCTCCTGGGAGAATATTTGTATGGAGAAGGGAAAAGGAGGTGTAGGGTTGAGAGACTAGAATATAATGAATAAAGCTTTAGGGGAAAAATTGGTGTGGAAAATTTACTCCCAACCCTCTCAGTTGTGGGTTCGGATTCTAAAAGCTAAGTATTTAGACACAATGGTAGACAATAGGATCCTTACAGTGTGTAATCCCCCCTCTGGATCAACAATATGGAATTTTACTAGTTCTTGTCATTAGGTGATTATAGATCATATTATGTGGCAGATTGGAAATGGTTCGAAGATGAAGTTATGGGATGATTCTTGGGCTGGTTTTCTAGCATTGAAAGAGAATGGAGAATTGTAGGATTTAAGACATTGGTTTATTTAGCATTTGGGTGAAAGGTTAGTGATTATTTGGAATTTAGAGAGGATGTTCTGGGTGGTGATTAGGGGTGGAAGTCTCTCCAAATTGTTGATTTATCATATTGGCAATGGGCTCTCATGTAGGAGATCCTTAACTCTCAAAATATTTTGAGGTCCACTAAGGAGGACAAATTTGTATGGTGTGGTGCAGTGGATGGTAAGTATTCGGTTAAACTAGGATACCAATTTTTTGGATACAGGAGCAGGGGGTGAGGATTGGCTGGTTGATTTATGCTAGGGGAAAGAATTTTTTCCTAAGGCAGGAACCTTTGCATGGTTGGTGATTAGGGGTCGCATTCTGATAGGGGAAAGGAGAAAGAATTTGGGTTTTTGTGCACCTTCTAAATGTGTTATGTGAGAAGAGGCGGAGGAAATGGTGGACCACTTGTTGCTACATTGCAAGTTGGATTCTTCATGTTGGGAAATGTTGATGAGATCGTTGGGGTGGTAGGGCCCTTTACTAGACACTTTAAAGAAAATTTTTGAGGGGTGGCCTTTGCAAAAGAAAAAATTGACTCTCTCTTATATATGGAAGGTATTCCCATCTATTGTAGTCAGGGAGATATGGAAAGAAAGAAATAGATGAATATTCTTAGAAAAGGAAGAGTTGCTAGATAGATTGAAGTTTAGAATTAATCATGCTATAGAGGAAGTGGTCGGTGCAACAACCTCACGCTTCTTTAATCTGGGGTGCCCTTCACTTTGGAGGATAAGTGTATTCAGGCACAATGGTCAAGAATTCACCTTAGACCCGTTAAGGGTCCTGGTTGGGTTAATCCAATTTCTAAGGGATCGGTGGAGATCAATTGGGAAAAACTGATGGAGGGATGGTGGAAATTTAATTTTTATGGGGCTTCTAAAGGGAACCCTGGACCATCAGGGGAAAGTTTCATTGTTCATGATTGGAAAGGGAATGTATTGGCTTTGGGAGCAAAGAAGTTGGAGGAAGGGACTAATAGTGTAGCTGAAGCCTTAGCAGCATTAATGGCTATTAAATTTGGCAAAAAATTGGGGGCTTAAAAAATTCATTTGGAGGGTGATTCTCTAATAATTATCCAGGTAATGATGAAGGGGAGCATTGATGCTTGGCATCTACAAAATATAATTGTTAAAATTAAAGAGGATTTGGCATCCTTTAATGACTTCTTTGTAAGTCATGTAAGAAGATCTGGGAATGTAGAAGCAAATGCATTGTTGAATTGGGTGCTAACATTTGAAGAAGTTGTTGAGATGAGGATTGAAGACTTAGGACAATTAGATTTATAGGAGGTAGATTTAAGAGAGGTGGTATGTACACATAAGTAAATGTGAAGGAATTAATGAGTGTTTTTCAAATTTTGAAGCAACTGAAAGAATGTTGTGGAGTTGGGTGGCGGTGTTGAACGTACACCCAACATTAATGGTGGAGTATGGAATTTTATTTCTTATTAAACTCTCTAAGTCTTTCTTTCTTGATGCTTCCTTTGAATTCTGTGGTGGAAAATGAGCTCCAAAATGGATGTTAATCAATGTTGGCTTTGGATTTGTAGAATTGTGATGGAGGAAAATTTCTTGCTCACGATGAAGAGACAACTCTTCTCTTTCTTTGTTGAAGCATCAGAAAGGATGTTGGAAGGAATGTTCCTATACAATGATGAGAGATTGGTGCAGTTGGTGTAGTTGATACTAGGCAAGGGGTTCGGGGACCTTAAACATAGACATCACACAAATATGGATGTTTATTCTATGATAATGGCATGGGGTTTAGATTTGGGGGAGCCAGATGAAGTGGTGAAGTGGGTGATGGAAGCACTAGTGCACAAAGATTTTTTGGAAGGCATGGAATCAATATTAGAGTGGGCCATCCCAAGAGAAGGATTGGACATACGCGAAGGGTTTGAGAATGTAGAGAGTGATGAGGTTGAGAAGTGCATTCCATTTGTGAGGTGGCTAGAAGGAAGACTCAAAGCTCGCTAGAGAGAGGAGGTTGAACACGATTGGAAAGTTCTAAAGTTATTTGTGGAACTGGTGGAGGTAGAAGTGGTAATTGCTCAGGCCCAAGTAGAAGTAGAGCATCTAGAGAGGAAAGAGTTGTGTCCTCTAAAGGGGAAGATGAGAAGTGGGTTAAAAGGAGGAGTGGACCTGGGTAGCTTAGCTAGAGCTTCTTAGTATTTTTAACTTTTTGTTATGGAACTCTCAAGTTTTTTTGCTTCATTTTTGTTGAAAAATTAGGGTTTAGCCCTACATGGAATGTAGGTAAAGTTGGTGTCTAATTGCAAGGTGGGTGGTAGTTGTAAGTAAGTACCGTGAATGTAAATCTAGAGTATCTTTTGAAATTGAAGTAGATGATCATGGTTTTTAGAGTAAGGTGTTGAAGGCTAAATGTTAAATTATGAAAAAATGGTGTTTTCATGGATGAAATTTTTGGTGGCAGGTGGTCTTTCATGAAAATCAAGAAGTCGATGTATTTTGACTTTACTTTATCAATAAAATAAAATCTTATTATTGATTAAAAAAAAGGAAACTCTCATGAGTTACCCTGGACCTACCACTTTGGGCGCCAGACCCTCATTGAGAGCCACTCCCCCTATTAGCAAAAAAAAGACTCTACAATCCACTAACTAGGTAAGCCAACTTGTACAATGTAAAGAGCCACATGAATAATCATATAAAGTGAGCCATGCACCATCCCGCACAAAATCTCCATAATGGAACAATCTTCACAGTGCAAGGCTAAAACCCACCTAATCATAAACCAAATATAGAATCAAGTGTTCACAAAGAACCAATAGGAAAGCCACTCTTAAATAAAACTCTTTCCCCAACCTCTGGAAGTCTAACAAATTACTAACACAAAGGTTCCCCATCAAAGTGGAAACAATAACATGACCTCAAGACTATTTTCAATTCACAATTTATGAAACAATTCAAGTATAGAATAACAAGTGGTGACATCTCAAAGAGATCTTCTAATTCAACCAAAATAAACCTCAAACTCAAAAGTATATTCAATCAATAGGGCATCCAAGGGAGACCTTAATTTTCTCCTCACATGATACCCATCCACTCATTACCTAACAAACTTACAATTTGGCTAATATAAACAAATTTAACAAAACAACAACCAATACAACAATAGTAATCAACTGATTCATAGCTCAATTCAAAAATCACTTGATAACCAAAATCAACTTAAATTCCAAAATTGCATGCATAATTCCCACGAGGAGCAACAACCAAAATAGCACTCCAAAACATTTCCATCTCAAATCAAGTACAAAATTCAATACAAATGATCAAGCAACATTACGTCTATAAGGAACACTATTACCACATCTAATGATACTGGTTAACTTCACTACTAATTCACTTGATAAACCATCTACCTTTTGAGAATACAACAAAATCAGCATTTCAGTATTCTTGACAATGCAATTTATATCTCCCTCTATTCACTTAATTAATAAACATTTCCAAATTTAAATATAACCATATTTACTTTACTAACTTCAAAATATTGAAAACAATCACCTAGATATAGTTTAATTCAATTTCTTTTCCTTACTGTTCCTCAAATTATTTATCTACAAATCCTTCATCCCGAAATGAAAACATCCTTATTATCAACACCATTTAAATACTTCTACAAACATACATATTACAAACTTAAAATATATTAAAATATGAGTGAAAGCATCATAGAAAAAGATCTTCAAATTCATTTATTTAAACAACTTCTTAGACCTCTAAATACCTAGTGACCTTTCAAATCAGATATTTAATAATGCAAACAAACAATATTTAAAAAAAAAAACAATCCAATTTGTTTATTCTACTTAATTTAGTAATCTCAAAACAACACTATTCATTTCAAAAGAAATACATATACTCTTACACCTATATATATATATATATATATATATATATATATATATATATATATATATATATATATATATATATATATATAATATAATATAGCAGTGAATATGATAATGTTGAATTGTTGTCTCTATATAATATAACAAACAATCGAGTGGTGATCATACCCCATATACATATTTCACCTATTTAATTACAAACATTTATAAGTATAAATACATACCTATATAAATATGTAGATTCATTATAACCAAATGTCACAGATATTACCCATCGAGTGTAGCATGCCAGCTCATGGCGTATAAAATGTCAATCGCTATTTTTTTAAGCATATATCAAATCAATCATTTTTACCAAAAACCATTCACTACTCATACCCAACGAATGCCCAACCTATAAATATTCAAACACCATACACCAAAATATGCATAAGCCAACAAATAAAATTTGATAACAAATCCTATAGGTAGATATAATCTATAACAAGTGCGGATAGTATCCCACAAACAACAAACTTACTAATCATGACTCACAACAAAAACAAGTTCTAACAGCCACCAATAAATTGCATAAAGCATACAACAAACTCTAACCATCGAATTCCTAAACATGCATACTTTAAAAGATAAATAACGTATGCCCAAACGAATTTCACAATCAATGGTCTTTGACATAAAAAGCTTCCCATCGAATCTCTGTAGTTTTCAACATAAAGACTAAACACCAAAATTTGCAAATGATGATAAACACCATGACCAACATTACTGCAAAGGACTTGTGGGAATCTATATAGGAATGCAGACAATGTAGGAAAGAAGTTCACCATCTACAAAGTGTTGAATATGACTAACTCGCAGAAGGAAAGCGAGGAAAAGCCATTCTCAGTGCAAGGCGAAGCAACAATAAAGATTTGAAGAGAGAGACCAAAACTTTCCAAAAAAATCCATCGAAAACCAAATAAAACTATAACCACCAAGAATGAATTTGTAGCACAAGCAACAAATGGCAGGCATAAATACAAATCGCTGCTCAAGCTTCAATTACAAAGCATATGGTTTGACTATCAATAAGAAATTAAAACCCTACATTATTGAATTTCCAAATATAAGGCATTTACCATACACAATGTCAAATGTCAATGTTAACCATAACTATTAATAACAACTTGAAGAAATCAGTATTGATTATACTATGCAAGAAACTTGACCAACTCTACATCAAACTTTATTTCGCATCAGCAAAAACATCAATGACAAATGGAAAACCTGGATACAATGCTCGAAGATGGAGAAGGAATGTCGAAGACAAGCTTTATCGCCGCAACAATCCCCTTCCCTTGAAGCTTTAATCAACCTTCAAAACTTACTTTCATGCTTCAAGCACTATTTCCCATTTAGAATCTGTATTTCCTAAAAATATATATTTTACAGGGCCCATTGTTTATTCCCAAAAACAAAATCAATTGATAATTTTTTTTCCAAAATGAGTATTAATTAAAAATAGGAAAAAGTTTAGTTCTAAATAAAAATCAATAAATTATCAATTAAGATGACCAGTTTCTATTTCAAAACTAGTTTGAAGCTATGCATGTGTTCGAACTTGTATTTTTCCATTTTGAACTTGTTTTTACATCTCGTTCGAAAATATCATCTTCTTTATTTATTTAAAAATTATATTACTTTTTCCACATTTAAATAATTATCCTCTTAATGATAATAAAGTTATCATTTATTATTAAATATATTCATAACAATGCTTTATACAAAACATTTTAATTTAAATTATTTAACAATAACCCATATACTTTCTATTTCTGAATATTGATTCATTTAACTATTTATTTTAAATTCCAAATTAATTTAATTTTCCTAATAATCAATTTAATTTAATTTAACGATTAAACAGGGCCATTTATAATATTAAGTTTACCACATAATTTTAATAACACATTAAACAACATAACAACGAACAACAACGAGACATCACCAATCATCCAACAAACTTACTCAAATGTCAAGAAAGTCCAAATACGGAGGGGCACTACATCCTCCCCCCTAAGCTTCAACTTACTCCTAGAAGTCGCAAGATAAAATAAAACATACACAATTATAAGCAACATCATCACAAACAACAATGCGACATCACAATTTAATCAAATAATGGTAGACACCTAGCAAGACAACTAACAAAGAATACAAACCTGACGGGCAGGGTAACAAGGTGGGTACTCATCCTTGTCAAGGATGACAACTAGGTTGGGGACCTTTTGTCAACTCCTTTTCTGGTACCTGCAACTTGCATCAAACAAGATGTCGAGCAACATATATATATGTGTATCAAACAATAAACACATCATGAGAGAAAATTGCAACATAGCAAGGCACTTGTGAAAGAGTGATGCTACACAGTCCCTCTCACCAAGACCTCAAACAATAACCACATTATCAAGTAACCATAATTACATCATAAACAATCATAATATAACAATCACTAACTAGATGCATAACAAGCAAATTCATACGTCCACATGATACACATAGTCAAATTAATCCAAATCCTCAATTAACTCCATATATTCATCATAGCATAAACATCATTCAATCATGTCATGATTATCAAAGTCAGATAAACTGTCATCCAAACCAAATCAGAATGGTGAAACAAGCACCAACAAGGTCTCAAAGCACATAACATATCATAATGAGCATCAGTCTAGAGAAAGCAATACAATAACAAACAACATTGTTTACAAGGCAACCATCACTGTCTGTGACAAGTTCAGCACAAAAATGATTATGAATTACTATCACTGCCTATGATAGGTTCCTCCTGATCACTATACTCAAAAGGAATGAACCTATAACTGAGGGTCAGAATGCGAACTTTCTTAGTTGTCACCAGTTCACCCTTATTAATTGCAATATTCCTCAAACTAGCTTTGTTCCTCCTCTTATAGGTAATCCAAATTTTCCTTTCCCTAGCTACCTATAGGTTACCCACCAAACTAGGGTCTAAGTGGGCAGGAAACTCCTCAAGCATGGGACATAACTGCACTCCCTTTAAACCCGGCTAATCCAAATTTTGCAATCTTCCTCTCGAGTTATTCTAGGAACCTTGTTGTTCCTCACATGCAAACTCATGGAAATTATGAGATGAAGTGCCCTGGTGGTTAACCCTACAGCCACCACTACGTCCCCTACCTCAACCTCTACCTCAACCCCTAGGAATCCTACACGCACCACCAAGGTAAAAATGGTCACAACAATTAAGCAAGGGTGATAGAAAAAAAAAAGTTCAAATGTCAAAATATGCGACAAATTTTACGCCTTTTCAAGAACAAAAAACACAATTTATCACTTCATAAGCACAAAGTTCTAGATTTAACACACAATTTTCACATACACACACAAATTCACATCACAAGAAAACACAAGGGTCCATAATGCATCCCCGGTAGGAAGAATATCAGTGCATTGCACACTACACTAAAATCCCTATCCTTTCCATTGATTTATTGCACCATTGGACAACACCACCTAAAGAGAAAGCTCATGTTGATAAGAGAGAATGACCCAAAAGGGAAAATGTAACCTCACAAGTACAAGCAACTAGGTCAACATAATGGGCTCATATGTATCTAGAGTGCCCAGTGTATGAACCTAGGCTCTAATACTCATGGCAAGATGGTTTATTGGTAATCAACTTCTCAATCCCACTAAGCAGGAACTTCACATATCAATTTCAAGTGAAGTATTAGATAGGGAGCTATTTCTACTTCCCTTTTATATATATCATCAAGAAACTGGAAGTTCTACATATTCGAGTGGGATGTCTACTCTTGCACACCACACAATTGGGTAATTTCAGCACTTCAAACCCTTTTACGTCCAAATTGTTTTTGTTAGAATAGATGCAAACTCTTAGGCTGATTTTCCCCCATTTACTCGTTTGAAGACATTTTAGTTTTGAAAGATGCGACACAAGATAATGATTTTAAAGGATAGCTTTTCTTTGTTTGGTTGTTTATTGTTTGCATAATAGCAGTGGATTTGAAGTTGATGAATTTCTGTGAACTGAGATATATTTTGTTCCTTTTTCTTATAAAATATGATCCTTCCTTAGAAAAAAGAGACAAGAGACTTCTAGAGGGAATATATATTTAGTTCCAACTTCTTCCTAACTGTTTGTAGTCTCAAGTATAGTGTACGCATTATGGGAACTATTTTATTTGAAATATGAGCCGAGAAATAGTTTCTATGGGTAGAAAAATGGCATCCTCAAAGATGAATAGATTTCATTTGCAACAAGCAAGAAACTATAGCGAAAAGGACTGCCAGGATTTATGATTTATAGTTCTTTTTATTTTTGACAACTTTTGTTAGAATTCTCCCTGATTGTTTAACAAGATGCCTCAAACAGATGCCATAAAGTGGATTGCAATGGTTGCAAGATATGCACAAAATGGATTTGTTGATAAACCTTTATAAATTTCCAAGCAAAATCAGAGATAAATGAATACCTTGTTCACTCGAATACCTAAGCAGGAGATTCCCACAACATCCACTACGACAACTGTCAAGAACTTCATGAAAGCTACAAAATGTTTGCAGAAAAACAACTCTTTAGCTCTTCATCCAATTTCAAGGATAGTGATTTTTGCAAATAAAATCCCATGCAAACCAATGTGGTAGTGAAAGAGATGTATGCAGGTTAGGTGCACACAACAAGGAGAAATTAATACCATTGAAATTTAAAATGATCAATGGTTCACAATCACTCAACCTTCTTGCAAGACCTCTCAATGATTTTGAACCATCAGTGGACAAAATGAGCTTCTCAAGCTCAAACAGGGACACACCTTTGAAATAAATATTTAAAGTTTTTATGTGATCCAGTTTGAAAAATATAGTTAGGATGATTGCTTATATGAAAATACATGCAATCATACTCCCTAGTATAAGATCAGTTACCCCCAATAGTGTCATGATAAACTCCAATAACCTTGTGAATTGGGGTAGCTCCCTACTCTATATTTCAATACTGACATGCTTGTGTTCAAGTCAAGTAAACTGGCCTGCTTATTCCACACTCTCAAACTTACCCTTCCCATAGATTTTGTATAGTAGGACTTCTTGTTTTTCCATCAAGTGTAAAAGCCCATAGTCCTGCTTTGAAACTTAGTCTTGTGACTATGTTATGACACCATCCACTATTTGTATCTGATTGTTTACAATGGAAATCCTAACATTGAATGAGATCACATTTGGGTTAAGCATTATATCAAACATTTTGCATGCTTCCTCAATTCTACCACATATACCATACATTTTTGTATTTAAACCAATTTTCCACAAAGACCTTGAATAGATATCTTCCAGTGCTTCAAAGCTAATATATGTAGTGAGAAAACTGACCAAAGTGATCAAATTATTCTGACATCTGATGAAAGAGTTTTAGTGATTAATCCAAACATCCATCATGCACATATCCTAATACCATTACAATCCAAATACCAATTTTTTTTCTTAGATGATGTTCTATTAAATATATAAAAGAATGTTTGATTTTTTAGTTTTTCTCTTGGCTAATTGAAAATGTGTAAGATTTATTTTTCAAATATTATCTTTCATATTATATGTCAGTTTTATTTTCCAACTTTGTAGCGACGGATTGCGGAGATGAACCAAGATAATTAGTAAATCTCAATTCAATGGAAGAGTTCATTATAGCTGAATATTGGCAAGACGATAGTTGCAAAGGCTTTGTACAATCAAATTTATGGTGATTTTGATGTTGCTTGCCTTCAATTTAATGGATGTCACAAGTCTTACAAATTTGTTAAGTTACATAGGTGGCCATCTCCATGGCCATTGTCTCATGAAGAAGTTTTTCTTTAAGATTGTGTCTCAATTATTATTTATTCATATAGGTAGTATCTATTTCAATAGATCCATTAATTATGCAACTTAATCAAACAATATTTCTAATGGTTCTTTGAAGGTCAATTTTATAGGTCATTTATTGCAAAGTCTAATTATCTTCCTAATTCAAATATTTTGTTTTAGTTGTGTTTCTATCCCTATAAGTGAATGCATATTTACTAAATGATCTACCATTGGATCTCATGTATTACACAATGGTATCCATAAAATGGACTACTTTTTTCAATAATGAACCTTCCACACTTCATCAGCATACCCATTACACACCAAGGTGCAATTGCTAGTTTATTGGTTATATTGTTTTAACCATGCATTAAAAAAGGGGCTTGAACCCTTTATTTAGGTTTCTCCACACTTAAAGCTTTTAAATACGATTTTGTTCCCTTAAAATAGTAAATGGGTGGTCGAGGGTTTGAAATGTACGCTTCCCCTTTTTGACTTGAACTATCTTACTTTGTTAAATAGAATGTGGCCACATTATATGTTGAGGAACACGAGTGACACAATGGTTGAGCTTGATAATTGGAAGGCGGAGGTTGGGTGTTAAACCCCCAAAAAAATTTAAACAACTAGATCACCTCAAAGTAGACTGCTACATGGGTGCCACATGGCGCCCAACTATTGGGCCATGTGACACTTTACAATTCTCCTTCAAAAGGATGTGTGCTAGATTTTGATTGGAGGATATCAACGCCTATTCCACATTAGATTTTGATTGGAGGATATCAAGCCTGTGCCACATCATTTTCTCTTGCAACATCATTTGTACAGATTCCATGTGTCAAGCTCTGACGATGCCACGTCATCATGCTAATGTCATCATTGGTACATGGTCAACCTTTTTCCATGCAACTTTGACCGACCGTATCTTGCACATACGGACTCTATTTGAGCCCATTCAAATTGGATTGAAAAGATCTTGATGAGCTCTACAACATGGATTCAATTTCATCAAGTTCTGAGAACTTAAAAATTTGAGGTACAAAATTCATTTGGATCACACCTCGCCACAAAAAGAACTTTTGGTCTCCAAAATTTTACTTGCATGTAGTTTGATTCTTTTATTGGATGACTGATAGATTTGAAAACATTCCCAATCATCACATGGTCTTTAATATGCAATCAATAACTTCAAGGAAGATTCAAGCATAACTATGATGCTCTTCATGCTCATGAATTTATCAAACAATGGTAAACTACACCTTAGTTTTAATACATTCCTTCACCTTTGTACTTCGGAATAAAATTGATTCAAGGCTTCACCATTCAAATTCCCAAACAATTAACATGTCCATAATTGATGTTTCCACCCTCCAAAAAGGATAATAGAAAAAACCTTCAAAAAGGTTTAATCAAGCATTATGTCACAAGTGATGTTTATAACTCACATCACTTTTACAATTGTTTCCTTCATTGGTTCCAGCAACACATGCTTTACAAATAAATATGAACAATCAACTAAACAAATAGTATATCTAGCTCTTACTAAACCAGACAAAATAACTTTCCTTCTTTGGTAGATCTTCTTCAAAAACTTTTTCAAGGATGGCAATCACATGCTCTACCTTCTCCTATGCAACATTCTTTTGACTAGGTTCTTGCATAGGTTTCTTTCCTGGTGAGCGAAGAAGCTCTAGATGTAGCTTCCAACACTTTTCGTCCCAGTGTCCACCCATATTACAATGAGTGTATAAGGTTTTCATCTTTGAATCCTTCTTGCCATTTTCCTTCTTTAGATGAGGAGGATGATCTTTATGTCCCGTTTCTCCATTGATCACCAACATCTTCCTGTAAAGAGCCTTATGTTTCCCACACTTTGCAACATAATGATTATCATTTCCATAGAATGAACAAGGAAAACTATTCCATAGGCTACTGAAAAATATCGCCATGATTCTTATAGCTCAATAAAACATTGTAGTAAGGAGACTTATACCTTCGTGGACTCTTTTTTCCACTAGATTCCCAAGTAGATTTGGATTTTCTCAAAGATCTCTTTCTAGTGCTATTCTTAGTGTAAGTAGGAGGAAGAAAAATATCATTACCTATTCTTCCTATTTTCTTACACCTATCAATATTCCTCTTTATGGAGGAATCCTACAAAACTAGTGGTGTAGAAATTTTTCTATTGGGAGCTTTTCTTGCCTCAGCGGTTTTGGAACTTCCTCCAATTTCCACTTGCTCACTAGTATAACCCAAACCTACAAATTGAGGTTGTTCCTTTACCTATATTGGGTTAGCATCACCTTGTCCATCCTTACCAAGGCCTCTTCCATTAAATCATATTTTAATTAACAACTTAGATCATATACCCTTAGTATATTGTTCAAATTTACCAAAAGCAATGTCTGAAACTATGGGAAAGGAAGTATTATTTGGTGAACAACTTATAGTGCACTCTTCTATCATAGTACCTACATCTACAGTGGAAGGATTTTCCTTCTTGTGTTCACCTTGTTGTATTTTTTCCAAGAGGTCATCCTTGGCCCATATCTTTTCCTGAACTTCTTTAACAAATGTCATCAACTTCTTACTTTGTATAAGCATTTTGTTGACATAATCCTCTTTCTCTTTTGTTGAGGATCGTGGCTCAATTTTTAAACATGCAATCTCCTCTTCCATGGAGTAGAAATTGGCTCTCAAGAAAGCATTATCTTCCTAAATCTAATGGTTAATGGTCTCAAGATCATCAAGTTTCTCCTGTTTGGATGACTTTCCCATGGCTTCTTGTTTCTCGCAAACAACCTGCACTTCCAAAAAAAGCACACTACAAATAGAAGATTAAGAAGACCAAAATTTTGCATAACTGAAAAACTAAAACCAAAACTAAAAACAAAGTTTGACACAATCAGAAGTTATCCCTACATTCTAACCGCTTTGAGACCACTTGATCTGAAATTACCCACTTATGAATCATTTAAACACTTTGTTAGATTCACTTATGGATTCATATTTTAATATGTTGATTGTTGATGAACTTGCATGTGAATATGAGCAAACAATTCTTTAACAATGCTTTAGTAATGAACCTAAAGAGCATTCAAAGCAACAGAAAATAAAATAAAGATATAACAAGAGGAGTTGATAACGAAGTTCACTACTTTGGGCTATCTCCGGATCTACTTAATTTGTGTGATCATTTCCATTAATGATGTTAATTTTGCAAAATGCTCTATACATCATTTTGTTCTTCAAACTGCAGGAACAAGTTGTTACACATCCAAGGAAGATTCAAGCCCTACAAGCTCTTCCTGATTCACATCGTTTAGACACACAGTGCTTCCAACTACAACAACATGTAGCATCTAGTGCCCTCATCACTCTCCAAGCATGATAACTAGTCTTTAAGGCATCCAGCCTCCATTACAAAGCCAATGAGAAAATGATATTTCTCTCCTCTCCCCGAGAATTCTCCTCTGTCCATTTTTTCAAAGCCAAGAATCCCCCCTTTAAATACAATTTCATATACTATATGGGGGTTAACAAATATATTTTCAAATAACCTATATTGAGCCCTTATATATTTTAGAACAAACAAAATATATTAAGCAATCAGGCTTTATAAGTTTTTTAATGGTTAATGATATTCGAGCCCCTTTAAAATCGGTATGCCATTTCTATTTTAAAGATTGTGAGCCCATATATCTTGGGCTTGTTACTTCGAAGGCATGTCCCTATTTGTGCTTGTGAAGCTCACTTTTTCTGTCAATGGTTCACAAGCCCTGAGAGACCCTGCAAGGGAGTTAAACCAATCTCAATTGTGCATAATTTTTCATCACTTTTTCAGTTGTTTTTCACCACTCTTTACTATTTTCCTTGCTACTATTGGTTTTTCCTCTAATTTTGATGATGAATGACATTTTTGATATGTATACATGCCCAAATTTTGGGCTTTGTTGATATTTGATTTAATTATATTAGTTCTAGGTTCCTTTCCACACATGACTTTCAAAACTATGAGGAATAAATGAATTTTTAAAAGTATTAAGAGATTATATTTTAGTCACATATTGGTTAAAAGGTTTTAGATGATTTTTAAATAAATAATTATTATTTTAAAGTTTTATTTTTATATTTCAAATTTATTAATGAAGAATACATAAAGTTGAAATTAAAATCAAATTTTAAATTAATTTTATTATTAAATTTTAAATAATTACAATATTCAAAAAATATATATTTATTTTGAATTCAATTTTTTCTATCTTCATTAACATTAATAAATTTTTTTTAGCTTTTATCAAGTTTGAAATGTCTTAAATTTTGATCTAAATTTAACTTTTAAATTTATTTTAATTATTTTTTTTAATGAAATTACAAATAATAATTAAAATTTATGAGAGTTAATTTAATTTATAATTATTTATTTTATTAAATTTTGATATGAATTTTGATATAATAGTTAATATTTAAATAATAAATATAATATAATAATGACATAAATATAATATTATAATAATATAATAGTGACATAAATAAAATAATATAGTAATAAATACATAAAATAATGATATAAATAATACATATTTATATCTTAATATAATATTTAATATATTATTCTATAATAATAGTTAATAAATAAATAATAAATATAATATATTAATATAATAATGACATAAATAATAAATATTTATATAATAATATAATAGTTAATATATTATTCTATAATTTAAAAAAATAAAATAAAATTAATAATAATAATAAAATCATTTTCTAAATGGCCTATCAATTGATCTTATTTACTACACAAATGTGTGCAAAAAATAAACCAATTTTTTCCTAGTTGGCCTTTCACACCTCTTCGACATTGATTGCACAAGGTGCCATAGCTAGTTTAATGAATATCCTCACATTCCTCATCTTGCACATTCAAATTTAGTTTTAATTAAATAAATTGCTAATCTCCCTCTCATCCACTTGCATAGGGAATATTCCAAAAGAATATTATCCTATTTTTCTAAAAAAAAAGGTAATGATTACTCCAAACAAACTTTGAAACAACTTTTTAAAGTTGTTGCAAAGTATGTTTGTTTGCATGATTGTGAGCCCTTGATCTTTTCTTGATCCATGTGATCTTTGATTCTCATCCATTGATGAGAATCATTGATCCATGTTTTATCTTCCTTTCATTTGTGACTATTGATAGATCAAATCAATTTCATCCATTGGTTTTTCATTTGATCTCCATTAAATCAATTATTTAATGAATATCATATAATTCCCCTAATTTGCATAATTGAAACTTTGTTTTAATTATCAAATTACTAATTGCTCGACTTGCAAGGGAATATTCCTTCCCTTTTTTACATAATTAAATTTTTTTTAAAACTGCATGCAGTATCCTTTTTTCCTCACCCAGGAGAATATTCTCTCTCTAATCATTTGAAAAAGGGATATTCTCACTTTGCTTCTTGAGCAAGCTAACCTTGTGACTTCTTGAGCAAGTTACCTTGTGACATTGTGTACAGGTCAAAGGTGTGTTTGTTTGGAACAAATGAGAACCTTTGATTAAATCCCATCTTGCATTCTCACATGTTGATGAGAATCCATGATCCATGCCTCTTCTTCCTTTCATCCTTGACCGTTGATATTTTTTTTATCTCAACCCTTCATTTCTCATTTTCTTTCCTATAAATAGAACACTATTTGGAGACAAATGGACCCATCTTTCAATTGCAAACTTATGTTGTTGAATTTACTCACACTTACACTCATACTTAACTCACATTTAGCATATTTTAGTTGCATATTAGCTTTAAGCTTCCATTAATGGTTTCCATGATAACATAGATGCATACATTTAGCTTATTTGTTAATTAGGATTTTAATTTTTTTAAGCTTGCATAAATTTAGAGTAGATTTGCATACACCCATATCAATCATCTTAGCATAAATCATGTTAAAATAGCTTGCATCATATTCATTTAGCTTTAAATCATGTTTTCATACACATCTATCAATGGTTTCATCAGTTTTCTTCAATAAAACTAATTGAAACAAACTCATTATCCAAGGGATTGGGAAAGGGTCACCATTCCACATCAATGTGACACCACTCCCTTAATAGGATAAGTTTCAATGTCTTAGATTAGAGGTTTTTCAAGCTTTCATGATTTAGAATGTTAGTTTTAATGGATTATTTGTCTTTGGTTATAGTGAATGATCTTATTGCGATTAATGCTTAGTGGGTTAAATATGCCTTGAATTCGTATGGATCAGGTGTGCAGTTAACCTTCACTATGTCATTGGTCACATTTTGGTGCTAGAAGGAGAGCGGACTTTAATGTTTTGGGTTTTTTTTAGAAAAATGGGTTTAATCTCTTCAATGCATGTTTTTCCTTAATTTTTAATGAATTCTACATGACTAATCTTGTAGAAAGGTTGTTGGGTTTTGAAAATATCATGTTTATCTTTCTAAAATATTTTACGATTTCAAAATTGATCAAGATTTGAGGAAGTTGTCATTTTCTCAAGTAGTTGTCCATGATTAATTTTTCTATTTTTTTTTTTTTAAATTGGTTTAATCTATTAAATGCATGATTTTCCTTAATTTTTAATGAATTCGACATGACTAATCTTGTAGAAAGGTTTTTGAATTTTGAAGATCTCATGTTTAGCTTTCCAAAACATTTTATGATCACAAAACTAATCATGATTTGAAAAAGTTGTCATTATCTCAAGTTGTTTTTTTTTTTTTAATTAAAAGGCATATAGCTAACTTAATATATTAATATAATAATGTAAAAGATTACAATAGTATTGTCTTTCCAACTCATATTCTAAATTCTAAGCTAACTTATACAATAATATGTTGATGTATCATCAACTTCTTCACCCAACATGATAATTATTTGAAGCACAATTCATTGCTGTCAAAATTTTAGATGATCCTGTACTATATCAGCTTGTTATATTCAAAAACAACTAATTATAACCTTCTGTAAGACTGTTCCAAAATGTTCATGCTTCATTTTCCATTTACTACTCCATAATGCTCATGCTTTGAAATATTTTAATGGATTAGTGGATTCAAAAACAACTAAATGTAATTAAAGTGCTTCAAATGTTCATAATTTCAAACATTTCCAATAGACGAACTATCAACTCCTTCACCTTTCTACATGGTCTATAATACCCCTCCGTGTTGGTTGTTTTGGACTTGTGTGTGTGTGTGTTTCATTGGTTACTGAGTTATTTGATTGAGTGGAAAATATAATATGTTAGTAATCATGTTTAAATAATTAATTAAATCATAAATGAAATTGCAAGGTTATTTAAAATATAATTAGAAATTAAAGTAATAATCAATTAAATTAAATCAAATGATTTAGAACAAATGATCAATCAAATTAATTCGTTAAAAGTAAAAGTGATATTATTAGATAAATTGATTTAAATTGTTATGAACAAATAATCTTGAAAAAGATAATTATTATCATAAGAAATTTAATGGATGCTTATTTAGAATCTTGCAAATGGTTGATTTTAATTATTTTAATGTGGAAGTAATTAATTAATAAAGTTTTGTGAAAATAATGAATATATATATATATATATATATATATTTAAATAAAAAGTTCATTTTTGTGGATTTAAATTTATTTAGTTTAATCAAAATGCATGATAAAAGAAAATGAAATATAAATACATAAAAAGGAAACAAAAGGAATTAAGGATTAAATATTATTTTGATTTATTTCTTGAGATGTGACTCTTGGTATTCGCTGGAAGAGGAAATGGAAGAGACTTTGTGTGAGATTTTATTTAGAGGATTTTGGGTTTTGGAAGGGGGGTTGCATTCTCTTCCCAACAGATTTTTGGGAATTTGGCAGTCATCTTTCTGTTATAGTATTACATTCTTTTATGATTCTGAGAATTCATTGAGGAATAAGATTGGAGTTGAGGGGAAAATATTGGAGTTACTGCTGGAAACACTCGTTGGCGGAGGATTGGAGTGGCGAAGGGATAGAGCTTCTACAGACCTTCTTCAAACGCAGGACGCCAGGTTCCTTTCTTATTTATTTGCTGTAGCATTAAATAGAATAGCAATTGATTGGATTTGTTTCGTTGTGCATGAAATTTTTATCTAGGGATTGGGATTTCTGTTGTGAAAATGAAATTTAGTTGGGTTCTGGACTGTCAATTATTAAACTAAAATTTTTTGGGAGTTCGGGACTGTTGTTCATTTAAATGAAATTAATTGTTGGATTGTACCGTTGTTTATTATAATATATCTAAGATGGGAATTCTGGAAAAAGAACCAGTAGTATTGTAGTTTTGTCTGGAGAATTTAATTAATCAACTTAAGAATAATCTTTTTATTGGGAAAAGAAATAATTTTCTTAAAAATAAATTTTGTTTCTGTATATTGTTGTCCTGTTTATATATCAGGCTCTGTATTTGAATTATATAAATACATATATATATGTATAAATATATATATATATATATATATATATATATATATATATATTATATACATATATAAATGTAATTATAGTTATACATGTTTATTTATGAAAATTCAAAACAATCTGTGTTTGGCCTGTGCTCCCATGGCTTGCATATTACAAAATAATAATAAATAAATAAAAAAATAAATAAAAATTTATGTTGTTTCTATTTGGGAATCAATGGTGTGGTTCGGCCCCGCCGCATCACCATCGTCCGGGGCCCGCTCAAGGCAGCCTAAGGACTATCCACGAAAAGTTCTGATCACAGACTGCCCATCTAGTAGTCACTGCGGACAGTCAGACTGTGTACCGAAAGTACTTTGTCCGAAAGCATTGTTATGGGATTTAATCCCCATTTAAAATATATATATGTTAATTGTTTTTTAAAACAAAAATTTTATATAATTTTTAATGCGCATATAAATTGTTTTGATATATATATATATATATATATATATATATATATATATTTATATATATATATATATTTATATATATATATGTATATATATATATTATATATATATATATATATATATATATATATATTTATATTTATATATATATTTATTAATTCATTTAATTAGAGTTCATTAATTTAACTATTTATTTTATCAATTATTTTTGTCTATAATCAGATTAGTTATTGTATGATCAAAATAAAATTTTATTATAGTGGAAACACGAAAATAGAAAGGAATTATTTATTAATTGTTAAATTATGAACTTTGATAGTATAATGTAGTAAAAAGACAATTTATGAATATATGACAGTATTGATTATTTTATTCTTGTTTTAGTGTGAATATTTTGGGAATGGAATTTATTATGGAATTAAATAAGTTATCTTTTTATTCTTGAAATTGAGTCTTGTAGACATGTTGGATTCTTAGAACAGATCTATTCTCTTTTTACATTCCCTCCTCAAAAAGAATTAAAATGTATAAATATGTAGTGGTTTAAAAAGGTATTTATGTGTGTAAACTTATTTAGATAGATTTACGATTTTAAGGTAGTAAGTTTTAATATGTGGTTTAAGAATTTAGAATATTGTTATTATTGTCATTTTAAAGTATAGACAATTGGTCTTAAATGGGTTTCACAATTAATTTAAATATTGGAAGTGAATGTTAAGTTAGTATGGTGAAGGAGGAAATTTAAATGTATGGGTATGATTAGTGTTTGATTAGGGTAATCTTGAATTGGGTAGTTTATTGATGAAATGGGATTGTAATCTTTTGAAAACTGATTTCCTTTATATTCATTTAATGGTTGATTTGTAAGTACGCTTTATGGATAAGACTTTTAGAATACTTGTGATGGTTATCATGAATTGTTTTAGTATGGGGAAGTTGTAAAGTTATTTAGTTCTAGTTGTTAATTGATTGGTTAATAAATATTGTTCTCGATTGAATTGTTGGTTGATGTTTATTATATAAGTGTTTTTGTGGAGTTGTGAGTGATTGAGTATTTAAGGTGTTCTTAAATTTGGTGCCTTGGATGTCTGGTTGCATGCTTTTACCTCTATTGTTGAAGGATTGTTCCATGTTGGTGTGAATGCCTTTGGAGGTTAGTTTTGATTCAAGGAATCCTTTGTCCTTTTAAATTTGTGTTGCAATGTATTCGGGAATTTGTATTTTGTTGATGAGTTGTGGGAGGTTGATCTTCTTGGATTTCTGATTTATTTTGTATCAAAGTTGTTTATGTGGTTTGGATGGGGTGGTTGATCTTATTTTAATGTATTCACTCATTATTTTTGAATTGAAATTAGATCTGGTGGCCTTGCAATTATTGTTGTCATTGCTATGTTGTTTTTATGAAAGTGATTTGCGTACCATCATAAGGGGGTTCTTGTGAGGAGAAAATTGAGGTCTCCCATGGAATGCCTAGTTGGTGGCTTTTGGTTTCATTTAGTGATTTCATGAATTAAAGGTTGATTTTCTTTTGCATTTTCCTATTTGAGGTGACGCCATTGTTAATTTGTAGATGGGTCTTGATCAATCTTTCCTTGTTATGGCTTTTTCTGATTTACTCTCATATTTGAGGAAATTTTATCCTGGTGTTGAATTATTGGAGAAATACTCATGTTGCTTCACTTTACCTTTGTTTATGGGTTTTCATTCTTTTGGCTTCCAGAGGCTTGAGATGATTGATAATTGATGTTCTCTCTCTTTATAGGCCCTTGATGTGGCAAGTGTTTTGGTTTCATGATTTTAAAAGGGTTGTACAGAATTTGTTGAGACTTGGAAATTGTATTTATAGCGAGATGGGTAATGCCTCGCATGCTTCTCAGTTGTGATATAATATTCTTGTTATGTTGTACAACCCTTGGTTTCTTGGTTTTAGTTTGATGTGGTTGGGTCTTTAGGGAGAGTGGCTCCTCGTGGGGGCGGCGCCCCGCTTAAGGGGAAGAGCACAGGATAATCCTCAAGTGAGTTTGTAATTAAGTGAAAACCTAATAATTAACTTAGGAGGGTTGGGTAGTAATATCATTACAAGATTAATAAAATGGATGCCTCGTCTTCATTAGTGCTTTCGCAGACTAATGGAAGGCTGAGAAGGCCGTGGTTGGCAAGGTCTTGACCTCGTCTTCACGAGAGGTCTACGGCTCCGCATGAGTCACCCTATGGACCGGCGCCTCTAGTTGGGAGGAAGAGCACGGGACAGCCATAGATGGGACCGACACCTCCAGTTGGGAGGAAGAGCACAGGACAGCCCATGTAGGACTATGCGATGACACTCTCCCCTAGTTTCCCATGTGTTTTACTTTATTGTGTACTTCTGGAAGTAGGTTGTGGGAGTTGTTTTAGATTGTTGTTTGAATTGATTTAAATTGATTTATGATTATTGTTTTAATACATCTTTATTATGTTTTGTGGTCTTGTACGATCTCATTTATATTTGATTTACGATCTTGTATCTTATGATACTGTGATATGATGTTATTGTGTTGTTTAATTGCAATTTGGAATTGTATTATGTTTAGTTGATTTGGAAGTGTTTCATGATCATCCTTTGGTTACTTGTTACTGGTCATTGCTTTGATTTATGTGATGAGATATATGATTTTAAGTTATTTTAATGACTCTTGGTTGTTGTTGATTATGTCATTGTAATCCTTGAGTTTTATGATACTTTTGTATGTTGTTGAGTCTTGTGGTTCCCTTTTTGGATGTTCTTGGTTGAGGTCTCTTATTTAGCTCCTAGCACGGGGTGGGTCTTCGAACTCACATGGTCGGGTGGAACGTGCTGCTAACCCATTGGGTCCCCAGTCGAGGATCGAGAGGTGCGGATTGGTGCGGTTGCAGCGACTTCAGTGTTGTATCCGTCTTGGAGCCAGTTTTCATCTATTTATTTGTATCATGATTCTTGTGTATGGTTTCCATTTATGTTTGGAAACACCTTTGTATCATTGTACCTCTAGAACATTGTACTGTAATGTAATGTTAACTCGGTGTGGTTATTGACCATGGCAATTGTAATTCAATGTGTTAAGTTAATTATGCATATGTTGTATTTGTGTACGCAGATGGTTCCTTATCAATGATTTTCATGTATGTGTTATAATTGTTAATGTTTATTTTGTTATGGATTATATCTTTGAATTTTATTCTTTATTGTTGTTGTGTGGACCTCAGTCTTGTAATGACTCTTCGTGTACCCCAAGGGATGTATGTGCTAATGAATCTACTTAAATGAAATTCATGTCATATCTTAATGTGTATTACCTGTATGTTACGTTTACTTTAAAAAATAAAAATAAAAAAATTTGTGCTATAATTATTGTTTAATTGTCCTTTGGGGTTCGCACGGCGTGGCGTTACAACATGGTATCAGAGCCTAGGTTCATACACTGGGCACTATATGTGCTCACTATGTAACCTTGCGCTTAGACCCGTGAGTCTTGAGTTTCACTTTGTTTTTTTTGTCATTGTTGTGAGTTTGAATTTCTTCTGTTAGATGGTGTCGGGTCGATGGTGCAGGAAACTGATGGGAAAGGATAGGACCCTCGGTGTAGTGCGCAATGCACCGATATCCTTCCTGTCGGGGATGCTCTATGGACCCTTGAGTTTTAGTGTGATGTGTTTCTTGGTGATGTGTTTTATGTGTGTGATTATGTCAAGTGTGTGTGGAATTTGCAATTTTGTTGTCCTTGAGTGATGAATTATGTTTTCTTGAATATGTGAAGGTGTAAAATTTTACCCTTTTATTGAAATTGATGTGAATTTTGATGCTGAATAATGATTAAAGTGGAGTTGTTTGTGTGAAAATTATGAGTTTTAACGAATTTGTAAGGTTTTGTGGATAATTATTCTATGAACTTAGCATAATATAGTATCTTGAGGGTAAGATGTAACTTGAATTATTGGTACTAATGTGCAATGCTCTATGGTAGCTTTTGATTTACAGGAAGTGGGCTTCAAAAAGCATAACGATGAAGGTAATGTAATCGTAATATGCAGGTATAGATACTTATAATGTCAAGTAGTAATTCATTTTGATACAGTAGATGAATTAGGTTTATGGTTAGTATCCTTATACGAATATTTCCTAACTAATTAGAAGAAAATTGCTTATGAGTTACTAGGATTGTTTTAATTACTAGGTGTGGTTTGGTGGGAGGGACAGTGTGGTATCACTCACTTGCGAGTGCCCTACTATGCTGGGATTTCCTCTCATGATGTATTTGTGATATATATGTATTGTGCACAACGTTTGCTTGCATGCAGGATTGCAGGAACTAAGCCTCGATTCCACCTGCATTGTCAGGACAGGACGAGCACCATAAACACCCAATGGGATTGATGTGGAAAATAGGAACTGACAAGAAAGTTTCCCCAACCTAGTTCGTCATCTGTCCTTGTGTTTTCCAAATTGGTCTGGTTGCAACCCTGCCACCATTTTTTGTTTTGGTATCCTTTCCTTATTTTTTTGGTTTGTTTAATTTTCGTTGTTTACTTGATGATGTTTAATCGATGTTTTAATTTATGGTGATGATGTGCTTATGATCATTGATATTTGTTGTGTTACCATGTTTATGATTGAGCTCGACTTCCAGGAGTAAGTCAAATTTTTAAGGGGGGGAGGATGTAATACCCCTCCGTGTCGGTTGTTTTGGACTTGTGTGTGTGTGTGTTTCATTGGTTACTGAGTTATTTGATTGTGTGGAAAATATAATATGTTAGTAATCATGTTTAAATAATTAATTAAATCATAAATGAAATTGCAAGGTTATTTAAAATATAATTAGAAATTAAAGTAATAATCAATTAAATTAAATCAAATGATTTAGAACAAATGATCAATCAAATTAATTCGTTAAAAGTAAAAGTGATATTATTAGATAAATTGATTTAAATTGTTATGAACAAATAATCTTGAAAAAGATAATTATTATCATAAGAAATTTAATGGATGCTTATTTAGAATCTTGCAAATGGTTGATTTTAATTATTTTAATGTGGAAGTAATTAATTAATAAAGTTTTGTGAAAATAATGAATCTATATATATATATATATTTAAATAAAAAGTTCATTTTTGTGGATTTAAATTTATTTAGTTTAATCAAAATGCATGATAAAAGAAAATGAAATATAAATACATAAAAAGGAAACAAAAGGAATTAAGGATTAAATATTATTTTGATTTATTTCTTGAGATGTGACTCTTGGTATTCGCTGGAAGAGGAAATGGAAGAGACTTTGTGTGAGATTTTATTTAGAGGATTTTGGGTTTTGGAAGGGGGGTTGCATTCTCTTCCCAACAGATTTTTGGGAATTTGGCAGTCATCTTTCTGTTATAGTATTACATTCTTTTATGATTCTGAGAATTCATTGAGGAATAAGATTGGAGTTGAGGGGAAAATATTGGAGTTACTGCTGGAAACACTCGTTGGCGGAGGATTGGAGTGGCGAAGGGATAGAGCTTCTACAGACCTTCTTCAAACGCAGGACGCCAGGTTCCTTTCTTATTTATTTGCTGTAGCATTAAATAGAATAGCAATTGATTGGATTTGTTTCGTTGTGCATGAAATTTTTATCTAGGGATTGGGATTTCTGTTGTGAAAATGAAATTTAGTTGGGTTCTGGACTGTCAATTATTAAACTAAAATTTTTTGGGAGTTCGGGACTGTTGTTCATTTAAATGAAATTAATTGTTGGATTGTACCGTTGTTTATTATAATATATCTAAGATGGGAATTCTGGAAAAAGAACCAGTAGTATTGTAGTTTTGTCTGGAGAATTTAATTAATCAACTTAAGAATAATCTTTTTATTGGGAAAAGAAATAATTTTCTTTAAAATAAATTTTGTTTCTGTATATTGTTGTCCTGTTTATATATCAGGCTCTGTATTTGAATTATATAAATACATATATATATGTATAAATATATATATAGATATATATAAATGTAATTATAGTTATACATGTTTATTTATGAAAATTCAAAACAATCTTTGTTTGGCCATGTTCCCACGGCTTGCATATAAAAAAAATAATAATAAATAAAAATAAAAAAATAAATAAAAATTTATGTTGTTTTTATTTGGGCCGACCGAATGGTGGTTTGGCCTCGGCCGTACCCACCATTCGGCCGTCCGGGGCTCGCGCGGCAGTCTAAGGACTGTCCTCGAACAGTCCTTCGGACTGCTACGTATAGTCCGTAGACTGTCCACGGCAGTTCGTCGGACTGTTGTGACAGTCCGCAGACTGTGCAGGGTTGAGTACTTTGTCCAAGCATTGTTATGGGATTTAATCCCCATTTAAAATATATATATGTTAATTGTTTTTTTTTAAAAACAAAAATTTTATATAATTTTTAATGCGCATATAAATTGTTTTGAATATATATATATATATATATTTATATATATATATTTATATATATATATGTATATATATATATATATATATTTATATTTATATATATATTTATTAATTCATTTAATTAGAGTTCATTAATTTAACTGTTTATTTTATCAATTATTTTTGTCTATAATCAGATTAGTTATTGTATGATCAAAATAAAATTTTATTATAGTGGAAACGCGAAAATAGAAAGGAATTATTTATTAATTGTTAAATTATGAACTTTGATAGTATAATGTAGTAAAAAGACAATTTATGAATATATGATAGTATTGATTATTTTATTCTTGTTTTAGTGTGAATATTTTGGGAATGGAATTTATTATGGAATTAAATAAGTTATCTTTTTATTCTTGAAATTGAGTCTTGTAGACATGTTGGATTCTTAGAACAGATCTATTCTCTTTTTACATTCCCTCCTCAAAAAGAATTAAAATGTATAAATATGTAGTGGTTTAAAAAGGTATTTATGTGTGTAAACTTATTTAGATAGATTTAAGATTTTAAGGTAGTAAGTTTTAATATGTGGTTTAAGAATCTAGAATATTGTTATTATTGTCATTTTAAAGTATAGACAATTGGTCTTAAATGGGTTTCACAATTAATTTAAATATTGGAAGTGAATGTTAAGTTAGTATGGTGAAGGAGGAAATTTAAATGTATGGGTATGATTAGTGTTTGATTAGGGTAATCTTGAATTGGGTAGTTTATTGATGAAATGGGATTGTAATCTTTTGAAAACTGATTTCCTTTATATTCATTTAATGGTTGATTTGTAAGTACGCTTTATGGATAAGACTTTTAGAATACTTGTGATGGTTATCATGAATTGTTTTAGTATGGGGAAGTTGTAAAGTTATTTAGTTCTGGTCGTTAATTGATTGGTTAATAAATATTGTTCTCGATTGAATTGTTGGTTGATGTTTATTATATAAGTGTTTTTGTGGAGTTGTGAGTGATTGAGTATTTAAGGTGTTCTTAAATTTGGTGCCTTGGATGTCTGGTTGCATGCTTTTACCTCTATTGTTGAAGGATTGTTTCATGTTGGTGTGAATGCCTTTGGAGTTTAGTTTTGATTCAAGGAATCCTTTGTCCTTTTAAATTTGTGTTGCAATGTATTTGGGAATTTGTATTTTGTTGATGAGTTGTGGGAGGTTGATCTTCTTGGATTTCTGATTTATTTTGTATCAAAGTTGTTTATGTGGTTTGGATGGGGTGGTTGATCTTATTTTAATGTATTCACTCATTATTTTTGAATTGAAATTAGATCTGGTGGCCTTGCAATTATTGTTGTCATTGCTATGTTGTTTTTATGAAAGTGATTTGCTTACCATCATAAGGGGGTTCTTGTGAGGAGAAAATTGAGGTCTCCCATGGAATGCCTAGTTGGTGGCTTTTGGTTTCATTTAGTGATTTCGTGAATTAAAGGTTGATTTTCTTTTGCGTTTTCCTATTTGAGGTGACGCCATTGTTAATTTGTAGATGGGTCTTGATGAATATTTCCTTGTTATGGCTTTTTCTGATTTACTCTCATATTTGAGGAAATTTTATCCTGGTGTTGAATTATTGGAGAAATACTCATGTTGCTTCACTTTACCTTGGTTTATGGGTTTTCATTCTTTTGGCTTCCAGAGGCTTGAGATGATTGATAATTGATGTTCTCTCTCTTTATGGGCCCTTGATGTGGCAAGTGTTTTGGTTTCATGATTTTAAAAGGGTTGTACGAAATTTGTTGAGACTTGGAAATTGTATTTATAGCGAGATGGGTAATGCCTCGCATGCTTCTCAGTTGTGATACAATATTCTTGTTATGTTGTACAACCCTTGGTTTCTTGGTTTTAGTTTGATGTGGTTGGGTCTCTAGGGAGAGTGGCTCCTCTTGGGGGCCGGCACCCTGCTTAAGGGGAAGAGCACAGGATAACCCACGAGTGAGTTTGTAATTAAGTGAAAACCTAATAATTAACTTAGGAGGGTTGGGTAGTAATATCATTACAAGATTAATAAAATGGATGCCTCATCTTCATTAGTGCTTTCGCAGACTAATGGAAGGCTGAGAAGGTCGTGGTTGGCAAGGTCGTGACCTCGTCTTCACGAGAGGTCTACGGCTCCGCATGAGTCACCCTATGGACCGGCCCTAGTTGGGAGGAAGAGCACAGGACAACCATAGATGGGACCGGCGCCTCCAGTTGGGAGGAAGAGCACAGGACAGCCCATGTAGGACTATGCGATGACACTCTCCCCTAGTTGCCCATGTGTTTTACTTTATTGTGTACCTCTGGAAGTAGGTTGTGGGAGTTGGTTTAGATTGTTGTTTGAATTGATTTAAATTGATTTATGATTATTGTTTTAATACATCTTTAGTATGTTTTGTGGTCTTGTACGATCTCATTTATATTTGATTTACGATCTTGTATCTTATGATACTGTGATATGATGTTATTGTGTTGTTTAATTGCAATTTGGAATTGTATTATGTTTAGTTGATTTGGAAGTGTTTCATGATCATCCTTTGGTTACTTGTTACTGGTCATTGCTTTGATTTATGTGATGAGATGTATGATTTTAAGTTATTTTAGTGACTCTTGGTTGTTGTTGATTATGTCATTGTAATCCTTGAGTTTTATGATACTTTTGTATGTTGTTGAGTCTTGTGGTTCCCTTTTTGGATGTTCTTGGTTGAGGTCTCTTATTGTCAGCTCCTAGCACGGGGAGTGGGTCTTCGGACTCACATGGTCAGGTGGAACGTGCTAAGCACCCCATTGGGTCCCCAGTCGAGGATCGAGAGGTGCGGATTGGTGCGGTTGCAGCGACTTCAGTGTTGTATCCATCTTGGAGCCAGTTTTCATCTATTTATTTGTATCATGATTCTTGTGTATGGTTTCCATTTATGTTTGGAAACACCTTTGTATCATTGTACCTCTAGAACATTGTACTGTAATGTAATGTTAACTCGGTGTGGTTATTGACCATGGCAATTGTAATTCAATGTGTTAAGTTAATTATGCATATGTTGTATTTGTGTACGCAGATGGTTCCTTATCAATGATTTTCATGTATGTGTTATAATTGTTAATGTTTATTTTGTTATGGATTATATCTTTGAATTTTATTCTTTATTGTTGTTGTGTGGACCTCAGTCTCGTAATGACTCCTCGTGTACCCCAAGGGATGTATGTGCTAATGAATCTACTTAAATGAAATTCATGTCATATCTTAATGTGTATTACCTGTATGTTATGTTTACTTTTAAAAAAAAATAAAAAAATTTATGCTATAATTATTGTTTAATTGTCCTTTGGGGTTTGCACGGCAGGGCGTTACATGGTTTGATGTGCCGGTGAAGTTGAATGTGAGTTTGTAGTTATTTTCATATCTGGTACTTTTTGAATCATCTTGACTTGATGTGCCTTCCTATATGTTTCTTCAGCTTGAGACTCTGTAAATTTGGCCACCTCTTTTTGTTTTGCCTCTTGCTTGTTGGAGTTTCCCTCATGGTGACAATGGTGAGTTAGCAGAAATGATAAAGCATGATATTTTTCTTTGAAGCTTCTCACCATATCATCTCCAACTTCAAAATGATTTCTACCTATTGCTCTGTATAGATGACTTGATGAATTATACTCCAACAATATCTTCAGTGCAATGTACAAATTTCTAAAGCTAATCTTGTGGTGTAAATAATGTCTAGGAAAAATCCCCCTGACATATGCATCTTCTTTCCAAAAATTATATTTTTGAATGCTTTTCAATAATGCATTATCTTGCAAGAATACCTCCTTGATGACCAAGTTTGCAAGCTTAACCATATCTTGATAATTTGGGTTAAGATCCAGCACATTTGAAACAAAGATTAAAACTAAATCTAAAGGAAAAAATAGTTTTTGTGTTGAAGGAAGCAAAATTTCTTCTCCAATCAAGGTCTTCAAACATTTATAAATTGGTTGGCAATCAGTATTGAAGATATGTGATAGATGCTCTCTTTCCAAAGCTTTGGAAAATGGCAACTCACAGTCTTGAATTAGAAACAGAGCTATATGATTTGGTGGCAAGACCTCCATGATACAATATCTATGAGAAAAAGCTTAATGTCCTATGTACAACACACTACCTAGAAAATGAGACTAAATATTACGGGTAGAAGAGAATTTTGAGAAAATTCATGAAGCCCCTGCTCTATGCAATACACAGAGAAATGAAGAAAAAAATTCTAAAAAATTCGTTAACCACAAAACTCCTAGCTAGTTCAAAATTTCATCTCAATATCAAGCCAGTTAATGACTAACAGAGGGAGAGAATTATTCATAGTGCGACTCTTAAAATTTTATCAAGTAAAATTTTGTTAGCATGCAATATTGGAAAGAATTTAGCTTAAATTCTTCTTTACCTGACAAAGCTGCCAGTCGATTGAAAATCCCAACTATGTGTTTTTGTTGACCATTCAGTTCCCAAAATAGTATATCCCAAACACTACACCACTATTTGTGATTTACTTTACTTTTTTATGAACCTACCATTGATATCTTCTTTTATGAATTTTCTAACAACAATGCATCTTTCCACTTTAATAGGAATGGACCTCAATGTATTTCCAAAAAAATAGAGCCAAAATAAAATCCGCCACATGCGAGAACTCTTTCTTCCACATTGTAGCCAACTCAAATCCATGATTTTGTAGCTACGGATGCCTCCAAATGTTTTAGACCTGCAAAAGAAATGGAAAATTGTTAATTAAAACACATACTGTTATTACGGTCGATGAGTGAAAAGTTTGATGATATTTTTCCACCACATATATGCTTGTGTGAATGTTTAGATCTTCTAAGTTTTGTTATTTTAAAGAACATGCCAATTCATGTTCACTTTGCAAATGGCATACACTTTGTACATAAATATCTTGATGTGGATACCAAATATTGCTTTGCACACATTGATGTACGACCAAGGATAAATTTCCTAACTCCACAATGATCTGGCTGATGCTAATCTCTTATGATGACATCATTTACCCAAGAAAACATGTGCTATATTGAAATAACAAGTCTGGCTATTTAATTTTTCTCCACCTATTTTTATCTTGAGCTTAGTGCTAAAAAATTTCCTCTTTAGACCCACACTAAGTATGAACAAAGCTCCTTTGATATATTGAATCAAGGAAATATTTCCTTCAATAATCCAAAGATTTGACACATGTTGCCAGTCATTCTTTTTGCAAACTATGTGTATGTTGTACAAGATAAAGTTTGATTAGTTCAAAATCACATATTCGTACATGGGAATGTCTTGGAATGACCTTAAAACTTAACAAATTGGAGTATGAAGTGGAAATCTCTATACAACAATAATAATAAGTCTGAAGGCCTTGTGCCTTGTGCTTGATGCATTTTTTTACTGAAACCTTTCATTATATGTAGCAATATTTAACACAATGTCAAATTTATCATGCAATTAAAATTCCTTCTTCTTTATATGAGCATTAACATGTAGCTCCACTGGTTTTAAGTGATTTCCTTTATTACTCTTGTTGGAGAAATAAGTAATATGATTTTGCATGCTTAACTTTTCATCAAAATCTAGCTAACAACTTCCTTCTGTATAGCAATTTTTAGATCTTGTGCTAACTCATCCATGTTATCGTTATACAATCGTACCTCTTGATCTTGATCACATCCAACATTTGCAAATTTATCTACCACCAAGTTACCCTCCCTATATGTGTGTCTTATCTGCACAAACCTGAACTTATCCATCAACTTCCAAACATGTTGCATTACATAATTGATTTTCTAAGAAGAATTTTTTTTTCCTTACAAGCATTTACGATGATTAACAAAGTCTCCTTCAATTTCCAAGTGTTTTATATTTTTATCATATTCTATTTTCAAACCATGAAGTAGAGCTTGTGCTTCTACAATATTGTTTGTTCCCTTTGGTAACTTTATAGACATTGTTGAAACTAGAAGGCCTTTGTGATCTCTAATTACAACCCCTGCTCCTGACAAGCCTGGATTCCCTCTTGAAGCACCATAAAAATTTAGCTTTAAATATCCTTCCTTAGGTGGATTCCACTGAATTCTACTTCTATCCACTTTTTGACTTGAATTTTTATGTTGGCTTCCTTTAAATGGTAGAACAATCTTATTCCACTTTTTGCATTACCTTTGAGTCACAATTTGTGAACATTGAACCAACATGTTTGGTCTTCAAAACATAAGCATTTGATATTTCTGTTATTAAAGATTCTAATTTCACAATTACTTGATCAACCTTCATTTTTTCATTCCTAAGTATTATTCTATTTTGTTCCCACTAAATGGTCCACAAGACTACCGAAGGAATCACTCTCCATAGACAAGCAAACAATGCAGATTTATACAATATTGGCCAGCTTGAGAACAAATCCCACAAGTTTTTTGGTAGTGGAGCATACCAATTTAACTTATCTTTAATAAATTCCCAACATTGAGAAGCAAATGGGCAGTGAACAAAAAGATGATTAACTTCTTCATCCTCATTTTCACATAGAACACAAGTAAACTATGCTACAATCCCAAGTTTTACAAGCCTATCACTTGTCAAAATTCTTCTTTTGATAGCCATCCATGAAAAATGACACACCTTTGGGAGTACTGATGAATCCCAACAGAATGAAAAATCTCTTTGTGGTTTGATATTTTCTCCTTGATGCATTAATGCCATATAACCCATTTTAACTGTGTAACTTCCATTTTTTTAAGGGTCCCATAATAACTTATCCTCCCTATGTGACAAATATACACTCCTTTGAGCTAACCTGCTTGAGAATTCTACTTTCTGCCCATGTGGATAGTCAATATCAGTGACATCTTTCCACTTTACCTTTCTCGTACAAGCATCTATATTATCAAAATAATCACTAACACTTTCACCCCATCTTGTACGAAGTTGAACTTGAATATCATATAGACTATTAAATGCACTTAATTGTGAATGACCTCCCCATGAATCTTGGAAAAAAAATTCCTTTAAACCATCATGTATTTCCAATGTAAGAAATGGTAGAATTACCTCTCTACGAGACACTAAAAAATTCCACATTGTAGACCCATGCGGTAAGTTTGAAGTTGTAAAAATCCTCTCATGATCCATATTGTCTAAATACTTGACTTGCATTACTTTGCACCATTTGGAATGTGGATTTTCATACATGTGTCACACTAACTTAGCACCCAAAGCCCGATTTCAAACAAATAATTTAATAATTCCTGCACCCCCTTTGTATTTTTGAACACACAAGTTTTCTAAAGATATAAGGGATATCTTCTTTTTGTTATCAATATTTCCCTTCCATAGGAAAGCTCTAATGATTTTTTCAACTATTAAAATCACATATTTTGGAGCTTTCTACACTGCCATAAAATAATTGGGGATGGCAGAAATGACAAATTTTATCAATAATATGTGCCTTGAAAGTGACAACCATCTACCTTTCCAAGATGCAATTCTCTTTTGAATAATTTGAACCATGTTAGCCCAATAAGAAATGTTGTTTTCCCTTGAGAAGAATGGAATCCCAAGATACTTACAAGGTAATTCCGCTGTTTGGAACCCCATAATATTGACAATTCTCTTTTGTAATCCTAATTTAATATGAAAGTTGTATACCTTTGATTTTGCATCATTTATTTGTTGGCCTGAAGCTCTTGAATATTTATCTAATACATAATATTTTTAGCCTCTTTTATTTGAGCTGATCCAAATAATAATGTGTCATTAGCAAACAAAGAATGGGTGACTGACAAATCAGTAAAAGGAATTGCTATGCCTTTCCACAATTCTTATGAATGAGATTGTTTGACTGTCCTATTGAGAGCTTTAGCTAATACAATGAATAAAAAGGTGATAATGGGTCACCTTGCATCACTCCTTGATGGAACTAAAAAAACCTAATGATGTACCATTAATTAATACTGAAAAATTAGCACCACTTAAACATGAAAGGAGCCATTTACACCATCTCTTGGTAAAACCAAACTTCTTCAAAATCTGAATAAAAAAAGACTAGTCCACTTTATCATAAGCTTTCATCATGTCAATATTAATGATAAATGAATGAATTTTATGCACAACAATCGAATGTAATATTTCATGTGCCACAAGAGCTCCCTCCGCTATTTCCCTACCTAGGACAAATTCACCTTGTTCTTCTGATATAAGCTTTGGAATGATAGGTAATAAATGGAGATATATTTCTTTAGTAAAAATCTTATAAATCGTGTTGCAAAGAGAAATAGGCCTAAATTTTGAGAATGATTTTGGATCCTTAACCTTCAAAATTAATGCAATATGTGTTACATTAAACTATTTAAACATAGAATAGGAAGTTCTTAACTCCTCCAGTTCCTTGAGAAAATCATTTCCTATGAAGTCCCAACATTTTTGAAAGAATAATGTTGTAAATCCATCAGGCCCTAGGGCCTTGTCTTCTTTAAGTGAAAAAAAACCTCTTTGACTTCATCAAGAGTGAAAGGTTTATTGAGATGTTCATTATCTTGTTCACTGACTAAAGTAGGGATTGCTTGTAACATGTCCTCTCTATTAGCCCCAAACTGATCTACTTGATTTGTGGAGGTAGATAACAGATTAGAAAATAATTTAACACCTTCATTTCTAATGTCCACTTCATTATTTAACCATTTACCTGATGAGGTTTCCTGAATATGGAATACTGCATTCTTAGCTTTCTTAATTTGAGCTAACATATGGAAATATTTAGTATTCTTATCTCCTTCTTTAAGCCATAACTTATGTGATTTTTGTCTCCAATAAAGCTCTTCCCACAAAACTAACGCTTCCCATTCTACTTGTATATTTTTCTAACTTTCAAAAGACTATGGATTTAATCCTTGACTTATAATCTTCTCATTCAATACTGCCAACTCTTTTAAGACTAGATACTTTTGATGGAGTATATTCCACTGTTTTATCTGATCTTTCATAAATTTCATTCTCTTACAAATCTTGTACATAATGGATCCTACGTCAAACGGAGCCTAAATCCACCATGACTTCAATAATGGAAAAAAATAGTATGTCTAAACCACATTGATTCATATTTAAATGAATTAGACCATTTTTTAGATGAACTAGTTGCTTCAAGATTGAGAGAGATAGGAAAATGATCAAATCTAGACCAAGGTAAAATTTATGACATTTGTGCATACTTATCTACTACCCAATTTGAAGAAACTAGAAATTGGTCAAGCTACACAACTATTTACAAAAAATATTCCCTTTTATTTGTCTGTGTGTACATTCCTTTTTGAGGTTATACATACACAAGTTTATTATCATGAACAAACTTACTGAAATCTTCCACTCTCTTCTGAGGAGGTATGATTCCTCCAATTTTTTCATTAAGAGATAATACTGCATTGAAACCTCTAGAAAGTATAATTTTGTAGACTCCCAACTGATCAAAAATTAACTCCAGCTCTTTCCAAAGCTTGTATTTGCCTGCTATAGAGTTTGGTACATACACATTAACTAGCAAGAAGGATAAATCAAAATGGGTAACATGCTACAATTTCCAATGTGGATTATTAGTAATAGGCTCCAACTGAATTGATTTGGGATTCCATAATGTTAGCAAACCCTCATATGCTCCTTGAGAAATCGAATGATATGACTTCTAGTTATTCCACTTGAATATAATATTTTCATAACTTTCCTTGGAAAGCTTAGTTTCTTGTAATAAAACAATATCAGCCCTTGATGAATTAATTTGTTGTTTACCCAGGGCTCTTTTTTTAGGGGTATTTAAACCCCTAACATTCCAAGAAATAATCTTCATATTGATCGAAGAGAGCTCCATGCTCCCCTCAATTTTTTCTTTATATTACCATCTAATGTTAACTGCACTCTTGAAGCAATTTCCTCCTATAGCTTAGAAGCATTTGACTTCCTACCTCTTTTACTAGGCAACTTGATTGCAGGTGAAACAAAAGGATTTTGGATAATTGATAAATTTTTTGAAAATTTAAAAACACTCCCATATTCTTCACTACTCTCTAAAATTTTGCTTTCAGAATGTGTTGCAAACTGTTCACTGTTTCCAAGTGAAAAATCTGCAAATTTTGTTAAAAGAGGTCACAATAATATCAAAATTTACTAACAATTCCCCTTCTTCCTTAGTTACCTCCTCTGCAATTTCATCAAAAATGTTTGGTCCTACCATATTTGCAATATGATATACCCAGAGTTCCAAGTTATCATGATCATCTAAAGCTTGCTCATCATATAACCCCAATCCTTCCATAACAGTTTTAGACTGAGATGACATAAATGCAAATGGTGTCTCATGAATTTTGAGTTGAATTTTATACATAGGTAGAAGAGTATCATCCCACATCAACTTTGAAACTTTTCCATCTAACTGCCCACTATTACCTATTGAGAGACTTGGGGTCTACAAACATAATGATCTTACCCAAGGCAAGAGCTCTAACTTTGATAACCAACCCTTGGTTAAGCACACAATAAAACTTAAAGCACTGCCACTTTGGCAATGTGTAGTAACCTTTAAGGAATCAATGTTCCCCTGATGGTGATTATAACGAATTTTCTTCCGATTATGTTCCAACAAAATAGAATTGAATTTAGATTAACAAACTTCAAACACTACGGATTTCCCATTCCTAGATGGTTGATCATATAATTCCAAGTCTACCACCATCAGAGAAGGGACTAGCAAAACATTGTTCACCAAATTTGCATCACTTTGAGGTTGGTGCTTAACAATATTTAACTCCCCTAATCCTAAAAAACACACACATTTCATCCTCATTCAAAATTTTCATTGAGGATTACATTTCTCCAAGATCCATTTTTTGAATGTATTCTGAATGAGGAGGGAAATTCCTTTAAAGTGTTTAACAAAACACACACCCTAATCTACTTATCTAGTTGTTTGAAAAACTCCATATCATGATAAAAAAAACCCCCAAATTATTAGCAATAGTTTCCACAATTTTAGGCTCCCTATATTCAAGCGACAGAGTAGAAAACTGAAGCCAAAAGGGAACCCATTTCATTTCAACAAAAAAGGGATCAAAATTTGGAACCCATGCTTGAGTATACAATCTAGAACCCTAAAAAATCCATGACTTCTCTTGTAACATGAAATCTCTCTACTTCTTGGTGCAAAAAATAATAATTAAAAAGTCATTATCCTGATTATGTAAAAAAATTGATTAGCCCCATCCCATTCACAGAAAAGTAATGCTTTTAAAATTTTAGTAATAATAAAAAATTCTAAAATTTACATATTAAAGCATGATCTTTAAGATCCTTCATTTTTGCAAATAAAGTTTCTCTAGAAAGATAAATTTGAACAAGATCCTCACATTCAAGCTCTATCACAGGGGGTTGAGGAGGGCAACCTTTACGAACCCATTTCATGCGTACTTTTTTCTTATGATATTTTCAATGCGCATTGTTCCTAGAAGGCACAATTCTTGGAAGAGAAAAAGCATTCAAACCATTTACAACATATGGCAAGGGTTTTACCTTATTTCAATGAGAATTCCTTAGTTACAACCAGAGAATCCAGTAACAATCTTCATGCTAGCAAGCAAGCAATATTGTTTGGATATAATGCATGTGTATCCTTCATGGATGAAAACTTATCTGAGCTAGACCCAAATCCATCAAACTTTGAATTGAAAGAATAACGTCATGTCAGTTTTGGATTGAATGGAGCTCCATTAATGATGGAGATATTATTGGGGAATGTTGTAGGGCCCTGTTGTTGTGAAACCATATCTACCCAAGACCAAAAATTTGTAGTCTAGACTTTATCCAAGCTAAAAATATCAAAAGAGATTTATTTCTCCCTAATAAGCATTCTTGTAGGACGAGGATTCCCAAAGGAACACTTAAATCCCTGGCAAGAATCAATTTGGCCATTGATATTCGCTAAACCTTTAGAATGATTAGAAATCCCTGAATTTGACACAAAAAAAGATTTTCCTACTAAAGGTGACTTCGATCTATGTGATTTTGCAACAAAAGGATGGGAATAGGCATCCCAACTAGGCCGATCTGTTGCATGAGAAGCTAAGAACAACCTAGAATGGTAAGATATTTTCAAAAAATTACCGTTATTCTCCAAAACACCTCTCTGATATGTGCGGTCCCCCATTTCAAAAAATCCTCCCAACTGATATCACAACTCCATTATCTCAAGTTGTTTTCCATGATTAATTTTTCTAATTTTTAAAAAAATTGGGTTTAATCTCTTAAATTCATAATTTTCCTTAATTTTTAATGAATTCTACATGACTAATCTTGCATAAAGGTTGTTGGGTTTTGAAGATCTCATGTTTAGCTTTCCAAAATATTTTTTGATTTCAAAATTGATCAAGATTTGAGAAAATTTTCATTATATCAAGTTGTAGTCCCTAATTAATTTTGTTGTTTTTTTCTTTTTTTAAAAGAAAAAATTGGGTTTAATCTCTTAAATGTAGGATTTTCCTTAATTTTAATGAATTCTATATGACTAATCTTGCAGAAAGGTTGTTCGGTTTTGAAGATCTCATGTTTAGTTTTCCAAAATATTTAATGATTTCAAAATTGATCAAGATTTGAGAAAGTTGTCATTATCTCAAGTTGTTGCCCATGATTAATCTGGCTATTTTTATTTTTATTTTGGTTTAATTATAATCTATTAAATGCACGATTTTCCTTAATTTTTAATGAATTCTACATGACTAATCTTGTAGAAAGGTTGTTGGGTTTTGAATATCTCATTTTTAGCTTTCCAAAACATTTTACGATTTCAAAATTGATCAAGATTTGAGAAATTTTTCATTATCTCAAGTTATAATTTAATTTTCTAAAAATGTTTCTCAAACACTTGAAAGGATAAAATGAATTAGCTTTCAAATTTGGATAAAATTGAACCAAACAACCTCACATTTTCTTTAAATTTTGACATGTGCTTTAAATTTTGGGTTCCATATAATTTCTAACATATCTCTAACTTCTTGTTTTGGTTTTTTGGGGTTTTGCAGATTTGGACAATACAACTTGAAGAAAAGAAGCATACTATTGTCATTTGAACTATAATTGTAACAAGTGTTTCGACACTTTTGGGGAAATTATAACACATTTGTAATGCTTTTTTATTTCACGCTTTAAGACCACGAGTTAGTTTTCAATTGGGTCTTAAAAAGAACACACAAATGGGACTAAAATTGAACCCTCATTTCATCATTATATTTTGGGTGTAAAATTGAACAAGGCAACTTAACATTTCATTTGGTGCATAAAACGAATTCATCTTAGCTTTAGGGGTTAAAATTTATGAGTGTTTGTTGTGTTTTGATTTATAAATGTGTTATTGAATGTGTATGCAATTCTCTCATGCCACTTAGTGATCTTGAGAAATAGAAACACTCCTTAACACTTTGCAAAATCACTTACATTTTTCAATTTTAATTAAAAATGAACCCCTTGCCACTGTAGGGAAAAGGTGTGGTGTGTTTTCTCTCCTTGTTTTATACATACTAGGATGATCAAACTACAAATGTACTTCCTTGCTATTATTTATTTTTAGAGGGCCTGCCTCCCCACTTCGAAAGGAGGTAATGACCCAAGCGGTAACAAGCTAAAGCCAAGATCTTTTGAATTGCTATATAAATGTGGTTGAGATGAAAATTGCAACCAATGGGAAGTGATACATGATATCTCTCCCTTAGTATCTTTATGATGCGCAAAACCCTTATTCTAAGGGTTGGGATACCTCTCGAGGGAGTTTATCATAGTATCCCTTGAAATGGAAGCCCTTATTATGAACCATTGTTTAGAATCCAAAATCCTTAATACTTGTTGGTGCAAGAATGATCATTCTAAAGCCACCCCACATTTTTACTATTCATTGTTGAAATAGAAAAATCCTTAGGATCTTAGGATCTTCGGGATTTTGATATTTGGTGGTCCTGAGAAGTGTGTGTTGTGGACGGGAGCTAGTCTCACCAAATCTCTAATTGTTCACAATGTCTTAGTGTTGGGAGAAATCTGAGTGGGGACTCAACAAGTATGGTCATTTCATCCTAGGATTTTAAATGATTGTGAGTCATTTTAATACTTTGCATGGTTCCAAAACATTGCAAACAAACATTCACTATCTTCCTCAAAATTTCAAACCCTTTGGTTTAAGTATGGATACCTCTTGAAATTTAGCATTGATATTAATGCTTTTCCTAAGGATTTCTTTCCTTAGAGATTTATAAATATCTTGAATTATATCTTAATCCATACTTCCCAAATTCAACATAGGAAACTATGGCTTAAATTTCATCCTTTTCACAAAATGGACATTGTGAAATTTATGATGTTTTTGACATAGACATTTAGTTTGAAAAATTTAACCAAGACAAGTGTTTGTGGTACAAAGAAACTTATTAAGAAAGATAAATTGACAAATTGAACCCCACATGACCATTTGGTGACCGATCGCTCCAGTTGAACAACTCAACCTTACACCCACTATCATACAAGGAAAACATTGCAAACATTGAGTCCAAAATCATTGAGTTCTATTGCCAAAATCATTGAGTTCCATTATCCAAAGTCATTGAATTCTATTGTCAAAATAATTGGGTCCTATTTCCAAAATCATTTGAGTTCTATTTTACCAAAAGGGTAAGTGCCTGGATCCATGACACAATTTTGGCTCTTAAGATGCCACTTTTTTCTTTTGAAATCAGCAAAATCTGATTTGTACGAGAAAATGAAGATAGTTACACTCAAATTTTCAAGATGCAACAAAAACAAAAGTTGAAGTGCTCTAAGTCTAGTTTCTAAGATACTAATTATTTTTTAAATTAATGAAGAATAAGGATCTCAAAAATGGGGGGCTCAAAATAGGTCCTATTTTTATAAAAAAAAATAGCATAGCACTTGAGGGCTCCCCCCTTTTTGATTAACTTTTTTTTTAGAATTTCAAAAATCCGAATGGTGAGAAATTATCGAAGACCATGTATTTTATCCTTGTTCTTTTAGATAATTTTTTCAATGAATATATAATATTTTATGAATTTTGAAAGTGGACACATCCAAGAAAGATAAAATTTGAGCATGGTCCCCCCTAAATTTTTTGAAAACTAATTAAAAATTAAAAATTTTCTTTTTCATCATGTGTAGAATGGAGTCTAGGTTTAAAAAATATAATTTGTTTCACATTTCAATGAACTAGTAAAAATCTATCCTAAAACCAACACATGTTTTTTTTTTTACCAAAAACGAAGGCATTTACAATAGACGCTATGGATCAAAACCCTAACTGAATCAAAACGAAAAAAAGAATTATATATTTAGATAGCTAAGAGAGAGGTTAACACTATCAAAGTTTTTTTATAAACTTGCATTGAAAGATGTGCAAATGTGATAGGAAGCACAAATGAAAATATGAGGAAATTTGGAAAATCCTATCAATTCACTCATCCAAAGTAGGTCATTTGTTGAGCACCAAATTTGGTGCTCTCCAAATGACCTGCTTTGAACAAAATGTTAGTTTCCCCTCTCTTTGGTCGACCACTCTGATAATGTTGAGAGTGTGGTTTATGATCATAGATGGATATTTGAGGTTTTACCTTTCATACGCTCTCTTCCTCATTACCCTAACTAGATAAGTCTATATTCCTCTAAAGTATCTCTCTCTCTCCTCACCATTCCATTCCCCTCCATCCCTTCCTCCCCCCTCTTTCCTCCATCTCTTGGGTCATTCTCTCTCCATCTTTCTCCCTATCTCTCTCTCCCTCTCCCTCTCATCCTCTCTCTCCTCTCTCTCCATCTCTCTCCCTCCCCCACTCTCTCTCTCCCTCTTGTCCCTCCTCTCTTGTCCTCCACTCTCTCCTCCCTCCCTCCACTCCTCCCCCTCCTTTCCATTCATTCCCCTCCCTCCATTCCCTCCACTCCTCCTCCCCTCCCTCCACCCTCTCCACCCTCCTCCTCCCTCCCTCCCTCCTCCTCTCCTCCTCCATCCCTCTCCTCCCCTATCTCTCCTCTCTCCTTTCCCTCTTGTTCTCCCTCCTCCCCTCCCCTCTCCATCCCCCTCTCCATCTCCCCATCCCTCCTCTCATTTCCAGGTCTCTCCCTTATTCCCTCTCTCCTCCTCTCTTCTCCCTCTCCCTCTCTCTCTTTCTCTCTCTCCCTCCACCCCCCTCCTCCCTCTCAGATTGTCCTCCTCCCCCCTCTCCTCCTTGTCCTCCCTCTCCACCTCTCCCTCTCCCTCTCTCTCACTCCCTTCTCTCTCCATCTCCCACCCCTCATCTCTCCTCTCCCCCTCTCTCTCTCTCCTCTCTCTCTCTCTCAGTCAGGGAGGCTTGAGGGTGAGGAGAAAAATAGTTGAGGGTTTAGTGTTTAAGGTTTGAGGGATTGGGTTTTCAAGGTAGAGGGTATTGGGTTGAGGTAGAGGTAAAGGGTTGTGTTTGGTTGAGGGTTTGGGGTTCAAAGGGTTTAAGGGTTGAAGGTATAGGGGTTAGGGATAATGAAGAGAAGAGAGGGAGAGGGGCATAAATTCGGATATTCGGTTGGATTAAAGTAAAATCAGGATTAAGATTAATCGTTCAAATCGCAAAGAAAAAAAGTCGAAATCGAAAAATCAAAATCTCGGAAACTTCAAGAATCGGAAATTCAGAAAAATAAAAGTCAACCGAGGATTCAAGGTTAAAAAAGAAATTAAAGGGTTGAGGTTTAAGGGTTTAGGTTTAAGGGTAGAGGGTTTAGGGTTTGTGGATTAAGGATTAAGGGTAGAGGGTTTATGGATTACAGTTTATAATTTAAGGGTAGAGGGTGTAGGGTTGAAAGAGAGAGAGAAAGAGAGTGAAGCACAAGTAATTGAAGCATTGGAAATGATACAAACCACCAAGAATGGAGTTTATTTACACAATATGCATTAGATGGAGCTTATTGAGCAATCAATAGTATTTAATTAAGCATTAGATGTAAACAAAATCCATACCTACAACATTCAAGCATAAAATTTACACTACACATGAAAAAAATATTCAAGAATGGTACTAGAAAAATAATTTTTTCTTTAATCAAAATGTCGTAAGGCTATACAATGATATATATTGCTAAAAGTATATACAATATATCCAAAATATCCATACATGCTTAGTACAAAAGAGTCATATGGACATAAAATGTCATGTATATGTTCCAAAATTCCACATAGGCATACAAAAAATGACCCTAATACATAGTCATTTCCCTCTAGGAGAAGGAAAAAGATCCTATGTTGCATTCAAAATTTGGCTGGATGGAGTGCCTATTGGTTCTCTTGTCTTTCAAATATGCTCACTAGTCCTCCTCTCTTCACTCTGGACCTTCAATTGATACAATAAAAAGTAAAGATGTTAATACATAGAAATTGAATTGTGGAATGACATATAACAAAGTATAATCACTTACCACATACATATAGTCATCGTGCACATTTACAACGTTACGACATCCACGATCTAGAGTGACAACCACCTATAGTAACCATTAAGGTAGAAATTAAACTACATAAAAGAATCATGAAGATTTTCTATAATAGACCATAAAAGAGAAAATATAATGTCAAATCAACTAATCTATTTCATACCTCTCTCAATGGATTAGAATTGGCTATTGTTGTAGCTACTCCATTGTCCATCATGCCACCAACATCACTGGGGTTGTCTGATGTCAAAAAATACAAATGAAACAACATATCTAATAGTAATAAGAAGTTCAAGTAGTCCCTTTATAATTGTCATACATGGAAGAGTAAATCATTGGCCTTATTCGAGACTACAATATAGTGCTTACAAATCACAGAATGGTGAAAGTACTAAGTCCACTAGGATAGTCCAAACTCTTGCAAATTACAAAGTTTGGTGCTCATTGAGATTCGTATTGCATATGTTGATGAACTAATGTTAATGAGGACATGTTGTCCACATAGTGATAATGCCACAATGAAGTTCACATGAATGAAGTGAGGATTACTATGTTACTAGCACATTTCAAAGGAATAATGGAACATATGATGAATTATGACATGTCTAGGGTTTTACTATAGCACATGAAGTTGGTTGTTGAGGTTTGCAACAGTAATGGAGAAGACAACTTTGTTCAATAATGAGTGGAAGGAAAGATGTCTTCTAACGATGTATATGATAAAATTTGGATGGAGGTGCTATAGCATAGATGGGATAAAGAGACAAGACCAACATGGGATAATGGAACATATGGTGAAATAGTAGAGGGTACAATGGGATGGGATTCTAATGTGATAATGGAACATGGGATGGACTAGAATAGATTAATGGTATGGGCTAGGATGGGATAACAAAATATAGCATGAACTATTAGAGGTTAATGGGATGGGATTAGGAGGGAATAAAGTAACATAGGGTGAATTAGGAAAAGATAGTGGGAAAGGACCAAGAGGAGATAATGGAACCTAAGGTGAAATAAGAGAGGGTAATGGGATGAGAATAGAAGGGATTAATGGAACATAGGATGGACTAGTATAGATTGATGGGATGGGCTAGGATGGGATAACAAAATATACGGTAGACAATTAGAGGTTAATGGGATGCAATTACTAGGGAATAATGCAACATAGGGTGAATTAGGAGGTGTCTAGGGTTTGGCTATATTACATGAAGTGCGAACTTGACCTATGTGTATTAATAATAGAGAAGAGTTATATAGGATGAAACATGGATAAAGATGGTATAACATAGAATGGATAAAGGAACACAGGGTGAAACATAGGGGATCATGGAAAGTCTAGGGTGAAATAATAATGGGTACAATATGATGGGAGTAGAAGGAAATAATGACACATAGGATGGACTAGAAGATATTATTGGGATGGGGTAGAAGGGGATCATGGAAAATAGGGTGAACTATTAAATGTTAATGGGATGGGATTAGGAAATAATAAAGGAACAAAAAGTGAATTAGGAGAAGATAATGTGACACGATCAAGAGGGGATGATGGAACATAAACAAACTAGTAGAGATTAATTGGATGAGTGAGGATAGGATAATAAAACATTTTTACGGCGAACTATAATAGAGGTTAATGGGAAGTAATTAGGAGGGAATATTAGACCATAAAGTGAATTAGGTAGTGTCTAAGGTTTGAATATAGGACATGAAGTGGGAACTTGAGGTGTGTAGTAATAATTTATTAGATATTTGGTCAATAATGAATGGAAGAAAAGGTTTCTTGTGATGATATGTGTATAAGATGAAATATGGAGGAAGGTGGTATAATATATAAGGTGTTAAAAATTGGGATATGTGACATAAAATGGTTAAAATATGCATGATGAAAGGAATGGAAGAATGAGATAAACATTGAATGGTAAATATAATTAGGATCTCAAAAGACCAACCAATGTGTTTCTCATCAATTTTTTAGATTTGTATGCACAAAATTACAAAAAATAGCTAACATTGTTTTACAACACCATTAATGAATAAAGGCTGCCTGAGTGAAAGTTGTTTGAGGACATGAATTGCGAGGTGTGGAGGTTGAAGATCCACCAGGAAACTATTTTGCATCCAAAGCATGTTATGAGGCAAACATTCAAATATAACATTCAACTATTCAAATGCATTAATAATATCTTTAATACTATTTGCATACCTATGGACTCAACATCGATAACAGATAAGGGTCTATAGGAATGGAGCACGTCTCATCAACACTCTAACATTGAAATTTCATCATATCGATATTCTACTAATTTAGTTATTCTTAAATTTAAAAATATAATTTAATAAAAAAATTAAATGAACTTGCTAAATTTTACCTAATTTTCAATGTCGAATGTATTATTTAGCAAATCATTTGTGAAAGCCATCACCTCTACAACTGATGTAGGTTGTGTAGCTGCATCTTGAGCACTCTAATAATCATACATGCGAACAACACCATAAGCGCCACAATGGTGGGGTGGAGCTCGAGGCCTACATGTCTCCTCCACATCAGGCTCTACTAAAGGCCTGACAAACTATATAATGGTTTGGGTGAGCGAGCTAATCGACTCCAGCGTGTCCACCTCTACACTGTCCTTAACAATGGAAGGAACAATGGTATGCTCCACCATGGGTTTGGCCAAGGGTCTTAATGCCAACTATGGATTATGTTGTACAGTAGGTCTATCATGTGTGGAGCCCCCACCTCTACCCTAAAAGTATACGATGTCAAAATAATTTGGCATCTTATTGAGGACAAACTCACAATAGAGTTTCCTCAAAAAGTATTGTGGTACCTCATGGTTATTGCATGGAGGTTGGTCAAATACCATCCGCCATCACTCCTAAAATTTATTTTTAATTAACTCATGGTGGAAACAATGGATGGGGAACCTCCTACGTGCATGAGACGAAGGTGTGTTGGTTCTCAAGTCTATAAATAGGGCACACAAGTTGACTTTGCTAATTTTTTGTTTTTTCACATCTGCATATCACAAACCACTAGCATAAAATTTTCTCATCTCATGCCTCTTATTTGACCAAAAATTTATTTCCTCACTCATTTCTCCTACATGAGATCTAATTGACTTCAATGATTCGATAATCCCTCTCCTATAAGGGTGGGTTTCGGAATGCTTGGTTAATCTTCCAATTAATTGTTCAATGTCTCTTTTATTGTTTTCAATTTGATTTAGGATATTTTCTTGTGTTCCTTGAGGATTCCTATGAATTGATGGAGGGGTTTCTAGTTTTTCTCTTATAGGAGGCTCTTCGTGAGGGGGTGATTGTGAATTCTCAATGTTTCAAGGTGGAGATTCATTCCCTAAGAATTAGAACAAAGTTTTATTATAAAAACCTATCTCAATCTGCATTTTAAATCAAATTCAAAATAAATAGAATAAAAATACATACCTCTTCACAATCTTTGACCTCTTTGACATGTTGGTGGAATCCTCATGAAGAATTTCAAGCTAAGAGTGTAAAAAATGAAAGAGATTTGGCAAGTGTGAGTTGCAGAGAAGAAAAATCCAAGCCAAGTTGTAGGTTCAATAGAAAATGGAGGTTGAAATATGTTTTTTTTCTTTTAAATTACTTTTTACATTTGGCACACACCAAAATGAGAAATTCATTTGGCATGCACCAAATGCTCTTTTTTGCATTTTTTGCATTTTTGTTCAATTTGGCATCAAAATTGTGTCACAGGCCCATGTACTTACCCAAAATCATTGAGTCCTTGGGGTTTGATCACTTTAGAGCTATAACATGTTTCTCACTACCTTGATCTTGGAAAACAAAGGTTCATTCTAGGTCAACATTCGGTCAAACATTTCATCTACCCCTTCATCAAAACTCATCCAAACTTTACAAAAAATTCAAATATGCCAACACTTTTTGACTTAAACATCTATCAAACCAACCCCTAACTTGGCTACTTTGTATATGAAATGACTCCTTTTCCATGCATTTGGTTAAGTTAGTTATCCTCTTTGAACTATTTCATCTTGAAGGTCATAAGTATACCCTAAAGATTTCCAAGTTGATATACATCCTTTATCAAACATCAAACATCAAACTCTTAAGTCAAAAGTGTTGTCCCAAAACATTTGGAAAGATCACTTTACATATCATCCACCCTTTCATCCCCCATTATCATCATTTCTCCAAAAAGACTTAGAGCATCCCTTTTACCTAGATTTGAGTCAACTAGAGAGTTCAAACATTACAAATCTCAACATAACTCTCCCATAGGTGACTCAAAATTTATGGTAAAGACAAGATCACAACACAAGAGAATCATGGATAAAACAAAAGTCGCATTCACCTCAAGTGATCCCAATCCTCAAAAATTTGATCCAAGAATTCAAGTTATCCCATCACAACAACCCTCATCTCCATTAGGGCCATATAAGATAGAAGATGTCACAAGCAATCCATTTGGAATTATTAGGAAAGAAATCATGGAACATCAAGCCTTAGAAAACATGGCTCTAATTTCCCCATCTTTTGTTGCACAATCATTGACACAAGGATTGACTTCATCTATGATTCATCCAACTCCATCCCTTGTTCTAAGTCAACTTTTATCATCTAGTCTTTCACCTAGGCTAGGAACCAACCTTGTTCTCACTTCATGTCTAAGAAAAAACACAACTATGGGTATTCACAACACAACCATTCTATTAACCACCAACCTTCCCCAAAACACAAGTTGGACACCAAAATTTGGAAAACCACTTACATTCCATGATGCCACAACAACCTCAACATTTCGAGTGCAACCATTTTCATGCATCACCACAAATACCCCAAGTATTCCTAATGTTATGCAACATAATGTGGACCAAGTGCCTCAAGTAGGAAAACAAGGGAAAGTTAACACTCTCATGCAAAGTCAACCATTGAAAAGTAGCTCCAACAACCTCATTGACACATCAAAACAAGTGGTTACCCAAGCTACCCAAGTTAATCCACTGTCTACATCAAACCCATCTATCATCAAACCAAATCAAAACAACACCTTGGTTAGAAATCCCATCAACCAAGGTAATACCTTGATCCCACCTCAAGTACAACAAGGAAACCCCTTACCCTTTGATCAAGGGAACCCTTTCAATCAGCTACAAGGTCTTAATGTGACATTACAATCGCAATACCAAATGGCACCAACATCATCTTTTCCCTTGGTCCCTATGTCATGCAAAATCAAATGGCACCTCAATCTTACATTCCTCCATCCCAATCCACTATCTTGAAAGGGATGTTAAACCAAGAGAACCCCTAACCTCTAATCAACAATCCAAAACCTACACAAAACATCAATACCCAAAACCTATCGCAGATGTCCCAACCACTGATTGATCCTACATTGCAAGCACATGTGTTAGCTTTACAACAAGTGCAACAGGATTACCAGAAAGTAGTCCAACAACAACAACAATAGCATGCAACCTTAGTCACATAACAACAACAGTAAGCACAACAAGGAACCCTAGTAGCAAAACAACAACAACAACAATAGAAAGCAACCTTAGAAGCACAAGAACAATATTAAGAATGACAACAAGCAGCCCTAGTAGCACAACAAGCAGCCTTAGTAGCTCAACAATATTCCCAAAAACAACAACAACAATAGGGTTTATGCTATAACCCTCAAAAAAACATCGCCAACCCAAAAAAATTAGGAACATATATGCCTACACCATCATTGCCATATCCTACACCACCATACACACCATACAACACCTTATCATATCAGAATCCCACATACACTTCATCCACCATCCCACAATGTGTAATGTATGTTCCTCCACCAAATCCACAAGATGATATAGCATCACAACTTAAGGCATTGTCACAAGAAATGCAATACTTCTAGATGGGAAAGACAAAGAAACCCCATACACAACAAAACCTATACCCTTATCCATTCGATGGAAACATTGTAATGGTACCTTTTCCTCTTGGATTTGAGGTCCCCAAATTTGATAAATACAAAAGGAGAGGAAATCTTATGGACCATTTCAAATAATTCAATGTCATGTGCATGGAGGTGGCCTATAATTATTCCTACTTAATGTGCCTCTTCCCACAAAGTTTAACAAGTCCTTCCATGGATTGGTTTTCATAGTTACCTCCAAGCATCAAAACCTTCCTAGAAATCATTGATAGATTCATAGATCACTTCTCCTTCAATCTTGACATGAATGTGAGCTTAGAAGAGTTATACACACTCAAGCATAACAAAGGAGAATCCTTCACTAATTTCTTGCAACAATGGAGGAAAAAAGCTAGTAAGAGAAAGTGGGTCATTCCTAACGAACAAGTGGGGATTATCATAGAAAATGTTGATCCAGATCTATCCTTCCACTTGAAGATGTAGTGAATTACCTCTTATGATGAGCTTGTCCCTAGAGACCTTAACATCGAAAGAGCCCTAATCTCATAGTGGAACACAAAAGTATATAGAGACAACTGCCCATCCCCTAGTTTTAACAACAAGCCTTGTTATTGGGCTAAGAATAAGAATGTTACTAGTGATGGTGTTTTTGATGCAAATGTGGTATTAACTGATCCTAGGCAAGAAAACACACAAACCATGAACACACAAAAACCATAGACATCATCATCAAACAACAATCAACACTACAAACACTCAACGAGGAGAACAAATAACAAACAATGCTCACAAGAGACAATTCACTCCCTTAGGGGAACCTATGGAGGATGTGTTGAAGGGTTGATACAGTCTAATCTTATCACACTACCATATTTTTCAAACTATCAAGAGCCACAAGTCTAACCTTGTAGCCATAGAGACGGTCATTTTTGTGAATTTCACTGCTACAAAGGTCATAACACAAAAAAAAATTAGACTTAAACATCTAATACAAGATCTTATTGAACAAGCAAGCATTCATGTCTATCAAAAATCAATGAAAATCTGAAAATTTACACAAACCCTATGCCTAACCATGTGAAAGAAAAAGATTCTGGAAAGGCATCAACCTCAAAAAATTTAAACAATACTCGTGATACCACGGTGGGACATATTTATTTATCATGGCATGAGGAATCAGACACATATCAAGATATTATTTTAAAACAAAGTCCAAACTCATCAACAGTGTTTAGCACTATTTTATACTATAATGAGATCAAGTGGATATCAGATTGTGATATCTCTCACACATATGACTCAATGATTGGGCATGTTGAAGAAATTCCAAACGAGCAATAAATATCCCTTATTACACCCACACCCACAAAATGTTGTGAAGATTCTTTTTCTGATGATATATCATCCACCCAAGGATCATGTCAAGAGGAGGCTCTCGAGGATAATGAAAGTTACTCCAAATCAAGTCAAGATCAAGAACCCCTATCCCTAGAGTTTCACCAAGAACTAAGGGACATCTTCCAAACCATTTTAAACTCCAAAGATTTCCTCAATATCACCCTCAAGATGTTTCTTTCTGACAAAAATATAGATGTTCTTCATCCAAAACAAGAGTCTCCCACTCTTGGTATTCCTACACAAAAGCAAGCAAAAATTGAGATTCTTGATTCTTACAGTGATTATGCATCATTGACATATATTGAGTCAACATCAAGATATTTTGAAGCAGTGCCAATAGAGAATGATATTATAGAACCAGAGCAAATAGTTAATATTCCTGAATAGCAAGAACCCATAGCAATATCATGTGTTCATGACAAGTCATATTCAATGGCTATGGATTAGAGGGTACATTATCAGGGCAAAGGATTAGGTATTGATAATACCTTCACAACACCAGGGAAATCTTGTCTACAACAAACGTCAACATATGGGAAACGAAGAATTCTTATGATGAAAATGGTGTCAATGCTACAACTTGTTGTATCATGAGTTGGCATTCACCCATCATCTTATACACAAATTGGGACCAACATAAAAAGAAGAATTCCTATCAAAGCAAGGCGAAGATCATCAAAACAAATGTAGTCAAGAAAAAATGAAAAAGAAAATACAAATGGATACCAAAGCAAAATAAAGAAAATCATCCCTCCAAGACTCTATTAGTCAAAGAAACTATGGGGAAAAATCAAAAAGGGAAATATATCAATCAAAAGAGTCCTCAAATACAAAAAAAGGCTTCTCAAGCAAGGAACAAAGTATATCCAATGGTTGGTCCTAATTCCATGAAAACCTCCACTCCCACCCATCATCCATTAGTAGAATTTTGCAAATAAATGACTACGTGACTAAAACTTTTAGTCACTTGACTAACACTAGTAGAATTTGGAAAATAAGTGACTAATTTGATCATCATAAGTGACTAATTTGGTCATTGGGTAAAATTACAACTAAATGACTAAATAAATGAGTAATATTAGACAAATAAAAATGACTAAATAAATGAGTATTACTCCTCTATTCTTTTTTCTTTCAAATTTGATCATAATCCATAGAGCTTAAGCACCCCTCATGGGACCCCTACCTAAGTGGGTCATTTGGCCGCCTAGGTTGCTAGGTGCACCAGAAAATACCTATTGTGTGGAAGGCATTGCCTCTTGGTGCATTCTTAAGGCCTTTACATATTTTATAAAAAAAATTAACATTTACATTCTTTAACTTTTATTACTATTATGTTAATGAATCATTAATGTTTTTAACTATGATTTGAAGCCAATTTGGTTTTCCTATTGTTTTAGCATGTCAAATGTATCAAAGAGCAATTGTGGTCAATTTCACTAATAAAATATCATTTAAACAATCCAATTGCATTTTGAGGGCTATCTTGTAAACACTTTCATTTCAAAAGGTCAAGTAGTTATTTCTAGAAGCAATTAGATTCAATTTACATGGATTGTAGAAACATAATGATCGAGTCGACTGAAAATGAAGATTTTTCCCTTAAAAAAAGAACATTTTTCCCTAAAAATGAAGATTGATTAAATACTATTAAATATAATAATAAATCTAATAATATTATAAATATAATAATAAATATAATTATATTATTTATAATTAAATTTTATTACTATTATATATAATAATTTATTTATTATTTTATTTTTTGCAATTAAACGAATCTTAGTCGTTCATTATTTTTTGCCATTTTTTTGGTTGTTTTTCACCATTTTTTGTTGCTTTTCCCACCACTATTGATTCCCGCTCCTCCAAACTCATCCTCGCTAGTATTCACCTTTCAATTCTCCAATTTGGCAAGCTGTAGCTTGAAAATAAGGTTTTGCCGAGGGTTCACTTTTTTCTGGGTATCTGGACCTGAACTTGGTTATTTGCATATATCTCTCATAGGGCTTAGGATCTCTTCATCAATATTGGTCCTAGAGGAAGTCCTCATCTTGGCGCCAACATCAAGTACTTGTGTGCATTTTTTTAAGATGGATTTTTTTTTCAAGGCCAAGTTGACCTACTGCTGCTAGTGCCTCATTTTGGTGATTTCTTCTAGTTCTGGTTAGCCCTGTGAGGAGTAGTATCTCCCATTGTTGGGAGGTTTAAGAGGGGTGTTTGGTATTGTATTTTCAAGGGCTTTGAAGGCCAAACTCATTGGTGATGAGCGTGCCAAAGAAGAAGTCTATAATTTGATGTTCAGTGCTTATTTACAGGGCTAACTACTTATTTTCTAAGTTTGAAAATTGTATCACAAGGACTATAATTTTTTGTTAATGAAATATTAATATAGGAAGCTTTGAAAGTTCATTTGGTAGTGTACTCTCCTTCCATTTTTTTCACTTTGCATTATTTACTTTATGCAAGTTCAAAACATGAATTGCATATTAAACTCAATGCAAAACACTTTCAAACAAACACAATTAGCAATCAAAAAACTTTAAAAAAAAATCAAGGGTCTTATATTACAAGGTTTCTATTGATCTGAAGCACAAAGTACCAACTATTTACTTTCAGCCTTATTGGAGAGAGTTTTCATTTCGTGCTTCATTTGATTTATAAATATGTTGAATATATCCTTAAGTTCCTCATTGTTCATGGATTCAAATTGATTTCCTTGCACTCGTGACATTATTTCTTGTAATAGATGCATAAATCAATTGAATGCCTAGTATCACTTGCAATAGTCCTAAAAAAGGTAATAGAAAGATATCTGTAAATTACTATGAAAATGCTAAAACATAAAATGGGAGCTCCTCCACACACACAATCAATTTAAACCTACAAATTCAACTAATAAACACGAGGTCTCAAAGGGTTGACTCTATGAAATTAGGTCACAAAGATAGTGATTAGGGATTTTCCTCAATTTGTACTTAAGGGGAAAAAAACCCTAATTACATCATGAAATTTGGATTCTTCATTAACACAAACATGAAATGAACCCCCTATTTGATGCAAAGTGTAGCACCCATCTAATTTGCTTATATTTTCAAACAGTGCTTTTACTTTGATAGACCATGATACTATGTTGTTATTTGATCATTGACTTTGGAGAAATGATGGTTTTCTTTATATTGCGATGTGATGGCACACTTTATGGATGATTATTGATTATGGCATGCTTTTTGGTTAGCATAGTTCATTATTTGAGTTGATATTGATATATGTTCATTTGCAGTTCATTGATGTTTTAATTTCATCAATTTTGATGTGACACTGTATTGGTGAAGGGAATGGGATTGCATCACTCACTTGTGAGCGCCTTGCAATTCTATGATTTTCTCTTCTCGGTGTGATTGTTTATGATCTATTTACATGCATGACATATGTTTTAACTGTAGGATTGCAGGTATAGTACATCGTCTCCACTTGGATTCACAAGTTTGAGCGTGTCCATTGCCTAACAGAATAGTTGATTAGGAGATAGTAACAAGGTTCCCTTGTCAAACCACAACCCTAGTCATAGTGTGTCATCAGTCCTTCTTTTGATATGCTTTGTTGTTATGTTGTCCATGTTTTCCTTGTCATTTATTTATTTTGCAAGGTATGTTTTGTGGGAAATTAATGTTAATTAATGTTTATAATGGTTTTTAGTGATTATTTAATTAATTTTGATTAATGTTGTTAGAAGCTCTATATTTTATTTAATTAATTTTGTGTGATTAAATTTATTTGATAAAGTTATTAAATTAATTAGATTAAATATAATTAGAAATTAATATGTGAATTATGAATTATTAAATGCATAAATATCTTGTAATTATCTTAGAGGAAATATCTATGATTTGGTTGAAAATGTATTTATTTGTGACATCTATTAGAAAAATTAAACACTATTGTTGGAAATTAATTCTCGGAGAGAATAATTTCATTAACTGAAAGAGGAAAGAAGCTACTTCATTGCAATGAGAAAATATATTTTGGGGGAGGTTGTTGAAAATTTGGAAAAGAAGCTCTCAGGAAATTTTGGCTCTGGTTTTATTTTCATCTTTCTGGAAAATTGGATAATTTGGAAGAAGCTTTGGTAAATTGGAATCTGAAGGCGAAGCTCTAGTTCAAACATCATTTCCTCAAGCATCTGGAAACAAGTTCCTTAATTGTTATTATTTTTATGCAAATTGGAAAGATTGCATGTACAAGAAGAATATGTTATTTGTGTAGAAGCTTTAATATATTTTGTAAATTTGAAAGATTGTCGTGTTTGAAAACAATTGGTGTGAAAATTTTAGAGCTTCTATAAAAACTGATTTTAAAAAAATAGAATACCTAGAAAGATTTTATAGTGAAATCTGAGAGCCTGTGTAGGAAATTGTTTTTAAACAATAGAAATCCCAGAGGGAAAACAATAGAAGATTTAGAAAATATCTATAGGAATTGATTTCAATCTTCCAGTTAAAATTTGTACAAAACCTCTAATTGTATTGGAAAATATCTTCCTATAGCAGATTATTACTTTTTCTTCCAATCAGTTTTATTTGGTTAGGAAATTGAAAATCTCTATAAAAAATTTGTAATCATGTAGAAATTTTTTTGTGAAAATAATTTGTTCAACTAGAGCATTCGTTTTGATGAATTTATATATATATATATATATAAAAACATATATTATTTATGAAGTTCCTTATAATTTTTTTGTTTTGAAAACCTAGGGAAAATGTTCATACAATGATTTTTTAAAATCGTAGGTTTGAGTTTATATTCGTATGGGGGTTTGGGGGGCTACTCCCATAGCAACCCCCATAGGGGGAGGCAGACTATTGAGGCAGTGCCCAGTGTTGTCTTCACAAGCTGCACACCCCATATGGGAGTTGGTTGTGTATGCAGTCGCCCCCATAGCCAACCATTAATAATGGCTTTCAAACTTTCGCTCACATAGTTTATTCGATTTCAATTTTGTTTTTAATATGAATTTTAATTTATAAATATATATATATATATAAATATATATATATTTAATTTATGTTTTGGAAATTCTAAGTGGTTTTAAATATTTAAATAATATATATATCTATATATATAATTGTATATATATATATATAAGATGTATTTCTATAATAGGTGCATGCAAAAGGACAAGTTAGATATTTTTAAATGAAATGTTTTAAAAGAGGAAATTGTTTTTTATTTATTTGTAATTGGGAAATTGAAATAAACAAATGGATTTAGTTTTCTTATTGACTATAATTGAAATTGTATTAAGTTATTTTATTTTGGGAAATGTATTATTGTATTTTATTGAAAAGGAAATTGGATTTAGGAGACCCTAATGGTAAATTTATTACCTGCTTGAATTGTCTATTTAATTATGATTTCTTTTGTTCTTGTAAGTTGGGGAAATTGGTTAGTTGTGTATGTAAGTCTTCCAGATGATGTTATTTTATGAGGGGGTTGTTATGTTTTATGGTTCATCCCTTTGTTTTCCTTGGGTAGTGCACTTGGTTGTTATTATGTTTAAACACCCGGTTACTTCGAACGGGATGTGTTGCCTCTTATATTTTGGATTGGGATTTAATATCCATTTTGTGCACTGTGTTTACCCTTGGTTGTGGATTAGATCCTTGTGTTGTTAGTAGGGGAGTGGCTCTCAATGGGATTTGACACACAAAGTGGTTCCAAGATAACTCATGTGAGAGTTAGTTAATTTAGTGGAAATTAAATGAATGTATTGGGGGAAAGGGTGGCTTAAAACACTTAACTAGATAATTGTGCCTCACTCATTGGCTCAAAGGATTTTTTAGACTTGAGATGAGACGAGAAGGCCTAGAATGGAAAGATCATTATCTTGTCCCTTTGAAAGATATTTGATTTTGCATTAGTTTTCATGTGGGCTCGGGGGTCATGAGAGGCTACCAAGATAACCCAAGATGGGGGTTGGGGCCTAGGAAGATCTATCAAGATAACCCATGCAGCTTTGTGATGACACTCCTCCTATGATAACAATATGTATTATGCAGTTGATATACTTGATTATTTTACTTTGGAAGCAATGTAATCTTTATGTATGTATTGTTCTTGTATGGTATAGTGTTGCGTGTTCCCTGTGTCTAGAGGTTGTTGGTTTTTCCTAGGAATCCCTTTTACTATCTCCTAGCATGGGGGGTGGGCCTTCGAGTACCACTTGGTTGGGTGGAACATGCACCCTACACCATTGGGTTTTCCACTACATGTTCATGATGGTGGGATCTTCTAGATTGGAGAGCTCACAGGTACTAGTTGCTTTGTACTATTTCTTATGTTCTTTTGTATCAGTTGGATACTTTGTATATGTACTACTACTCATTTGTATTTGAGGAAGATTATTGTATCAATGTAATTGTAACATTATTGTATGATCTTCCTCATTATGGAAATCAGCTTTGTAACTACTATATTGAATAAATGCAATATATGAATGATTCTTTAATGAACTTTGTATCTTATGTGATGAGTTTAATGCTTTTGGATCTATGTTCTTTATATCATGAGTTTAATTTTATATGCTATGGTTAGTTTATTTTTATAAGTTATAGGATTCAAATGTAATCATTGTTGTGTTCCTTAGAGGATGTATGTGTTAAGTGTAGTTCACTTTACTTATTATTAATTACACTTAAAAAAAATTGTTACGTGGCAGGGCATTAAACATGGTATTAGAGCCCAAGTTTAAACACTGGGTGCTATGGGATAATGTTGAACCCATTGAGCTATTAGTTGCATAGGATTTGAGTTTGTGTACCTTGTCTTATACCTTGGTGTTTTTGTGTAGGATCATGCCACCTAGGCGAGGTCACAGTATAGGTTGTGGTTGTGGCTGGGGAGGCTATCAAAAAGCTAGTTAGTAGGATTCACCTCCCCATGTTCCCCATAACTCAGATCGTGAGGAACAACAGGCTTCCCAAAATGCTCTATAAGGTAGTGATTAGAATTAGGATCCACCAGGGATCGAGGGCACTCAGTTGTGTCGATTGTTAGAGGAGACTCTTTCTCACCTTGGGCCGAGGCAAGATAGAGATCAAATTAATATTGGTGAGAGAGAGGTACCAACACAGCCAGAGGCACTCATAGCCACTCACATGAGAGACCTACTTAGAGCTCGTTTACCCACATTTGATGGTTCTTGTAGCAGTTTAGAGGTTGGTACATGGTTGATAGGTTGTGGTATAGGTCATGGTTGTGGCTGGGGAGGCTACCACAAAGCTAGTTAGCAAGATTCACCTCCCCATGTTCCCATAACTCAGATCATGAGGAACAATAGGCTTCCCAAAATGCTCCATAAGGTAGTGATTAGAATCAAGATCCACTAGGGATTGAGGGAACTCAGTTGTGTCGATTGTTAGAGGAGACTCTTGCTCACCTTGGGCCAAGGAAAGATAGAGATCATATTAATATTGGTGAGAGAGAGGTACCAGCATAGCCAGAGGCACTCATAGCCACTCACATGAGAGACCTACTTAGAGCTCGTTTACCCACATTTGATGGTTTTGGTAGCAGTTTAGAGGTTGGGACATGGTTGATAGACCTGAACTGGTGTTTTTCTATGCACCCTTATGGTAGCAACACCAAGGCTAGATGTGTGATCATGCACGTGCGAGACATTGCATCTACCTAGTGGAGATTGGAGGAGCAAAAGCTCTATATTACATTAATTCTATGTCTTGGGATTTGTTCATTGAGAGTTATAGAGCCAAATTCCTTTTTAACCATTGGCAACAGTGTTGTGGAGATGAGTTTCATGCTCTGTGAAAAATGGCCATGTCAGTGGAATAGTATGAGTGTCAATTTTATGAGCTCAAGTAGTTCGTTGGAATTGGTGATTATGAGGGCATGCTTGTTCAACACTTCATTAGGGGCTTAAATGCCTGAATTAGTGGTGTGGTTTAGGTTTATGAACCTAAGACCATGGAGATAGTGGTGGAGAAGGCCAGACTGGTGGAGGAGAACTTGGTGATGGCAATGGGTGGCCATACTAGAGTGCAGATAGGCAACGCTTTAGCTACAGGACCTAGTTCACGTAGTGGCCAAGATTAGGGAGCTAGACCACCTAGGGCATAGTAGGTTCCTACACAGAGTGGTCAAAATCATAATGCACAGGGGAAATGGAAGAATTTCTAGCCAAGACAGGGAGATAGGTATCAGTTACGGGGTGACAGGAACTAGAGGCATGTCAAACGCTTCAATTATGAGTAGCCAACATAGAGTACACAATCTACATATAATAGGGGTAGCATTCAATAGTTGAGCACACCTCCTAGAGGTAGAGGATTCAGCAAGGGTACAAGATATTTTTCTTGTGGCCAACAGGGTCACATAGCACGATAGTATCCCAATAAGGGCACATCAGGTTATACTCAAAGGCTAGTGGCGTCAGAGCCAATAATTGGAGATGCAGGTAGAGGTCATCAAGTATTTGCTATAGTTGACAACTGCTAGGCTAAACACTAGGGCACAGTGGTAGAGACTTTTGGTATGTTATAAGATAATAGGGTTACCATTTTATTTGATTCAAAAGCATCAGATTCTTTTATTTCATCGGTTTTCATGGTGCATTGTAGACTGAGGGTAGTAAAGCAAGATGTTAAGTGGTAGGTCAAATTGGCCTCTGGTGCTACAGTTGCAGTGCATTCCCTAGTATATGATTGCAGATTGTAGATTGGATCCTTTCACACTACAATAGACCTTCACATTATACTATTGGGGTTGTATTATATCATCTTAGGGATGGATTGGCTAGAGGCTCATAGAGTCGTTATTGATTGTCGACGCAAGTCGATTCGATGTGTTGATGTATCTGGTAGGTAGGTTGAGTTAGTGGGAGTTCAAAGACCCATATCATTGAGGATGATCTAGGATATGCAACTAAGGAGATGTGTACATCAGGGATGTCAGTTGTTTGCAATGACAATAGATGACTTGGAGTTGGGTGATAGTGAGGAGAAGGTTTCTCTTGATAGCCACCCAATACTTCAAGAGTATGAAGATGTATTTCATGATGAGATTCCAGGGATGCCACCTTAGTGCGACATTGATTTCAATATTGATCTTATACCTGGTTCCGAGCCTATTTCACGAGCTTCATACTATATGACTACACAGGAGCTTAAGGAGCTCCGCTTGTAGCTGGAAGATTTGCTAGCAAAGGGTTTCATCCACCCTAGTGTTTCACCTTGGGGAGCACCAATACTTTTTGTGAAAAAGGATGGTTCTCTCCATTTGTGCATAGACTACCATCAGCTAAATAAAGTGACATTCAAGAACCGATATCCCTTACCTAGGATTGATGATTTGTTTGATTAGATCAATGGTGATATAGTCTTTTCAAAAATTGATCTTAAGTCAGGGTATCATCAGCTACATATTTTTTATTCCAACATTCATAAGATGGCATTTTGCACATGTTACAGTCACTACGAGTTTATAGTGGTACCATTCAGGTTGACAAATGTGCCATCTGTGTTCATGACCTTGATGAATGAAGTCTTTCATAGTTACCTAGAAAGATTTGTACTAGTATTCTTTGATGATATATTGATCTATTCCAGGATAGTAGAGGAGCATGAGGATCATTTGAGGCAGGTTTTGCAGTGTTTGAGAAATAATCAATTGTACACTAACTTTTCCAAATGTGAGTTCTTTAAGATTGAGGTTAAATACCTTGGACATGTGATATCAAGAGAGGGTATTGCAATGGATCCTGTGAAGATCCAAGTGATCATTGATTGGATTGTGAACACTAATGTGTCAGAGATACAAATTTTCATGGGATTAGCAGGTTATTACAGATGCATTATTCAAGGTTTCTCTTGGATAGGACATCCTATCACTTCTCTTTAGAGAAAAGGGAAGAGATCTGTTTGGTTAGAGTAGTGTGAGGCAACATTTTAAAATCTAAAGGAGAGGTTGACCAGTACACTGATTCTAGTGATACCTAATCCTACTGGAGATTTTTTTGTCTATACAAATTCACCTTTGGAGGGATTAGGAGTATTTTTTATGTAGGATGGTCGTGTTATTGTGTATGAGTATGCAAACTCAAGGATCATGAGTTCTATTACCCCACACATGATCTTGAGTTAGCAGCTGTAGTACATGCTTTGACAAGATGGAGGCATTACCTATTGGGGCATAGATTTGAGTTGCATAGTGACCATTGGAGCTTATAGTACATCTTCACGCAACCTAATCTAAATGACAGGAAGAGGCGATGGACAAAATTCCTTTGTGAGTATGACTTCAAGGTGAATTTCATCCAGGGGAAAGAGAATGTAGTTGTCGATGCTCTTAGTAGATGGAGACACGAGTTGTTAGGGTTGACTTGGTGTGGATTTGAGGAGTCAAATTCTTTCTACACTTCTTGCAGATAGTTGGTATTAGGAGGTGAGATCAGAGATAGAGACAAGCAAGACTCTTAAGGGAAGATTCTTAGGTTATTCTCTAGATTCAAATGGTTTGTTGAGACACATAGGATGCATTTATGTTCCATGTTCTGGAGATCTTCGTACCTTGGTTATGACAAAGGCACACCAAGGACCTTATTCAGCTCATCTAGGAGTGAAGAAGATGCATGTCGATTTGTGACAACTATACTTTTGGGCAAGTATGAAGTGAGATATCATTGAATTTGTGTCAAGGTGTTTGGATTGTTAGCAAGTGAAGGTTGAAGACAACATTTGGCAGGACTTTTGCAGCCACATTTGGTACCAAAATGGAAATGGGATATAATCTCATTGGATTTCATTGTTGGGTTACCCAATTCTTCACGACGACACGATGCCATTATGGTGACGGTGGATAGGTTAACGAAGGTAGCACACTTCTCACCTATATGTTCATCTTATAATGCTTCATCCATTACTAGAGTGTTCATGGGAGATATAGTTAGGCTGCACGGTATTCATTGTCAGATCATTTCTGATAGGGATCATGTGTTTACCTCAGCTTTTTGGACATCATTGCAGCATGCAATGGGGATGCCATTGAACTTTAGTTTAGTGTATCACCCTGAGATAGATGGACAGACCGAGAGGGTCAACTAGATCCTCAAGGATATGTTACCCATGTATGTGATGGACCAGCAGACACGATGGGAGGACTATCTCCATTTAGTGGAGTTTGCTTACAATAATAGTTATCAAATTTTGATTGGTATGCCTCCTTTCTAGGAATTGTATGGACAACTATGTTGGAATCCTTTGAATTGGGATTGGTTAGAGGATAGAGTTCTTCTAGGTCTTGATATTCTTTAGGATATGGAACAGTAAGTTATCTAGATCAAGGAACATTTGGTTGCATAGGATAGGTAAAAAAAGTAAACAGATGTGCATCGAGTGGATCGCTAGTTTGTAGCAGGTGACCAAGTCTATTTGTGAGTGCGTCCACGAAAGAGTCCAGTCTGATATGGAAAGGGCTCTAATCTCACACCTCAATTTTTTGGGCCATTTGAAATTCTTGAGAAGTTTGGGCTAGTAGTGTACTGTCTTGCTTTGTTGCCTAGTCTCTCGCACAAACACAACGTATTTCATGTTTTAGTCCTTAGGCCTTATCACCCTAATATATCTCACATCCTTGATTGGAATTCCTTATAGGAAGAGGACATGAAGCTAGCTTCGGAGCTCATGGCCATCACAAAACACAGGAGACTCTCCCTTAGGGGTTGAGATATTGAGTAGGTTACGATCCAGTGGGATCCTAGAGATGATACTTCAACTACCTTGGACTATGCGACTAGGATGAGGGAGCTCTATCCCTATTTTTTCATAGGCTTCCAGGAGTAAGCCTAATCCTTGAGGGAAGGATGTAGCACCCCTCTAATTTTCTTATATTTTCAGACAGTGCTTTTACTTTGATAGACCGTAATACTATGTTGTTGTTATTTGATCATTGACATTGGAGCAATGATGGTTTTTTTATATTGTGATGTGATGGTACACTTTATGGATGTTTATTGAGTGTGAAATGCTTTCTGGTTAGCATAGTTCATTATTTGAGTTGACATTGATATATGTTCATCTATAGTTAATTGATGTTTTAATCTCGTTAGTTTTTATGTGACAATGTATTGGTGAAGGGAACAGGATTGCATCACTCGCTTACGAGCGCCCTGCAATTCTGTGATTTTCTCTTCATGGTGTGATTTTTTATGATCTATTTGCATGTACGACATATGTTTTGATTGCAACATTGCAGGTATAGGATATCGTCTCCACCTAGATTCACATATTGAGTGTGTCCATTTCCCAACGGAATAGTTGATTAGGAGATAGTAACAAGGTTCCCTTGTCAAACCACAACCCTAGTCATAGTGTGTCATCAGTCCTTGTTTCGATATGCTTTATTGTTATGTTGTCCATGTTTTCCTTATCATTTATTTATTTTGCAAGGTATGTTTTGTGGGAAATTAATGTTAATTAATGTTTATAATGGTTTTTAGTGATTATTTAATTAATTTTGATTAATGTTGTTAGAAGCTCTATATCTTATTTAATTAATTAAATTTAATTTATTTTGTAAAGGTATTTAATCTTTGTGATTAAATTTTTTTATAAAGTGATTAAATTAATTAGATTAAATTTAATTAGAAATTAATATGTGAATTATGAATTATTAAATGCATAAATATCTTGTAATTATCTGAGAGGAAATATCTATGATTTGGTTGAAAAGATATTTTATTTGTGACATCTATTAGAAAAATTAAACACTATTGTTGGAAATTAATTCTTGGAGAGAATAATTGCATTAATTGAAAGAGGAAAGAAGCTACTTCATTGCAATGAGAAAATATATTTTGGGGGAGGTCGTTGAAAATTTGGAAAAGAAGCTCATAGGAAATTTTGGCTCTAGTTTTATTTTCAACTTTCTGGAAAATTGGATAATTTGGAATAAGCTTTGGTAAATTGGAATCTAAAGGCAAAGCTCTAGTTCAAACATCATTTCCTAAAGCATCTCGAAACAGGTTCCTTAATTGTTATTATTTTTATGCAAATTGGAAAGATTGCATGTACACGAAGAATATGTTATTTGTGTAGAAGCTTTAATATATTTTGTAAATTTGAAAGATTGTCGTGTTTGAAAACAATTGGTGTCAAAATTTTAGAGCTTCTGTAGAAACTGATTTTAAAAAAATTGAATACCCAAAAAGATTTTATAGTGAAATATGAGAGCCTGTGTAGGAAATTGCTTTTAAACAATAGAAATCCCAGAGGGAAAACAATAGAAGATTTGGAAAATCTCTGTAGGAATTGATTTCAATCTGCATGTTAAAATTTGTAGAAAAGCTCTTATTGTATTGGAAAAGATCTTCCTGTAGAAGATTATTTTTTTTTCTTCCAATTAGTTTTATTTGGATGGGAAATTGAAAACCTCTGTAAAAAATTTGTAAATTCTTCCTGTAGAAATTTTTTTGTGAAAATAATTTGTTCAACTAGAGCATTCGTTTTGATGAATTTATATATATATATATATTGAAATATATATACATATACATATATATGTGTGTGTGTATAAACATTTATTATTTATGAAGTTCCTTATAATTTTTTTGTTTTGAAAACCTAGGAAAAATGATCATACAGTATTTTTTAAAATCGTAGGTCTAAGTTTATATTCGTATGGAGGTTGGGGGAATACCCCCATAGCCACCCCCATAGGGGGAGGCGAACTATGGAGATAGCGCCCAGCGCTGCCTTCACAGGTCGTGCACCCCATATGGGAGTCGGTTGTGTATGCAGTCATGCCCATAGCCAGCCATTAATAATGGCTTTCAAACTTTTGTCCACCCAGTTTATTCGATTTCAATTTTTTTTAATATCAATTTTAATTTATAAATATAAATATATATTTATATATCTATGTATATATGTATTGATAATATGAAAAACTTGTTAGATTTTTCAAGGGAAATGGCGGAGCGGCGAGATAGGTAGGAGTTTCGCAAGCATCAGGGTTTATAGTATGATGGAAGGCATCAGTACAAATGGCCCTTTAACATAAGGAGAGGGAGAAATGTTCAAAATGGAAGGAGGAATAACTTCTCTTAGGCATGGCAGGCTCCGGTTACTTTTAAAACTAGAGAGTTTGGAATGGAAGGTCGTCCAAAATTTCAAGCTTTGCAAAACAAGGCAGGGTTCAAATCGGTGTATTCCAATAGAAAAGAGGATTTCAAGCAGTTAGAGGGGAAACTCTGGCACCCAAAGAACCAGAATGGACAAGCTGGTCCAAGCAAAATATACCCTATCATTTCCCATTCAGAAATGATGTCTCTTCCTTTGTATAATAGAGAATGGAATGACTCTGTGAATCTGTTAAAGGAAAGAACTTTAATAATGAAATGGGGTAGGAAATGGCCCTCTTTCTCAAAATTTTGGTTGTGATGTGATAAGAATTGGGGGAAAGGTTGTGATCTGAAAACCCTAGAGAATGTGTTCTTCTTAGTGATTTGTCAAACTTCCTGAGATAAAGAATGGACTCTGAATCATGGTCCATTTTCAATGGATGGTGAGGGGTTTTCCATCCTTGATTGGACCCCAAAATTTGATCCCAATACTGCAAAGGTTAAGGATGTCCCCTTATGGATAAACCTAAAAAATCTTCTACATGAATATTGGGATCAAGAAACTCTTAAAATCATTGGAAACAAACTGGGTCTTTTTGTTAAATCGGAAGTAACTTTGGAAAAATCAGATTTAAGCATGTTTCCAAGGATCTGTATTATGCGTCTAGTTACTCATCCTTTGCCATAAATGATATAAATCCACACTGGCAAAGGTATTTGGTGTCAAAATATTGATTTTGAGCTAGAGGGGTTGGAGAATGACCTTTGTAGTGAGAAAGACTCGAGTTTCAAGGCTAGTCAGCAGGTGCAAAAGGGAAAGAATCTAGAACAAAACTCCCTTGTTGAAAAGTTGGTGGCTTTATCTGAAATGGGTGGTGGGGAGGTGCACTGGAACTCTCAGGAGTGGGAGTTTATATTCAACCTGATCAATGAGACACTCATGAATCATAATAAAGAGAACCTTGTCTGGAAAGGAACTCAGAAAGAGGAAATAGACTTCCTTTGTGAAAATGAATTTGGGAATGAAAATCAAGAATGGTTGAATGTTTTTTTGCAACATATTGGGGAAGGTCATGTACCAAAAATCTTGAATCATGAGGAGATGGAAACTCTTAATGATCTTCATGTTGATGCCTTGGTGACTTCAGAGGATGAAAATGTAGGAGCTCCTAGAAAAAATAACTCCCTTCAGAAGGATGAAGATCCTCTAGCTGACTTGATTTTTTAGTCAAAGTCTGAAGGCCCCTCTCCTTTTGTATCTTTGCATGATCTATTGTGCCCCTCAAGCCCGTTGGACAGTGTTAGGTCTTCCCAGGGTCAGGAAAAAAAGCCAGAGGATGTTGAAACCCTAGATTCTTCTCCTAGGCACATGCATGAAAAGCAATTAGGTTCAAAACCTTTGAGCGAGGTATAATTTGAGGTTATTTTTAAAGACATCCCAGTATCCCCTATTAGGAATCTGGAGAGTGATTTTGAAGGGGTAAGAGATAGTGGCAAATCATTGGAAGAGTCAAATTCGGATTTGGGGTCAAATGAGGAATTTGGAGAGGAAGACCTCTTGGGTATGCATGCTAATATTGGGATAGTGGAAAAAGGAACCTTAGATCAATCTTCAGCTCAAATAAAAAAAGCAAAGCTTGGTGAAAATAATAAGAGAGGTCCAAAAACTAACAAGATGAAGCTAGAAATAATTTGAAATGTTGTTGGAAAAAGAAAATTGAGATCAGGAAAAGGCTATACCTTTTCCTAGCAGCCATGAAAATCATATAATGGAATGTCAGGGGCAACAATTCCCTTGAAAAATTTTGTTTGATCAAAAGATGCCTTGATCAAATGAGACCGGCTTTGGTTCTACTCCAAGAAAATAAAATTAAGGATCAAGGCTTTGAAAATTTCTCAAAGTGCTTCAGTTGGTGGAACTGCTCTCTCTCTCGAGTGCTTTAGGCACTTCAGGGGGTTTGGGAGTTCTTTGGAATGCTACTTTAGTGGATGTTCAAGTGTTGCACAAGAAGCAGAATTGGCAGTGGCTTAATGTGGTTTCTAAACAATTGGGTATTAGTTTTTTTGTTTTAAACATTTATGGTCCAGTGGAAACAGTTCAAAAAGGTTGTTGTGGCTTGAAATCTCCAACACTTTAAGCTCAAAAGAGGGAAAGTTGTTTCTTCTTTCTGGTGACTTTAATGCAATTTTAAAACCAACAGATAAAATGGGGGGAGTCTACTAGGTGAGTCAATTCCAGCAAGATTTTAGTGATTTTGTGGTGAATAATGGCCTCATTGAACTCCCATTTAGAAATGGGGACTTTACTTGGAAAAAATGGAGAGGGGGCTTTCTAAATATTGCTGAGAAATTAGATCATTTATTTATTGCTAGTGACTGGGTAAGACATCTTTGGACGTGTGTTGTTGAGATTGTCCCAATAACTGGGTCTAATCATTACCCTGTAAGTTTAATGATTCAAGAGGAGGAGACTCCAGAGAGATGTCCTTTCAAATTTGAGAAAATGTGGTTGAGGGAGGATGGTTTTAAGGATTCAATTGCCAAATTGTGGAATGAAGATCCAATGCGTTCAGGAAACAAAGCTTTCATCTTCTTTAAGAATCTCCAGTTCCTAAAAGAACAAATAAAAAGATGGAATAGAGAGTCTTTCAAAAATATCTTTGCTGAGAAATTCAAGCTTGAGGAATAGTTGAAGAATTTGCATTCTAATGTAATAAGGTAGGGAATGGTGGAAGAGGATTTTTTGTTGGAAAAAAGTTTGAATAAAGAATATTCTAAAATCTTGGCTAGAGAGGAGGTGTTTTGGTGAAAAAAATCTCGTGAGTGTTGGCTAAAGGAGGGTGACAGGAATACAAAGTTCTTTCATACTTCAGTAAAGGTTCACAGGTCAAGAAATAAGATTTTCTCTATTAAAGATCAGTGGGGAAACTTACTTTTAGCTCCTTAGCAGATTAATAGAGAAGCAATAAGGTTTTACTCAGATCTTTTCAGGGATAGCGTGGAAGTAGAGTGGACTAGTAGCTCTATTTTGGAGGTGGTGCCGAGATCTCTTTCAGATGCTCAAAATGCAATGTTGATGGAAAAGGTAACTTTAAAAGAATTCAAACAGGCTTTGTTCAATCTGGGGGGAGATAAAGCCCCTAAACCAGATGGCTTTCCGACATCTTTCTTTCAATATTTTTGGGACCTTTTTGCGCAGGATTTACTGGAAGTGGTGGAGGAATCAAGAAGTGGAGGTTTTATGCTTAAGGACTTTAACAACACCTTTTTAGCCTTAGTCCCAAAAAAATTGGTGCTTAATTATTTGGAAGACTTCCAGCCCATTTTATTATGCAATACAGTTTACAAAATCATATCCAAAGTGATGGCTAATAGATTGAAAAAGGTTTTGGATTCAGTCATTTAAATGGAGCAAAGTGGATTTGCACCGAATAGATCTATCTTTGAAGGTGTAATTGTAGACCATGAAGCTATTCATTCAGTGAGAATGGAAAAATTAGAAAAGATGACTGTGAAGTTGGATATTAAACATACTTATGATGAAGTAAATAGGGATTTCCTCCTAAAAGTTCTGAGAAAGTTTGGCTTTTGTGAGGATTAGATTTCTTGGATAAAGAGTTGTATAAGCTCTCCTCATTTTTCTGTATTGGTGAATGGAAGCCCTCAAGGATTTTTTGAAACCAACAAAGGGATTAGGCAGGGAGATCCAATATCTCCTTTTCTCTTTATTATTTTAGTAGAATCTCTAGGTAGGTTGATTGCTAAAAAAAGGGTTTCTAGAAGTTGGAAAGACATTAAAATTGCGGAGGGGTTAGACCCTGTGTCTCATTTACAATTTGTTGATGGTACCTTTTTAATGGGTGATGCTTCCCTTAGGGAGGCATGCATCATGAAAGCTACATTGGATGAGTATGGTATGGGTTCAAGGCAATGTATAAATTATAAGAAATCTTAAGTTTTTTTCTTCAACTCTCCTTTAGCTAAACAAATGGAAATTTGCATAATTTTGGGTATGAGATCGAGATCCCTACCTAGTAAATATTTTGGGATTCCTCTTTTTTGGGGTGCAAGTATATCAAGTATTTGGAAAGAATTGGTGGATGGTTTCCTTAGTAGAATGGATGGTTGGAAGAGTAGGTGGCTCACTACTGCAAGCAGAATTTTAATGTTAAAGACAGTGATTTTGGCAATGCCAGTTTTCTCAATGATGTGTTTGAAGATTCCTAAAAAGGTAATTTAGGTGATTGGCCACTGGATGAGAAAATTATTTTGGAATGGTCCATCTGATCAAGACAAAATTCCTCTATTGGCTTGGGATAAAATTTGCAAAGCCAAAGTGAAAGGTGGGGCTAGTTTGAGAAATTGGTAGCTTATGAATGAAGCCCTTGGTGCTAAGTTAGTATAGTGTATCTATGAAAATCCTAATTTTCTTTGGGTCAAGATATTAAAAGCTAAATATCTAGACAATGCTGAGGATCATAGGATTCTAACAATTTGGGACCCTCCTAAAGGGTCAGCAATTTGGAATTTTATTTTGTCTTGTAGGCATGTTATTCTAAATCATTTATCTTGGAAAATTGGTGATGGGAGAAAAGTTAAGTTTTGGGATGATTCTTGGAATGGGTTACCTCCTTTGAGAGAGATGGAGAGGACCCAAGATGTGTGTCTCTTTTTCAATCAGCTTTGGGGTGAAAATGTAAGAGATTATCTTGTTCAAAAGCCAGGTCCTTTTGATCTGGAATGGGCTTGGAAAGATCTACCTTTTGGAGGCTTATACAATCAACAATTACAAAAGATGCAAGAAATATTTAATTCAATGAAAAATTTGCTCTCTCATGAGGAGGATAGGGTGGTTTGTTGTGGTTCAGTCAATGGAGCTTATTCAGTTAAATTAGGTTACCAATTGTTGGATTTGGAAGTAGGTGAGTCATTTTGGGCTAAGAATCTTTGTTGGGGGAAAGACCGTTTGCCAAAAGCTAGTGCCTTTGCTTGGCTAGCTGTGAAGGGCTGAATCTTATCAGGTGAAAGGAGGAAGAGGTTGGGGTTTGTTGGCCCTACGAAGTGTGTTTTGTGTGATGGTACGGAGGAATTAATTGATCATTTTCTTCTACAATGCGATTTTATAACATAATGTTGGGAGAATCTAAGGTTGAATTTAGGGTGGCAAGGTTCTTTACAAAGGACTTTGAAAGAAGTTTTTGAATGTTGGACCTCTCTGCAGATGAAGAAGTCTCTTCTTTCAAGTTTCTATACTATTAGTCCCTCAATACTAATTTGGGAAGTGTGGAAAGAGCGGAATTGTAGGATTTTTATGGATCAAAAAGAACCTCTTGTGAGAATTGTTAACAGAATTAATCATTCAATTGAAGAAGTAGTGCATGTAGCAGCTTCACAACTTCATCTATCAAATTTTCCTTACTCTTTAGAAGATAGAAGGATTCATAGTGTTTGGTTGGGAATAAAAAATTTTCCCATTCAAGCTGGTGTAAGTGTTGGTGGAATCCAAGATAAAGTCAGTGAGGTTTGTTGGGAAAAACCTAAAGTAGGATGGTATAAAGTGAACTTTGACAAAGTGACCAAAGGCAATCCAGGACCTTCAGGTGCTGGTGTGATTTTGATGGATTGCATGGGCAACATTATTGCTTTAGAAGAAAAGAAGTTAGAGGATGGAATGAACAATGTTGTTGAAGCTCGGGCAGCGCTCTTGGCTGTAAATTTGGCCCGTGCTTTTGGTGAAAGGAAATTTCATCTGGAAGGTGACTCGATGGTGATAACACAAGTAATTATTAATGGTGAATCGTAGAAGTGGCACCTTCAAGTGTTAATAAAAGCAATTTTTGTGGAGATGATTTTCTTTGAGGATGTTTGGGTTAGCCACATCAGACGGGTAGGCAATACTAAAGCGGATTGGCTATCGAATTGGGTTGTGTCCTTTCAACAGAAAGGTGAATTCTATGTGGAAGATCTAAGAGTTATTGGTCATATGGATTTTTCCTAGGGTGGTGGATCAAAAATCATTGGAATTTGAGTGTAGGTAAGGTTTTAGCGACCTAAGTGATGGGATAAATGAGCCTTTCGTTGGGAAAAGTGGATAGGTGTTCTGAAGCAAGGACAAACTGTCAGATTGCTTAGGATTGATTCCCTATTGGGAATATTTGGTGTGTTGCGTGGGAGGATGGTGCCACCTAGAGGCCATGTCGAAAGAATAGAAATGACCTCATCTTTTCTTAGAAACGAAGCTGGTGGGTGCAAAGAAGAGGTGTGGGGTTTTATTTTTGGCGGCGAAAGAATTCTCTTACATGAGGTGGAAAGGACGATGATGGAAAAGTGCTTTAAATTTTTAAAACATTGTGGCTTTAAATAGGGGTAGGTCAAACTAAATGAAGAGCCAATTTTGGTGGTTGCTGTCAAGAAGGGAGTCATTTTTTGTCAAGATGGAGGCGATGTAGAGCTTTACAACTAAGAAGCAGCAACAAGGGTTTTTTGGGCCAGTCACGACCTTAAGATTGAAAATGATGTTGCTTTGTCCGCATGACAAGGTGGTGGAAGCCGTGTTAGAGTCGTTGGGGCCGCACTTTATGGGGCCAAGGCATAGAGGATGACTAAATGTCGATATTTCTTCAATGGTATTTTCTTGGGGAATGGATTTAAAAGAAGATGTTGAGACTGTGAAGTGGGTGATGTTCTCTTTGTTTGCAAAGGACTTGCTTCAAGGAATGGAGTCGATGTTGGAGTGGGCTATGTTGTGGGTTGGGTATGATATTTCTAAAGGAATTGATGAAATGGATGAAGCTACAGAGGATGGGTTGGTCCCTTTCGTGCGATGGCATAGAAGGATGGACATAGATGCTTACAAGATGGAAATTCTGATAGCCTGGGAGAACCTAAAGTTGGTGCTTTGTCGCTAGGAGTTGCACACTGAAGAAGGAGAGTTGAGTGAAACCCAACTCATTCCCCATGTGAAACGCATGGCTAGACATAGGGGAAGGCATCATGGGAGGTGAAGCTTTTGAAGCTTGAAGCGTTAGAAGTTGGGTGTAAGTTTTTTGGTGAGGTGGTAAAAGCCAAAAGCAACTAAAGTTGATGCACAATAAAAGCGTCGACTAGTTAATGGTGAAGCCTGGACGGTGATGTTTGCCAGAATGGTTTTTTAGTCTGGTTCCTTTTGTCGTTCAAAATGAAGTGCAGAATCTCATGAATCTCCTAGGTTGAATTGCTTGACATTGGTAATATCTATAGCCCAGAAATGGCCAAACTAGTTTTTTGTCTGCCCTAGAAAGTTGGGATGTTTTTTTGTAAAATCAAAGGGCAAAATGATAGTCTGTCGGGGTTTTTTTTTGGTGAAGTTACAAAATGTCTTAAGAAGTTGGCAGGTTGTAATGTATTTCCTTTTCATTATTAATAAAATATAACCATTATCGATCAATATATATACATATATATATATATATATATATAATTTATGTTTTGGAAATTCTAATTGGTTTTAAATATTTAAATAATATATATTTATGTATATTTAATTGTATATATATATATTTAAGATGCATTTCTATAATAGGTGCATGCAAAAGGACAAGTTAGATATTTTTAAATGAAATGTTTTAAAAGAGGAAATTGATTTTTATTTATATGTAATTGGGAAATTGAAATAAACAAATGGATTTAATTTTCTTATTGTCTGTAATTGAAATTGTATTAAGTTAGTTTATTTTAGGCAATGTATTATTGTATTTTATTGAAAAGGAAATTGGAATTAGGAGATCCTAATGGTAGATATATTACTTGCTTGAATTTCCTATTTAATTATGATTTCTTCTATTCTTGTAAGTTGGGGAAATTGGTTAGTTGTGTATGTAAGTCTTCCAGATGATGTTATTTTATGAGGGGGTTGTTATGTTTTATGGTTCAGCCCTTTTTTTTCCTTGGGTAGTGCACTTGGTTGTTATTCTGTTTAAACACCCGATTACTTCGAACAAGATGTGTTGCCTCTTATATTTTGGATTGGGATTTAATATCCATTTTGTGCACTGTGTTTACCCTTGGTTGTGGATTAGATCCTTGTGTTGTTAGTAGGGGAGTGGCTCTCAATGGGGGTCGACACACAAAGTGGTGCCAAGATAACTCATGTGAGAGTTAGTTAATTTAGTGGAAATTAAATGAATGTATTGGGAGAAAGGGTGGCTTAAAACACTTAACTAGATAATTGTGCCTTGCTCATTGGCTCAAGGCCTTGTTTAGATTTGAGATGAGATGGGAAGGCTTGGAATGGAAATAGCATTATCTTGTCCCTTTGAAAGATATTTGATTCTGCATTGGTTTTCATGTGAGGTCAGGGGTCATGAGAGGCTAGCAGAATAACCCAAGATGGGGTCTGAGGCCTAGAAAGATCTTCCAAGATAACCCATGTAACTTTGTGATAACACTCCTCCTATGACAACAGTATGAATTGTGTAGTTGATATACTTGATTATTTTACTCTGGAAGCAATGTAACCTTTATGTATGTATTGTTCTTGTATGGTATAGTGTTGTGTGTTGCCTATGTCTAGAGGTTGTTGGGTTTGCCTAGGAATCCCTTTTACTATCTCCTAGCACAAGGGTTAGGCCTTTGGGTACCACTTGGTTGGGTGGAACATGCACCTTACACCGTTGGGTTTTCCACTAAATTTTTGGGATGGGGGGATCTTCTAGATTGGAGAGCTCACGTATTTGAGGAGGATTCTTGTATCAATGTAATTGTAACATTATTGTATGATCTTCCTCATCTTGGAAATGACCTTTGTAACTGCTATATTGAATAAATGCAATCTATGAATGATTCTTTAATGTACTTTTTATCTTATGTGATGAGTTCAATGCTTTTAGATCTATGTTATTTATATCATGAGTTTAATTTTATATGTTATGGTTAGTTTACTTTTGTAAGTTATGGTATTTAAATGTAAGTGTTGTTGTGTACCTTAGAGGATTTATGCATTAAGTATAGTTCACTTTACTTGTTATTAATTACACTTTTAAAAAAAGAAATTGTTATGTGGCGAGGCATTACACAAAGACAAAAATAGTCCATAACATAAAGATGAAGAATGAGCTTTACCTTAGGAAAAAAATAGTCCATACTATGAAGATAATGAAAATTTGTGTCTAGGTATGCATTATTGAACCATAAAAGATGAAGTGAGATCTACCTTTTAGTTGAAAATGGACTTTATGCCTGTTATACTTGTTAAGGAAAGAATATCGCATTGATTATTTCATTTTTTAGTAGAAATAATGCTCATTATCATAACCTTTTCTTTATGCAATATCTATAATTTTTTTCTATGTGAAATCATGTGATGTCTGCATGTGACTTTGTATGACACCTATAAAACTGTATAGTAAAAGTATATGTGGTTATTATACACACATACTTTCTTCATGCAATATCTATCTTGTTTTCTTGCAATATGCAAAAGTGTATTTTTGTTAGATGTTTGTATCTTGACTTTGTAAATTATTTCTCAAGTTGTAACTAAGGTAGCTATTGATGCAGAGATACAATATACTGTGTCCTTTTAGGTTGCACCATTGCAGCAAGAATTCATGTTTGTGGTTGATGTAGATTTTGTAAAAGCTTTCTTGTCTAATCTTTTGTAAATTAAAATTAACATGTAATGAAATATATTTATCATTTATTCAGTATTTTGTAGGATGGGATAGTTAATGAAATTTTATATAAATAGTTCAAATTATTTTTGGAAGGTCCTGGGATATAGTTGAAACATTTTGTTGAAATCGCTTCTATATGAAGGTCCTCATAAAAGTTACATTTTTTGAAATATTTTTTTCTCACCTAGGAATAAACAAGAAGTCAACAAAAATTGTCAAGTCAACCAATTTAAATACTATATCACATTAGTATTAGCATTTTGATCCAATCACTGATATTTTTATCCAATAGTTATTAAATTAAATATTTTTAAAGATGCGTTGGAGATAAATTGAATTGAATTGGAACTATGAGGGAGCTCAAGTTCTTTAGCTCTTTTTTGCTTGAGCAATATTCATGTCGATTTACTTAAATATGTTAATACTAGTCTATTTTATCTTTTCATCAATGACTAGAAGACACAATTATTGATTTCATGATATGTTTTGTGGAAGGGGATCTAATCACATGGCTAAATGTTTAAGAATATACTCTACTATTATAGAATTCAAATGATGAGGCCATTATCAATTCTTTTGTCTTCCAAGTATATAAACCTATTCTTCTTGTACTTAAATCACTTGTTTATTATAGGATTTGGCATTTGACTTATTTCTTGCCGCTTTGCTTGGAGATAATATATACAATTTTGGAGAATTATTGGCTCATTCAATAGTAAGATATAACATTTCTTTCAATTATTACATCCCATTTCATAAATTTGATTTTATGTTTAGAGGTTTACTAATTTAAGCTCTTTCACATAGTGCAATATTGTGGAGTAGATAAAATTAGGGCACTTTGATTAGTATTTTTTTACTTGGACAGATTAAATTACGTTGTTACCTCAATATTTAATACAATGTAAAGTGGCATGTCTAATTTTCTTGTATGAAAAGATTAAATGTCCTAGTTTCAGATATTTTTGTTGTAACCATCCTTTTGCTTCCTTATCATTTGTTGTACTCCTTTCACTGGATATTTATTGACTTGCTTTCTTTTTGTCGAGAATCTATAAGAGACATCAGGAAGTACTTGTAGCAAATCTCCTACTTTGATAGTCCTAAGCGAGAAGAGAGAGTGTGTGCGGTACAATGATTTTGAGTTTCAATATGAGGGGCAAATGAGCATAGGATGTAGTGCTCTACTCAGCAATGCTTGCTCTATTAACATAGTTTTCTTAATAATTTTTTCTACCATGAAAATAGTGATTCTTTAAGGGACACATCCTTTTATGAGAAACCCAATATACATGCTAGTGATTTGGTGTGTAGATTTGATTTATTATTATTGTGGATACTATCTGCAACTAGCCTACCACAAAACATGCATAATGAAATGAGTAGTGTTTGAAGATTTGGTCAATGGTTTATATCAATAAAATTATGTATCAAGGTTTTTTTTGCAATTAACTATTTTTTATTAGTCACTGTTTTTGTAATGTGGTAATTCCTTTTTTTTCTCCATTGATAATATGTGATTTTTTCTTTTTGTAATGGTGGTCTTTGATTACATGTTCATTTATATGGATATTGATAGGTGAAAAGTCTTCTAGGAACAAGTGTTGAATGGGTTTACTACATTTTGCAAGCTTTTAATTTTGGTGATCTTGTTTGATATCAAGAACTTTGCCATATTCATATGATAGCAATTAATGCACAACTAGCTCTTGTAGAGAATGAGAAAAAAATGCTAGAAAAAATTAATATCTTGTGTTTGACGGAGATCATATTTAGGTATGATTAAGATATTTTCTTGAAAAATATTTAGGTGATATTGAGCACATCTCTGAAAAACTGAGGTTTTAAAAAATTGGAAATACAGTGGGATAAAATATTTATAAAATGCCACAAGTTGTTATTCAACTTTCATAAAATCATGATTTTTTCCATGTGTTTGAGTTGGCAACCCTTCATTTTATTTTGTATCCAACCTTTAGAAGATCGAACAATCCCATTGAGGGTCATTGTTGAACATACCAAATTATCAGTAGAAGATGTTGAATATCTTCTCATGAAGATCCTTTCTATAAATTGTGACCCTTTGGGACTTGATGCTAGTTGTGGTAGTTGGATTAATTTTTTTAGTTTTGTTGTGGTTTTGATTGTATAGTAGTGGTGAGATTATGTAGATATATCTACCAATGTTAGAATTTTGTTTCATGTTTCATCTAATAAATTCTTGGTTTCCCCAACAATGCTAAGTAAAAGGGCTAGATTAATAGCCAAGTTCAACTTAAAATTAAAATCAGGTTGCTCATTTGAAGTTACCTCCAATCCAAAGTTTTGAGTTTAGTTTGTTAATTGTTTGCATGCCTTTGTATAATTACCACATTGTGTCTTGAAGGTCTCCCCTCTTCAAATAGTGAATATTCCATATGCTTTCAGTGAGATAATTTATTAGAAGGAATTTTTTTTTATGTTTCAACCAATAAATCCTTGGTTTCCCCAGCAACGATGAGAGCAAGGGCTAGATGATAGCCAAGTTCAACATGAAAGCAAGTTGCTAATTTGGTGTAAGGGCACCATATTGGCTCACTTTACAAACAAGGTCTTGAGTTTATCTTAGGTTGATTTTGGTGTGTTGAGTCTTTCTAAACATTAAATAAGGTCATTATAGACCATATGTGATATATTGGGAGTCATGTGAGTTCATTTTTGTCTTAGTTTGCAATATTGTAAAAATGTTGTCAAGAAGAGTTGCAAAAAGATGCAAAAATTGCAAGAGTTAGGTATATGAAGGGTCAATTAGTTAAAGAGTCAGTTGTAGCATTTTTTTCTGGTGTAATAATTTGATACATGCTTATAGAACATCGAGGAAGAGGTTGGATGATTTTATACAATGAAAATCAATAAGAAAACCCTGTTTTATGTTGTAAATTATGTGTTTTTTACTGGTAAAAAACTATTACAGACCACTGTATGGATCGTACAATATGTTTCTTGATCTAATTTGCATTGTATTTGTTAGATATATGAGGTAACAAAATATTGGATTTGGTTTCATTCAATTCCATTAGATTTTGAGTAAGATATTACAAGTTTTTGTCAAACTAGTTATAACCCTGATTTAGGGTCACAATAAGCCTTCTAAAATGTATTACTCTATTTTTCACCATTAAAAAATCTTAAAAATTGGAGTACAGTAGGATATATATGTATTCTAAAAGACTTCTATGCTACAAGATCAAAGGATGAGGTTTTGGTCAAATAGAACAATGCCCTAGGCTGTCAAAAAGTGTTTTGTGAGAAAATAAGGAGCATGGAAGTTAGTGGGGAAAACATAAGTAGGTCATATTAGGAATTTTTGAATTGATAGTAAAGATATTTGAGTTTGAAACCTAAAGAACCAATAAATCCTCATGAGCACAAGCCTAATTAGGCCTATTAAGAAACTAAGATAGTCACCTTTTGTGTCTTTTTTTTCAAAGAACCCTTAACTAAATTTATGATATGCCTTAGTAGGCCCAAAAAGGTATCTAAATATGCTTTCATAGTCGCAATTCATGGAATTCCTTGAATGTTGTGAATTATAGTTCCTAGTTGAAGGGCTACATGGAATGAAGATTGTTTGTGTGGAAGGGACTCATAGAAAGAATTCATCAATCCTTGTGTGGTCCAATTATTTTTTCCATGTCATTTTAACTCTATGAAAGACTTTCCAAGAGTTGGTTAAGCCTCTTTGAACCATGGAACCCTTTTGGTGCTTGTGATCCTTGAATGTGCAAATGGGTAATTTGGGGCAGTTCAAAAGGTCTGTATTTTTGTGTAGTCTAAACTATTGGGGTCATTAGTGGTTTACTTGCATTATTTCCACAAACCTAAAGTGATTTTAATGCTTGGTGAAGAATTTGGAGAGTTAATACCCATTTGGTGATTTGTAACCATGTTGAGCCATATTCAAAGGAAGTAGTCTCATGATGAAGAACCCATTATTGTGAAATGTGCCTCCAGTTTAATAAAGTGAATCCATGCTCTACATCATAATTTGAAGTTGTTTCCATTCCAATATTTTGAGTTTAGTTTGTTTATATGGCTTTATACGAATACCACATTGTGTTGTGTGTGGATTTGGTTTCAAAGCTCTGCTTCTTTTGTTTGTAGTGGTGACATAACTCTAAAATTTGACTATTTGTGCATAATAGGTTAGTGTAAAATTGACAACCTTGAAGGGTTTAGAGGCTTGATTGATGCAGGGGCATCTAGAAGCATTCAAAAAATTGAGGCAGATGACAGTGAACTGATGCAATGAAGTTATGTGTGTTGGCTAGATCAGTATGTTGATGATCAAAGGTTGTGGATTAAAGGGTTTGTTGTCAAGTATCTCTAGTGTTTATACGTTAAGTTTCAGAGATCCACATGAAGATCGGATTGAGTTATGGGTATTTGAGTTCTAACAATTGTTTAGTTGTTCTAGTCGAAGTTCTTGAAGGAAGATGATGTGATTATGGCAACTGGAGTTGTTGCGGATGTTTCTATGGTGATTCGTGATGCCCGTGGATGTTTCTAAATTGTGCGTTGTTGGTCCACATCAATCATTGTGCCCATGAATTGTTATTTTCTTTTGTGATTTCATATTTTTCTATGTTCTTGTCCGACATGGTGTTGTAGCATGTTGTGGATCTTCGAGGATTAGTTTTTGAAGATGTTTCATATTCGAGGATGTTGATTTGTGTCCTTGCTTTGTTTTGGCCGACATTGGTTGGTTCACATTTTAAATTGTTTATTATTTGAGACCGACATATTTGAGTTTACACATTATCTTACTAGTCATTGTAATTGGGCTGACTTATTAAGGGTTAAATGATGCACGGATGATATAAATAGAAGAGAGAGGATTTGTTATGACAAATACAAGAGAGATGGATCAATAAGGTGCTCGATAATGTGAAGTATGAAGCACAGTGATGGATTTTTTTAATCCACAAGGATCTCAGAGTAAAGGGAGTGAGGAGTAGGAAAAGGAGTCGATGGAAATTTGTTGTGAAGAGTGTTATTATTTGAGTTATTTGTAAACCTTGGGTTGTGGTCTAGAATTTTTTAAGCCTGAGAGGCATATGTAATGTGTTTTTGAAATTATAATATAATGAGGAATGAGCTTTGAAGGCTATGTTTTTCCCTGTTAGGGTTTTCCCAGGATATATCTTGTGTCTAGTGTTCATGAATATCTTTTATCTTTCTATGGATTAGTTGTTAATTTTTGTTGCATATCTATTGTGATCATTGAGTTAGTTGTTTAGGCTGCAAGGTTGGATAGTCCTTAATTGGATCCTCCTACCTTGACTACATCAAATGGTATCAGGGTTACAAGTCTATAAACATTCGAGTTTGGTTGTTTGTCTAATTTGTTTCAATGGGGAAGATTAGGAAAAGGATGAAGAAGCAAAATGAAACCCTAATATTCAAAAGGGATACTTTGGAGGAAGAATTGTGTGAAATCAAGAAGTGTAATTCATAATTGAGGGAGAGAAATGAAGAACTAGAAGTAGAGTTGGATATGTTTGAGGATGTTGAAAAGAAATTGGCAAGAGTGGAAAAGAGGAACAAAGATCTGGAGGAAAATTTGAAAGAGCTAAACAAGGAGAACAATTTGTAGAAGAAGGAAATATCTGGCTTGAAGGAACATGTTAATCAGTTGGAGTAGCCACTTATAGCATACCAGAAGGAGAATGAGAATCTGAGATCTAAACCCTAACTTTGTGATGTTTCTTGTGATACTAATGATTTGTGTGATGTTGTAGAAGTTTGTTTAGAAGGTGAAGTTGAAGATAACAATGTAATGAAGCCTATGATTGTTGGTGATGGTATTTGATTCAAAATCATGCAAAGAATGGATATGAATGGAAAGGATTGGGAAAGCATCAACAAGGAATTACAGAACCTATTGATTCAGTAATGAGATCCAAAAGTGAAGGCCCTAGATATGACAGAGGTAAGGATATTGTTACAAGTTCAAATAATTTGAATCAGGGAAGAAATAGTATGTATTGTTCACATTGTAATAGGCATGGACATGAAAAGGAATTGTGTTGGGATTATATCCTTGTAAGTTATGTGGATTAATGAATCATTGTGAAAGGATGTGTTGGGATAAAACGAGAAGGAGAAATCCTATGACAAAATGTAAGCAAATGAATTATGGATGGATTGATGGAGCAAAGTGGAAACATGTTACCTATATGCTTAGAAGATTGTACAGATAGAAGAACTCATATGTTGGAGGAAAAGAGGGGTCAAGATGCAGAGAAATAAGACCTTATGTAGAGCTTAGAGGAAGAGGTGATAGAAGTCATAATGTTTATCACAATGAAGGTTACTAGAGGAGTGAAAGAGGAATTGCTAGAGGAAGAACCTGTTTTCAAGTTTGGAGGCAAAAAGAATCAAGCACTAAAGGTCATGAAGAACCTAATATTAGAGAAGCTAATGAAGGAGAAGCAGTAAAAGATGCAAAGATAGTTTGTGTAGATGAGGAAGAGCCTATTGATATAGAATTAGTTTGTGCAAGAGAACGAAAACCTTTGGAGGTATCATATTTCATAAAACCAGAAGAAGGTGAAGCATTGATCTTAAGGAGAATTTTTTTGTACAAGAGAAAATTAAAAGTGAATGAAGGAATAGAAACAAATAATGATCTTGAGGAAACTTGTGGGGAAGGCTTGCTCAGACCGTCGACCAGTGAGGCAGTGCAAGGATTGCAAGTCAATCGCTGAACCTTGGCCATGACAAGATGAAGAACCAAAGGAAACTTGTAGGGTGGGATTGCTTAGACTGTCGACCATTGAGGCAACGCAAGGCCTACAAGTAGAACACCTACCCAAATTCAAAGAGTAACTTGAGGCATTTTTGCAAGGTGGAATTGAATAGAATGTCAATCTTGAGGTTGTTGCAAGTAGCTGTGAATAGATTGCCAAACCAATTCGGAGACAAAATTAAATTTGATACAATACAGATCAAAGTGAAGAGGCTCACTTTTCAAATAACCCCAAGAGTCTAATGCATGGGCATCTAGAATCATTCAGAAAATTGAGGCAATTAACAGTGAAGTGATGCAATGAAGTTCTATGTGTTGGCTAGATTAGTATGTTGACGATCAGAGGTTGTGGATTAAAGGGTTTTTTGTTGAGTATCTCTAGTGTTTTCAAGTTAAGTTTTAGAGATCCGCATGAATATTGGATCGAGTTATGGGTATCTGACTTTTGAAAGTTGTTCAGTTGTTCTAGTTGAAGTTCCTGAAGGAAGATGATGTGATTCTGGCAACTGGAGTTGTTACAGACATTTCTGTGGTGATTCATGATGCTTGTGGATGTTTCTAAATCATGTTTTGTTGTTCCACATCAATCGTTGTGCTCACGAATTGTTATTTTCTTTTGTGATTTCTTATCTTTCCATGTTCTTGGTTGGCAACGTGTTGTAGCATGTTGTGGATCTTTGAGGATTAACTTTTGAAGATGTTTCATGTTCAAGGATGTTGTTTTTGGTCCTTACTTTTTTGTGGCCAACATTGGTTGGTTCGCATTGTAATTTTTTTATTATTTGAGCCGACCTATTTGAGTTTATAGGTTATCTTACTAGTCATTGTAATTGGGCCAAATTGTTAAGGGTTAAATGATGCGCAGATGATATAAATACAAGAGAGAGGATTTGTTATGATAGACAAAAGAGAGATGGATTAGTAAGGTGCTTGATAATGTGAAGTATGAAGCATGATGATGAAGTGTTTTGATCCAGAAGGATCTCAAAGCAGAGGGAGTGAGGAGCGGGAAAAGGAGTCGATGGAAGTTTCTTGTGAAGAGTGTTATTATTTGAGTTATTTGTAATCCCTGGGTTGTGGTCTAGAATCTGTTAAGCCTTAGAGGAATATGTAATGTGTTTTTGAAATTATAATATAATGAGGAATGAGCTTTGAAGGTTGGGTTTTTCCCTGTTAGGGTTTTCCCAGGATATATCTTGTGTCTAGTGTTCATGAATATCTTTTTATCTTTCTATGGATTAGCTATTAATTTTTGTTGCATATCTATTGTGATCATGGAGTTAGTTGTTTAGGCTACAAGGCTGGACAGTCCTTAATTGGATCCTTCTACCTTGACTACATCATTGATTGAGAGAGATACATGGATATTTGGATCTCATTGTTGATGAGATGCTTCCACTTAACCATGAAATTTTGTACCATCTGTAGGTATGCAAAAATTTCCCTACTTACATTCATTCAAGAGGCTAGATCACTTATCTTTTGTCATATGGTTGGATTAATGTGGCATACAATGTTAATGTGGGCTATAGTTTTTTTTAATATGTTTAGGTTATGCATAGTTTACAATGACTAGAGGGTTAAAAGGGGCATGTAAGTTAAAACAACCATCATTAACAATCATTCTTTATACTATTTTATATTTATTCATTATTCCTAAAATTCTTAAACATACAGACTAGGAAGAGAACTCTATTCAATAAATGAGTATGTACTACATATATTGTTGTATCCAAGCCTTATGATCTTGGATATATCTAGGAAGGCCCAAGAAAGGATTCGCATGTATATAAGTAGTTGATTCAATGTCTGAGAAGTTTTGGAAGAATAACAACACAGGACTTGTACGTGTAACAATAAATAACAATGCACTAGTTTCAATAAGAGATGCATGGACATGGATATAGACATAGATGTGCTTTTTTGTAATGCCCCCTTCCCCCATAATAGGATAAAACACATGCATAAGTTATAAGAGGATATTTTCATTACTTAAGAAGTGGTATAGACCCATTGGCACTTGTTACTATATTCCAAAATGTTTATATTTATAGATTCATTTTGTTAATTACATTGATAGAATCGCATGTTATAAAACTTGTTCTCACTATTCTTTTGAAAATGGAGTTCCATATCATCAAGATTTTTTAGAAAGTCAAATTCTATAAAAATTGTATTCACTATTTTTCTACAATTGGAGTTCCATATCATCAAGATTCTTTAGAAAGTCAAATGCTATAAAAATTGTATTCACCATTCTTCCACAATTGGAGTTACATATCATCAAGATTCTTTAGATAGTCAAGATAATTGTATTAAATACTACCAACTAAAATCTTAGAATAACATCTCACCATGGTAGTACTTGAGATTCAATTCATAATTCATATGCCAAAATTTTCAAAGAGGTATTTTTATCTCATTTTTTCTCGACTATCTCATATATTTGATTGTAATTTTTTTTGTAGGGTACTAGTTCTTCTTTCATGATGATGTCTCTAATTTGTTTTATTAGTGTACCTATGCAATCATAGATGTTGCCTAATATTTTGGTTTATCCTTGTCACGAGGAAAAAATGAGGGCATATATTGAACCCAATAGTCTTTGTAAGCCCACCAATCACCATCAACTGAAATTGCTTGGGGAGAACCTAAGTTGCAATTTTAGGTTTGAGTATCCAATATTTATAACTGACTAAAAAATGAAATATTTCATAATTTGTATAAAAGAAAGTACTCATAAATTCATAATTCATTGATTTGTCAAATCAAAATGTCAATACAAAATGAAAATTACAATCAATATTTTTAAATTTTAATATTGTTCTTTATCGAGAGCATCGAGAATAATGCTTGATTTGCTTGAATCACAATTAGTTTTATTGCCACTCCCACTAGCCATGTGATGTGTAAAATCTTCCTCATCTAAATAGACTATGGCAAGTTGTTGAATGGAAGAATCTAAGTTAGCACACTCAAGTTAAATTCCAATTCCATGTGACCCTTTCATTGTAAGCAAGTGTCTTATGTGACAAGAAATGCAAGTTGGAGTGTACATAATCCAAATCCTTAGGTTTTTGTTTGTAGTTAATCTATTGCACTTAATTGAGTGGATAACAGGCTATGTTCTCCCATTCTATTTAGTTGAAGAAAAACTCAAAACTTGCTGAAATTGCATGCAAATTCAATACAACATTTGTAATTATAGAACATAAATTATAAATTATAGTAGCTCATTTACTAGCTCATTAGCTAGAGGTTCCAGATCTAAGTATGATTTGAATCCAACTTGGCATTTAGATCAATGTGGCTAGGGAATCATCCAAGGGGTGGAAAAATCATTGTGGATTTGTTTGGACAAACCTACACAAACTTTGAGAATAATCTAGCTAAATAAAAACAAATCCAAGACAAATTTTCTCACAAAAAAATTTGTGTTGAATGAACGCAAGCATTCCCATTTGAATTGAAAATGTCAATGACATGATTCATTTCTTTTGCTTGTCCAAATGAATATGACATGATTTATAACCTAGTTTGACCTTTCACATACATGACAAAAGGATTCAATATATTTAAATACCTTTAACATAGAATGTGAGAATATTTTTTGAATGTGGTCGTGTACCCAACAACCACCTTTTCATCTCTATATGGTGCCCACTCTTTTCAATAAATAAAGTGTGTGTATTGTATTCTTTTGAAAAATGTCTTTGTGGGGCCAGTCTTCTTGGGTTTTGTTATAGCCTTTATTTTTTTCAACCATGAAGTTCATGCCATCATAAATTCTATCCAAACACATTCAATTCATATTAGCATACCTAACTATACTAATGATGGTCTTAGTGAAACTCAAACATATTTCATAGATCAAGCTAAAAAGGAGCAGTTATAATTAGTGGGTTGTGGTGCTAATATTGGCAGAAGTTTGTGCCTAATTAAAGCCTCCAGTTTATTGTTAGACTTCATTTTCACTATGGTAGGTACATTTATCATATCAATGTGATTTCACCTTTAGTAGGGCTTTGAAATGAATTTCCATTATTCATTAGAAACTTGTGTCTTTTCCATAACATTCAAACTTTCAAACAAAGGTAGGTTGTGGGTTCTTAGTTGACATTCAGTCCTTTTGAAAATCTTAGTTGATTCACCACATTAAGTTGTTTGCAATTCAGTTATATATTCCCAAAGTTTACAAGCAAATAAATATCAGCACAACTAGGACATTCATAGTGAGTATATCTTCATTGCAAAAGTATGATTTTAATGGAAATAAGTGATAGGTTATTGTTTCCCCTTCCCTTCATTCAAATATTTTCAAGGTCCATGGTTTTATTTTTTCCAAAGGAGATTGTGATGGTGGCAAGGCATTATGAAGCTTGCTAAGATGATGAAGAATAGATTGTTTGAAATACACTAGTGATAAGAGCTAGGCTTTGATGCAAAATCAACAAAAGAAATATTTTAGATTCAGGCATCAAGGTGAATTGTTAGAGATTTTGATTGTTTCAAAGGATTCACCATAATGCCTTGGGTAGCAATGACGCTATAAATCCAAACCAACAAATTTTTGCAAAAATAAAAATTTTCCACAGTTTTTAATGTCTAAATTCATGATAATGCTACTTCTCTTTGTGTAGTTGATAGAATGAATGGCTTCTTGAGTAATGATGACCTCATCTAGAATTGACCAACCTAAAACAAACCCACTTTGTTCCTTTGCTATAATATTTGGAAGAATGAGTTCTAATTTATTTTTCATTGCATTTGAGATGATTTTGTACATGATTTCATGAATGAAGCTTGTAGGGCCCCTTTCTACCCTCGAATATAATATTATTCCAGTTCATCAAAAGTTTTCCCTATTTAAAATGATGGAAATGGCTCACATCTCTCAGAAAAATTTCTCTTGCAACAATCCTGGAGATGAATTTAGATGCAGTGTGGCAATCCGAACATACTTGAAGGTTTTTAACAACTCTAATAGTTGTACCAGGGGCCATGTTTAACAAACCAAATGCAATTTCTAACTTTTCACTATGGTGGTAGATAAATGATTCTTTAAACCATGCTACCTTCATTTGCCAAGCCAATTTCTCCTACATTGCATAGCTTTACCATGTTTGTGGATGTGATCTATCTCCTACACAAAAAACATGTACCAATTTATGGCCTTCAATCCAACTACATCCAAGTATCTTTTTAATTCCTCTATCTTTCATCAATCTCTTTACTATTTGATCCTCATATAGATGTTTTAGACAACATAAGTTGCAACATTTTTAGGATCCAACTAAAAAAGAAATGTTGTTGGAAATACTCAGCCTATATTCATATATGATCCACATGTACCACAGATTTAACTAGCATCTTATTAATAATGTTTAGGGTGTTCTCAATATAGCCAGCATGGGCACGAAGGTCAACCATGCACACCTAATGATCAACTATATATGTAAATTGTAATGCAATAAGGGTTACTGGCGTGTGAAGTATGTGCAGCCCTCATCCACTAAACCTACATGATTGCATGCACCTAGAACCCAAGCAAAGATTATAGCTTATTAGGATGTGTTCCAGAGTACTTCATTAATTGAAAGATTTTGAGAGGTTCCTTGCAAAATCCATTTTGTGCACATTCTGCAATCAATCATTTCATTCCATGAGATGACATCTCTTTGAGGCATTCTGTCAAACAATTCAAGTGTTTTGTCTATGATTCCACATCTTGCATATATGTCTACCAGAGCATATCCAACTATAACATCTAGGTATCTTTTTAATTCCTCTATCTTTCATCAATATCTTTACTATTTGAACCTTGTACAAATGTTTTAGAGAACATAAGTTGCAGCATTTTTAGGATCCAACTAAAAAAAAGTGTTGTTGGAAATACTCAGCCTATATTCACTATTGGCCTAACATTACTACATCGGGGGAACTCTCCTCATAGATCCACCAGTAGATCGATGAAAGCATATCGGAAACACTAGAACATATCGGCAGAAGATAACACAACATCCCACTGATGGGGCGATAGCATGCTTAACCATGATAGCAATATAATAATCAAGTTAGTTAATTGGTCAGCTAGGTTTGTTGATTTTTTTTTTTGATGGATTTTTGGATGCTCAACTACTATGCAAGCTCTTTGATATTATGACAATGATTTGATTCAAATATTCATAAATGGATCAAAGACTTTTTCAAAATGGTCCTTGAATTTTTGGAAGGAATGATGGATTTATAGATTTAGAGGTGAAAATATGAATGGTTGATCAACCATGCACACCTAATGATCAACTATATATGTAAATTGTAATGCAATAAGGGTTACTGATGTGTGAAGTATGTGCAACCCTCGTCCACTAAACCTGCATGACTGCATGCACCTAGAACCCAAGCAAAGCTTACAATGTTAGGGTGTATTCCAAAGTGCTTCATTAATTCAAATATTTTGAGAGGTTCCTTGCATGAGGTTTTTAGTCCCCATTTCAATTTAAGTCCTTTGTAAAAGTATTTCATTGCATGTTTTTTTTTTCTATACTATGTCAAAACCCTTTAGTCAAAACTTGTAAATATTGTGAGTTGTAAAAAAAATAATTTGTTTTTGCATAAGAGTTTCCCCTTCTCAATTTTTTTTAATGAGTTTTCCAACACTGTCAAAGGAAATTATTACTGTCCATTGGACAAGCCATATAAAAATTCTTCAGATAGAAAGAAGTGATATTTTTTAATGCTAGCAGCCCCCTAATGGTTTTAGTCCTTGTTTGGCCTCCCCCTTGGTGCATTGTCTTAATCTTTGTAGTCATTTTTTGTTCATTCTTAGCATAATTCTTGAAATTCCTAGTTCCTTACTGTTTTATGTTCATATCATTTTTTTTTCTTTTCAATTTGTAACCTACTTTATCTTAACCTATTGTAGATTACAACATGCATCCAACAAGGAACAAATAAAATATCATTGCAAGCATATGACCCTCGATCTTTTGTTCTAGTTGTAATAATTTTGTGTCGTCAAATAGTATCATTGAAAGCTATGGAGGATCACAAAGGATAAAATGTGGTTGTTAGAAGCTCTTTGTTTCACATGGGCATAGTTGTATAATCCAGAGAAATGATAGTTGAAGGCATTGTTCTAGTTTTATCATAAGTGCATTTCCTCCCAGATAAACATTTAGATAGATTTTGAATGTTCCTTATCAAGTATAATTGTATCAAGTGGTAGTTTTGTTGATGTTGTACCTTTTAGTCTTATCACCATTGAATCCATTAGTGAGCAACTTCATAGTCATATTGCAAATTAGTGTTCTACCATAGTCACTATAATGGGAAATCTCACAGAACCATTGAAACAAGTAAAGGATGCCATATTGTAAAAATATAAATGTGCTCATTATTAGATCTTGGCTATATTTTCATTTTAATAACTATATTTTCATTTTAATAAACATATTCTAAAACCCTCATTGAAATCTTATTTTTCAGGTTGCAGCTCATCAAATTGGACAGGTGAACATGCACTCTTTACTTTCATCTAACCATGACTAGTGGGATTTCTAGATAGGAAGTTTCCATCCTTCTCATTCAAATCCTTCTAATCTTCTCTCAAGGGTTGTTCGGCTAGAAAGGGAGGGAAGGGCTTCTCTGAATCAGGCAATATATGCACCACAAATAATATAGTTTCATGTATTTTCTCCCATTAGTGTTTGTAGCATTTGTATTGTATCTTGGATTTGTCTTCCATGGCAACCAAGAGTGCAGTGAAGGATGTATTTCTTGGATCTTTGTTTATGCAGTTGTATGTTGTTTGTATATTCTTTTTTTTCCATGCAATACAAAAAAAACATTTGAATATCTATGATATTTGAGCTTTATATGCATAAAGTTGTTTGTTGATTGTATGTATTTTTTTCATGTTAATCCAATACAAAAAAAATGTTTGAATATCTATGATATTTGAAGTTTATATGCATAAATTTGTGAGAATTAATTAAGTTGGATTTGATTTATAACTTGAATCATTGATTCACTCAAATAAATGACTAAACCATGACTAAATAAATGACTACTATGACTAAAATAAATGAATACAATGACCAAATAGATAACTACAATGACTAAATATATGACTACAATGATTAAATATATGACTACCATGACTTAAATAATGACTAAATTAATGACTAAATATGTGACTAAATAAATTACTACCATGACTAAATAAATGACTAGTTAACAATAATCAATGACTAAATTAATGACTAAATATATGAATAAATTAATGACTAAATATATGACTAAATAAATCACTACCATGACTAAATAAATGACTAGTTAACAACAATCAATGACTAAATTAATGACAAAATCAATGACCAAATCAATGACTAAACTAGTTTAGTCATAAATTTGGTCGCGTTATAAATGACCAACAATAAACTACTAATGGTCACGTGACCAAAATTAGTCATTTATATGCAATTTTTAGAAGTTTATTTTGTAATATATTGTTGTTTTTGTATTAGTGATCGCTCATATTCCCAAGTTTCGAGAGTCAAAGGTTCCAAACCATCTACCAATCCATCTCATATTCCTTCATGCATGACACCATACACTCCATTTATGATATCCAATTCTTGCATTGACCATGTGTTGGCAGCTACTCTTCATCATAAGGATTCCAAAGGCACTCTATTGTGATTTGTGCACATAGACAAGGTTAATTATGGTATCCACAAGGAAGATCAAATTTCTTCAAGGTTGCATTCAAGTGTATGTATCTTAGCAAAGCAGCTTCTTCAAGCAAGGTATCGTTGGCATGTTATGACAGTGGCCTCTACATCAGGTCCACCAGGTGGTTCAACATGAGGGTAAAATCTTCAAAAAATCAAAAAAATCAAAAATCAAGAAAATAGTAAAAATAAAAATCATCCTCTAGTGAAAACCACTATGATGGTGCTTTGGGCAAGTACCATGATGAAAAATTGGCAAACAAGAATCATGAGTAGAATTGAGTGTCTATATGATCCTTCTCAGACAAAAGCATCTCTTCGTTGTCATGATAAATCTAATGTTTCTTCCATCCATCCAATCCAGATTCATCTAGATATCCCACTTTATCCTGATCTTGACAAAGATTTAGTGTATACTTTAACTCTATTCATGGAAAACTTTTGAAAGGCTCTTTACCATTTTATCTCATGAAGTCCCATAGCCCATATCTAGAATGATAAAATTTTGTTAAACTCTTCATGTATGCATTACCTATCTTGGTTTGTTCATTGATCTATGAAACATTGCTAAACACTTGGGGCGGGTTATTGCACTCTTGTTTTCAAATAACTCTTGATCCATGTCTTTTATCCCACAACGTGACATCGACATCATGATCTAGGTATCATTTACCTCCAACATCTCATCAAAAATCCAAAATACATTTGTAAAATGTTCATCAGAAAATCAAAAAACCATTGCAAAATTCCTATACAGCTAAAATCCAAAAATATTCAAAAATTGTAAAGGAAAAATCTAAAACATCCAAAACACATCAAAAACCCTATAAATGTTGAACATCGAGAATCCACAAACAATACCCTTGTCAAACTATGTCGTATCTGAGCTTGAATGTAGGAAAGGCCATCATTGATGTACCCCCAAGACACCCTAGGTCAATCTTTAGGAGTTTGTCATAATAAACTAGCATCTCTCAACTATTCATCTCTCATTGTCAATAAGTCATGTCAGTCAAACTGCGTGGTCTTTGTGTGTATAACATAGGAAAGGATTATCTTTGATCAACCCCCGACGCCTCTAAGATAGGTCTTTAGGTTAGGCTCTTGGTTGAAACTCAGAAAATCCCTAAACATCCAGATAACTCGTAAAATCCCAAAACATCTAGATAACTCAGAAAATCCCTAAAAACATTCAAATAACTTAGAAAAACACAAAAATTGTATACAAGTGTTACATAAATTGAGAATAGATTGATTCAATGAGGAAGGTTGTTCCAAACTTATTTCAAGCTTTCCTGGTTCTCCAGGTCATCATTCGATGCAAGAGAAGAGCATACTCAACTTTTCCAGATCCACTAATATTTGCAACTTAGATCTCTCAACAAGACTAACAAGAAGCAATCCCACAAGCTCTAATACCATGTAAGAGTTGGTATAGAATAACTCTACACCATGCAAGATTGGTTGAAGATTATAGTCACCCAAGATCTAGGCACTTCATGAAAGCACAAGAGAGATCAATATGCAATGCTCAATATTGCAATGGAGTTGATTATCCAAGAGTTGTTCACTATACAATGAATGAGACCACCTAGTTATATAGCCAAGGTGAGACACAAGATTAAACAGGATTATGAAAAGTGTCTTAATCCTATGACATGTGACAACTTATCACAACTACCTAGGATGTGCATGTGTTATAAGTCAAAAGATAAGATAAGATCTAATGACAACTAACACCTTCTAGAAAGATTCTTTCCTAGGACCCAAGTAAACTTAACATGTAAATAAGTCCCCTAGTAATGAATTAACTAGGTACAAGATTTTATTTACACCAATAAAAAGTACTAGTTGGAAATATTGAAATTGAAGCAAAATAATAGAAGACTACAATTAACCACTTACAAACATAATTAAAAGATAAGAAGAATATTTTATCATCAAAAGAAAAGGAGGTTAATTAACATTGTTGAGAGATTGCAAAATTAGAATTTGCAAGAATCTGAGGGTGTTCATAAGTTGAATGTTGATATCATGCACCTCAACACTCAATTACTAAATGTCCAACTTACGAATAATGATCCTGTAAGGCATATTCAAAGATCAAAAGTGAAATGTTGTTGCACAACTTATAAAAGTCTAAATTACATGAATGGTAAATATTGAAGGTGTCTTTCATTACACTCCTACTGTGTAAATAACAAAAGGTTTTAAGTACATTAATATCGTTTTGCAAAATTTTAGGTTGGAAAACACTAGGTGTTATAAACCCTACAACCCACATACTATTGTAAAACCTTTACACATAACAACCCATTTGGTTATTCACCCCTTTGCTCAATTATATTAGAATGTATGAAATAAAAAAAGAATATGCTATGAAAACACTTGAAAAGAAGCATACCAAAGTGAATGAGATAGACAATGTATTGTATGAAGAGATTGCTCCAACTCTTGAGAATTTGACGAAGGAGCGTGTGGTATGTGCAATGGGAAAATCGCAATGCAAAAGTGGATAAACTCAAAAGGTTTTGTATTGCATGTGAATTTGTGTAGGCAAAGAAAGTGAGAGATGATGCTATAAGTGCAGTTGACCAAATGAATTGAAAAATTCTTGAACATAAGAATTCCATGGAAAAAATACAAGTGGAAATAGATTATAAGGAAAAAGCAATATTAGATGTAAGTACAAAAAAAAAAGATTTGGTTGGGTGGAGATGTGAAACTCTTATCTAAAAAGGTAGACAAGTTTTGTAAAGAACTTGTTCAAAGAAACGTCTACATTGTCTAATCATAAAGACACTCTCAAAGCCCAACAAAAAGGAGTTGCAAGGCATGTTCATAAAAGTATTCAAGACATTCAAAACTCTATCTAATTCAGTATTTACATGTAGAGGGTTTTACAACAGTATGTGGGTTACGTGTTTCATAACACCCAGTGTTTTCCAACATGCAATTATATATAGACAACATGATTGTAATGAAAACCTTTAGTTTTGTAGAAAGTAAGAATGTAATGAAGTTCACCTTCACAATTTATAGCAAATCTTACTTAGACTAAAAATTGCATTTCAATTTCTTCATATGATTGAAAAAAATGTAGAATATAATTGTAGGTTGGAAAAAACAATGTGGTTTGCCATTTAGTCCATTTTGTACATTCAAAGCTAAGTGGTGGAGAGCACAAGGAGGAGTTGCAAGTGGGGGATACATAAAAATAACCAAATTGAGCTGAGGGGTGACTAACCAATTGGGTTGTTACCTGTAGAGGGTTGCACAACACTATGTGGGTTGTAGGTTTCATAATACCCAGTGTTTTCCAATTTCATTGCATTATTACTATCTACAAAACAAAAGGTTCCCAAGACATTCACAAAATAGACCAAATTAAGGTGAGGGGTGACTAACCAATTGGGTTGTTACTTGTAAAGGGTTTTAAAACATAATGTGGGTTGTAGGTTTCATAACACGCTATATTTTGCAACCTTAAATTTTACAAAACAGTATGAATGTCTTGAGAATCTTTTGTTATTTAGACAATATGAATGTAATGAAAGGCACCATCGAGATTTATAACAAGTATTAGGTAGAGTAAAAATTGTGTTTCAATTTATTCATATGATCCAAATATACATGCACAATATAATAGTAGGTTGGAAAACAAAGTGGGTGGTGAGTGCATGATTTATGAAACTTCCAACCCACATAATGTTGTAAAACCCTCTACACATTGAAACAAAATGAAAACCCCTTTTTGCAATGAAAACCCTTGGAAACCCGTCAATGAATGCCCCTTTTCACAATGAATACTTGTTCCATTTTTCACAGTCCCTAGGCAAGATGGCAAAACAACATATATTTAGGGTAGATATACACACTTGCTAGCTAGCTACCTACACCTCTCACATGTGTTTGGTAGGGAGAATGGTCGTTATTCTTTGGCCTCTGAATGCTTGCAACTCCCTTTTGCGCTCCCCAACAACCTTCAAAATGCGAATGTCAAAAATAGTGACGTTATGGGCTTTATGTGGTTTTATAAATATATCATTTAATTGCAAAACCCACATTGTGTTTTCCAACTTGGTTATATATTTTGCATGGTTCTTGGTTTTTCTACACATTATTCCACAACTATCTCAATTGTGGAAAATAAATATCAGTCTTATTTCCACAACAGGGTGTCAATTATTTCATTCGACTTCCTCAAAAAGTTCTAACGTGAACATTAAAGTAGTAAAATTTAGAAGCCCTCAACAAAAAAGCACATAAAGAACTCTACATTTCAAATGAAAACCCCTTTTTGTAAGGAAAACCCTTGCAAACTCGTCAATAAATACCCCTTTTCGCAACAAATACTCATTAAATTCTTCACAGACCCTAGGCATAAGGGCAAACGACATATATTATTGCTAGGTATGCATACATGCTAGCTAGCTGCTCGTGCCTATCAAATGTGTTTTGGTAGGGAAAGTGGTCACTCCTCTTCATCCTTTGAACGCCTACAACTCCCTTTGGAGCTCCCCAACAACCTCAAAAATGTGAATGTCGAAAATGGCAACATTTTGGGCTTTTTGTGCTTTCCAATTTGAGATTTCTAAAGCCTATCGACGCTATCACATTTTTCTCGAGACGGTTGATGTGATGACATGCACCTAAACGTCCATCAATATCTGTCTATCAATCTTATCTCGCAATGATGTGATCGTATAGAAGATGAGGTGTTAAGTTATCATGTCTAAGACATGTCGTTTTCTCGGGAGATAAGCTTCTCCCACATGAGTGAGGCTTCCATCATAACCTTCATGATAACAAAGCTCAGCCCTTCACCACTAACAAAGCCCGAGGACTTCGGTTCAATGGTAGACAACAATAGCTTACACGTCATATCATCTGAAAGATAATGTAGCGTATGCTTGCCACGTCTGACAAAATCGAGAAGCTTCAGCACGGCATGAGGCTGTGCATGAAATTGATGGGAAAATGACAAAATGCAATTGATGACCAACCAAAAGTCAAGAGCGTAATGAAATGAAATGAAATGAAATATTTTAATGACGTCCACGAGGCCAAAGAAGCCTATGGGACCCAAGATCAGCACCGGAACAACTCACAGCACAGCCCTAGACACAATGGAGGTGTCGTTCGAGATCAGCCCTTCGAGAGTGAATTTTGATGATGAAGTTTGCAATTTTGTCGAGTCTTGAATCTTCAAACAAGGTATTTAAATTGTCAACCTGCACCGCATCCCCATAGCTGGCCCGGATGTCTTTATAAGCTGAGCATTCTATGATAAAGTGCCATTCTGTCTCCACCATACCTTCGTTACAAAAGCGGCATATTCTATTTTCCCACTCTTCTTTAGGAACCTCCCACCTACCCGTTTCACACCTAAGATGGTGTGAACTAGTCCGCAATTGGGCTATCAACATTTTTGCTTTCCATTTGATATTCGCTCCTATATAAGCCTTTTCTTCATGGTCCCTTGTGGGATTGAATTCTTTGATATAATAATCCTTTTTACGCCCTGTTTTTTTCGTCCATATACCATATTTAAATTTTTCTCTCACATAATTTTTTATTTCTCCATTTGTGTTTGGACACTCATGCATCACAATATCCCATTTCTTCATCCACTTGATATTAAGTTTCATCCATGTGTTCTTTCTTCTAGTTAGCTCCTCTTTCATAATTAGCTTAGGCCATCTATGATCCTCCATATTCTGGACCTTCTTTAAGTAGCTTAATAACCGGGTCATCGCTGAGGCCTCCAGAGGAAAAGTACCGGTCTCAGCCAATAAAATTTCATAAGGCACTGCAGTCTTAAGCTTGAGGCTGCATATAATTAGATGTTTTTGTATCCTTTCCACTTGTCTCCATTTCTGATCTGACATGCTGCTGCCCCAGATTTCACACCCATAGAGAATTACCGGAGTAACAAGAAGACCAAAAAGCGTTCTTTTAGTTTTCCAATCCCATAATTCGGCATTTCTACATCTATTTTGCAAAGAGTACAACGCTTTCCAGCCTCCTTGAATTCTTTTTGCTCTACATGTTTCCCAACTAAGCTTGTTGTGAAAATCAAGCCCAAGGTACTTATACTCGTCCACTATTTCCAGTGGCTTGCCTTCAAAGATAAATTCAATCTGCTATTTTTTTCTTCGCAGTGAGAAGATCATTATTTTGGTTTTTGAAGTGTTCACTTGCATCCCGACCTCTTGACAAAACGTTTCAAGGGCCTTCAAATGTTTTCTCAAATCATGTGCAGTTTTAGCAATTAATATGAGGTCATCGGCATATAACAGTAATTTTATTACAAAGTTGGCCAAAAGGATGCCTTCCCCACCAACCTTGTCAATCCATTCTTCCAGCTTATCAATGTAAAGCCCAAATAGCGTTGGGGAGAGCGGGCAGCCTTGTTTGACACCAATGTCACTGCCAAAGCATTCTGACATACCATCATTGGTTCTGATTTTAGCTTTGACCTGCTCGTAGAGCCTATGAGCAGCCGCCCTAAGCTCATGCGGAACTCCCAAATCCTCCATTCTCTTCCATAGCTTGTTCCGAGGGACCGTGTCAAAGGCTTTTTTAAAATCAACAAAGCAGCAATAGGCTTCGTCTCCTTGAATGTCCCAAATTTTTTCAATCAAAAATCTAAGGGTAACCCCATGATCAATAGTGGAGTGCTTGGGCCTAAAACCAGCTTGACCTTTTGCTCTTTTCCCCTCTTTTTCAGCCCAGCTGCTAATCCTGCGTTCAATCATGCTTCCAAAAAGTTTCCCCATAAGAGGGTTAACCATAATAGTTCGGTAGTTTGATGGGTTATTTATGTCACCATTTTTGTGCAAGGGGATAACAACACTAGTGGTCCATCCTTCTGGGAAGCCTTCTTGATTGACCCTGTTGAAAATGCTTTTAATACAAGGTGCAAGGACCTCAACACCCCACTTTAAATGTTCTGCTTGCAGCCCATCAATATCTTGTGCTTTCCCTCCTGCCAACCTTCTTATGCCTTGACTGATATCCTCTACGGTGAAAAGTTCGGTGGCTGCCTTGATTATTGGGGGTCTATGTTTATCCTGCTCACGCTCATAAAGAAGTTTTGCATAGTCTAGCCATTGAGAGCTTGTAATATTATTTTCCATTTGTTTTCTTTTCTGTTGTAGCTCCTTCCAAAATTTTTTGGGGTTGTTCTTTCCAAGGGTAATCAGCTCCAATCTTCTATCCCTTACATACTTTTCCTTTTTACTTCGTATCATCCTTTCATACTCTTTCTTGTTTTCTATTGTCATTCCCCCCTCACGAAGCTTCCTTTTTGTTAACTTGCACTCCTCATCGAACCACGGGTTTGCCGGAAAAGTATTTGTACTGCCTCTCTTGGGTCTAGACCTCTTGCACTCACCCAAAGCTTTGTGCACTAGAGGAATCAAAGTATTCTTGTTTATTGAGTGCATCTTTATGTAAGCTGATTTTTTTTCCAATTCCTGAAAGAAATTTTTGAGGGCAGTCTTGAAGATTTTCTGATTTTCTTGATTCATGAGAATTTTACCCGGTGTGGGTGCTTTGTTCTTGCTGTTAAGAACTTGTTCCCCTTGCTGCTTGATTATGCGAATGTCAAGTTTTGCATATATTGGATTATGGTCCGATTTCAACTCTATTGGACATTTACCAATCACAAACTCCATTATTCTTGCTGTATAATTACGAGATAAAATGACATAATCCACCACACTTTGACCATTATAGGTCTTGCAAGTGATGTTGCCCGATCCCGGCCATGATCTCATACCGTTACATATTACCAAGTTGAATAGACTGCATATTCCTAACAGTTCTGCCCCATAATGAGTAACGTTACATTTATTATCTTGAGAGGTTCGTTCCCATAATTGATGGTTCTCTTCTTCCAGCCATAGCGGATCATCTTTCTCTTTATCTTGGCTTTTCAAGTTAAGAGCTTGGTTGCTAGCTGTCCTAGCATTAAAATCACCTATTAATATGACTTCCCCCGATGTGCTAAACACCGAAATGTCCTTTTTTAGAGATGCAAAGGGGTCCTCACGATCTAGGAAAGATATCTGCGACGTTAGCGACACTCCTTTCCAGTCCAACCACTTATTTTTAATTACCACACTAATTATTTAATCCAAAACTTGGAATTAGCAAGACTTTTCTCTAACTAACATCGTTTGTGGTTGGTCCAAGTGCATAAATTTCCGTCGCCGTCTTTATCTCACATTGATAGTCAAACACGTTGAGTTTGACGGATGGATGAGTTTAGACTTTTTATTATATATCTATAAATAAGAAGTATTTGTCCATGTTGATAGAGATAAAGAGAAATTTATTCAAAACACATAAAAATCATTGAATGGAAAAGCTAATCTTTTATGAAATTTTGGTATGACTATAAATAATTTACCACATGTTTAGATTTTAGGTCTTTTTTTCATTTTCGTGAGAGTTAAGAAATCAATTAATCTGAAAATGACGTGTAACTTCAAAGTGTGATATTTAAATAGGCAAACCCTTCGACTATTCCTTTATTTTTTAATATTTACTATTTTTATTTTACATTTCTTTTGTAAAGATTAACTTTTTCTCTTAAAATAAAAATAAAATAGATATTCAAAAACTAATAAATCACACTAATAAAATAAAAATATTATTTAATATATTATTTTTTGATACGTTTGCTATTTTTGGTTCTTAAGCTTTGTGATTCTTGCTATTAATTAAAACTATATTTTAAAACATTTGTATTGTGGGGATTATAGTAGTTTGGAAATTTATTTGGGAAGTATATATGTATGGAAATTTTAATATAATTATAATGGGGAAATTAATATATTTGTGTCATTTCTCATTTAATTTTAGGTTGATTTTAATAACAATATTATTTTATAATAATACATTGATAAGTGTTATATTTTTATATTGTGTTTGTTTCTTGACCTAATCCTTAATCATCTATATTCATGTTTAGACTAAATTCTATACATTCACTAGTTGTTTTGATTTATTTCTCAATATTACACCCACATTTACACTTCTCTATATTCAATCCTCACCTTGAGATTATTATTTTATCCTCATGGTTCAATTCCATATTATTTAGGACTGATCTTGACATTCAAGAACAAACCTCAAATTCAAATCCTCAAATTCCGATTTCAAAATTCCCCCCCTTTATACTAGTTATTAAATTAGTAAACTTGGTATGTGCTTCTTTGACATGTTTTTATGTTTTGGTATTTAAATGCATTTAATGTGCAATTAATTTGTAATGAGGTTACAAGGTAAAATCATTATCTAAAACACGTTGATGTTGTAAAGGGAATAAGCATATCACTTTGAGTCATCATATAGGTCATCTATATGTCTCTATATGATATTTTTATATCATTTTTTTTTAATTAATTTGACCCACTAAGATAGTTGACCTAGGAGAACATGGTCACCCATCTAGTTGGTAATTTCCTTAAATGTGTTCTTAAACACCACCTTGACACATTAAAATATTAATAAAAGGAAAAAGTGAATACATTTTCAAATGCACATTATATGCAACACAAATCAAATCCATGCAAAAGACCAAGTCCACACAAAAGCTTATATCCAAGACATTCAAGATCAAATTTGTAGTGCTTAGTATCAATCTACCAAATTATGAGAACAACCCAATGTAGATTTTAGTTTTTTACTTTGAACACATATAAGGAGTTCAATTTCCAAGTTGCAATTGATATATAGTCAATGATATATCAACTAAAATAAAAAAATGCTTTAGTTTCTATTATTTTTAAAGTTTAAGATATTGTTACATGATTTATCATAATTCAAAATCAATTTAATTGATTGCCATATTCATTAAACCTAGTTTTAAAGTAAAGGAATAGATTTATTTATTTACATTTTTGTGAACATGACATTTCAACTCCTTTAAGGTTTTACATAGGGTTTTGACCACCTTTCCATCTCTAAATCTTTAGATCTTCAATTTCTAATTATTGTATCTTCATTTCCTTAAGTATTGGCTATAAAAATTGTTTTTTCTTCATTTATTTATTTTGATGGGAATACATTGCATCATATCCCTTTCATGCATATCCACCCACCCTTATTTGTGTATCATTGAGATATCATTTACAATGGAACCTTTTGATTCTTTATTTTATGATTCTCACCATGCCTACATCACAAATTATGAGTTGTATTAACATTTATTGAATATTATCCTTTGGTCATTGATGATATTATCTTCTCTCAATGATATAGATGAGCCCACATGCTTCATATATAAAATTATTGAGCACTTATCTCATTTTTATCCTTTGTGGATCTTATGCAAACATTTTCATCTATGTTTGGAGGTTTCATTTCATTTGCTTTCATGACTCATCATTATCCTACATATTGTGCTACAAGTGATAATGATACCTTATCCCTAACTTTTCATGATACAAGTAGGTGCACAAGATTGTTACCAAAAATTTTCCAAAAAATATTCTAGAGGCAAAATAAAATAATGCACTTATGTTATATAAGAACATAATATGTTTGCATTAGGGTTCAGTCACATGATAAATGTTGTAAAACAAGGTGAAGAAAGCTTGCAATATGAACTTTAATCAATAGTAGTTTCATATCTATATTCAAAAATTGACCCTTAATATGAATGTGATTTCAAAATCAAAACAAGAAAAGAAAACCATAACACATGAGACTAGATTTACTTGGAGAAACCCCTAAGGAAAAAAATCCACCATAGAACGAGAGAGGAAAGTATATTACTAATCCAAGAGAGATTACAACAACAATACACTTATTTGTAAAAATCTATAGAATCCAACAACACCATGTTACCTGCAAAACTAAATGAATAACTCTAGCTCAAGGCCCCAATTTATAGAAGCTTGTGGGGATGAAAACCACCATGGTATCACCAAACAACATGCAATAAAACCACATGGAAAAACCCATGCCTACCTCCTTTCCAACCACCAAATCCACCCAAAATAGCAACTTACATATGGTCTTATAGTTGCATAAGGCATCTATCATGCATGGGAACCTAGGGAAGGAATATGTCATAAATACAATCATAAATGGTGCCATAGTCATCATAGAATCCTATGATAGTTGTCATAGTATCATAGATACTCTTACAACTTATAATGGATATCATAACCCTCCAAAAATAAGAGATTCCAAATGGGATGCCTAGCTATTTTGTCCTTTTCCTAGAAGAAAAATGGTAACTGTAACTTTTTTTTTTACATGAGTTCTTTCACCATCATTGGTTAAACAGTTTTACTTCTTATGTGTAATTTGAAAAATACATTAGGAAAAAAATTAATTAAAGGATTTACAAGGTTGATGTCACCTAAATCCTAACATTCTCCCACTTGACATCATACATTGTAAATTAAACCCATATAATGATCAAGGCATATGGCCTTTCTACACCAAGAAAATTTATTCATGGTTATTGGCTTTGTGAGAGAATCTGCAACATTATCCAAAGTGTCAACTTTTTCAATTAGGACTTATCCATTTTCAACCATTTCTCACAAAAAGTGATATTGAACATCAACATGCTTAGCATGATCATGATACATAGGATTCTTAGCCAAACATATAGCACTCTGACTGTCACATATGACCCTCACTATCCTACAATCAAAACCAATACCAATACCAAGTATTTGTAACCAAACAACCTCCTTAGAAGCATGAGTAGCAGCCATATACTCTACTTTAGTGGTGGATAATGCAACTGTAGGTTGTCTTTTACTCATCCAACTCATTACACCTCCAAACAAAGTAAAAACATAGCCATTAGTGGACCTTTGAATATCTAACTCACCTACCCAATTAGCATAAACAAAACCCTTATATCCAATGACTTATCCACATTATTAGTACCATGATAAACCAAATAATAATAAGAATTATCTCACAAGTACCTAAATGTAAGGAAGCTAAGGTAGTAGAACAACTTCCTACACTAATCTTGAGGGGAGAATAATGCAAAAAATTTACAAATCTTTAATAGTTACAAAAACTTAAACTTAAATATCATGTATACCATGACATAGTGAGTTATGTAGGGAAAACTCTTTTGGGAGAAAAACCCCACACTCCAAAAGCTACCTAATATATTATTCAGTAAATCACAAATATTACAATATACTTGCAAAGCAAGCTTCTCATAGGAGTATCACCACTCAGAGATCAAGAGACAACATGACTGCTATTAGAATCTTAGAGTACAACATTGTCTCTACTGCAGCCATAATACAATGCCCTCACAAAATAGGGTTACATTCTAGGGAAAGGCATGCCAACAAAATATTTTCCATTAGATCTAAAACCTAATAATGAATGGTCTAGATTTACAATATATCATTATTTAATGTATGTCGGCCATATTAGGAGTTTCCTGAAAAAGTTAACATGCGAGCACATTTTTCTCTTTTCTACCATTGTATACATCTATCGATGTAGCTAGGAAATATATATATATATATATATCCTATCGACAATAAATCATATATAATTGCAAGGTTGAGACACATTTTCCCATAAAATCTCCCACTTGTTGAACACCTTGCAAGAGCAACATGAGGGTGTAAACATCATATCTTTAATTGCTAGGGGTCAAAGGGGCCATAGTCTCTGAACACCATTTGAACTTCTTTGTGCTCATAGGATTAGTTAAAGAATGAACAACATTCATCAAAGTCTCTACCTTAACTAGATTCACCCTACCATCTTCGACCATAACTCTAACAAAATGATATTGTACATCATTGTGCTTGGTCCTGGCATGAAATGTTGGGTTCTTGGCTAGACATATTGCACTCTGACTATCGTAATAAATTGTCACTGCACCTTATTTTATTCGAATATCATAACATAGTCTCTTAAGCCAAATGGCTTCTTTACAAGCATGAGTAGCTTCCATATACTAGAGGTCCAAGTGATCCCACAATAGTGGTTTACAATTTTTGGCCAAATTGAACATTGAAATAAATTTTTTTAACTAAATCTTCAGTTTTGGGCACCTATAGCAACTAAACCGTGAGGAATTTGAAGATGATGCAAACTAGAGTTTCATGAAATTTTGTCTATAGATTCTAAATATATATTTTTTAATTTTTTTTAATCAGATTGCACTTCTTTTTCCATCTCCCTCAAAAACTAGTTTTCTCTTCTTTTTTTTTCTTTTTTTTTCAGAAAACAACATTTTTAAAAAGTGATGCTCACCATATATAACACATAACTTTTTTTCCATGAAGGATAAAATTCTATTTCTTTCAAATTTATATTTTTAACTCTGATATCTAGTGCTTCTACTTGGTTAGATAATTTTTTATTGAATATTTTTTCTTTAATCAAGTTTCAAAGTCAAAAAAATTACAATTCAGACATAGCATGACCGTATAATGTGTAACTTTTTTTCTATGTATCAATTTTTTTCATTTTTGTTGGCTCAAGGACTTCAATATCTAGTGCACTCATATTTTTCAAAAAAAAATTTTGACAATCTTCTATTTTTCCACATGTGCAGAACAAAGAGTTTGATTTTTAGTGAAAAACCTACATTGACAAGAAACAAAAAATAAATATAATATTAAAATTAAATTTATTTAAAATTATACTTTTTGGGAATCTTATAATAAGGAATACATACTTACAAAAAATAATTTTTAAATGAATTCATTTGATGCCCCAAAAGGTAAATCAAAAGTTGTTTTTTATCAACATTTTGATAGGTGTAAAGGAGACTTCGTTATAGGTATGATTTAAAACTAGTGGGGTTATATCCAAGGGGGTTTGAGCTAAGGTATTTTGATCAAACCCTCTTCAATTTAAATGCTTTAAATGAAACTTTTAAAGGATTAAATCATTATATTTTCTAAAAATATGTGATTTTAGCAAAAATCAGAATCTCTCTGAAATTGTAAACCAACTTTGTGGGATCACTTTGTGGAAAAAGAAACCATAGCTTGTCTCTTACTCATTCAACTAATTTCACCACCAAATAAATTAAACACATAAGCACTGGTGGATTGTTTTCTATCAACATCACCTGCCCAGTCTGAAATCACATAACGATGAATATCAAGGGAAAAATCATCTTCAGTTATATTACTATGATAACATAAGGAATAATCTGAGGCACCCCACAAATATTTGAATACTCTTTTAACTACATCACAATGAATTCTACCGGGATTATACATATATCTAGAAAGAACTCCCACTGTTTGGGTAATGTCTAGTCTAGTACAAACCATAGCATACATTGAACTTCCAACTACACTATGTTAAGGCACTTTTCTCATGTTTTCCATCTCTGACAGAGATGTTGGAAAATTTGAAATAGATAACTTTGTTCCAATTGAAACAAGAACACATAATGGTCTATAATCCTACATATCAAACCTCTGTAAAATTGAGTTGACATACTTGCTTTTCCCAAGCCATAGCTTTTTGTTCACTCTATCTCTTTTAATTTCCATCCCAAGAATGTGTTTAGATGTGCACCAAGATCTATCATTTCAAATTTAGCAAGAAGTTGAGATTTCAGTTATGAAATTGTACCTTTCCCTCTACCAATAAATAACATATCATCAACATATAATGCAATAAATAGGAAATGATCATCATCAGTTTTATAATAAACAAATATCTAATTTAGAATGCTCAAATACCAAACTCAACACATATGTATCAAATTTCTGGTACCACATCCTAGGACTTTGTTTCAAGCCATACAAATATTTCTTTAATTTGCAAACCAATTTACTTTTACCTTTCACCACGTAGTGCTCTGGATATGTCATATAAATATCCTCCTCCAAGTCACCATGAAGGAAAGCAATTTTCACATCCATTTTCTCAACCTCTAAATCATAAGCAGTAGCAATAGAAAGCAAAAATCTAATGGATGTCATTTTTGCAATAGGAGAAAATATTTCACCATAATCAACACCCTCAACTTGAGAGTAACCCTTCACAACCAACCTTGATTTTTACTTCTCAATACCTCCATCTAAACCAATCTTTTTATTCAACACCCATTTGCAACCAATAGGTTTCTGTCCTTCAGGCAGTGGTACTTTTGGTGTCAACCACTAAGCCCAAGATCACAACTTGCAAATTGAGAGAAGAAATCATGACTATTTCACTAGAGAAAATACTAAGATGAGATAATTTACATAATGTACAATAGTGCCTTATAAAGGCAAGAAATATGTGACAGGTGAGAAACTACCCAAAACAAGAAAAAACCACCTAGATAATTAAATGCACTATTATGCCTAAGTAAACTTAAGCAAGTAAATCCCATTTACCCTAACACCCCCCCTTAAGTGCAACTTAGGGAGAGTTATTATGTAGAATGAAGATGTAATGTGGGTCCTGCCTACACAACCATGCTAGGTACCCATTTATAATGCAAAAAATAAATCTCTCACAATCAAAGAAAAGGAGAAAAACCTTATGGGAAAAAACCCCTCTCCAAAAGAGAGAAAAGAAAACAAAAATGATGCATGGATGGAGGACTCAATAACACCCCCAAGGACTAAATACATCATGTATATACAATCAATGACCCACCATAAGAGGGAAAGAGAGAGACTATGTAGCCCCCCCACAATATGTAATCACCTACAAAAATGGTAAGTGTCTGAAGACAAAACATGATCCAGTGTTGACAAGCAACTTGTCTCCCTTTTGGAAGAAACAAAACTAAGTACAAATGCATGAATTCCTCCCATTCCATATAGGAATTGAAAGAAAGAAGTATGAAGATGTATGATGATGTCTCTAAAATCTACTCATGTTTCTCCTTTTCCATTGAAGATAAAGATGCCACAATCAAATCGGGTACATGCCCAATCAATGAAGAAGGTGACAAATTAGGACTATGCAGAAACCGACGTTGAACAATATCGAAATACCATGATGGTTTTACAATAGTTATGCAATGGTTGTCATCAAAGAGGAGAGATAACCCCTCAAATGTTTCCTCCAAATATGAAATGTGAGATTCTACAAACAAGGATGCAATGTTTGATAGATAGGAATCCCAATCAGGAAGACAATGAGATACTTGTTGTAATGAATCACTATACATGCTCAATGAATTATCAACACAAGATGAATGGTCCTGCTGAACATGAATGATAGGATCCTCAATCAATGACTTTGCATAATGAATCACTGAAGGTGAAGGTACATCAACTATCCCTGATGGAGAAGAAGGAGCATATGATGAACCCTCATCATCTTCATCTAAAGGAGTTGGAGGGACTCTAGAAATAGTGCATGTGCCATTACCCCAATTATCAAAGAGCACCTAAATGTGTTCCACCTCAAGTGCAATCTTGTTGTCTTACACCTAGATCTACATAAGTACATTATAACAAATCATTACCTTACTACAAGTAAGAAATTAGAATCAACTAAATATTCAAAAATAAAGCAAAAATTTCATCCTTCCATTTACTAAAAATAATTTCCATCATAAAAGCATGTCAAATTTGGGTATATCTAAAGGGAATTCTAGGTCAATCCCTTAACAAAACCATATTTCATGAGAATGGATTGCATTAAAAGGGTTTAAAATAATCATGAATACAAGCCCACACAACCTAAGCTCTAGGAAAAACATAAAAAATTTCTTGAAAAGTTTCTTAATGACCATAAAATAGGCATCAAAGATCCTTGATCCCAGCATGAGTTAATCTAGAACTAATTGGAAGGCCTTGAAATATAATACATCAAGAAAAATGAGCAAGTTTTAAACCTAGAATAGTTGATCTAACACTTTGAAACCTATTGTTCCAAGCACTCAAAGAAGATTATAACAACCATATTTGGTTTAAAATACCTATGAGCATAAAACAATATAGAGAGAACCAACAATAGTCGTTGTCAGGTTTGTAGTTGTGAAAAGGTGTATTAGATGGACAAATAACATGATAGATGGACTTGGGCATGGGGTTGAGTGTTTGCACTTAGAGCAAAACCAAGAAGAGAAAGATGGTGTTGAGGAAGGATGTGGAGGAGATCATGGAAATGCATGACAAGGTGATATCTAAGGATCTGGAAGTAGCCAAAATGTTAAAGTAACTTCTCTAATTGTTGCTTGTTCTATTCTCTTTTTTGTCTAGTTTTTGTTTTTGTTTTTCTTCCTTTTAGTTATTGACATTGCATGTTTGTGTATCTTGATGTTGCATATCATACACCTTGTGTGTTTTATTTTGTTCTTATTTTGGTTTGACGTAGGATATTTGACCCTAGGGGATTGACTGCCTACTTGATCTTTGTTATCCTAGACCATCCACATTGGTACACTCAGACCCCTCTTGAATGCCTACTTTAGTGTGAGTTTGAAGCAAGTTCATCCTCTCACTAAACTGGGGGCTAGATATAATGGCATAAAAGAGTCCCCCTTTTTCTTACTCAATTTGGGAATAATTAATGATAAATTGGACTTGATATCGCCTTGATCTAGTGTTGTGATGAGTTTTACACATCCACGTTAGGTTTTGGGGCCTTCAAAGGTAAATAAATATAAATTTTCCCTAATTTAATGTTGTAAAGTGTACTTATTGACACCTTCACATTAAATTTAGTAGGCTTGTCAATTAAGTGGACCTAATCTAGTGTTGTAATGTGTTCTACACATTCACATTGGATATAGGGCCCTTTTTAGCTATATAGACCCAATTTTGCCTTAATTTAATGTTGTAAAGTGTATTTATTTACAATTTCACATTGGATTTTTGGTCCTCTTGTATTTATGACCTTAATATCATCATTAATAGGCCCCTATGACCCCATATTATGCATCCCAAGGAATATTTCAATCAAAAACCTGACAATATCAACATATAACATTAATTTACACACTCCTTGACACTTTAGTAGTCAAAATGGGCCATGTGGGACCCATTCACCACTTTTGGAGAATGAGTCCCATCCAGGTGGAACCCATTCACCATAAATGGCGAATGAGTTCCATTTGGCATATTTTTGAGGCTTTAATCAGGAAAAATTGGGTTTTAAGTTCAAATTTTATGTATGTCAACCTTTGGGATCTAATACATGAGATATTAGATGGATTTCCTATATAAAAAAGCTTTCAAATCATTATTTCATCAAGCCTACATGTTATCAAGTCAAGCAAGCAAGAGTTAAGCATTCCAAGACTTCACAAGAACATCAAGAGAGCATCCAAGGTCATTTTTAAGGCATTCAAGAGTAGAATTCTCCATCAATTTTTGCATCAATTCAAGATCCATCATCATGTCAAGCATATCAAGTATCAATCATGTTATTGAGCTAATGTTGTGATGTAGCATTAAAGATCCAAGATGAAGCATTGTTCTACACCTATTATCAAGATCAAGATCTACATCCTTCATTGCCATTTCATGTTGAGTTGTAGATTTACAAGATGTCATTTAAGGTATCATTTTTCATGTTTCATGTCCTTGTTTCATTGTTTCATCATTTGGTTTAATTACCTAAAAGGGGTTTGACCAAGGAAAACCCATATTCACTAACAATCAACAAGTTTTTCTCCTCTTTACATGTGTGATTGCAGATCTAGGTGTCTTAGAGCTTGAAGGATCATTGAAGATTAGGTTGCAAGGGTGGAGAAAGTCATCAAGTTGTCACAAGATTGCTATATTTACAAAAAATTCACTTACAATCCCAAAAATCAGGGTTTCAAATCTAGAAACATAGAGGAACGGAAAGAGCAGACAATGAAGACCAGATTCAAACCTTGAAGTTCCAGAAAATCCAAACTAGACTCATTCACCACAAGTGGAAAATGAGTCCCACTATAGGTGTTTTTCAAAAAAAATTGCAAATTCAGATACCCCTTTGTCTAAAACCTGCTCCTGTGCAAAAATCCAAAACTAGGATTGATTCACCCAGAATGACAAATGAGTCCCACTAGGCTACAAAGTTATAATTTACAACATTTTAGGAATCCTTCCAGTCATCTTCAAGTTTCCAAGTGCACACATTTCATCTTACAGTTTATTATTATGTTTTATATGTATTTCTAGGTCATTTAATTCAAGTTTGCATCATATTAGGGTTTTGTATTTCATCTTGCATTTCATTGTCTTTTCCAAGTTTAAATTTGGTGGTGAACCCCTCATTAATCTCTAAACATACCCTAGGACAGTCCCTTAGCAAATCTCTTACCTTGATTCCACTCTTGGGTTGAGCATCCATTTTTCAACTAATCAAACACTAAGTTCCAAGTGGCATGAAGTTTGGAGGTCTGTATGATGGTTCAAAGATGATTAGTTGGCTTATTTTGATGTTGAGTCTCAAACGATGCAAACCTAATATGTTTAAGGGTGTACAAAGTGTAAATAAGTTTTGATGCATTTTGTGGGAACTATTATAGTTCTATGCTGACCTATTTGGGTTCAATATAAGTTTTTATTGTGACATAAAGTATGTTTTGGGATGGCAAGTTATTATTTTGTATGATACATCTAATTAGGCTAACCTAATTGATGTTGCAAGAGTTTGCAATGTAATGGGTATAAGTATAATATATTTTGGTGTTGGAAGATGATGATAGAAAATATACAAGTGGTGTCGATGCAAATTGTGAGAATGTAATGCGATTGTAGATCAGAGTAGAGTGTTAGAGAAAAATGGCATGAAGTATGTAAACTCTGTATATTGAGCTGCAATGGAACTGTAATTCCTGCATGTTGTAGATACAATTATAATAGTTCAAATCTTAATAGTGAGCCACCCATTTCCTTCTATCTTTCTTTGATTTTGTGGGT
>VDFB02271358.1:753640149-753664064 GCA_007258455.2 Sequoia sempervirens
GGATAGGGTGTTAAAGTGTCAGTTTGGAATGAAGGTAACAAAACGGGCAAAGGCAATGGAGGGGTTACAGTGCTAATAGATGAAAAGTGGCAGGGAATTGTTAAATTGGCAAAAGAAGACACAAATAAATAGTACATATGGCTGCAAATAACAGAAAATGGAGTAACTTTTAGTCTAGCCGCTTGCTACTTTGCTCCAAAAAATTCAAAGTTTTATAAGAAACGAAATTTAGACAACGAAGACCCGTATGCATCACTAAAAAAAGATATCTCTATTTTTAGCACACTTGGAGATGTGGTTTTAATGGGTGACTTTAATGCAAGGACAACTAATAACCAATCTCTTCAGTTGAGCAATGAAACCAAAGGGGAGAACAATCCTTTGTGGTTAGAGGAAGGAGGTGGTCTCCATTGGGAAAGATCATCTCAGGATGGTAATGGCACTATCAACTCATTTGGGACAGAATTATTGGGGCTTTGTAGTCTATTTGGCATGGTTATATGCAATGGTATGAGGGATTGGCCGAGGTCTGGAGGTATTACTTGCAAACCTATAATGGTCAGAGTGTGGTGGACTACATGGTTTGCTCCCAGAGTTTTAGTTCTAGACTGTTGGAATTTGATATTGAGGACTGCCCTATCGGGATGAAATCTGACCACTTACCTCTTCGGGTCAAACTACGCATTTCACCAATCAGCCAACACAACAAACAGGTTATGCACACGCAAAAAAAAGCCCTTCCCAAGGGTAAAATCCTCATAAATAAGGAAAATAGAGAATTATTCATTGCTGCTCTTAAGCAACATTTCCATGATCTGGAAAATAATGTGGAGTCTAAAGCAGCAAAAAAGGTTGATGTCCTTCACAATAATTTGCTGATCCCGATAATACACAAGGCATTAAATGCGTGCAAAAGGTCTCATCCCAAGATGGGGACAGCAAACACTTTTCCGGCAAATCCGTGGTATGATGAAGAATGTAAGGCAGCCAAGAGATCGCTAATGAAGAGAGGTAGGGGCAAAGAGCTTAAGAAAAAATATGAAAAGTTAGTGCAGTCCAAAAAAATAGAGTATGTAAACGAAAGAAGGAAGGAACTAATCACTCTTGGGAAACATAATCCTAAAGGCTTTTGGAGGGAATTGCAACAAAAGAAAAGGTGGTGGAAAACAATATTACAGATGCCCAATGGTTAGAATATGCTAGACTTCTTTACGAGCGGGCCCACGAGAAAGACTACCCTCCTGTCATTAACACACCAGCGGAATTATTCAATGTGGATGATATTAAACAAGGAATAAAGAACTTAGCAAGTGGCAAAGCACAAGACATAGATGGGCTACAGTCTGAATTTTTAAAATGGGGGACTGAAATTCTTGCCCCTCACATAAAAAGAATTTTCAACAATGTCAATCGGGAAGGTTTTCCTATGGAGTGGACTACCAGTGTGGTCATCCCTTTATTTAAAAGTGGTGATATCAATAACCCATCTAACTATCGCACAATTATGGTCAACTCTATCTTTGGCAAGCTATTTGGGAGCATGATTGAACGTAGGATCAGCAAATGGGCAGAAAATGAGGGCAAAAGAGCAAAGGGACAGGCAGGTTTCAGATCCAAGCACTCTACCATCGATCACTGCATCACCCTTAGACACTTGATTGAGAAAATTTGGGATAATCAGGGTGAGGAAGCTTATTGTTGCTTTGTAGACTTTAAGAAAGCTTTCGACACAGTGCCTAGAGACAAATTATGGTATCGGATGGAAGAATTAGGCATTCCAAATGCATATAGAGCAGCTGTTCATAGGCTATATGAGAAAGTTAGTGCTAAAATCAGAACAAGTGAAGGTATGTCAGAATGTTTTGACAGCGACATTGGAGTTAAACAGGGCTGCCCTCTATCCCCCACGCTTTTTGGGCTATACATTGATAAGTTGGAAGCGTGGTTAAGCAAGGAAGGCGGGGATGGTATCCAATTGGCAGGTTATGTAGTAAAATTACTTCTATATGCTGACGATCTTATCCTAATCTCAAAAATAGCTCATGGGTTAAGAGAACATCTAAAATCCCTAGAACACTTTTGTCAAGAAGTTGGGATGCAAGTGAACACATCCAAGACCAAAATCATGATTTACTCATTGAATAGAAAAATTAAACAGCATACCTTTCTTTTTGAAGGCAGCCCACTTGATATAGTGAAAGAATACAAATATCTTGGGATTGACTTCCATTATAAGCTCAGTTGGGAAACTTGTAGAACGAAAAGGATACAGGGAGGTTGGAAAGCCTATTATTTGCTCCAAAATAGGTGTAGAAAAGTTGAACTTTGGGATTGGAAAACCAAGAAAACCCTTTTTGGTTTACTTGTCACGCCGGTTGTGCTTTATGGGTGCGAAGTGTGGGGAAGCAACACATCAAAGTGCAGTTGGAGACAGATAGAAAGAATCCAGAAACACCTAATAACAAATAATCTCAAAGTTAAAGCTACTGTTCCTTATGAAATCCTGCTAGCTGAGGCGGGAGCTTTTCCTTTGGAAGCTTCAGCGATAACCCGGTTGTTAAGTTATCTAAAAAAGGTTGAAAACATGGATAACCACCGGTGGCCCAAAACGGTTATGGAGGAGATTCTAGTCCGAAGAAAGAAAACATGGATGAAACAGAACATCAAGTGGTTGAACAAGTGGAACATCAAATTACATGAGTGTCCTGACACCAACAGTGAAATAAAAATCTATGTGAAGGAAAAATTCAGGACTGCCATGTGGTCAAATCAGATCGGACGAAAAAAAACATATTACATCAAAGAGTTTACTTGAACAAGAACATGGTGAAAACCATATTTAGAGTTGCAACTTCATAAAGGAAGCGGCGTTAATTGCTCGGTGAATGATTACCATCTTAGATAAGAGGCCCAGTGGGTGGAAGCAGGAAGAAAAGGCATTACTTATTTGTAATAAGGAGTGGTGGAAGCAGATGGCCTTCCGTTATGGAATGCAGTCGCTCAAAGTATCCGTGTGGTATCAAGTATTTGATGTGGGCAGCCATACAGCGGTTATTTGAGAGGATAAGATAAATCGGGCCTTCCTTTCTGATAAAATTAATAGTAGAAGTCTGATCTGGAGAAGAAGTTTGGAACAAACTAAGTTGTTGAAATCTCGGTCCGCCAAATTTGGCTTAGTCTCGTGGAGCGTCATGGCTCTCATTCATTCATTCAAGTCATCATGTGTGCCTTTCTCGGAGTTGCTTCTCCACAGGCAGACATGTGTTCATGATATAGCTCAGCCTTTCCTAGGCCCGAGGGACTTCGGTTCGTATTGAGCAGCAATAAACACATGTCATATCATCTGAATAATGCAGCGTACAATTGCCACGTCTGACAAATCGAAGCTTCAGCACGGCATGAGCTGTGCACGAAATTGATGGGAGAAAATGACGAAATGCAATTGTTGTTCAGCCAAAGGCCGGAGCGTAGAAAACAGATAGAAAGATATCTGCGACGTTAGCGACACTCCTTTCCAGTCCAACCACTTATTTTTAATTACCACACTAATTATTTAATCCAAAACTTGGAATTAGCAAGACTTTTCTCTAACTAACATCGTTTGTGGTTGGTCCAAGTGCATAAATTTCCGTCGCCGTCTTTATCTCACATTGATAGTCAAACACGTTGAGTTTGACGGATGGATGAGTTTAGACTTTTTATTATATATCTATAAATAAGAAGTATTTGTCCATGTTGATAGAGATAAAGAGAAATTTATTCAAAACACATAAAAATCATTGAATGGAAAAGCTAATCTTTTATGAAATTTTGGTATGACTATAAATAATTTACCACATGTTTAGATTTTAGGTCTTTTTTTCATTTTCGTGAGAGTTAAGAAATCAATTAATCTGAAAATGACGTGTAACTTCAAAGTGTGATATTTAAATAGGCAAACCCTTCGACTATTCCTTTATTTTTTAATATTTACTATTTTTATTTTACATTTCTTTTGTAAAGATTAACTTTTTCTCTTAAAATAAAAATAAAATAGATATTCAAAAACTAATAAATCACACTAATAAAATAAAAATATTATTTAATATATTATTTTTTGATACGTTTGCTATTTTTGGTTCTTAAGCTTTGTGATTCTTGCTATTAATTAAAACTATATTTTAAAACATTTGTATTGTGGGGATTATAGTAGTTTGGAAATTTATTTGGGAAGTATATATGTATGGAAATTTTAATATAATTATAATGGGGAAATTAATATATTTGTGTCATTTCTCATTTAATTTTAGGTTGATTTTAATAACAATATTATTTTATAATAATACATTGATAAGTGTTATATTTTTATATTGTGTTTGTTTCTTGACCTAATCCTTAATCATCTATATTCATGTTTAGACTAAATTCTATACATTCACTAGTTGTTTTGATTTATTTCTCAATATTACACCCACATTTACACTTCTCTATATTCAATCCTCACCTTGAGATTATTATTTTATCCTCATGGTTCAATTCCATATTATTTAGGACTGATCTTGACATTCAAGAACAAACCTCAAATTCAAATCCTCAAATTCCGATTTCAAAATTCCCCCCCTTTATACTAGTTATTAAATTAGTAAACTTGGTATGTGCTTCTTTGACATGTTTTTATGTTTTGGTATTTAAATGCATTTAATGTGCAATTAATTTGTAATGAGGTTACAAGGTAAAATCATTATAAACGTTGATGTTGTAAAGAGATAAGCATATCCTTTGATTCATCATATGGGTCATCTATATGTATCTCTATAGGGTGCTCCCTATTAATGGGTTACACTTTTGGCCAAACTTGACATTGAAATCAACATTTTTAGAGAAAACTTCACTTTCTGACACTTATAGTAGGTAAACTATTTGGAATTTGAAAATGATGTAAACTAGTGATTTGTGAGATTTTTTCTATAGATTTTAAATATATTTTTTTTAAAAAAATTGGAATTAAATTGTTTTTTTTTTGCATCTCCTTTGATAACTAGTTTTTAATAGTAAACAACATTTTTGAAAAGTGATGTGTACTTCGACACGCATAAATTTTTTTCTACAAAGGATAAAATTTTGATTCTTTTTAATTTAGGTTGCTAACACTGGTATCTATTGGTTTCATTTTGTTTCATAATGTTTTGTTGAATATTTTTTTTTTAATTAAGTTTTGAAGTCAAAACATTTACAATTTGAATATATATTCTTTATTTTAATGCCGGCGAGTTGGTGAAAACTATATCTGATAAAACTAAAAAATAAAATATAAAATAAAAACAAAAGATATTAAATTTATAGTTGTTGGAAAGCACATTTCGATCACTACAATCATCCAACTTGGTTTATCAATTTGACTCCATTTGCACCTCCTTCTGAAGCTTTCGATAGTCAAAAAAATGCATAAATTTTGAAATGGTGGAGGGGAAGGTGAAAAAAGGGGGTTCATTCAAACCCCCCTTATATGGTGCAAAAGAGGGTTCATTAGAAGGGAGGGTGGTTCATTAGAAGGGGGGGTTCATTAGAAGGGGGGTGGTTCATTCGAACCCCCTTCATTAGAAGGGGTAAACCATTTTAAATTTTTTTATGAGAATTTCTAATTTTTCTTTGTTCAAAAAATTGTAACCCACTATTGTGGGTTTACCCTATATGATATTTTTATATCATTTTTTTTTAATTAATTTGACCCACTAAGATAGTTGACCTAGGAGAACATGGTCACCCATCTAGTTGGTAATTTCCTTAAATGTGTTCTTAAACACCACCTTGACACATTAAAATATTAATAAAAGGAAAAAGTGAATACATTTTCAAATGCACATTATATGCAACACAAATCAAATCCATGCAAAAGACCAAGTCCACACAAAAGCTTATATCCAAGACATTCAAGATCAAATTTGTAGTGCTTAGTATCAATCTACCAAATTATGAGAACAACCCAATGTAGATTTTAGTTTTTTACTTTGAACACATATAAGGAGTTCAATTTCCAAGTTGCAATTGATATATAGTCAATGATATATCAACTAAAATAAAAAAATGCTTTAGTTTCTATTATTTTTAAAGTTTAAGATATTGTTACATGATTTATCATAATTCAAAATCAATTTAATTGATTGCCATATTCATTAAACCTAGTTTTAAAGTAAAGGAATAGATTTATTTATTTACATTTTTGTGAACATGACATTTCAACTCCTTTAAGGTTTTACATAGGGTTTTGACCACCTTTCCATCTCTAAATCTTTAGATCTTCAATTTCTAATTATTGTATCTTCATTTCCTTAAGTATTGGCTATAAAAATTGTTTTTTCTTCATTTATTTATTTTGATGGGAATACATTGCATCATATCCCTTTCATGCATATCCACCCACCCTTATTTGTGTATCATTGAGATATCATTTACAATGGAACCTTTTGATTCTTTATTTTATGATTCTCACCATGCCTACATCACAAATTATGAGTTGTATTAACATTTATTGAATATTATCCTTTGGTCATTGATGATATTATCTTCTCTCAATGATATAGATGAGCCCACATGCTTCATATATAAAATTATTGAGCACTTATCTCATTTTTATCCTTTGTGGATCTTATGCAAACATTTTCATCTATGTTTGGAGGTTTCATTTCATTTGCTTTCATGACTCATCATTATCCTACATATTGTGCTACAAGTGATAATGATACCTTATCCCTAACTTTTCATGATACAAGTAGGTGCACAAGATTGTTACCAAAAATTTTCCAAAAAATATTCTAGAGGCAAAATAAAATAATGCACTTATGTTATATAAGAACATAATATGTTTGCATTAGGGTTCAGTCACATGATAAATGTTGTAAAACAAGGTGAAGAAAGCTTGCAATATGAACTTTAATCAATAGTAGTTTCATATCTATATTCAAAAATTGACCCTTAATATGAATGTGATTTCAAAATCAAAACAAGAAAAGAAAACCATAACACATGAGACTAGATTTACTTGGAGAAACCCCTAAGGAAAAAAATCCACCATAGAACGAGAGAGGAAAGTATATTACTAATCCAAGAGAGATTACAACAACAATACACTTATTTGTAAAAATCTATAGAATCCAACAACACCATGTTACCTGCAAAACTAAATGAATAACTCTAGCTCAAGGCCCCAATTTATAGAAGCTTGTGGGGATGAAAACCACCATGGTATCACCAAACAACATGCAATAAAACCACATGGAAAAACCCATGCCTACCTCCTTTCCAACCACCAAATCCACCCAAAATAGCAACTTACATATGGTCTTATAGTTGCATAAGGCATCTATCATGCATGGGAACCTAGGGAAGGAATATGTCATAAATACAATCATAAATGGTGCCATAGTCATCATAGAATCCTATGATAGTTGTCATAGTATCATAGATACTCTTACAACTTATAATGGATATCATAACCCTCCAAAAATAAGAGATTCCAAATGGGATGCCTAGCTATTTTGTCCTTTTCCTAGAAGAAAAATGGTAACTGTAACTTTTTTTTTTACATGAGTTCTTTCACCATCATTGGTTAAACAGTTTTACTTCTTATGTGTAATTTGAAAAATACATTAGGAAAAAAATTAATTAAAGGATTTACAAGGTTGATGTCACCTAAATCCTAACATTCTCCCACTTGACATCATACATTGTAAATTAAACCCATATAATGATCAAGGCATATGGCCTTTCTACACCAAGAAAATTTATTCATGGTTATTGGCTTTGTGAGAGAATCTGCAACATTATCCAAAGTGTCAACTTTTTCAATTAGGACTTATCCATTTTCAACCATTTCTCACAAAAAGTGATATTGAACATCAACATGCTTAGCATGATCATGATACATAGGATTCTTAGCCAAACATATAGCACTCTGACTGTCACATATGACCCTCACTATCCTACAATCAAAACCAATACCAATACCAAGTATTTGTAACCAAACAACCTCCTTAGAAGCATGAGTAGCAGCCATATACTCTACTTTAGTGGTGGATAATGCAACTGTAGGTTGTCTTTTACTCATCCAACTCATTACACCTCCAAACAAAGTAAAAACATAGCCATTAGTGGACCTTTGAATATCTAACTCACCTACCCAATTAGCATAAACAAAACCCTTATATCCAATGACTTATCCACATTATTAGTACCATGATAAACCAAATAATAATAAGAATTATCTCACAAGTACCTAAATGTAAGGAAGCTAAGGTAGTAGAACAACTTCCTACACTAATCTTGAGGGGAGAATAATGCAAAAAATTTACAAATCTTTAATAGTTACAAAAACTTAAACTTAAATATCATGTATACCATGACATAGTGAGTTATGTAGGGAAAACTCTTTTGGGAGAAAAACCCCACACTCCAAAAGCTACCTAATATATTATTCAGTAAATCACAAATATTACAATATACTTGCAAAGCAAGCTTCTCATAGGAGTATCACCACTCAGAGATCAAGAGACAACATGACTGCTATTAGAATCTTAGAGTACAACATTGTCTCTACTGCAGCCATAATACAATGCCCTCACAAAATAGGGTTACATTCTAGGGAAAGGCATGCCAACAAAATATTTTCCATTAGATCTAAAACCTAATAATGAATGGTCTAGATTTACAATATATCATTATTTAATGTATGTCGGCCATATTAGGAGTTTCCTGAAAAAGTTAACATGCGAGCACATTTTTCTCTTTTCTACCATTGTATACATCTATCGATGTAGCTAGGAAATATATATATATATATATATCCTATCGACAATAAATCATATATAATTGCAAGGTTGAGACACATTTTCCCATAAAATCTCCCACTTGTTGAACACCTTGCAAGAGCAACATGAGGGTGTAAACATCATATCTTTAATTGCTAGGGGTCAAAGGGGCCATAGTCTCTGAACACCATTTGAACTTCTTTGTGCTCATAGGATTAGTTAAAGAATGAACAACATTCATCAAAGTCTCTACCTTAACTAGATTCACCCTACCATCTTCGACCATAACTCTAACAAAATGATATTGTACATCATTGTGCTTGGTCCTGGCATGAAATGTTGGGTTCTTGGCTAGACATATTGCACTCTGACTATCGTAATAAATTGTCACTGCACCTTATTTTATTCGAATATCATAACATAGTCTCTTAAGCCAAATGGCTTCTTTACAAGCATGAGTAGCTTCCATATACTAGAGGTCCAAGTGATCCCACAATAGTGGTTTACAATTTTTGGCCAAATTGAACATTGAAATAAATTTTTTTAACTAAATCTTCAGTTTTGGGCACCTATAGCAACTAAACCGTGAGGAATTTGAAGATGATGCAAACTAGAGTTTCATGAAATTTTGTCTATAGATTCTAAATATATATTTTTTAATTTTTTTTAATCAGATTGCACTTCTTTTTCCATCTCCCTCAAAAACTAGTTTTCTCTTCTTTTTTTTTCTTTTTTTTTCAGAAAACAACATTTTTAAAAAGTGATGCTCACCATATATAACACATAACTTTTTTTCCATGAAGGATAAAATTCTATTTCTTTCAAATTTATATTTTTAACTCTGATATCTAGTGCTTCTACTTGGTTAGATAATTTTTTATTGAATATTTTTTCTTTAATCAAGTTTCAAAGTCAAAAATTACAATTCAGACATAGCATGACCGATAATGTGTAACTTTTTTTCTATGTATCAATTTTTTTCATTTTTGTTGGCTCAAGGACTTCAATATCTAGTGCACTCATATTTTTCAAAAAAAAATTTTGACAATCTTCTATTTTTCCACATGTGCGTAACAAAGAGTTTGATTTTTAGTGAAAAACCTACATTGATTAAGAGAAACAAAAAATAAATATAATATTAAAATTAAATTTATTTAAAATTATACTTTTTGGGAATCTTATAATAAGGAATACATACTTACAAAAAATAATTTTTAAATGAATTCATTTGATGCCCCAAAAGGTAAATCAAAAGTTGTTTTTTATCAACATTTTGATAGGTGTAAAGGAGACTTCGTTATAGGTATGATTTAAAACTAGTGGGGTTATATCCAAGGGGGTTTGAGCTAAGGTATTTTGATCAAACCCTCTTCAATTTAAATGCTTTAAATGAAACTTTTAAAGGATTAAATCATTATATTTTCTAAAAATATGTGATTTTAGCAAAAATCAGAATCTCTCTGAAATTGTAAACCAACTTTGTGGGATCACTTTGTGGAAAAAGAAACCATAGCTTGTCTCTTACTCATTCAACTAATTTCACCACCAAATAAATTAAACACATAAGCACTGGTGGATTGTTTTCTATCAACATCACCTGCCCAGTCTGAAATCACATAACGATGAATATCAAGGGAAAAATCATCTTCAGTTATATTACTATGATAACATAAGGAATAATCTGAGGCACCCCACAAATATTTGAATACTCTTTTAACTACATCACAATGAATTCTACCGGGATTATACATATATCTAGAAAGAACTCCCACTGTTTGGGTAATGTCTAGTCTAGTACAAACCATAGCATACATTGAACTTCCAACTACACTATGTTAAGGCACTTTTCTCATGTTTTCCATCTCTGACAGAGATGTTGGAAAATTTGAAATAGATAACTTTGTTCCAATTGAAACAAGAACACATAATGGTCTATAATCCTACATATCAAACCTCTGTAAAATTGAGTTGACATACTTGCTTTTCCCAAGCCATAGCTTTTTGTTCACTCTATCTCTTTTAATTTCCATCCCAAGAATGTGTTTAGATGTGCACCAAGATCTATCATTTCAAATTTAGCAAGAAGTTGAGATTTCAGTTATGAAATTGTACCTTTCCCTCTACCAATAAATAACATATCATCAACATATAATGCAATAAATAGGAAATGATCATCATCAGTTTTATAATAAACAAATATCTAATTTAGAATGCTCAAATACCAAACTCAACACATATGTATCAAATTTCTGGTACCACATCCTAGGACTTTGTTTCAAGCCATACAAATATTTCTTTAATTTGCAAACCAATTTACTTTTACCTTTCACCACGTAGTGCTCTGGATATGTCATATAAATATCCTCCTCCAAGTCACCATGAAGGAAAGCAATTTTCACATCCATTTTCTCAACCTCTAAATCATAAGCAGTAGCAATAGAAAGCAAAAATCTAATGGATGTCATTTTTGCAATAGGAGAAAATATTTCACCATAATCAACACCCTCAACTTGAGAGTAACCCTTCACAACCAACCTTGATTTTTACTTCTCAATACCTCCATCTAAACCAATCTTTTTATTCAACACCCATTTGCAACCAATAGGTTTCTGTCCTTCAGGCAGTGGTACTTTTGGTGTCAACCACTAAGCCCAAGATCACAACTTGCAAATTGAGAGAAGAAATCATGACTATTTCACTAGAGAAAATACTAAGATGAGATAATTTACATAATGTACAATAGTGCCTTATAAAGGCAAGAAATATGTGACAGGTGAGAAACTACCCAAAACAAGAAAAAACCACCTAGATAATTAAATGCACTATTATGCCTAAGTAAACTTAAGCAAGTAAATCCCATTTACCCTAACACCCCCCCTTAAGTGCAACTTAGGGAGAGTTATTATGTAGAATGAAGATGTAATGTGGGTCCTGCCTACACAACCATGCTAGGTACCCATTTATAATGCAAAAAATAAATCTCTCACAATCAAAGAAAAGGAGAAAAACCTTATGGGAAAAAACCCCTCTCCAAAAGAGAGAAAAGAAAACAAAAATGATGCATGGATGGAGGACTCAATAACACCCCCAAGGACTAAATACATCATGTATATACAATCAATGACCCACCATAAGAGGGAAAGAGAGAGACTATGTAGCCCCCCCACAATATGTAATCACCTACAAAAATGGTAAGTGTCTGAAGACAAAACATGATCCAGTGTTGACAAGCAACTTGTCTCCCTTTTGGAAGAAACAAAACTAAGTACAAATGCATGAATTCCTCCCATTCCATATAGGAATTGAAAGAAAGAAGTATGAAGATGTATGATGATGTCTCTAAAATCTACTCATGTTTCTCCTTTTCCATTGAAGATAAAGATGCCACAATCAAATCGGGTACATGCCCAATCAATGAAGAAGGTGACAAATTAGGACTATGCAGAAACCGACGTTGAACAATATCGAAATACCATGATGGTTTTACAATAGTTATGCAATGGTTGTCATCAAAGAGGAGAGATAACCCCTCAAATGTTTCCTCCAAATATGAAATGTGAGATTCTACAAACAAGGATGCAATGTTTGATAGATAGGAATCCCAATCAGGAAGACAATGAGATACTTGTTGTAATGAATCACTATACATGCTCAATGAATTATCAACACAAGATGAATGGTCCTGCTGAACATGAATGATAGGATCCTCAATCAATGACTTTGCATAATGAATCACTGAAGGTGAAGGTACATCAACTATCCCTGATGGAGAAGAAGGAGCATATGATGAACCCTCATCATCTTCATCTAAAGGAGTTGGAGGGACTCTAGAAATAGTGCATGTGCCATTACCCCAATTATCAAAGAGCACCTAAATGTGTTCCACCTCAAGTGCAATCTTGTTGTCTTACACCTAGATCTACATAAGTACATTATAACAAATCATTACCTTACTACAAGTAAGAAATTAGAATCAACTAAATATTCAAAAATAAAGCAAAAATTTCATCCTTCCATTTACTAAAAATAATTTCCATCATAAAAGCATGTCAAATTTGGGTATATCTAAAGGGAATTCTAGGTCAATCCCTTAACAAAACCATATTTCATGAGAATGGATTGCATTAAAAGGGTTTAAAATAATCATGAATACAAGCCCACACAACCTAAGCTCTAGGAAAAACATAAAAAATTTCTTGAAAAGTTTCTTAATGACCATAAAATAGGCATCAAAGATCCTTGATCCCAGCATGAGTTAATCTAGAACTAATTGGAAGGCCTTGAAATATAATACATCAAGAAAAATGAGCAAGTTTTAAACCTAGAATAGTTGATCTAACACTTTGAAACCTATTGTTCCAAGCACTCAAAGAAGATTATAACAACCATATTTGGTTTAAAATACCTATGAGCATAAAACAATATAGAGAGAACCAACAATAGTCGTTGTCAGGTTTGTAGTTGTGAAAAGGTGTATTAGATGGACAAATAACATGATAGATGGACTTGGGCATGGGGTTGAGTGTTTGCACTTAGAGCAAAACCAAGAAGAGAAAGATGGTGTTGAGGAAGGATGTGGAGGAGATCATGGAAATGCATGACAAGGTGATATCTAAGGATCTGGAAGTAGCCAAAATGTTAAAGTAACTTCTCTAATTGTTGCTTGTTCTATTCTCTTTTTTGTCTAGTTTTTGTTTTTGTTTTTCTTCCTTTTAGTTATTGACATTGCATGTTTGTGTATCTTGATGTTGCATATCATACACCTTGTGTGTTTTATTTTGTTCTTATTTTGGTTTGACGTAGGATATTTGACCCTAGGGGATTGACTGCCTACTTGATCTTTGTTATCCTAGACCATCCACATTGGTACACTCAGACCCCTCTTGAATGCCTACTTTAGTGTGAGTTTGAAGCAAGTTCATCCTCTCACTAAACTGGGGGCTAGATATAATGGCATAAAAGAGTCCCCCTTTTTCTTACTCAATTTGGGAATAATTAATGATAAATTGGACTTGATATCGCCTTGATCTAGTGTTGTGATGAGTTTTACACATCCACGTTAGGTTTTGGGGCCTTCAAAGGTAAATAAATATAAATTTTCCCTAATTTAATGTTGTAAAGTGTACTTATTGACACCTTCACATTAAATTTAGTAGGCTTGTCAATTAAGTGGACCTAATCTAGTGTTGTAATGTGTTCTACACATTCACATTGGATATAGGGCCCTTTTTAGCTATATAGACCCAATTTTGCCTTAATTTAATGTTGTAAAGTGTATTTATTTACAATTTCACATTGGATTTTTGGTCCTCTTGTATTTATGACCTTAATATCATCATTAATAGGCCCCTATGACCCCATATTATGCATCCCAAGGAATATTTCAATCAAAAACCTGACAATATCAACATATAACATTAATTTACACACTCCTTGACACTTTAGTAGTCAAAATGGGCCATGTGGGACCCATTCACCACTTTTGGAGAATGAGTCCCATCCAGGTGGAACCCATTCACCATAAATGGCGAATGAGTTCCATTTGGCATATTTTTGAGGCTTTAATCAGGAAAAATTGGGTTTTAAGTTCAAATTTTATGTATGTCAACCTTTGGGATCTAATACATGAGATATTAGATGGATTTCCTATATAAAAAAGCTTTCAAATCATTATTTCATCAAGCCTACATGTTATCAAGTCAAGCAAGCAAGAGTTAAGCATTCCAAGACTTCACAAGAACATCAAGAGAGCATCCAAGGTCATTTTTAAGGCATTCAAGAGTAGAATTCTCCATCAATTTTTGCATCAATTCAAGATCCATCATCATGTCAAGCATATCAAGTATCAATCATGTTATTGAGCTAATGTTGTGATGTAGCATTAAAGATCCAAGATGAAGCATTGTTCTACACCTATTATCAAGATCAAGATCTACATCCTTCATTGCCATTTCATGTTGAGTTGTAGATTTACAAGATGTCATTTAAGGTATCATTTTTCATGTTTCATGTCCTTGTTTCATTGTTTCATCATTTGGTTTAATTACCTAAAAGGGGTTTGACCAAGGAAAACCCATATTCACTAACAATCAACAAGTTTTTCTCCTCTTTACATGTGTGATTGCAGATCTAGGTGTCTTAGAGCTTGAAGGATCATTGAAGATTAGGTTGCAAGGGTGGAGAAAGTCATCAAGTTGTCACAAGATTGCTATATTTACAAAAAATTCACTTACAATCCCAAAAATCAGGGTTTCAAATCTAGAAACATAGAGGAACGGAAAGAGCAGACAATGAAGACCAGATTCAAACCTTGAAGTTCCAGAAAATCCAAACTAGACTCATTCACCACAAGTGGAAAATGAGTCCCACTATAGGTGTTTTTCAAAAAAAATTGCAAATTCAGATACCCCTTTGTCTAAAACCTGCTCCTGTGCAAAAATCCAAAACTAGGATTGATTCACCCAGAATGACAAATGAGTCCCACTAGGCTACAAAGTTATAATTTACAACATTTTAGGAATCCTTCCAGTCATCTTCAAGTTTCCAAGTGCACACATTTCATCTTACAGTTTATTATTATGTTTTATATGTATTTCTAGGTCATTTAATTCAAGTTTGCATCATATTAGGGTTTTGTATTTCATCTTGCATTTCATTGTCTTTTCCAAGTTTAAATTTGGTGGTGAACCCCTCATTAATCTCTAAACATACCCTAGGACAGTCCCTTAGCAAATCTCTTACCTTGATTCCACTCTTGGGTTGAGATCTCTAGGGCATCCTTGAATGCTAGTTGGATAAAAGTGATGTTATATGTCCAAAACCATAAAGCATCCATTTTTCAACTAATCAAACACTAAGTTCCAAGTGGCATGAAGTTTGGAGGTCTGTATGATGGTTCAAAGATGATTAGTTGGCTTATTTTGATGTTGAGTCTCAAACGATGCAAACCTAATATGTTTAAGGGTGTACAAAGTGTAAATAAGTTTTGATGCATTTTGTGGGAACTATTATAGTTCTATGCTGACCTATTTGGGTTCAATATAAGTTTTTATTGTGACATAAAGTATGTTTTGGGATGGCAAGTTATTATTTTGTATGATACATCTAATTAGGCTAACCTAATTGATGTTGCAAGAGTTTGCAATGTAATGGGTATAAGTATAATATATTTTGGTGTTGGAAGATGATGATAGAAAATATACAAGTGGTGTCGATGCAAATTGTGAGAATGTAATGCGATTGTAGATCAGAGTAGAGTGTTAGAGAAAAATGGCATGAAGTATGTAAACTCTGTATATTGAGCTGCAATGGAACTGTAATTCCTGCATGTTGTAGATACAATTATAATAGTTCAAATCTTAATAGTGAGCCACCCATTTCCTTCTATCTTTCTTTGATTTTGTGGGTAGTGAGTCCACCTGTAAAGTGATCCCATAATAGTGGTTTACACTTTTTGGGACATCCTAATTTTTGCTGAAATCTCATATTTTTAGAAAATATAATGATTTAAGCCTTGAAAAGTTCCATTTAAAAGGACTCCAATTGAAGAGGGTTTGATCAAACCACCTTAGATAAAACCCCCTTGGATAGAACCTTGCTAGTTTTCAACCATACCTATAATGGAGTCTTCTTTACACATATCAAAATGCTAATAAAAAACCACTTTTGATTTACCTTTTGGGGGATCAAATGAATTCATTTAAAATTTATTTTTTGTAAGTATGTAATCCTTATTATAAGCTTCCCAAAAAGTATAATTTTAAATATATTTAATTTGATATTATATTTATTTTTCATTTTTTGTGAATGTAGGTTTTTCACTAAAAATCACACTCTTTGTTCTGCACATGTGAAAAAATAGTAGATTATAAAAAAAAATTGAAAAATATGTATGCACTTGATATTGATGTCCTTGATCCTACAAAAAAAAGGAATTTTAATACATAAAAAAAAGTTATGTGTTTGCAAGTAAACCTATGTCTAAACTGTAACTAGTTTGACTTCAAAACTTAATTAAGAAAAAATATTCAATAAAACACTATGAAACCAATTGCATGCACTAGATATCATAGTTACGAATCTAAATTTAAAAAAATACAATTTTACCCTTCATAGAAAAATAATTATGTGTTATCAAGTACACGTCACTCTTTAAAAATGGTGTTTACTATTAAAAACTAGTTTTTGAAGGAGATGGAAAAATAAATTCAATTTGATTCCATATATATATATATATATACAATCTACAAAAAAATGTAACAAATCACTAGTTTGTATCATCTTCAAATTCCTCATGGTTTAGCAGCTATAGGTGCATGAAAGTAAAGATTTAGTTAAAAAAAATTAGTTTAATGTCAAGTTTGGCCAAAAAGTGTAAACCACTGTTGTGGGATCACCCTGTAGTGAGAATTTTTGTAACATTTTGTAACCGGTTATAATATATTGTGAGCTAATCATCATCGTGGTTTTTCCCTTTTTTAGTTTTTCACGTAAAAATCTAGTGTTCATGTGTTATGTGTTTTTTATGGTTTCTTTCATACTTTCCTTTCCTACTACAAATTGAATATGCTATATGGAATGAACACTTAAATGTTTAAATGGTTTCAAAGAATATTGATTCACCCCTCTCTCATTATTTTGGGTGTTCAACAATTGGTATCAAAGCTTGGTTCCTTGGAAGAAGCTTAACCACTTGTGGAAGGTTTTGAAGACTAAACACATGGTTATTAGAAGATATCCTACTCCTTCAAAATAAATTCCTGCTATTGGATTCACTGAAGAAGATTGTATGGTTGACATGAATTGAGAACTCAAAATAGCCTTTGAAGATCTGGAAAGGACTAAAAGTGAGAACAAAGATCTAAAGGAAAATGCCAAGGAAGCAAATGAATGCATTTGAAAATTGAGAGAACAAATCAAGAAGTTCAGAGAAAGACATAAGGAGGTTAATGCGTAGTTGAAGCAAGCAAATGAAATAATTACCAGTCTAAAAGTGCAAGTTGAAGAAGGAAAAAGATTTGAAGAATGTCTGAATGCTAAGATGAAAAGAAAATATGAAGAATGTTCAAAATTTGAAGAAGTTGTAACCTTGAGATCGGATCTAGAGAAAGAAAAAAATCAAGAAGAAAAAATCAAGATGAGCTCTACAATGCTTGTGACATGATTGCAAATCAAAAGAATTCCAAAGATAAAGGTGGACTAGGATTTGAAAAGGGAGCAAGTTCAAAATTTGATCAAACACCAAGAGTTGAAAAGGAGAATAGTGAACAAAAGAAGATTGAGAATAAGAAGAGTAATGACAAGTAGGTTTAGAATCAAGGGAAAGACTTCAAAAGACCACCTATCAAACAACCAAATGCACAAAGGTACTTATCTTTTAATGGTTACTATTATTCATGCAATTAATTTTGACACAAGGTTATGGAATGTAGAAGTAGAATGAATCAAATGTTTTCATCTTTTCTTGGTCAATGTTTTACATGCAAAATATTAGGTCATAAGGCTACTAAATGTAGAAGTCAAATGACGAATGGCTATAATAATGGTATGGGGTTTCAATCTTTCAATGGCTACTGTTATGCATGCAATGGATTTGGGCATAAAGTTAATCAATGCAAATTCAAAATGGGTGGAAATAAGATTGTTCAAAATGTTGTCACTTGTTATAATTGCAATAGACCAGGACACATTTCCAAATTTTGCAGTAGCAAGAATGTGAAGAAGAATAATCTGATAAAGAAGAATGATCTAGTGGAAAAGGTTGATCCAATAGAGATGAAGAAAGAGATGGACAAGATCTGAAGAAAGAAGGAAGCTAGTGAGACTAAGCCTGAGTTTGTACCAACATCTAGTACAGATGTTACATTTGGAAACTAAGTAGAAAGCTTTGGCTTTGGGGGAGCATTAATAGAAGATCCTTTATCCCCTGCTAGAGAAATGGTGTTGATGCTTTATCACATTGGAATAAGGTGTAGGTTGACATGATTAGCCTATTGGAGAAAGAACTGGTGATAAATATTGAGTTGTAGAAGTTCATAGAGCATTTGAAGTTGACTGTGCATATAATTAGGATTTTTTCCAACTTTTCAAAATGTGCATTTAATGCAAATTAGTTTAGTTCAAAAAGGTTTATAAGTGATTTCATATTCAATCTAAGTTATTTGCAAATGAGCATTTGAGGAGAGAAGAGCAATGAAAGAGTGAGGTGAAGCATTTCAGAATTTCTTGTGCATGAAACCCTAACTAAAAAGTGATCAAAAGGTATTTACAAACTTCTATCTTTCCCTAAGTTTTTATAAGTGTTTTGAAGTGTTGAAAAATTTATACACCACAAGTAGTTGAGGTAGTGGATCATCCCTATCCTAAATTCAAATGACTTCCCAACAAAACCCTAGTGGATGATCTAGACAGAGTGTTTTCGCACATTCCATATGGTGTTCTTCACATAGAAGATGTAAGGGTTTACATACATGTGAAGTTGGAAGAATATGATCAATCTAAATTGGGTGATGTGTGGGTTAATGAACTCGCTAAAGATAATCAAGATTTGAGAGCTTGGAAAAGAAGAAGCTTGATGTGTGGAACTATTTTCATAAAAAAATTGTGATGTGTGGGTAAGGTATGCCCTAAGTAGAATCCATGATAGATTCATCTAGCTTGATATACTTCAATTAATCAAAAAAGAGGTGATTAGGGTTGTTATGGGTTTATGTTAAACTAGACCAAATCCAATGCTCAAATAAGTGAAGAATGAAGTGATGATGGAGTTAACTAGTGTGAAATATGATAGAAGAGCCTTGAAAATTAAAGACATCAAAAATCAACAAGTTAAGTGTGCCTCAATGGTGATCAGATACAAGATATAATTCACTAACAGAGAGAATTAAGTGTCTGCAACTACCATTAATACTATCTATGAGATGGTTGTGTAGGGTGTAGATTATGATTTGTGTGAGTTATTGAGGGCATAATTGATTGAAAACCTACAGAAGACTAAGGACTCAAAGTATCCTTTCAAGTTTGGTACTTTGATCATCTGTTTACTATTTTACTTCTTAAATGAGGTTCCTAGAACTAAGAATATAGTATGGTTGAAGGATAGACTTGTGGCACATTAGGTTAGAGACCACCTAAGGAGGTTAGGTGATGTGGGTGCATAGGAAGAAGTATTATGGGGATTTTTTAAAACCTTTCAAAAAAAATGTAGGCCAAAGAAAGTATCCCTCGAAGCATGGTGGAAGAGTACAAGAATGATATCACCTTCTTGGTGATAAAATATTGTTGCATTATATAGTCTATTGAGCCTAGGATTGTTTGGATCCCAGAGATGGGATATGAGATTACAAAGGAAGAGGTTATTGGTTCAGTGAACTTTATACTAAGCAAACCTAAAGACACCTCTAAGGAGAGGTATGGCACCTATGAGGAGAAATATATGAATGTGCACATGCACCAAAGGGAGAAACAAATAAATAAATCTATTGAGAAGATGTCTGCATAATTTACAGAGGCAATGGGCCTCACAAAGGAGCAACTAGAGAAAGCTAAAAGCATGTCTAGCCCTTCAGTAGGTTCATCCAGTGTTAGGAGATCTAGTAGGACTACTACCACCTCTTTGGTGGATCCCAAGTCCTTTGGGACTATGCCATCATCCAATGGAACAAAGAGAAAGGAGCCAAGTACTCCTATAATATAGACAAGTTCCCCTGTGAAAGAAAATTCTACTCCGGCAAAGTAGCAAAGTATGCTTGTGAAGGAAAAGGAAACCTTGACAAAGCAACAAGGAGCTCCTCAAAGGAGAAGAGTTAAGAAAAAAGAAAAAAGAGAAATGTACTTGGGTGTAAATGTTGATGAGGAGGAGGAAGAAGAAGAAGGACCACAATTGGTCCGAAAAAGAAAATTTGAAACATCACAAGGAGAAACAAGTGCAAAGAAGGTAAAGACTAACATTGTGGATACAGACAATGAGACAAAAGTAGAAAAGGAAAAACAAGCCTTTATGATTCACATGAGGGAGGAGAAAACAAAGAGTTCTAAACCAAGCAAAGGAAACTACCCTCATGAGTAGAGATCAAAATGATCTTTAGAGGTTCCAAAAAGAAACTGTGGGAAAGGTTGCTAGTTTGGCAAAGGATTTAGGCATGGGTCAAGATACATAAGCGAAAGTACATGATGATATTCCAGCTCCAAAATTCAATGTAACAAAAGAAGCACAACAAACATATGCTCAACATGAGCATGGAACATAAGAGGTAAATGTGCAGAATGATACTCTTCCAGATGTGGAAGAGAACATTGTAGAAGAAGGTGTTATTAGTGATGATCCTCTGGTAGGAGAAAATATTACTGCTAAAAAGAATGTTGAATAAGCAATACATGACAACCTAGAGATGAATATGTCTCCAAATAAAATGGATCAATTAGTTAATGTTGATGTGAACCATTTGAATCTATACCTTGCACAAACACAATAAACATGCAAACAATTAGATCAAACACAAGACTAGAAACCAATGATTCCTCAAGAAATCCATTTGAAATTTGCAAAAGATAAGAAATGAAAATGAAGAACACAAATGAAACAATTAAATCCTATCTAATGCAAGCAAACTCTTGATCTCTTGAGGGAGTTGGTGCAAATAGGTGTGTGGAGATTTTCCCTTTCCCAACTCCTTGAATGCAAATGTTGATTGAAGATGATTGATCCACTTGATGAAGACTTTGAATGTATGCTCCAAGCTAAAATCTGCAAAAAACCTAGCTATGATTCAATGAGATGAATGAGAATTGCTAAGTATTTTAGCATGGTAACTTTGCTTGAGATGTGGATGATGAAATAAGGATATAAGCTCTTTATTTATAGATTGATAAGTTGAAGAGATGTCCAAATTTGATCAATGTGGGACAAAGATTCAACCAATGATATGATGCCACTTGTCAACATGTGAGAGGATGAAGGTTGAGCAAGTTTTGAGGAATGTGCCAAGTTTGAAATTTGAATTTGATGAGATGACATGTTTAGGGGGGATGAAAAATGAGTTAAATGCCAAGTGGGAGACATGTAAGAGACAATGTAAGAGCTTTAAATGCTTTGTTGGATGGACAAGTCCTTTTGGGGGGAGATTTCAAATTTGAGGAATATTCCATCTTAGATGCCTTTTTTGAATGAAAAAAGGGAATTATTAAATCAAATAAATGATTTAATTGTGCAAGTTGCAAAATCTAGAGGATTTGAATGATTAGGATTAAATTAATCAGGATTTGATTAATTTAAGGGGATATTTAGCTTATTTGACAATTTGATTTAGTTTTTTGGATTAATTTAAATCAAAAAGAGAGGAATATGATAAGAGACTAATTAAATAAAGATTTTGATTTATTTAATTAAAAGGGATGGTGTTAGATTAAATCAAATAAGGTTTTAATTTATTTAATTTAACAGATAGACTTTAGAGATTTAATCAAATAAAATGATTATTTAATTAAATAGGGATAATTAGATCAGATGAATTGATTTAATTAACAAGGGAAAGTGACTTAATTAGACAAAATGATTTATTTAATTAAGAGATGAATATTGATGAATTTAATCAAATAAGGGAATTTGATTAAACAGTTAGACCGAGGGATGATTTAGGAAGAAACGATGTTAGTAGATCAAAGTGTGATATCAAACTGTATATTTTCGATGTCTACAGTTGAAAAGAAAAATGAGGAAGAGCCTAACAATGTTGAGAAGAGCAATGAAGTAAAAGCAGAAAGCAACATTGGTGACATGGAAAAGGATTTGGAAAAGAAGGATGCAAAGGATAATTTGAAGATAGTAGGTGAATCTTCCGACACCTCTGGAGATTCATTGAAGAACTTGTTAAATATGCAGCTCCAATTCCAACCTATTGTGTATGCCCAATTACTACAACTTTGAATGCAACAAGGGAATTCAATATGGATAAAATATATCCTTTGCATAAATTACAATTAGGAAATGCATTCCTTGCCTCTACCCAAAAAGAAATCCTAAAAACACTTTAGAAGAAAGTAGAGCTTATTGATGAAGTAGTGAAGGTACTACAGGAGAGTATACCAGGTGTAAGCATTGATAATTCATTGTTCGATATGGAAAATTTGAAGCTTCTACTTGATTCAATCAAAGAGTAATCTAGTCCTGATGAAGGAGAAAATATAGGAGATTGATAAAATGATGAATGACAGAAGGTTGATGGACATAACAGAGAAATGTGCTACTACACAAATTTTTTTAGGACAACCTTAAAGATGTGCAAAATTGAATTGTGAAAGCTAAGGTTTTATTCCAATTTTGCATGAAATGGCTCAATTCCAAAAAAAGTATTAAGGATGAGATGGACTCCATTGAGTCCTAGATTGATAAGGCATCTAGTGCCTATGCTCTAGTGGATGATGCAAATGGGAACACAAGGTTGGCAATTGAAAACCTACATGAACAATTCTTCCAGCTACAAGAACATAGAGAAAAGATCATAGCACCATTTGAACATCTTAGAGAGCTGGTAAATGAAAAGTTTGCATCTATATCTAATGCTCTAACAAGTGTGGAGAAGTCAATGAGGATGAATTTGGTAGCCAGTACTCTAGATGATGGAGAAGAACTCATGGAGTTTTAAGCTTAGAGTTGCATGCTTGGCATAGCCAATAAGGAATGGGAAGAAGGAAATAATTTTAGGAAAGCACACCTTGCAAAATTGTAGGTGTCAAACACTTCTTCTAGTTAATCTATGTATATTTCTTCCATTTTTATGCATTTTAGATTTCATATTTATACTTCATTGTACATATGTGAAAGTTAGAAGATAGTATATCAGTGCCAATTTTGATTTGATTTGATGGATAACACTATTAGTGGGAGTTGATCAAGGTTTCACAATTTCATTACTCTCATTCATACATGTATATATCAATCAAGGGTAGTATGTACATGTAGTCTGATAAAGAGTTTAAGAGTTTAAGAGTGCCCTTTTCCCTTGATGTCAAAGGGGGAGAGTAGTTTAAAATTTTTGGAGAAGAATGGATGTATGTTGCCATTAATGAAAAAGGGGGAGATTTTTGGAATTTTGTCATTGATTTTCTTGTTGGCAACATGAGCATGGATGCACA
>VDFB02271358.1:753664164-753763504 GCA_007258455.2 Sequoia sempervirens
TCCATTGCTTATTTTGACTGTGATACACTTCAAATCACTATCATATACTTTTACTGTTTGACTAAAATAGTTTAATAGCCTTCTTACTGCTCCTTTGAGGATTATTGATTAAGCCTCTTGTCATTATATACTTACTAAGACTATGATCAATGTTTCCCAATTTTTGGTCCTTTTCCACATGACTTGTAAGTCATAACCATCATTGTACAGGTCAAAAAAACTGTCATAAGACATTGGGTTGCCTCCTTGCTTACTGAAATAACAGTCCCTCAAATGAACTTAAGGATTGTCCCTTCTGTCCTTTGCTTTTACATTTGGAATAATACTTCATCAATTGTCACTTTAACCACTAATTGGAAATGATGTATCTTCAACTGTGCTTTAACAATGTCACTCAAATATTCCTCCCTTTTCATAAAATGAGCCATCTATTGCAACCATTCCTTGTTTTCCTTCAGTAAAGTCAAAAGGAATTGTTGCTATCCTAAATGACATGAGAATACATATTGTTGTTCCACTTAAATCTACTATCATGCCTTAAGGTCATTGTGATGGGTACATTATCATGAGGCATGTGCATTGACCATTTTGAAACCCAATTTGCATTGTATGGGTATTGTATTCTGACTTTGGAGCCTTTAATGGTACTATAGTATACATTCATTTTTGTTGTCCGGGGCTTCATTCCCTTAGGACCACCTTTGTAGACCCTTACAAGTTGCTATCCCATTCACTTTGTTTCATGACCTCAACTCAACCTCTTTGCTCTTGCTTCTATCATGTGTAATAAATACACACAGTTTCCTTATTGTAACTTTATTGGACATCCACCTGTCATGTATGTGGGTGACCTAACAACTCACCTTCCTATGTGATGTGTGACTACCCAATAGGGTTATGGTGAGAGGGGCTTGAAGACAACTTGAAATGCTTCCTCATTGTTTAAAATATGCATAATTGAACTTGATGCATCTATGAAGACACTTGATGCATAATTGAACTTGATGCATCTATGAATCTGATAAAGAAAGTTGATCAACTGGTGTGATTCCATATGGATTTAATGCATTGATAAGAGATAAATCTTTGATCAAGTTGCTCAATTTCCCTTTCTTTCAAAGCATTCTGAGCTCTACCCTTGTGGGAGCCACATTTACCCCACATGTTGTATTTGATCTGATAATGAAACAATAGTCAGACTTGTCCTAAATTTGCACATAAAGAAAAAAGTTAGAAAATAAATGCATATGTTCATTTTTTCTGTTTAATGCACTTATGGATCAGTTTATACATGTATAGGTAGGTGTGTATGTAAGGATTGAATCATTCATTGCTTAGAGCCTCACTCTAACACCATGTTTTCTTCAAATGCAGGGTGAGGAGCACTATAGAGCTAGGAGGAACACGAGTGGTTCGGGGCAGTAACAACATGACAACGGGCAACTTGTAACCAGTCATTCACAGGAAATGACTGGTTCCATTCTTACATGCACATTCTCTTTTGTTTCATTCTACTTATTCATGTATGAGTTGTTTCATATTTTCATTGAATAAGAGAGCTATTCCCTTGGCTTGTGAGGGACATGTACCTTAATGATTATCAATACAAGAAATTACATTTGAATACATGATTCTCTTTCTCATTTGTTGTAATGCACCATTGAAATGACAAAATGTAATCTGATTTACTTTGACAATCACTCCTTTATGCATATTGAAACTAGCAGTTTTATGGTTTATCTTTAAATGTTTAAGCAACATGAAAAGAACAAACACTAGGTTACCCGGGATTTCAGTAAGCTAAAAAAATTAGGCAACAAGAATAAATCACTAGTTTGCATCATCTTCAAATTCCTCATGGTTTAGCAGCCATAGGAGCCCAAAAGTGAAGATTTAGTTAAAAAATTCAGTTCAAGTTTGGCCAAAAAGTGTAAACCACTGTTGTGGGATCACCCTGTAGTGAGAATTTTTGTAACATTTTGTAACCGGTTATAATATATTGTGAGCTAATCATCATCGTGGTTTTTCCCTTTTTTAGTTTTTCACGTAAAAATCTAGTGTTCATGTGTTATGTGTTTTTTATGGTTTCTTTCATACTTTCCTTTCCTACTACAAATTGAATATGCTATATGGAATGAACACTTAAATGTTTAAATGGTTTCAAAGAATATTGATTCACCCCTCTCTCATTATTTTGGGTGTTCAACAATTGGTATCAAAGCTTGGTTCCTTGGAAGAAGCTTAACCACTTGTGGAAGGTTTTGAAGACTAAACACATGGTTATTAGAAGATATCCTACTCCTTCAAAATAAATTCCTGCTATTGGATTCACTGAAGAAGATTGTATGGTTGACATGAATTGAGAACTCAAAATAGCCTTTGAAGATCTGGAAAGGACTAAAAGTGAGAACAAAGATCTAAAGGAAAATGCCAAGGAAGCAAATGAATGCATTTGAAAATTGAGAGAACAAATCAAGAAGTTCAGAGAAAGACATAAGGAGGTTAATGCGTAGTTGAAGCAAGCAAATGAAATAATTACCAGTCTAAAAGTGCAAGTTGAAGAAGGAAAAAGATTTGAAGAATGTCTGAATGCTAAGATGAAAAGAAAATATGAAGAATGTTCAAAATTTGAAGAAGTTGTAACCTTGAGATCGGATCTAGAGAAAGAAAAAAATCAAGAAGAAAAAATCAAGATGAGCTCTACAATGCTTGTGACATGATTGCAAATCAAAAGAATTCCAAAGATAAAGGTGGACTAGGATTTGAAAAGGGAGCAAGTTCAAAATTTGATCAAACACCAAGAGTTGAAAAGGAGAATAGTGAACAAAAGAAGATTGAGAATAAGAAGAGTAATGACAAGTAGGTTTAGAATCAAGGGAAAGACTTCAAAAGACCACCTATCAAACAACCAAATGCACAAAGGTACTTATCTTTTAATGGTTACTATTATTCATGCAATTAATTTTGACACAAGGTTATGGAATGTAGAAGTAGAATGAATCAAATGTTTTCATCTTTTCTTGGTCAATGTTTTACATGCAAAATATTAGGTCATAAGGCTACTAAATGTAGAAGTCAAATGACGAATGGCTATAATAATGGTATGGGGTTTCAATCTTTCAATGGCTACTGTTATGCATGCAATGGATTTGGGCATAAAGTTAATCAATGCAAATTCAAAATGGGTGGAAATAAGATTGTTCAAAATGTTGTCACTTGTTATAATTGCAATAGACCAGGACACATTTCCAAATTTTGCAGTAGCAAGAATGTGAAGAAGAATAATCTGATAAAGAAGAATGATCTAGTGGAAAAGGTTGATCCAATAGAGATGAAGAAAGAGATGGACAAGATCTGAAGAAAGAAGGAAGCTAGTGAGACTAAGCCTGAGTTTGTACCAACATCTAGTACAGATGTTACATTTGGAAACTAAGTAGAAAGCTTTGGCTTTGGGGGAGCATTAATAGAAGATCCTTTATCCCCTGCTAGAGAAATGGTGTTGATGCTTTATCACATTGGAATAAGGTGTAGGTTGACATGATTAGCCTATTGGAGAAAGAACTGGTGATAAATATTGAGTTGTAGAAGTTCATAGAGCATTTGAAGTTGACTGTGCATATAATTAGGATTTTTTCCAACTTTTCAAAATGTGCATTTAATGCAAATTAGTTTAGTTCAAAAAGGTTTATAAGTGATTTCATATTCAATCTAAGTTATTTGCAAATGAGCATTTGAGGAGAGAAGAGCAATGAAAGAGTGAGGTGAAGCATTTCAGAATTTCTTGTGCATGAAACCCTAACTAAAAAGTGATCAAAAGGTATTTACAAACTTCTATCTTTCCCTAAGTTTTTATAAGTGTTTTGAAGTGTTGAAAAATTTATACACCACAAGTAGTTGAGGTAGTGGATCATCCCTATCCTAAATTCAAATGACTTCCCAACAAAACCCTAGTGGATGATCTAGACAGAGTGTTTTCGCACATTCCATATGGTGTTCTTCACATAGAAGATGTAAGGGTTTACATACATGTGAAGTTGGAAGAATATGATCAATCTAAATTGGGTGATGTGTGGGTTAATGAACTCGCTAAAGATAATCAAGATTTGAGAGCTTGGAAAAGAAGAAGCTTGATGTGTGGAACTATTTTCATAAAAAAATTGTGATGTGTGGGTAAGGTATGCCCTAAGTAGAATCCATGATAGATTCATCTAGCTTGATATACTTCAATTAATCAAAAAAGAGGTGATTAGGGTTGTTATGGGTTTATGTTAAACTAGACCAAATCCAATGCTCAAATAAGTGAAGAATGAAGTGATGATGGAGTTAACTAGTGTGAAATATGATAGAAGAGCCTTGAAAATTAAAGACATCAAAAATCAACAAGTTAAGTGTGCCTCAATGGTGATCAGATACAAGATATAATTCACTAACAGAGAGAATTAAGTGTCTGCAACTACCATTAATACTATCTATGAGATGGTTGTGTAGGGTGTAGATTATGATTTGTGTGAGTTATTGAGGGCATAATTGATTGAAAACCTACAGAAGACTAAGGACTCAAAGTATCCTTTCAAGTTTGGTACTTTGATCATCTGTTTACTATTTTACTTCTTAAATGAGGTTCCTAGAACTAAGAATATAGTATGGTTGAAGGATAGACTTGTGGCACATTAGGTTAGAGACCACCTAAGGAGGTTAGGTGATGTGGGTGCATAGGAAGAAGTATTATGGGGATTTTTTAAAACCTTTCAAAAAAAATGTAGGCCAAAGAAAGTATCCCTCGAAGCATGGTGGAAGAGTACAAGAATGATATCACCTTCTTGGTGATAAAATATTGTTGCATTATATAGTCTATTGAGCCTAGGATTGTTTGGATCCCAGAGATGGGATATGAGATTACAAAGGAAGAGGTTATTGGTTCAGTGAACTTTATACTAAGCAAACCTAAAGACACCTATGAGGAGAGATATGGCACCTATGACGAGAAGTTCCATGAAGGTGCACATGCACCAAAGGAAACAAATAAAAGATATCTATTGAGAAGATGTTCCTGATAATTTGAAGAGGCAATGGGCCTCACAAAGGAGCAACTAGAGAAAGCCAAAAGCATGTCTAGCCCTTCAAAGGTTCATCCAGTGTTAGGAGATCTCGTAGGGACTACTATCACCCTTTGGTGGCTCCCAAGTCCTTCCTCGGGACTATGCCATCATCTAGTGGAACAAAGAGAAAGGATCCAAGTACTCCTATAAAACAAACAAGTGCCCCTGTGAAAGAAAATTATACTCAAAAAGTAGCAAAGTATGCTTGTGAAGGAAAAGGAAACCTGACAAAGCAACAAGGAGCTCCTCAAAGGAGAAGAGTTAAGAAAAAGAAAAAAGAGAAAAGTACTTGGGAGTAAATGTTGGTGATGAAGAAGAAGGACCACAATTGGTCCGAAAAAGGAAATTTGAAGCATCACAAGGAGAAACAAGTGCAAAGAAGGAAAAGACTGACATAGTGGATACAGACAATGAGGCAGAAGTGGAAAAGGAAAAACAAGCCTTTATGATTCACATGAGGGAGAAGAAAACAAAGAAGAGACCATAAGACAAGAAAAAGAAAAAGAAGAATATGATAAGCATATCCCTATGAGATTAGATGCTTTCTTTAATGGAATTATGGAGCATGACATGTTCGAAGAGACTCTTGTATTGTACACCTCTGCGGATGATGTTAATAAGGAAACAATAGAAGAAGAAGTTGTCAAATATATAGTTGCATTTGAGGTCAACATGAAGAACATAGAAATTCAATTTCCTGAAGAATTGAAGAATGTTCTATATGCTAGAAGACAAGAAGCAATCAATGAAGAAGCAAAGTTGAGATCTTTTTCTTTTGAAAAGGTTAGTGCTACATTATCTTATGAAAATAAAGCCACATTGGCTCAGTTATACAATAAGGAGTTCTGAACCAAGCAAAAGGGTAACTACCCTCATGAGAAGAGATTAAGAATGATCTTGAGAAGCTCCGAAAAAAACTGTGTGGAAAAAGGTTGCTAGTTTGGCAAAGGATTTAGGCATGGGTCGAGATAGAGATGAGAAAGTACATGATGATATTCAAGATTTCTTCAAAGATTCAATGTAACAAAAGAAGAACAACAAAACATGCTCAACATGAGCATGGAACATAAGAGGTAAATGTAGAATGATACTCTTCCGGATGTGGAAGAGAACATTGTAGAAGTTGTTATTGGTGATGATCCTCTAGTAGGAGAAAATATTACTGCTAAAAAAGAATGTTGAAGAAGCAATACACTAATAATCTAGAGATGAATATGTCTCCATATAAAATGGATCAATTAGTTAATGTTGAAAAGAAAAATGAGGAAGAGCCTAACAATGTTGAGAAGAGCAATGAAGTAAAAGCAGAAAGCAACATTGGTGACATGGAAAAGGATTTGGAAAAGAAGGATGCAAAGGATAATTTGAAGATAGTAGGTGAATCTTCCGACACCTCTGGAGATTCATTGAAGAACTTGTTAAATATGCAGCTCCAATTCCAACCTATTGTGTATGCCCAATTACTACAACTTTGAATGCAACAAGGGAATTCAATATGGATAAAATATATCCTTTGCATAAATTACAATTAGGAAATGCATTCCTTGCCTCTACCCAAAAAGAAATCCTAAAAACACTTTAGAAGAAAGTAGAGCTTATTGATGAAGTAGTGAAGGTACTACAGGAGAGTATACCAGGTGTAAGCATTGATAATTCATTGTTCGATATGGAAAATTTGAAGCTTCTACTTGATTCAATCAAAGAGTAATCTAGTCCTGATGAAGGAGAAAATATAGGAGATTGATAAAATGATGAATGACAGAAGGTTGATGGACATAACAGAGAAATGTGCTACTACACAAATTTTTTTAGGACAACCTTAAAGATGTGCAAAATTGAATTGTGAAAGCTAAGGTTTTATTCCAATTTTGCATGAAATGGCTCAATTCCAAAAAAAGTATTAAGGATGAGATGGACTCCATTGAGTCCTAGATTGATAAGGCATCTAGTGCCTATGCTCTAGTGGATGATGCAAATGGGAACACAAGGTTGGCAATTGAAAACCTACATGAACAATTCTTCCAGCTACAAGAACATAGAGAAAAGATCATAGCACCATTTGAACATCTTAGAGAGCTGGTAAATGAAAAGTTTGCATCTATATCTAATGCTCTAACAAGTGTGGAGAAGTCAATGAGGATGAATTTGGTAGCCAGTACTCTAGATGATGGAGAAGAACTCATGGAGTTTTAAGCTTAGAGTTGCATGCTTGGCATAGCCAATAAGGAATGGGAAGAAGGAAATAATTTTAGGAAAGCACACCTTGCAAAATTGTAGGTGTCAAACACTTCTTCTAGTTAATCTATGTATATTTCTTCCATTTTTATGCATTTTAGATTTCATATTTATACTTCATTGTACATATGTGAAAGTTAGAAGATAGTATATCAGTGCCAATTTTGATTTGATTTGATGGATAACACTATTAGTGGGAGTTGATCAAGGTTTCACAATTTCATTACTCTCATTCATACATGTATATATCAATCAAGGGTAGTATGTACATGTAGTCTGATAAAGAGTTTAAGAGTTTAAGAGTGCCCTTTTCCCTTGATGTCAAAGGGGGAGAGTAGTTTAAAATTTTTGGAGAAGAATGGATGTATGTTGCCATTAATGAAAAAGGGGGAGATTTTTGGAATTTTGTCATTGATTTTCTTGTTGGCAACATGAGCATGGATGCACAGTATGCAAATACAGTGTTATCATTGATGACAATATTGTGGCTTGGTATGAAGATTGATGTGCAGATTGATTGGTGAAGCATGAGTGTGTATGAGAATGATAATCCGGTGCATACATTCAAGAAATTTTGCTCTGGTGCATATAGTTGAGTGGAAGAATTGGTTGTGTCATAACACAATTTTGAGTGTACAAAGCATCCAGTTTTTGGTCCATATTTGTATGGATTGAAGAATCTTGCTTTGTGGTTCTAAGAAAATTTTGTTGGATGCTAGAGGAGTATAAATCCAAAGTTTCATGCATTTTAGCTCTCTGGTGTAGAAGTTATGAGTAACATAATATCTTGTTTTCCAGTGATAGTGTTTGCTAGTGCAAAGTACATGTTTTGCTAAGTCTACACTTCATTGTAGAATAATATTTGGTCTTACAGATTTTTGGAGGTGTTTGTTGCATATAAGTTCCAAGTGGCATGAAGTTTGGAGGTCTGTGTGATGGCCTGAGGATGATCATTTGGCTTATTTTGATGTTAGGTCTCCAACAGTGCCGACCTAATATGTTTAAGGGTATGCAAAGTTTAAATAAGTGTTGATGCATTTTGTGGAAACTATTATAGGTTCATGCCAACCTATTTGGGTTCATTATAAGTTTTGATTGTGGTATGAAGTTTGTTTTGGGTTGACAAGTTATTATTTTATATGATACATCTAATTAGGCCAACCTAATTGATGTTGCAAGAGTTTGTAATGTAATGCGTATAAGTATAAGAATTTTTTGGTGTTGGAGAATGATGATAGCAAATATACAAGTGTTGTTGATGTGAATTGTGTGAATATAATGTGATTGCAGAGCAAAGTAGACTGTTAAAGAGTAGAATGGTATGAAGTGTGTAAACTTTGTATATTGAGCTTCAATGAAATTGTAATTATTGCATATTGTAGATGCAATTATAGTAGTTAAAATCTCAACAATGAGCCAACCCTTTCCTTCTATCTTTTATTCATTTTGTGGGTAGTGAGTCCACTAGGACAATGAATCCACCTATAGTGAGTATTTTTGTAATATGTTGTAATCGGTTATAATATATTGTGAGCTAATCCTTACCGTAGTTTTTCCATTTTTGAGTTTTCCATGTAAAATTTTGGTGTTCATGTGTTATGTGCTTTTGATGGTTGTTTTCATCCTTTCCTCTCCCAATGCAAATTGAATATGTTATATGGAATGAACACTTAAATGTTTAAGTGGCTTTAGAGAATATTGATTCACCCCCTCTCAATATTTTGGGTGTTCAACAGATGGATGATAGCATGATGGGGAGGATAAGGAATATGATAGTATGTGTATAGAGGAAATGCATGCCAAGAGGAATCCAAAGCATGTAATATATTTTCCCATATATTTATCAAGATCGCAAGGAGGATGGAAGAATTCAGATAAATGGGATATGATAGGTAGAATGGGTAAGATAGATTGGATGGAGGAGATGGAGGAAAGAGATGCTTAGAATGGAGTTGCCCCCAAGTACGAAGAGCAAATGGATGGGGTATTTATATATGATGCCTATTTGCCAAGTTTTCATCATGATACTTGTTCAAGGCACCTGTTTGCTAAGTTTTCACCATTGGACAATTTTTTCTCTTTACTATTATTTTTACTTTTATAATTTTTGATTTTTTTGATTTTTTTAATGTTTTGGACGGTGTGTGGATGGAGACGGATGAGGATAGGGATGTGGATAAATGGATTTGGAATATAGGTGATAAGGAGATTGAGGAAGGACTCAATCATCAATGTGTGCATGAAATTTGTGCTCAATGTGAATGATTTAACTAATAAAACCAAACAAACACTCAGATTAGGTGTAGAAAGCTCAAAATGATGCTACGAGCCTTTTGTTGTGTAGATTTTCCCATGATTTTTGATTGGATGTATGCTCATTAGAAATTTTAGTAGCATAACGATGCTCCAATGAAAATGAGTGAGATAGGAGAGATAAAATGGCTAAGGGTTGGATATATAGAATTAGAGGAAAATAGATGGAGGGCTAGGATTTGATCTTGGGATCAAGGGTTGAGATGAGGGATGATCTCTCAACTCATGAGATTGTGCCAAGTGGCACAATGAGATGAGTTGAAAGGGATAAGGGTACTATGATGAGACAAGACCCATGTGACATGGTACCAAGCCCATGTGCTTGATTTGATGGGAGGTTGACCCACTTAATCAATGATTAAGTGTGTGCACATGCTTAGTGGGTAGATTATGTGGGGATTAGGATTAGGATTAGAGACAAGTTGCAAAAGGAGGATGTGACATGTGAGAGGGTAAACTAAATAAATAAAAAATATATATTTAATTTATGGGATAGAAGGGGTAAGGTGGGATGGATGTAGATAAATAATTAAATTAAATTATTTACCTTCGGCTAGGACTTAGGAAAATAGAGGAAATAAATTAGGATGAAGGGATAGGAGATAATTAAATAGTAGGATATTATTTAATTAATATAAAGGACATAAAATTAGTCAAATTGCAGATAAATTGACCAAACGAAAATAGTCAATTTTCAATGCCTAAAATATATTTGAATGTTAATACCACTAATACGAATTATCTAAAATATTTAATTAATCATCATTCAAATGTCTTAATCTTCAAAATCCTTAATACAAATCTCAAATTTTTATTTACTTTTCATATAAAATTTATTTCAAAACCAACTAAGTTTTGTCCATAACCCGAAGAATAATCCTCAAAAAGTTGTGCCCAACATTGATTTGACGTTCTTAGTGCCCCACCAAGAATTGCCTCCCTCATAAAAAGTTAGCGTGGTATGTGATGCCCTCGTGATTCTTTTCTTTTGTCTTTAGTGATTGGGGTGTGGTCAAGATAGAGTTTTTAGAAGAGAGTTATGTGAAATCAAAATTGAAGTCCATAGGTATTAGGGGAGAGTAGTGGCAGTAACTTCGCTTCTAATTATCCCACGTCAAAACTTCAAATCACTCCCAATTTTTTACAGCAGCTTACTTGGCAAGTTCTCTGCTTATAACTAAGGTTTCAGGGCCACATCATCAAATATGATGCCACATCAGCATGCATTTTTGTCAAGGTGTCCAAAAAGGCCCCAAAAAATAGTGAGACCAATTCTTGTGCATTACATCATGAGTAGTTGAGCGCTGATGTGGTATCACATGATTGGTTGCTTTTTAGATCAAAAGCATACATTTTGTTTAATTATGGGTAGTCAAATCACAACTATTGGACATTATATAAATGACTATTGGTATTATATTCAATGACAGGCATATTGGACCCTCGCATCACTATTGGCCCTCTCCCTATGTTTTTTTCCATGGTAACATCAAATGAAAGAGATATTTCATCGATTAGTGCGGGTTTGCATTATTATTTATATTTATATTATAAATAGAAGTCTACCCACTACGGTTGTTAAGGTCTTTGGGAGATAAAAATCAAAGTCTTTCTCACCTCTTTGTTGGTAAAAAACTCTTATCAATTCAATTTGAAAATTTGAGAATCATTATTAAATAAATTTTGTTTTGTTTCAGCCTATGTAAACAAAAGAGGTAGACCCGGAGAAATTTAAGATTTTTTCTTAATATTTAATTTTGTGTATTTAATTAATAAGGATTTTATTATATGTTTGCAATTAATTATTATTTTATATACTTTTCATATGTTTTGACAAATAATTGAATATATAAAAATCATATGGTTTATATGGATATAAAGATAAAAGAACTCAAAATTGTACACCTATTATTTAAACTTATGGTTGGTCTTAAAAGTGGAGAGGTTGGAGTCTTACAACATTGGAAGATTTTATATTTTCCTACAACATTTATTTGATGTGTTTGAGATGAACAATAACTTTTTTCGTGGATGGTCTGAAATCCCTTTGTCTTGCAAGGATTTCAAAGGCCAATTAGGCAATTGCAACAACCATGACCTTCATCTCATGATGTTTTTCAATCTTTAAAATAGGATATGCTCATTTATCTAAACCACCTCTTTTGATCTTGTATATGGTCATATTAGTGAGACTAATTTTATCCTCTTGGGATCTTTTATCCTCATTTGCATGAAATAGGCTTCCATCTCCAATACCCACTTTATTCGTTTGTCACGATCTTCTCTTCCTAAGAATTAGGTGCTTTTATGACATATGTGTCTCCTACACAAGGTTCCTCTACTTTTAATATCAAAAATTGCATACCCTTGCAATTTTCATACTATATTTTATACTTTCTTTAGTTTTTGTAACCCCTAGTATGTTATTAGGCTTACTTGGCCTTGCCTTAGCCTTTTCCCACTCTCAATGTCAACTAGTGTTTTGTGTTTTTGTGTGTTTTTCCTCTTTTTTGTGTTAACCAATGTTGCTTTTACATTTATCTATGTTGTACTCATGTGTCAAGGATTTATGTGACCTTTTATGCTTGGATGTCTACACGCTTTTCAAATGTACACCAATCAATTCTCTTAAATATTGCCACCTTTGTTTCATTGATTAGGCATTATAACCACCTTGGGACAAATTCCAACAACTAGTTCAAGCTTCATGTATCTTCATCTTCCATTTATGGCACCCATATTTTTAGATCTACAATGCATTCTCTCAAATCTATCAAGCACTTGAAGACTTTCTTGTAAACTCTTTTTTTAGGTGTTCATATGATTGTTTAACAACACCCTTCACTAAAGTTTGAATATTCTTTGAGCACTTCGTTGTCTAGCATGTGGTTTCCTTAGTATTCTTAGATTCTTGAGGACATCTTACTTGTGAAATTTATAGGTTTTCATCTCCCTTCTTGGTATGAGGTGATTATGCTCAAGAATTTACTCTTTGCTTTCATTTTCTAATAGAATTTGTAAACTCTTTGGTTTTTTTAACATTTGTTGGGTTCCTCGTTTCATTTTGACACTTTTACACACACTATTTTATCACTTTTTGTAGACCTTGGAGTAGTATTGATGGTATTTCACTTTGTTTCTCTAGTCCTAGACACACTTAGGATATGTGTACACACATCTTCTATTTCACCCATGCCATTGATTACATGTGGAGTTCAAAGTTAAATAGGGGCTTGGCCATTCATGGTAAGATCTTAAGTAATCCAAAGACTTTATTTTTTTCAAGATACATGTTTTATTAAAGCATTTAGATGCATGGAGGTTTTTTGTGCTCTTCTCTACCTTCATCTACTTTGTTATCCATATTTCATGTTATGTAGAAAGGGAATAGTTAAATTTTATAGGTTTTCTAGATGATAACATAGTGATAGGATAATATCTCATGAGTGAGATGACATCACATCTCTTAGAAATCCACATATCATGATAACATTCAAGGCAATGATATTTTTTAGGCCAATTACCAAGAATTCTTTGAACTCCTCTGTTGTGCCATGAGTTTTTTAATTTCTATTTTTATTAAAGCTAGATTGTAGTAAACTATATTTTCAAAATATAGGTCTCTATATTTCCTGTAACATAGTTTAAGTAGGTTTGAAGGAGAATATATATAAATATGCTTTTATTTAATTAATTGTTATCTTGGTAGTAAATTAAAAATCTGAACCAAAATAATAAAAAGTATTTTATTTCACTCTATCTTGTCTAGATAGTGTAATTTAAATTAGTTAAAAACCTTAAGATGCCTAAGTTAACAAAGAAGAAATTCACCTTTTACACTACCTTTTTCTCCTTTCACACTAATCTCCTCTACAATACACATTGAATTTGGATGTGTCTTTTATCATTATTGAGACTTATATCCTCATATCATTCTTTGTCTTGACTATTTACTAAGACATTCTATTTCAACTTTATTGTCTATGAGCATTTGATTAAAATGGAGAAAAAACCACTTCCTTGCATGTTACCCCCATCACTTTCTAGTTAAATTATGTGTTTTCTTATTTTCACACTCATATTGTCTCTTCTCAATGACGTGTTGATTCCTTCTCTCTATTACTTGACCTCTACCTAATATCATCCATAAATTCCTACTAAGTTATAATATTATATTGTAATCCTATGCAGGTTCCTCTGACTATGATGAATCTATTTACTACATGATCTTTGCTTGTAATCCTTTGTAGCTCACTTTCTTCCTAAATTATCTCCTTATAGGGAGCTATAAATTAAAATCTAATACTAGATGTAATCACAATTAGGGGTCCTAGTGAAGAGATGCATTAGAACATACAACCCTTAAATTCATATAGTAGAACACAAGACAAAAGAGGAAGAAAAAAATGGGCATGAAATAACATGTTTTTATTATAGCCTGAAAATGGGGAATTTACATAGATTACAATGCTTCATAAAGGAACATATATATAAAATAATGTACACATATATTAAAATGATTGAATATATCTTTTTAATTATCTCTTCTATATATCTTGAATCTACTAAAATATAGATTTTATCCTCTAAATCTATATTCATATAGTCTCGACTATACATATATTACTTTGGTTTCCCACTCACCTTGTTCAAATTTACCAATATCTACCAACTTCATTAATTTCATTAAATCCCCACATGAATTTTCATATACTTTGACTTTGTTAACTACCATTTAAACTTATGGTTAGTCTTGAAAGTGGAGAGGTTGGGGTCATATGACATTGGATGATTCTATGTTTTCCTACAATATTTTTTTGATTTGTTTGAGATGAGAAACGACTCTTTTATAGATGACTTAAAATCATGATATTTTTCAATCTTTAAACTAGGATCATATGTTAATTCATCTAAATCACCTATTTTGATCTTATTTATGGTCATACTAGTGAGACTCATTTTACCCTCTTGCTCGATATTTCATCTTCCTTTGCATGAAATAATGCTTTATCTCCATTTCCCACTATATTATTTTTTCATAGTATTCTCTTACTAAGAAGCAGGTGCTTATATGGAATATGTTGGCAATAATAAATGGGGATTTACAGTCTAGATCTTCAATTTGTACCTTATTACCCCTTATGTAGTTTGTTTATATCCCATAAGATACAATGAGAGGAGAGAGTTAGTCTAATAGGAATATATATATATATATTATCATTTCATAGATAACTTAAAATACAACATTCATCCATTACATATACATGTATTAAACCCTTATAGTTCTCCAATTATATATATATATATATATTCATATAACAGTTACAATAGCAAGTCTTAGTCTCTGCTATGTATTAGTTTATTTTGTTCTCTATTCTCTCTTTATAAAGATATCCTAATATGATATCTATTACATACATATATTAATGCTTTCTCTCTTATAGAGATGTGACCCTTACAGGTCACCTCTTACTCCATCTTCCTTGTTGACTTGAGGTTTCACAAGTCCTATGTGATAAACTTTGTAGTAGCTTTTAGGTCTCTGCCCTATGTCCTACTAATAACATACAAGTGTCTCCTCCACAAGGTTCCTTTATTTGTAATATCAAAAAATTTCACACCCTTACAATTTTCATTATAAGTATTCTACTTTATTTAGTGTTTGTAACCCCTAGTCTATTCTTAGGCTCATTTATCCTTGCCTTTTCTTGCTCTTGATGTCAACTAGTTTTTTTTATGTATTTGTGTATTAAATTCCTATTTTTTGTGTTAACTAATGTTACTTTTACATTTACCTATGTTGTATTGACATGACAAGCATTTAGGTGACCTTATGTACTTGAATGTCTACATAATTTATTAGCATCCAATATCTTTTCAAATGTACAACAATCATTTAGATCTTAAATCTCACCACATTTGTTTCATTGATTAGGAATTATAACCACCTTGGGACACAGTCCAATAACTATTTAAATATTCATTCCTCTTCATCTTCCATTTTGGTTTCCATCTTTTTAGATCTACAACTCATTCTCTCAAATCTATCAATCTCTCGGAGAATTTATTTCAAACTTTTTTTTTCAAGTGTTAATGTAATTTTTAATGACACCCTTTACCAAAATTTTAAGGCTCCTTGAGCACTTTTTTTTTTCTATCATGGGATTTCCTTAGTATTCTTACATCCTTGAGAACATAGATTGGTTGTGGTATTTATAGTTTTTAATCATCCTTCTTTGTATGAGGTGATTGTGTTAGAGAATTTTATCTTTGATTTAATTTTCTAATAGAATTTACAAACTCTTTGGCATTTTTGGCACTTGTTGGGTTTCTCATCTCCTTTTGACACTCCTACACATGCTAGTTTATCACTTCTTATAGACCATAGAGTGGTATTCATAATATTTCACTTTTTTGCTTTAGTCCTAGACACACTTAGGATAGGTGCACACACATTTTCTATTTCATCTACATCATTAGTTACACGTGGAATTGAATGTTAAATAGGGTCTTGACCATTCATGGTAAGCTCCCAAGAAATCCCAAGACTTCATTTTGTTCAAGATACATGTTTTCATGAAGCATTTAGATGCATGAAGGTTTGTTTGTGCTTTTCTATACCTTAATCCACTTTTTAATTTCAATAATTTAATTAGTTTAGATTTATTTGTATTGTTTCTATGTCATCTAGTATTCCCTTGGTTTGCTACTTTTACTGTCCCTATTTCCTATTATGTAGAAAGGTCCAAAATACTAATTTAAAAATAATTAAATTTTAACACATTTCTAGACGATAACACAATAATAGAGCATAAGTGAGATGACATCACATATCTTAGACATCTATAAATCGTGGTAACATTGGAGGTAATGAGATTCTTGAGGCTAATTAACACGCATTCTTTAAACTCCTCTTTTGTGCTATGAATTTTAATTTCTATTTCTATTAGCCAGATTGTAGTAAATTACAATTTTCATAACCTAGCTTTCTATATTTCCTATAACATAGTTTAAGTAGGAAGGATAATATATAAGTAGACATGATTTTATTTAATCAACTAGTATTATGGTAGTATATTAAATTTTGAACCAAAAAAATTAATAAAAATTATCACTCAATCTTGTATAGATAGTGTAATTTTAATCATTTACAATCCTTAAGACACCTAGGTTAATAAAAGAAACTTTTTCACCCTTTTTACTTCCATCTTCCATTTTGCACCAATCTCCTCTACAGTATACATCAAATTTGGATGTGATCTCTTTTATTATTGAGACTTATATCCTCATATCATTCTTTGCCTTGATTCTTTACTAAACAATTATATTTTATCTTTGCTCTCTACAAGAATTTGATTGATATGGAGAACAAACCACTTCCTCACTCGTTCTTCCCAACAATTTATAGTCAAAAGATGTGTCTTCTCTACACACACATATTTCCTCTTCTCAATGATATTTTGGTGTCTTCTCTCTATAACTTGACATCTACATATTCTCATCCATAAATTACTACTACTACAATATTCTATTGCAATCCTATCTAAGTTTCTCACACAACAATGAATCTATTGCTACCTGATCTCTACTTTTAATCTTATGTAGCTCACCTTATTTTTTACATTGTCTCCTAAATCTAAAAATTAAGCTCTAATTCTAGATACAATCATAATCAAAGGTCTTAATGAAGAGATGCATTAGACCACACAACCCTTAGAGTTATATAGTAGAACATAAGATAAAAGAGGAAACAAAAAAAAAGAAGGCATGAAACAATATATTTAATTACAACCTCAAAATGAGGGATTTGTAACCAAGATTATAGTCATCAGAAAATGTATGCTTGGATACAAATATACACATTTATTACAATTACCAAATATCTCTTCTACCTAGCTTGAATCTACTAGAATCTAGATTTTCTCCTCTAAATCTATACTCATGTCTCAACTATACATACATTATTTTGGTTTCCCACTCATCTTGTTTAAATTAACCAATATATACCAACTTCATTAATTTTATTAACTCCCCACACAAATTTTCATATACTCCAACTTTGTTAACTACCACTAAACTCATATCCTTAAGAGATCAATGCATAATCATCTAGAATAATTGAGTGACTCACTCTACAAGACAACCAACCTCCCATATGTTAAATCAGATCTCTCCTCTATAATTGGTCTAGATTAACACATGGATGCTCCTTTTTCCTTTCTCTTTGTAACTACATATGAATAATTTAGAAAAGATCATACCAACCTCCTTGGCCTAATGAGTATGACATTATCCAAGCACTCATATGTGTATAATTGTGCACCACTCAACCTATGTGCTATACTCCCTTTTTGCATGACCACCAATCAAAATAATTGTGCCAAGAATGTTTCTTCCATTCTTCATTCATAGCTCTAGACATAAAAAAAATTCATCTATGTACAACATTCATTTTTATCCTTTGCTTTTAATGCACTAGCTTTAACTTTTGCATTAGGACCTACTTATATGCAAGGCTTAAAGCCTATATTACAACTTCATTCCATTGTTATGAGCATAAAAGGTCAATGCTAATCCCTTATTCTTTTGATATTATTTTGCATCACCCAACTTTAAAGGTATATTTTATTTGCATTCTCTTGGCTTGAATGTAATTTCCAATAGTTCTAGGGTAGTAATTATGAAATTGTCATGGAAATTTTAAAACTATCACAATAATTACGACACATGATTTCATGCTTACTGTGGCCTCAAGGAAACCATTATGGTAGTTTCGTTGAGGTTATATAATAGTTATGAAATCATCACCAATTGAAAATAAATATCTGTGACTAATTTAATGGAATTAGTTAACTAGACACCAATAATTGCATCTTTTTCATTATCTTCACCCAAATGAACACCTTTTTCCTTCCCTTTTTTGTGGATTCTCCTATTGAATATCCATAATTACACACACAATGATTGTTATGCATAGATATTACATAATAAAAATAGTCATAATTTTCTTGTAGAAAGTGTAAAGAATATAATACCATAGCTTGAACTTTACAACAACTTTTATCCAACCAAAAGTAATTGATTTTGACCACTCCACTCATCACATTTTTATTTCCTACACTTTATTGCTTATAGGAACTTTAAATGATCTATCGCTCATAACAAACTCAAGTCAAGATGTTAGTCGAGGATGAATTATCCAAATCCCTCCTCTAGATCTATGGCAATTAAGTGCAAGTTTATACTTATTTGTACATTTATTGTTTAAGTTAGATTTTGTGAGAGTAGTTTACTTTAGTTGTTAGTCTACTTATAAATTAAGTTAGTTTAGATCAAAATTAGATTTAAGTTAGTTTATTAGTTGTTGATTTGACTTTTTATGCAAATAAATATATCTTTTCCAAACTGTTGTTATGTCAAAATCAAGCAATCAAATGATCACAATTTTTCTCAAGACTGTATCAAGACAAAACCATAGAAAATGCAACAACATTCCCACAAAAAATGACAAATATGAAAAAACAAGTTTCTACATTTCTTGTCAATTCCCCAGTGATAAAAAAATGTTCTATTTTTTCATGAACTACTTTCATTTTGACCTCAAAAAGCTACATATGCCTATTTGTGATCATTACATGAATCATGTATTTAAAATTGACACAACTAGTACGAATTGTTTAAGATGCTCAACTACTTTAATTTAATTATTTGAACCTTTAAATCTATACTTCATCCTCAAATCTCAAGTATAATTTTTTTGGTTATATTTCATAATACATACTTAATTATTATTTTATATTAATTTATTATTATTAATCAACTTTTAAAATATCTATAAAAGTTTAAATTATATTTAATTTGTAACACCCTTTTAAAACATTTTCATAGAGGGTATTCTCTTTTCCTCTACTAGATATCCTACCAATCCATGGCCCAAATACCAAGAAGATTTCCTTGTTTTTTTGCCATGTGTTGTTTATAACCCCAAGAGTAATCGTCAAAAAGCTGGGGCCCAATATGACTCGACGTTCTTAGTGCCACACTAAGAATTGCCTCACTAAATCCACATAAAAGACGGAGTGTCCCCACAAAGAAGAGACGTGCGCCAGCCTTGCCTTCGTATGTGGTGCCCAGGCCATAGTATGATTCCTTTTCTTGACTTTCAGTTTGGGGATGTGTGGTCAAGAGACCAAATTGAATTTAAAGAAACAATCCCATTTTCTTAGGTAGAAGGGATTAGTGTGAAATCGAAATTGAAGTTTAAATTATTTTCCGTGGTAACATTAATTGAAAGGTATTTCATCGGTTAAGTGTGGGTTTCGTATTCTATGACAAATCGAAGTCTTTTTACAAGGGCGTTTGAGGTCTTTGATAGATACAAATCGAAGTCTTTCTCTGTGCAGTATTTGTTAGTTGAAAAACTCAAATTCAATTTAAAATCTCTAAAATAATAATCAAATAAGTTCACTGTTGCTCCGCAGCATATGCATGCAACAGAGGTAGATATCTTCAACATCTCTGAATGTGTAATTTAATTAACAAGAATTCTACTATACATGCGGAAACAGCTATTGGGCTATATATTCCTCATACGTATGAGGACAAACAACTGAATACATAAAAAAAAAAAAAATGGCTTATATGTAAATACAAACTACAAAGACAAAGAAGCCCAAAATTGTCCATTCCTGTCCGAACCCATGATTGGTGCTGAAAGTGGAGAAGCTCTGGGTGAGAAGCTTGTGAGGTTGGAAGATTCTCTGGTTTGCTGCTGTATTTCCTTGATTTGTTCGAGACGAGCAACAACTTCTTTCATGGATGGTCTCAAATCCCTTTCTCCTGCAAGGCATTCAAAGGCCAATTCGGCAACTGCAGCAACCATGGCCTTAACCTCATGGTTTTTTTCAATCTTCAAATCAGGATCCACCAATTCATCCCAAACACCTCTTCTGATCTTGTCTATAGCCATATTAGCAAGACTAATTTCGTCTCTATTTCGCATTATATCCACGGGTACTTTGGCTGAAATGATCTCCACCAAAACAACCCCAAAACTGTAGACATCAGACTTTTCAGTGAGCTGGAAGCATTCATGGTACTCTGGATCTACATATCCTGGAGTGCCTTGCGGAGCGGTTGTGACGTGGGAGACATTCAGAGGCACCAATCTGGAAAGCCCAAAGTCTGCAACTTTTACCCCAAAATATTCGTCCAGAAGAATGTTATTGGATTTCACATCTCTATGAAATATGGGCGGATCAATACAGTGGAGGTACGCCAAGGCCTGGGCTGTTTGAAGGGCAATTTTCATACGAGTTTCCAAAGGCAAGCCTCTCAGGCTTCTTCGGCTCCCATGCAAATGATCGGCCAGGGTCCCATTTGGCACAAATTCGTAAACAAGCAGCAGAATCGGACTCTCCGGACTTGTACAACCGTAAAGACGAACAAGGTTCGGATGGTAAAGAGAGGATAGAATTTGTACCTCGTTGATAAATTGTTCAAATCTTCTAGAGTTTTCCTGATAAAGCCTCTTCACTGCTACAGCTCGTCCATCCTCAAGTTTACCCAGATAGACCGCGCCAAACCCTCCATCTCCAAGCTCGTTCTTCTCGTCGAAGAAATTTGTAGCCTGTTGAAGTTCTTGATAAGGAAATATGCGCAAAGTACCTAACGTATACCCTTTCTGGCTGCCTTCTATGTCGGTTCGTTGATAATGGCCCAAGTCACTAGCCACCCTCCCCGTGGCAGATGCTTTTCTCCTCCTCGTATAACAAATGAACATCGCTACTGCTGCTGCGAGCGCAGCGCCTCCGATGGAGCAACCTGTAGTAAATTTACAGATGAATGAGATAGTTTTATTTGAACTACGAAGTTGAACTGCAAAGGGAAACATAATCCTTCCCCAAAATAAATCAAAATTAGTAGAGATCTGATGGCCAGGATGCTCACCTAGAATAATATGCTTGGCTTGGGACTTGCCTGCAACGCCACATACACAAGTCTTGTGAGTAACATTTACAAAACAATCAGCCGGCAAAACAATATTTAAATTTCTAAAATAGATTCCTAACTTTTCATCTCGTTCGTCTTGTATAGCATCAAATTTTTCTAATTTGATCAGAAACATATTCGAGTTCGTGTTCTTACCAGCGGGGCATTTGTCTGTATAGAAGCTGCCTTCGCAGTCACACCAAAACTGCGTCGTAACGGGGTCATAGGTACAAATCCCACCACTTGAATTGCACACCCTGCAGTTTTGGCTGATATTCCATTCTATTTGGAACCCTGGAATTCGTTCTGGCCCAATTGCTTCTAGGCTTTCAACCAAGAGTATAACTCTTGACTTACATCGGCCACTCCAATTGGACTCGGAATTATTCGAACTGTAATACCAACTATAGTTGCATGGTAAAGGAGAAAGAAAATCCAAATCCGTTTCACTGCACTGCTCCCACAGAGCCAACCTTTTGTTTTGACCGTCAATGTGAAATTGATCGGCAGACCAGGATTGCCATGCATTGTTACTGGTCCATGGGCTGCATTTACCTTCCCACACATTCTTGTCAATTATTGTCATGTTACGGCTGGGATACCAATTCTCATAGAGTTGGAGTTCCATTATGTAGTAATCGTACCCACTAATATTAAGTAGAGGCAGCGGTCCATCATCACAGCGAAGCTGAAGAGCAAGGTCACCGCAGCCAGAGTCCTTCCTTCCGAAAGGATATGCGAAGGAATACTTCCCACAATCGAAGGGTCCTAGACAAGCTCGTGATGAAGAAGCGAGGCACAATATAAATACTGTGAAGACGAGAAGACTGAAACTCTGAGAATGGCAAAGATGAGGTCGTAGCCCTTCCATTTTCATATATCTTAGATGAGTAAGAAGAGGAGAGTTGTAGAAATGGAGTAAAGAGGGGAGCATGAAAGCCTGCTTAATAGCATAGAGAGGAGGTGCGGGAAAGCGCAGAGAAAAGGCAGGGTTGAGGAAAACAATGGCAAGTGGTGGAGTCAATACGCCAAATTGACTCCACTAAAGTCGTTAAAACAAATTTAAGACTTGGGGTTGTTTGATAGGGTACTGCCTTCAACATTTCTATCACGAATTAAATTCCACGCACTTTCTTTTGACAAGTCAGACTTGCGCGTTACCACACAAGCATTTCAATTCCGCGTAAAGCATACTAGGAATAGTATCCTAAGTAAGTGTAAAGTTTTGGTTTTCGTAGGTTTAATTAAAGTTTTGGGAAAGATACACTTTTTAAAATGTGAGTTGAATAGTCTAAGGAATCGGGATTCCATTATTGTCATGCATTGTATTAAATTCTTTGTAAAAATAAACTCTTAAACATAAAAAAAAAAATGTGTATACTAAAATAACAATTATAAAATTTATTAATTTCAATTTTTTATATTATTATATCCTTATAAAAAAATATTGAAAATATCTTTCCAATAATCAAAGAGTAAAATTCAAAAGAACTATTTAATAATCCTTATATTTCATGTTTATGATAAAATTGTAAGATGAAGAGTAACTATTTAAAAAACAAGTATATACTAAACCACTAAAAAATGATAAGTAACTTACTAAATCAATGAAATTGTCAATTCTATTTAGAAATATAAAATTTTATCTTATTAGTAATTTATAGAAAAATGTGCAAAAAATAATATTTATAAATAAAATTTCTATAAAAACAATATGATAGTGAGACACATTATAAAACCAAATCATAAACAATCTGGATACTAGTTGAATCTAATTGAATATTTGTTATTTGGTTAGAAGAATAAATTAAGCACATTAAAAATGTTAAGAATAAAAAATAAGAAATATTCGTATATTTTATCAATTATCTAGAATTTAATATAAAGGTTATATAAATAATGACCAAGACTTCATAAGATATATATGTATAGTCAATAATTATAGATACACAAATATGATTCTTTAATGGAAGTTGAAACTCCCCATCCAAGTTCTATAGCAATAACTTTTCCTTACATGGTTGGGTTCATTGGTCCACATTATGTGTAAATCTAGAAAGCATTACTACTACTTTCTAAACTTAAAAAGATTGAAATGATATTTAACTATAAATGTCATTGATACTTTTTAGTGAAAAAAAACTCATAAAAATTTAGAAAAGAAATCACATATCTAAAAAAATTTAATTATCTCTTCATAAAGTATCAAAAAGTGAAGTGTTCAACTTATCTAGGAGGTTGAATAAAAAATTGATAAATTGCTCAATCATCTTATTACTTTTAAAATACTAATCTCTTTTGATGTCATAACAAAATAGTGAATATTATCCTAAAATGGTCATATTTTATTTCTCTTTCTCTTTCTTTTCTTCTCCTCTTCCTCCCATATATCAATGAGAGAGGCCAAAGAAAATTTATGTTCTTGTGCAAGTAGCATAGTTACTCTTCCAAATATTTCATGATATTTGATACAAATTGAAGTGATGATGAAGCCAAGGTAATTATATTATAGAAACACTACATACAAAGAGTTGGAATGGTGTTAGTTTGTTCAAGAATTTTCATATCTAGTATGTTATAACTAGAACTAGAATTGTGGAATATTGTAGACCTCTTCTATTTCAACAATTATTACCTAATATTTTTAAAAATCATTATCTTAATAAGGTCCCAACATCAATGTGTTAAAATTCAACAAAAAAAGGACTATAGTGCTTCGAATGTACTTTCTAAATTACTAATTTTATGTGAAAATGATATATATTAAGGGGTTCAAAAAAGGTACCCAGACAAATTGGTCCTCTTTTTTTCAAAAAAATATAACATAGTGTCTATTGTGGGTACCTCAAAATGTTAACTTTTTTTTTAATATTTTTAAAATCCCTTCAATGAAAAATTAGCTAGCAACATGTAGTTGAGTCCTGATAATTTTTTAATGAAAATGTGATTTTTTACTAATTTTCAAAGTGGACACACCCTTAAAAACAAAAAATTGGCCATGCTACCCCTATAATTTTTGAAAACTAATCAAAAATCATTTTTTTGAATATGTGTAGAATGAAATCTAGTTTATAAAAATGTAATTTATTTGAAATTTCAATGAATGATTAAAAACTAAATTAAATATACCAAACATTGGTTTTTGATAAAAAAAGATACACCAACAAAAGAAATTAAAGATGAAAGCCTTAACATAATCAAAAGTGAAAAAAACTATATTGTTAAATAGCTAAGAGAGAGCTTAACATTACCCAGGTGTTTTTTTTACTTGACCTTGAAACACGTGCAAATTTGATGGGTAGCACAAATGAGATTATTTGAAATTTTGTAGAGTATGCAAAAACATATATATTGGTGTTGGAAAGGTAGTCCAAGCCTTTGGGTTGGAAATCCTAAGTAAATTCAAGCCAAAGGCTTGGGGATTTCCCAAGTAGGACAAAGCACGAGCGGATTATAACATGCTCATGTTATTTGAATGCATTGAAAAAACACAAGCACGTTATAACACGCTTGCATTTTATGAATGCATCAATAAAATGTGAGTGTGTTATAACATGCTCATGTTATGGTCTATATTGAAAAATTTTCCTTCTCTTTTTTTTTTCCTCTTTCTTGTCCTTATGTTTCAAGGAAACTATATACGTGAAATAAACATTTACTTTCTTGCCCTTATGTTTTAAGAAAACTATATACATAAAATAAGTAGAAGTTGACATTTACATACGGACAATTACTTTCTTATACTTTAAGTTATATTTCATGTATATAACTTTTCAAGATTTTTGAGAGTGGTTTCAAATCTCTAGGAGTTATAATGTAAACTCTAGTTTTTGGAAGATCTAATAATTTTTAATACTTAAAGTCAAATTTTAATAATCAAGAGGTAAAATTTTAGTAGTCAACAAGTTGTATCATCTTTCTCTCTCACAGTCTCCTTCCCCCTCTACTATCTATCTCTCTTCTCCCTCCACCACTCTCTCTTCCTTCTCCCTCTCTCCCCTCTCTTTCTCTCTCACTCTTGCATTCTCTCTCTCACACACCTCTATCTCCTCCCTACCTCTCCCTCCCCTCTCTACTCTCTATCTCTCCTCTCTCTACCTATCCTTCCCTCTATACTTATCTTTATCTCCCCTCTCCCTCTCTGAACATACCTCTCCCTCCATGACTCTCTCTCTCTCTCTATCTCACCTATTTCTCCCTCCCTACCTCTTTCCCTCTCTACTCTCTATCTCTTCCCTCCCTCCCTCTACCTACCCCCCCTCTCTCTCTCTCTCCCTCTCTTCCCCTCTTTCTCTCTCACTCTTTACTCTCTATCTCACCATTCTCTCTCTTCCTCCCTCTCCCTCTCTTCTTCTCTCTATCTCACCACTCTCTCTCTCTCTCTCACACACACTCACATACACACCTTTATCTTTTGGCAATTTGGTTGTCATTGATTTCTAAAGGAAATTTGAGTAATATTAGATGTGAAGATTATTGATTGATTCCAAAAGGGCATCATTAATGCAATCATTAAAGAGTTGTAGAAGTTTGGGAATCAAGCCTTGGACATACCTTATATGACCACTTGCTAGAGAAGGAAAGAGGTAGTCCCTTTATGCCAAGTCTGATTGTGCTTCGGACTTTGGGCTTGAGGCTTATCATATACTACAAATATCAGACACTGCGATTTGATCATACCTTATACTAAATGCCTCAAAGAATGCAAATAGATTAAGCTTAGTCCAAAAGGTTTTAGACTTCAGGCTTTGGTCATACCTCTTATCAAATGCCTCAAAGGAAGTGAAGAAATTTTGTGTAAGGTTTGAAAGGTTACAGACTTCAAACTTTAGCCATGCCTCATACTAATTGCACAAAGGAAAAAAAAGTATAAATGTTGTAAGTCAAAGAAGGAGTCAGGCATCAAAAATTGGAAGGTTGGCTTACACCTTACCAAAAGGAAGGTAAGCGTTAAACAAAAAGCTCAAAGGTGGACACCTAAAAGGGTTAAAACTACTGATTTTGTGAAGGACAATTTTAGGCATCACAATTTAGAAGGTTGGATTATGTTGTACTAAAATGTTGGTAAGCGGTAAAATGAAAGGGAAAACCACAATATCTGACAACCTTAACCATGTTCGGAGTTTGGGGGTGATCCCACAATTGTGGTTTACAATTTTTGGCCAAACTAGACACTGAACTAATTTTTTCTAACTAAATCTTCACTTTTGGGCACCTATAGTGGCTAAACCATGAGGAATTTGAAGATGATGCAAACTAGAGTTTTGCGAAATTTTGTTTGTAGATTCTAAATATATTTTTTTCAAAATTTTTGGAATTAGATTGCACTTCTTTTCCATCTCCCTCGAAAACTAGTTTTTTTCATAAAACAACATTTTTAAGGAGTGATGCTCATCGTATAACGCATAACTTTTTTTTCATGAAGGATAAAATTCTAATTCTTTCGAATTTAGATTTGTAACTCTGATATCTAGTGCTTCTACTTGGATAGTATTTTATTCAATTATTTTTCCTTAATCAAGTTTCGAAGTCAAACCAATTACAATATAGACATAGGTGAACTGTATAATGTGTAACTTTTTTGCATATATCGAAATTCAATTTTATTTATTTATTTTGGATCAAGGACTTTAATATCTGGTGCACTCATATTTTTCAAAAAATGTTTTTGATAATCTTCTATTTTTCCACATGTGTAGAATATAGAGATTGATTTTCGGTGAAAAACCTGCATTCACAAAAAATAAAAAATAAATATAATAATTAAATTAAATTTATTTAAAATTATAATTTTTGAAAAGATTATACTAAGGACTACATACTTACAAAAAATAAATTTTAAATGAATTCATTTGATCCCCCAAAAGTTAAATCAAAAGTGGGTTTTTATTAGCATTTTGATAGGTGTAAAGGAGACTCTATTATAGGTATGGTTTAAAACTAGCAGGGTTATATCCAAGGGTGTTTGATCTAAGGTAGTTTGATCAAACCCTCTTCAATTGGAATGCTTTAAATAGAACTTTTTAATGCTGAAATCATTATATTTTCTAAAAATATGTTATTTTAGCAAAAAATAGAATCTCCCAGAAATTGTAAACCAGCTTTGTGGGATCACCCTTGGAGGTTAGAGTGTTGGTTTGTAATGGAATGAAGGTAGACGATAAAGGGTAAGGCTGATCCTCGAACCATGATAGGTGAATAAATGCTTCAGACTTAGGTGTTCAATCTTGTTTCTTAAGTCCTTCAATACATTACAAGTAAGCGGTAAGAGGGATTAGTGATCCTTGACCCTCAACAAGTATGGCAGATGACAAGAGTCCTCAAGTGAGACATGATGATTGATGATTGGTTGAAGTAACTCAAGGAATTTAAATTTAAACTGATAGATCATGGCATGAATAATGGCCAACATTTAAAGATTTATTTTTGACAATGACTAGGCAACAAAAAGGTGAAACTTCTAGTTAGGTGAATTTGATTGTGTCATAGAAAATGAAATTGAATAATGCTTAGAAAGTCAAAATCTAGAAGAGGATCAAACATGAATGACGTCAAATTATAAGACACCCTAAGATTGACTTATAGGTCAATGTAGGATTAGGGGGCTCCAATCTAGGCCCCTAAGTGGCAATGAAAATTTAAAAAAATAGAGTTAGGCAACTTGACATAAAAATTTGAATAGGTTATTAACATAATTTAAAAAATATGTATGAAAAGAAATTGTAGCGAATTGAATGTAGTTTGTAGGCTACTAGTCCTACTTGGGAAAATTAAATCTATTTTACGAAAATTTGAAATTTCAATGCACTAGTACTAAATTTTCAAGAAAAGGATAAAAAGTACAAGAAATTTTTTTTTTTTTTTCTAAAATTTCAATATATGTAGAAGACATGCCCAGATGTGCCACATTTTTTTTTGTAATTTTTTTGGATGCAAATAATTAGTTATAATATTTTTATTAGAAAATTTCAAAATTATTAAAATGTGTTTGTCTAACCACCATAACTTAGTAAAAAAATTATGAAATTCCATTTTTTTGTATCCTATAGTATGTGAAGGATATAATGTGACACATCTTTTCGATTCAAAAAATGTGAAATAGTTTGAAAATTATAGAAGTTTTTCAATCAACTTATCAATCAGGACTTTACTTGTAAAGTATGTAGAAAATCAATAATAATTATTTATTAAATTCAAAATAAGACATATCTCATATTGGTGGAAAGCTACCAATTTTTTCAATAAACCATTTAATTTCATCAAATTTAGATAAAAAAAGTCATTAGCCACAAGGGTGAACTTTGGAAAACTAAGGAAATTTGGTAAACACATTTTTTCAATTGACTTTCCAAGTTTGGAACTCCCAAACCAAATTCCAAGCCAAATCTTAAGCCTATTGATATTGTTAGAAAAAATAAATGTTTGTTACTTGTATTATTTATAATACATAATATTTAATATATTAATATATACTAATATATTATATATTATTATATTATATATTATATCATTATATTAAATATTATATCTTATATTAATATTATGTAATATATATATATATTATATTATATTATATTATATAATATATTTAATCCAGTTATATTATATACTACATTAAAATATATAGTGAGATAGAGAGAGGGGGTGTGAGAAATAGAGGGAGGGAGAGACTTGAGAGAGAGAGAGAGAGAGTTATCTAGGTAGGGTGCCCAAGGGAGAGACCTAAGAGAGAGAAGGGGTGGCAGAGATAGAGGTAAGGAGAGACTTGAGAGGGAGAGAGAGGGATTGAGAGAGAGTTGTCTAGGCAAGGTGGGAGGGATAGAGGGAGTGAGAGACCCAAGAGAGAGAGAGGGGGGAGGGATAAAGGGAGGGAGAGAGGGAGAGAGATATACTTGAGAGAGAGAGGGGGGGTTTGGGAGGGAGAGAGGGAAAAAAATAAGAGTGAGGGACTAAGAGAGAGTTTTATAGGTAGGGTGGGAGGGATAGAGGAGGAGAGACCCGAGAGAGAGAGAGAGAGAGAGAGAGAGAGAGGAGAGAGAGAGAGAGAGAGAGAGAGAGAGAGAGAGAGAGAGAGAGAGAGATGGAGAGTGAGAAATACCTTAGAGAAAGAGAGAGGGATTGAGAGAGTTGTATAGGTAGGGCAAGAGAGATAGAAGGAGTGAGAGGAGAGAGACTTGAGAGTGAGAGACATAAGAGAGAGAGAGGGGTTTGGGAGGGATAGAGGGAGGGAGAGACCTAAGAGAAAGGGAGTGGGAGAGACTTGAGAGAGAGAGAGTGAGAGACAAAGAGGGAGAGAGAGTTATCTAGTTAGGGTGGGAGGGAGAGACCTAAGAGAGAGGTAATGGGAGAGACCAGAGAGAGGGAGTGAGAGAGACCAGAGAGAGAGTTGAGAGGGAGATGGATGGAGAGAGAGAGAGAGAGAGTTATCTAGGTAGGGTTCCCAAGGGAGAGACCTAAGAGAGAGAGGGGGTGCGAGGGATAGAGGGAGAGAGAGACCTAAGAGGGATAGAGAGGGACTAAGAGAGAGTTGTATAGGCAGGGTGGGAGGGATAGAGGGAGAAAAATACAGAAGAGAGAGAGAGAGGGTGGGAGGGATAAATGGAGGGAGAGAGAGTTGTCTAGGTAGGGTGGGAGGGATAGAGGGAGTGAGAGACCCAAGAGGGAGAGGGTGGGAGGGAGGGAGGGAGGGAGGGAGAGAGAGAGTGAGAGAGTGAGAGAGGGAGTGAGTGAGAGAGAGTTATCTAGTTAGGGTGGGAGGGAGAGACCTGAGAGAGAGATAGATTGCACATACTAACTAATAAGAGGGTTTTTATGCTATAAAAAATCATTTTTATATATTATGAACCTCAAGAGACTAAGAAGGTAGCTCACTCAATATGGATGGAAAGGAGGGAAAAGGGAATGGAGGGGAGCAAGAGAAGGAAATTGGCATAGATTTGGGAACAATCTACTATTGTGTTTGGGTATGGTAGCCATAACATAACATGGCTAAGTTTATTGTTAACAAGCAAGGAAACAAAACCACTCCTTGTATGGTCACTTTACTTCCTCCCAGAGAATTGTTGGTGATGTTGTCAAGCACCAGATTTCAAACAATCCTATTGGTCCTTTGTCTTTGACACCAAGAGACTCATTGGAACGTGCTTCTCCAATTCTTTATGTAGGATGACCTAAAATTTTGGCCTTTTACCATCATCCAAGGAAAGGATGATAAGCCTCTCATTCGAGTCACTTAAAAAGGAGAAACTAAGTTATTTGTATTTGAAGAGATCTCATCCATGCTGCTCATCACTTCACATGAACCTCCAGAGACTAAGGATGTAGCTCATTGAGCATGGAGGGAAAGGAGGAGGGAAAATGGAAGGGGAAGGAGCAAGAGAAGGCTAGTGTCATAGATTTGGGAAAAAGCTACTGTTGTGTTTGGGTATGGTAGCCAAACATAACATGACTGAGATTATTGTTAATGAGTGTAGTGTTGAAAATTGTACTCCCTTCTTGGAGATCCAATACAATTTCATAGTTAGTTAGGACCTATTTTAGTACCCTTGCATTCATGACCCTTTAAATTATCATTAATAGGCCCCTAAGACCCTTTATTTCGAGTCCCAAGGCTTATTTCAATTGAAATCCCAAAAAAATCAACAAAAGACATTTAATTTTATAACACACTGAAATTTTATCACCTTGAAAAGCTAGGGTGGGAATCATATGCCACCTTGGGAATATGGGTCTCACCTCTTGGGAATATGAGTCCCCTTAGGTGGGACCCATACACCACCTAAACCCTAAACCCTTAAACCCTCTATCCTCTACACTTAACCCTCTACCCTCAACCCTAAACCCTCAACCCCCACCTCTCTCTCTCTCTCTCAACCCTACACCCTCTACCCTTAAACTATAAATTGTAATCCCTAAACCCTAAACCCTCTACCCTTAACCCTTAATCCCTAAACCCTAAACCCTTAACCCTTAACCCTCAACCCTCTACACTCTACCCTTAACCCTCAACCCTCTACCCTCTACCCTCAACACTCAACATTTAAACCCTAAAACCGTCAACCGTCAACCCTCTACCCTCTACCCTAAACCCTTAAATCCTAAACCTTAAACCCTAAACCCTAAACCCTTAAACCCTCAATCCTCTACCCTTAACTCTCAACCCTCTACCCTCTACCATCAACCCTCAACCCTAAACCCTCTACGCTCTACTCTCTACCCTTAACCCTTAAACCCTAAACCCTTAAACCCTTTGTACTCTTAAGCTATAAACCCTAAACCCTAATTCCTTAAACCCTCTACCCTCTACCCTTAACCCTCTACCCTCAACCCTAAACCCTGAACCCCCTCCCTCCCTCTCTCTCTTTCTTATTTAGTTAGGGTGGGGGGAAAGACTCGAGAGAGGGATGGGAGACCAAAACCCTCAACCCTAAACCATTAAACCCTCTACCCTCTACCCTAATCCCTCAACCCTATACCCTCAACCCTTAAACCCTTAAACCCAAGTAAACTCTCTACCCTAGTCCCTAAAACCTTAAACCCTTCAACCCTCAACACTTAACCCTTAAACCCTAAACCCTAAAACCTTAAACCTTCTACCATCTACCCTAAACCCTTAAACCCTCTACCCTCTACTCTTAACATTCTACTCTACCATCAATCATAAACCCTCAACCCCCCCTCTCTCTCAACCCTACACCCTCTACCCTTAAACCATAAACCGTAATCCCTCTACCCTTAACCCTTAATCCCTAAGCCCTAAAACCAAACCCTCTACCCTTAACCCTCAACCCTCTACCATCTGCCTTCAACGCTCAATATTTAAACCCTAAAACCCTCACCCCTCAAACATCTACCCTCTACCCTTAGCCCTCAACCCTCTATCCTCAACCCTCTATCCTCAACCCTCAACCCTCAACCCTTAAACCCTAACCCCTAAACCCTAAAGCATCTATCCTCTACCCTCTATCCTTAACCATTAAACCCTAAACCCTTAAACCCTTTGTACCCTTAAAATATAAACCCTAAACCATAAATTGTTAAACCCTAAACCCTCTACCCTCTACCCTCAACCACCTCCCTCCCTCCCTCTCTTATTTAGTTAGGGTGGGGGGAAGACTTGAGAGAGGGAGTGGGAGAGATAGGGAGTGGGAGACCTAAACCCTCAACCCTAATCCCTTAAAACCAAACCCTTAAACCCTCTACCCTTTACCCTCAACATAATACCCTCTACCCTCTACCCTCAAACCAATACCCTCTACCCTAAACCAAATACCCCCCTCTTTCTCTCATCCCTACAACCTCTACCCTTAAACTGTAAATTATAATCCATGTTTACCCTAAACCCTAAACCCTCTACCCTTAACCCTTAATCCCTAAAATTTAAACCCTCTACCCTCTACCCTTAGCCCTAAAACCCTCAACCCTCAACACTCTACCCTCTACCCTTAACCCGTAAACCCTAAACCCTTAAACTGTCTACACTTAAACTATAAACCCTAAAGCCTAAAGCCTAAAACCTTAAACTATCTACCCTCTACCTTTAAACCCTTTTAATCCCAACTAAACTCTCTACCCTAATCCCTCAACCATCAACCCTTTATCCCTCAACCCTTAAACCCTAAACCATCTACCCTCTACCCTCTACCCTCTACCCTTAAACCCTAAACCCTAAACCCTCTACCCTTAACCCTTAACCCTTAAAACCTCTTCCATCTACCCTAAACCCTTAAACCCTCTACTCTTAAACCATAAATCATAAACCCTTAAACCCTAAACCTTAAACCCTTAAACTCTCTACCCTCTACCCTCTACCCTCTACCCTCTACCCTCTACCCTAAACCCTCAACCACTCCCTCTCTCTCTCAACCCTACACCCTCTACCCTTAAACCGTAAATTGTAAACTGTAATCCCTAACCCTAAACCCTCTACCCTTAACCATTAATCCCTAAACCCTAAAACCTCTACCCTCTACCCTCTACCGTCAACCCTCAACCCTCTACACTTAAACCTTAAACCATAAACTCTTAAACCCTCTACCCTTAAAATGTACACCCTAAACCCTATACCCTAAAATCTAAACCCTTAAACACTAGACCATTAAACTTTCTACCCACTACCCTTAAACTATCTACCCTCGACCCTATGCCCTCAATTATCAACCCTCTAACCTCAACATTGGATCGTCAACCCTCATCTATCTTTGTCACTCCCTCATATTCTCTCATTCTCTCTATCTCACTTCTCCCTTCATCTCTCCCTCCCTCCATTCCTCCCTCTCTACATTAATATCTCAACCCTATACCCTCAATCCTTGAACCCTTAAACACTCAACCCTAAACCCTCAACCCTTAAACCCTTAACCTTCTACCCTCAACCCAATACCCTCTACCCTCAAACCTAATCCCTCAACCCTATACCCTCAACCGTTAAACACTCAACACTAAACACTCAACCCTAAGCCCTCAACCCTCTTTCTGTCTCACTCTCTCTCACTCTCTCAAGTCTCTCCCTCCTACCTGAGAGAGGGGGAGAGAGAGAGGAAGGGGGAGAGAGAGAGAGGGAGAGAGAGAGAGGGAGGGGGAGAGAGAGGGAGTAGGAGATAGAGGGATGGGCGAGAGATAAAGGGAGTGAGAGAGAGAGGGAGTGGGAGAGAGATATAGTGAGTTAGTGAGAGAGAGCAAGAGAGAGAATTGAGAGAGGGAGATGGGGTAGGATGGAGAGGGGGTGGGAGGGAGAGACTCGAGAGAGAGGGAGAGGGAGAGAGGGTGGGATGGAGATACCTAAGAGAGAGGGAGAGGGAGGGGGAGGGGGTGGGAGAGAGATACCTAAGAGAGAGGGAAAGATATAGAGAGAGATATATAGAGGGATTGAGAGAGAGAGGGAGTGAGAGAGAGAGAGAGAGGGAGAGGGAGAGGGGTGGGAGGGAGAAACCTAAGAGAGAGGGAGAGAGATTGAGTGAGAGATAGAGGGAGTGAGAGAGAGGGAATGGGAGAGAGAGGGAGTGTCTGTGTGTGTGAGAGAGAGGGGGGAGGGAGATACCTGAGAGAGTGAGAGAGAGAGAGGGAGAGAGATAGAGTGAGTGAGAGCGAGAGGGAGTGGGAGAGAGATAGAGAGAGTGTGTGAGAGACGTAAGAGAGGGAGAGGGGGTAGGAGGGAGACAATGACCTAAGAGAGGGAGATGGAGTGAGAGAGACAAGAAGACCAGAGGGGGAGATACAGAGGGAGAGTGGGAAATGGGGTTGGAGTGAGATAGATTTATCTAGGTAAGGTGGGAGGGAATAAGACCTGAGAGAGGGGATTGGAGTGAGAGATAGTAGTCTAGGTAGTGTGGAAGGGAGTGAGACCTGAGTGAAGAGAGAGACTTCAAAGGGATAGAGAGTTATCCAGTTAGGGTAACAAGGCAGAGAGCGTATGAAAGGTAAAATTTCAACTGTCCATCTACAATCATAAACTATGCCCTCTAAGAATTATCAAAGTGGTCAACCAAAGAGGGGGAAGTATGATTTTTTTCAAAACAGGTCATTTGGTGCTCACCAAATGTGATGTGCCATTTGGCAAGTGCCAAATTTGGTGCTCACCAAATGACTTGCTTTGGACGAGTGAATTGACAAGATTTTCCAAATTTTCTCATATTTTTGTTTGTGCTCCTCATCACATTTGCATGTCTTTCAATGCAATTTTATAAAAAATTGTGATAGCATTAACCTCTCTCTTAGCTATCTAAATATATATATATTTGATTTAGTTAAGGTTTTGATCCATAGCTTCTATTGTAAATGCCTTTGTGTTTGGTCAAAAGCCAACATGTCCTAGTTTTAGGATAGTTTTTTACTTGTTCATCGAAACATGAAACAAATTACATTTTTTGAAACTAGACTTTATTCTACACATGATGAAAAAAATCAATTTTTGATTAGTTTTCAAAAAATTTAAGGGAGAGCACGCTCAAATTTTAGCTTTTTTAGGATGTTTCCACTTTCAGAATTCATAAAATATTATATATTCTTTAAAAAAAATTATCCGAAAGAACGAGGATAAATTACATGGTGTTGGTTAATTTCTCACTATTCAGATTTTTTGAAATTCTAAAAAAAAGTTAATCAAAAAGGGGGAAGCCCTCAAGAACTATGATGTTTTTTTTAATTTATAAAAATAGGACTTGTTTACCTCCCCTTTCGAGACCCTTAATCTTCATTAATTTCAAAAAGAATTAGTAGCTTAAAAACTAGACTCGAAACACTTCAAATTTTGTTCTTGCTGCATCTTGAAATTTTGAGCGTAACTATCTTCATTTCTTGTGCAAATCAAATTTTGCTAATTTAAAAAAATAGTGGCATTTTAAGAGCCAAAATTGTGTCATAGATCCATGCACTTACCCCCCACAAGCCCCCAATTTCAAATTCAAGGTTGATTGATTGATCTTTTAGGTTGTTAGTAAATCTCATATTCTCGCTAATTTGAAAAGTCACATGTTCATTGGAAAATAAATTGATTCTAGTGAACTAGACATTAGACCTAGGATCACCTTTTCCAACTTAACAAATACTATTATAAAATTTAGATACTCACAATCAAGATTTGATAAAGAGTAGAAAAATCATAGGATCTTTGTCAATTGTTTCTCAATACACATAGTTATATAAAACCTTAAATACTAAAAGTTATATAAATAAAAATATAGATAATGCTACTACCAAACACATCCACCAATTTTTTATAGAAATAGGTTTTTCAAATTTTATCAAATTATGTGACTTTATATTTCATTGTGAAGTTTCAAGCCAACTTAACTAGATATCTAATGACACAATTTACACTAACACACTATCTTAAATTAACTATCTTAGTGTTGTTAGTGTAAATTGTGTCATTAGATAGATAGTTAATTTAAATTGATCTAAATGGAGTTAAAGAATAATTTTTTTTTTTTTAAATTTCAAAATCACAACAAAGCATAACTAAAATATATATAAAAGGTGAGAATTAATACTATTGTAATATTTAAACACTCACAATCAAGATTTTACCAAGAGTAAAAAAATCATAAGATCTTTGTCGATTACTTCTCATTACATATAAATATACAAAATCTTAAATACTAAAATCTACTTTATATGAAATATAAATATAGAAAATTCTACTACTACACACAATCATCAATTTTTTTATAGAAATGATTTTTTCAAATTTTATCAAATTATTTTACTATATTTTATGGTTAGTTTCAAGTCAATCTTTATTAATTTGTATTTCATGAATGTGACTTTAAAAAACCCATCTTTCATGATCAATACTCCACTTAGCATTCATTGAATCACCAAATTGATTAATAAAACTAAAGGTCGTAGATTTTGAAAGGACCACTAGTTGCAAATAAAGTAACCTAAGGTAACCATGTTCATTAAATTTTATTTTCGAAATATTCGAAAAATGAAATTAGAACAAAGTGACATAGCATATGAGGTCAAACATACAATTTTCATCTCAGTGATCTCCCTCTTTTGGTTACTTACAGAGAAGATTCCTCACTTGAATGTACTGAAGGTGCAACCCTGATTGAAGATTTGAAAGGAAGAGGAGGATTGGTTACATCAATGCTGTTTCCTTCCAACATTTGAAGTACTCTGCTCATGCTCGGTCGATCTGTTGAATTGTACTGAATACACCACAGTCCTACTTTGGTCAGTTTCCTTGCTTTTTCCTCATCTTCACATTTTATTTCTGCTTTACCACTCCCTCTCAGCCCCCTCTCCAACTGTCCATTCTCCATCAACTTGAATGCCCACTCAGGAAAATATATTTGACTGGAGCGGCTCACCTGCACATCAACATTCTTCCTTCCTCCAACCATCTCCAATAATAACATTCCAAAACTGTAAACATCTAATTTGTCAGTTACAGGTCCCAAATTTCTATTCCACACCTCTGGAGCAGCATATCCTGGTGTTCCTCTTGCTGCTGTCATTGATATATGATCGTCTTTCTTCCCACAGAGTTTTGCTAGACCAAAATCAGCTACCTTTGGAGTGAATTCTTCATCCAGTAATATGTTGTGGGGTTTTATGTCAAAATGAATGATACGATTGTCACAATCTTGGTGTAAATAGGCTATTCCACGAGCTGCTCCCAAAGCGATTGAATACAGCTGTGGCCAATTTAGGATTGCTTCTTTCTCTCTTCCTGCAAATATAAACTCATCTAAAGATCCATTAGCCATGTACTCATACACTAATGCATTTCTGTGTTCTTCATAGCAATATCCCATCAGCCGAACCAAATGAATATGATGGATCCTTCCGATGGTTGCTACTTCATTCATGAATTGATTCTCACAGCGCCTTGACTGATCAAGCATTTTAACGGCTACCAGATCGCCAGTAGGTAGCCTTCCTTTATAAACCACACCAAAACCCCCTTCCCCCACATTATGTGCAAAATTATTGGTGATCTTCATGAGCTGAGAGTATGAATATCTACATGGCATCTGATGAACATAATCTTGGAGGAATTTCTCCACATTAGAAAGATCAAGTTTCTTAGACGATGCGAAAAGCCACCCCTTCCGATTAACGAACACAAGCAGTACTCCCATCAGCAACAATGCACCGGTTCCAATGGCCACACCTAATTAATAAGAACGAGGTGAAGGATTTACATTCACATCAATGAAATACAGATATAAAGAATATATATTGAGGTATATATACTAATAAAGGACACATACTCACTTGCGATGATGGCAGTTTTAGTCCTTGAATTGCCTACAACGCCTCAATTCATAAAAATACGATGAATAATTATTTCCAATAGAGTGCATCCATCATCTTATAAAGCATCAAATTTTTCTAAATTGATGAGAAACAGATTCGAGCTCGTATTCTTACCAGCGGGGCATTTCTCTGGATAGAGTCTGCCTTCGCACTCGCATTGAAACCGCGTCGGACTGGTGGCATAGGTACAAATCCCACCACTTGAATTGCACACCCTGCAGTTTTCGCTGAGATTCCATTCTATTTGGAACCCTGGAATTCGTTCTGCTCCAATTGCTTCTAGGCTTTCAACCAAGAGTATAACTCTTGACTTACATCGGCCACTCAAATTGGACTCGGGATTATTCGAACTGTAATACCAACTATTGTTGCATGGTAAAGGAGAAAGAAAATCCAAATCCGTTTCACTGCACTGCTCCCACAGAGCCAACCTTTTGTTTTGACCGTCAATGTGAAATTGATCGGCAGACCAGGATTGCCATGCATTGTTACTGGTCCATGGGTTGCATTTACCTTCCCACACATTCTTTTCAATTATTGTCATGTGACGGCTGGGATCCCCATTCTTATAGAGTTGGAGTTCCATTATGTAGTAATCGTACCCACTAATATTAAGTAGAGGCAGCGGTCCATCATCACAGCGAAGCTGAAGAGCAAGGTCACCGCAGCCATAGTCCTTCCTTCCGAAAGGATATGCGAAGGAATAATTCCCACAATCGAAGGGTCCTAGACAAGCTCGTGATGAAGAAGCGAGGCACAATATAAATACTCTGAAGACGAGAAGACTGAAACTCTGAGAATGGCAAAGATGAGGTCGTAGCCCTTCCATTTTCATATATCTTAGATGAGTAAGAAGAGGAGAGATGTAGAAATGGAGTAAAGAGGGGAGCATGAAAGGCTGCTTAATAGCATAGAGAGGAGGTGCGGGAAAGCGGAGAGAAAAGGCAGGGTTGAGGAAAACAGTGGCAAGTGGTGGAGTCAATACGCCAAATTGACTCCACTAAAGTCGTTAAAACAAAATTTAAGACTTGGGGTTGTTTGATAGGATTCTGCCTTGAACAGTTCTATCACGCATTAAATTCCACGCAGTTTCTTTTGACAAGTCAGACTTGCGCGTTACCACACGATATTAAAGTTTTGGGAAAGATATACTTTTTAAAATGTGAGTTGAATAGTCTAAGGAATCGGGATTCCATCCTTATCGCCGTGCATTGTATTAAATTCTTTGTAAAAATAAAATCTTACATCAATAAAAAAAAGTGTATATTTCAAATCCTTAAAATATCACCAATTTTTATACTAAAATAACAATTATAAAATTTATTAATTTCAATTTTCTATATTATTATATTTTTATAGAATTTAAAAAAAAAAAATCTCTCTAATAATTTAAGAGTCTAATTCAAAAGAATTATTTAATAATAAAAAAAATTTAAGATAAAAAATAATCATTTAAAAAACAAGTATATACTAAACCACTAAAATAGAAGAAATGATAAGTAACTTACTAAATAAATGAATCTATTAGTTCTATTTAGAAATATAAAATTTTATCTTATTAATAATTTATAGAAAATTGTGCGAAAAATAATATTTTTCAAAATAAAATTTCTATAAAAATAATATGATAATGAGACACATTATAAAACCAAATCATAAACAATTTGAGTACTAGTTGAATCTTTGTTATTTGGTTAGAAGAATAAATTAAAACACATTCAAAATGTTAAAAATAAAAAATAAGAAGTATTGCGTATATTATACCAATTATCTAGAATTTAATATAAAGATTATATAAATAATAACCAAGACTTCATAAGATATATGTATAGTCAATAATAATAGATACACAAATATGATTCTTTAATGGAAGTTCAAACTTACATGGTTGGGTTCATTGATCCACATTATGTGTAAATCTAGAAAGCACGGCTACTACTTTCTAAACTTAAAAAGATTGAAATGATATTTAACTATAAATGGCATTGATACTTTTTAGTGCAAAAGGAAGTTCATAAAAAATCTAAAAAAGAAATCACATATCTAAAAAATTCTAATTATCTCTTCACTAAGTATTTAAAAAGGCAAAGTGTTCAACTTGTCTAAGAGGTTGAATCACAAAATTGAATATCATCTTATTAATTTTAAAATTCTAATCTCTTTTGATGTCATAACAAAAATAGTTAATATTATGCTAAAATGGTCATATTTTATTTCTCTTTCTTTTCTTTTCTTCTCCTCTTTCTCCCATAGAACAATGAGAGAGGCCATGGAAAATTTATGCCCTTGTGCAAGAAGCATAGTTACTCTTTCCCAAACATTTCATGATATTTGATACAAATTGAAGTGATGATGATGAAGCCAAAGTAATTATAATATAGAAACACTACATACAAAGAGTTGGAATGGTGTTAGTTTGTTCAACACTTTTTATATTTGGTATGTTATAACTAACTAGATTTGTAGAATATCCTAGAACTCTTCTATTTCAACAATTATCACCTAATATTTACAAAAAAATCATTATCTTAATAGAGTCCCAACATCAATGTGTTAAATTTTGAGGATTAGGAATGATTTTTCTCATAATAACCTTTAGGTGTACAAATCAAAATATTCACTTGATCTACTCCATGTTGCAATTAAATGAGGAAACTTATTACAAGTTGCACAATTATTTTCACTACTCTATTAACTCTTGAGTCTTCTAAAAATTCCAATAACACTTCCTAGGTTTCTTTATAATTATTTCCTATGGTATGCCTTTCTCAATTATCTATCATGAAGTCAAGATTGAAAAAAAAAAACATAATGGTAAATCTTTATTGTGATTTCAAATAAATATTTTACAAGTTTATTTACATGGTAATAAATAAGTTAAACTATCAAAAAATAAATATGTTAACCCATATTATTAATCCATAAAAAATAATGTTTACTTTCCCCCTTTAATCCAAGCAAGGGTTACTATTAAACCAAACATTCCTATGAATTTATTAAACTTATTTTAGCCAAAGAATTTTGGTGAGAATATCCAATTGCTACTCTATACTTGGATAATATTGGAGTTGTAAATTACCATGTTTCACATGATGTTGATTCAAATGAGACTTTGTGTTGATATGCTTGGTTCAACATGGAGGACTAAGTTTTTAACCAATTTGATTATAGATTGATTGTCAACTGTGAGAAGTGTTGATGAAACCTAATGTTCCTATAAATTTTCAAGAATCCTTTGGAGCTACACTATTTCCTTAGTTGTGTTGGGTGTAAGTGTACAAAGATGGGGGGGCAAAAATGGCTCTTAAGTGGCCACTTTTTTTTTTGAAATCAAGAAATACTGACATTGGATGAGAAATTGGGGATAGTTACACCCAAAATTTAAAGATGCAACAAAAACAAGGGTCGTAGTGCTCTGAATGTACTTTCTAAACTACTAATTTTATGTGAAAATGGTAGATATTAAGGGGTTCAAAAAATCTACCCACACAAATTGGTCTTTTTAAAAAAAATAACATAGCGTTTGTTGTGGGTACCTAAAAAATTTAACTAAATCGCTTTAGTGAGAAATTAGCTAATAGCATATAGTTTAGTCCCAATTTTTCTGATAATCTTTAATTAATATATGATTTTTTTACTAATTTTCAAAGTTGACACATTTAAAAAAATAAAAACTTGATTGTGTTACCCCTATAATTTTTGAAAACTAATCAAAAATCATTTTTTTAATACATGTGTAGAATGGAGTCTAGTTTATAAAAAATGTAATTTATTTGAAATTTTAATGAACGATTAAAATAAAGTAAAAATAGTTTTTAGAGCTCCAAAATGTTATGAATTCCTTCAGTCCTCCTGTGTTCCCATTCCTCTTGTGGCAATGTTGATCTACGAAGGGATGATGACAACCAACAATAGAATGATGACGATGGTGGTGTTTTATCTCCAAGTGGGGTGACCCCTTCACTCAAGGTTTGGTGCTCCAATTATATGAAGGCTTTGCTCCATGGTGTAAGCATTGATGTCTCCCCCCAAACATTGTCTATCACAACCCTAACCCAAGGCTGCATCACTATTTTGGTGGGTCGATTGGGGATGATTTAGTCGTAGAGAGACCACACAAGGGATCTATATCAAATTTTAATGCTAATAATTCCTCCTCGTCTTCCTTAGGTTTGTTGGCCAATGCTAGTGCTCTGCTTTTCTATCACTCAAAAGATATTCTTGAAATTTTTTTGGATGAAAATATTCATGATAGGGAGGATTTTCTCAGAGAGCATGCACTCATCTACAAATTCACCAAATCATGGCCAAAGTTGTGCAATTTGCATATGTGGATCTCTGATTGTTGGAGGGAAGTCTTAGAGGAAGAAGTAAGCATCTACCCTTGTGCTAGGGACCTTTTAATCCCATAATTTGAATCCTCTGAAGACAAAAGAAAAATGATAGAACATGTACTATGGTTTCTTAATGGGGAATTATTAGGTATGAAGTTGTAGTTTCCTTCCTTTGATCCTTGATTGGAGTCTTTTTCCTTTGCTTATCTATGGGTGTGAATTCCATACCTACCCCTTCAATTTTGGGAACTTGAGAGTTTGAAGGCCATTGGAAATGACCTCAAGAAGTATTATTGTCCCTAAGAGGAAACCATAAATTATGATAGTTCAAATTGCACTCACATTTGTCTTTAAATGGACCTCTTTTTTGGTCTACCTATAGAGATTGATCTGAAAGTGGGTAACAAAATTTGGAGACAACAGGTAGACTATGAAAAAATCCACTTCAAATGCAAGAAATGCTTCTTAGCAGAGCACACTACTACACAATGTAAAAAGGCTACCTCTATACAAGGTGCACTAGCCTCAAAGGAGAGATCTTCCTAGTGGATCGGGGTGGAATCTCACCATTACAACATAGCTTGTGCATTGCAAAATGCTATGGATACAACACACTCTCCTCCCAAGGTTGTTGCAAGTGTTGTTACCTTTTCTTCTATAGCTTCCGACACTTCCTTTAGGGCATATCATGAGGGTGACTGAAAGTGGATACTGACAATCCCCCTAATGAATTCAACAAAAACTAGATCTATCTCCTCCCAACGTTTCAGATGGCTCCCCATCTCATTCAAATCCATTAATGGCCACTAATCCTATGGGGGATGGGAATAAAAGTATGACAATATCTATGATCTATTTAGATTCTTTAGATCCTTTGGATGGTGAAGGGTCTCCAAATGGTAAGGTGGAGAAAAATCCAAAGGGTCCCCTGCATACTAATCAAGGCTAGACAAAAGTGAAGAAGAAGAAATATCCAAAGCTTCAAATGATACTTAGATGATATCATTGAAGAAAAAGAGAAGCTTTAATTTAGAATTCCCTTTGCATCTATGTTTCAATGGGCCGGTAGGTCCTATTGGGGAAATAGTCTTTAGGTGGATGTAAGCACTATTCCTACATTTCACACCCTATTCTTAGGGCATGATTTTTAAATTTTGGAGAATCTTTATGGGGTATGACTTCCTTATGCCTAACTAAGTGAACAAAAAGAAAGTAAAAATACCAAATATAAGTTTTTGACAAAAAACAGATACACTAACAAAATAAATTAAATATGAAATCCTTAACATAGTCAAAATGTGAAAAAATTACATTGTTAAATAGCTAAGAGATAGCTTAACATTATCCAGGTGTTTGTTTTACTTGACCTTGAAACATGTGCAAACTTGATGGTTAGCGCGAATGAGTTTATGTGAAATTTTGTAAAATATGCAAAACCACATTTTTCGTTGGAAAGGAAATCCAAGCCTTTGGGTTGAAAATCCTAAAAAAATTCAAGCCAAAGGCTTAGGGATTCCTAAAGAAGGAAAAAACATGAGTGCATTATAACATTCTTGTGTTATTTGAATGCATTGATAAAAGGTGAGTGTGTTATAATGTGCTCACATTTTGTGAATGTATTGACAAAATGTGAGCATGTTAGAACACACTCACATTTTGTGAATGTAGATAAAATGCGAGCATGTTATAATGAGCTCGTGTTATGGTCTGTATTCAAAAAATTGCTTCTCTTTTTTCTCTTTCTTGTCCTTATGTTTCAGTGAAACCATATACATGAAATAAACATTTACTTTCTTGTCCTTATGTTTCAAGGAAACTAGATACACAAAATAAGTATAAGTTGACATTTCTATATGGACATTTAGTTTCATATACTTTAAGTTATATTTCATGTATACAATTTTAGGATGTTTGAGAGTGGTTTTATATCTCTAGGAGTTATAATACAAATTCTAGTTTTTGAAAGATCTTATAATTTTTTAGACAGTCTAATTTCAATAATCAACATATCAAATTTTAGTAATCAAGAGGTGAAATTTTAGTAGGACCAACAAGTTGTATCATCTTTCTCTCCCACTCTCTCATTTCCCCCTCTCTCTCCCTTCCTCCCTCTCTCTCTCTTCCCCTTCCTCTCTCTCTCTCTCTCTCTCACACACACACACACACATCTATCTCCTCCCTTCATCCCTCCCTCCCCTCTCCCTCTCTCCTTCCCTCCACTCTCTACTCTCTACCTATCCTCTCTCTCTATCTCCCCTTCCCTCTATACTTATCTTTATCTCCCCTCTCCCTCTTTACCTACCTCTCCCTCCATGACTCTCTCTATCTCATTTATGTCTCCCTCCCCACCTCTTTCTCTCTCTACTATCTATCTGTCCTCTCCCTCCCTTTACCTACCTCTCTATGTCACTCTCTCTCACCCCTTCTCTTTCACCCTCTTTCTCTCTCACTCTCTCCTCTCTATCTCACCATTTAATCTCTCCCTACCTCTCACTCTCTCCTCTTTATCTCATTGCTCTCTCTCTCTCTCTCACACACACACACACACACACACACACCTTTATCTCCCTACTTAAATCTCCATCTCCCCCTCCTTCCCTCTCTACTTTTCTCTATCTCTCCTCTCCCTCCCTCTTGACGTCACCCTCCCTCCCCTTATTTTTGTCTCTCCTTTAAGTTTCTCTCCCCATCTGTCCTTCCATCCCCCCCTCCCCCCTTTATCTCTCACTCTCTCCTTCTCTCTATCTCACCATTCTCTCTCACACAAACACACCTCTATCTCCCTCCCTACCTCTCCCTGCCTCCCTCCCTCCCCTCTCTACTTCTCTATATCTCTCCTCTCTCTTGCCTTCCCTCTCTACCTATCTTTATCTCCCCTCTCCCTCTCTATACCTACCTCTCCCTCCATCACTCTCTCTCCATGTCTTTGTATCTCACCTATGCCTCCCTCCCTACTTCTTTCCCTCTACTCTCTATCTCTCCTCTCCCTCCCTCTACCTACCACTCTCTCTTTGAGAGGAATCAATGATTCTATAGCTGAAGAAACACCAAGCTCCATTTCCCTATGAACATGTGGAGGCGTATCTACTTCAAACATTTAAAAATAAAACAAAAAATTATTCAATCATGGAAACTATAATAGTGATGCACGTCATGGATTATAATGTATGAGATCATAAAAATAATTTTGAGTACTTATTAAACTATATATTTCTAGATATCATGCTTACTATTTTTGCTATCCATAGCTTGTTCAAAAGCACCTATTTTTAGCATTTTAGCCATACTAGCAAGGTGGTGAATCATTTGATAAAATTCTTTGGTAGACATGTATACAATAACTATGGTAGCATAGAGAAGGCAACGAACTGTTTAGAAAAATACCTCAAAGAAATGCGGTCTCATGGTGATGGAATGCCATTACAAAAAGATGTGTTATGGAATTCCATCACCATGGGACCACATTTATTTGAGGTATTTTTTCAAACAATTGATTGCCTTCTCTATGGTATCATGTTGGGATGGGGTGGATGGTATAGTGTGATCTTGGTTATGAGATGGAGGTCGAACATGACATGAAGAGGGAGGGTGGGGACATGAACAAAAAAAAAAAATTGGAATAAAAATTAAAATTCCATGGATTAGGTAAATTGAGGATGAGGATGAGGACCTTGAAAAGAATTTGGAGGAATTGTAAAGGCTAAAAGGTTGGTTTCTATTCTTAGAGACAGTGAGCTATTTGAAAAAATTTCTTAAAAGAAATGTGGTCTCATGGTGATGGAATATTCCATCACCATGGGGCATTTCAAGAATTTCCTCCATGAAGCCTGATATTGCTTACCTAATGCAGCTTTGATAGATTTTTTCGAGTTCCATCACCACATGAGACCACATTTCTTTAAGGCATTTTATCAAGCCTACTCCTTCCTTCACTATGATATTGCTTACTATTATGATTTGATAGATTTTTTCCAAACATAGATAGTTTGTTCTGAAAACACCTATTTTAGGCTTTTAGCCATATAGCAATAAGGGAAGTGAAGTAGTTTGATAAAATGCTTTAATGGGCTATGTATGCAAAATGTGGTAGCATAGAAAGGTGAGTGAGGATTGTTTGAAATGCCTCAAAAGAAATGTGATGCGATGGTGATGGAATGGAATTCCACCATGAATACATTTCTAAGTGCAAACCCTCACTACCTTATCTATGATATTGCTTAACTATTATGCTTTGATAGATTTTTTCCAAGCATCCATAGTTTGTTGGAAAGCACATTTTTTAGGCTTTTAGGAATAGCAGCAAGAAATTTTGAACAAGTAGTTTGATAAAATGCTTTGGTAGACATGTATGGAAAATATGGTAGCATAGAAAAGGCGGTGAGCTGTTTGAAAAAATACCTCAAAGAAATGTGGTCTCATGGTGATGGAATGACATTCCATCACCATGAGACCATATTTCTTCAAGGAATTTTTTTAAACTACTCACTGCCTTGTCTATGCTATTGCTTACTATTATGCTTTGATGGATTTTTTCCAAGCATCCATAGTTTTTTGGAAAGCACCTAATTTAGGCTTTTAGCCATAGTAGCAAGGAAGTGAGTAGATTGATTAAATTCTTTGGTAGACGTGCATGGAAAATGTGGTAGCATAGAAAAGGCGGTGAGCTGTTTGAAAAAATGCCTCAAGGAAATGTGGTCTCATGGTGATGGAATGGCATTCCATCACCATGAGACCACATTTATTTGAGGCATTTTTTCAAACTACTCATTGCCTTGTCTATGCTATTGCTTACTATTATGATTTGATAGATTTTTTCCAACCATCCATAGTTTGTTGGAGAGCACCTTTTTTAGGCTTTTAGCCATGGTAGCAAGGAAATGAACTATTTGATAAAATGCTTTGGTAGACATGTATGGGAAATGTGGTAGCATAGAAAAGTTGGTGAGTTGTTTGAAAAAATGCCTCTAAGAAATGTGGCCTCATGGTGATGGAATGGCATTCCATCATCATGATACCACATTTCTTTGAGGTATTTTTTCAAACTACTCACTTCCTTATCTATGCTATTGCTTACTATTATTCTTTGATTTTTTTTTTCCAAGAATCCATAGTTTGTTGGAAAGCACCCTTTTTAGGCTTTTAGCCATAACAGCAAGGAAGTAAACTATTTGATAAAATGCTTTGGTAGAAATGTATGGAAAATATGGTAGCATAGAAAAGGTGGTGAGCTGTTTGAAAAATGCCTCAAAGAAATTGGGTCTCATGGTGATGGACATCACCATAAGACCACATTTCTTTGAGGTATTTTTTCAAACAACTCATTGCCGTGCCTATGCTATTGCTTACTATTATTCTTTCATATATTTATTCCAAACATCCATAGCATAGACAAGGAAGTGAACTTTTTGAAAAGATGCCTCAGTAAAAAGTGGTCTCATGGAATGCCATGACAAGAAAATGCAATCAACAACTGCTCCTAGTTATTATTTATGGTATGTGAAGTAATTGCATCATTGCTTATGTTGGCTTTTTAAACAACTATATTATAGTTGAAATTTTGTCATCTATCAACATCTAGTTATTAGTTATGGAATGTGAAGTATTGCTTTTAGTTTGAAAGATGTGTAATATAATGTAATCAATGGTATGAATATCAACTACACAAATCTATTAAGTATAGTTCATTAGTTAAACTCTTTAGTCCATTACCTGCATGTAGGTTTGTCTAACTCCACTAGCACTGGGAGGCGTTCCCACAAAACCTCCAATATTAGCTTATTCAACATCCAAAATCAAATATAGAATACTATTCATATAACAAAGCTATTCACATGTAATAAATTTATATTTTTTTACTAGTTACATACCTCAACAATAGATGTAGTGTAGTAATAAATAGGTGTAGGGCCAGTGTATCTAGTATCAACATTGTGACCCTAAAATTTTATTACAATCATAAAACTAAATTAGTTAATCTTGCATTTCAAAAATGAAATTTAATAAATTAAATTCAATGAACATACTAACATTTACCTAAGTATCGATGCCATAAGCCTCATTCAAAATGTCAGTTTCCCTTAGCATCACCGTAGCTATAGAGGTATCCTGTGTAGCAGCCTCCTCAGTGTTAGTGGGGTCATATGTACAAGTCAACCCACAAACCTGACACGAATGGGGTGGAAGCCTACTACTTGAAGACTCCCCCTCGATGGCATTGTACTATAGGACTGACATGTTGGATGACAGTTTGGGTCAAAGAGCTGATAGACTACAAGGTGACTACCTTAGCACTCTCCTTCGTGAAAGGGATAACAATGTGCTCATGATCCGTCCTAGTGAGATATTTTCTCGCTTGCCGCTTAGGATCCTATCGTGCATCGGGTCTATCTTGTGTTGACCCCCCACCACTCCCCTAGAAGTCCCTCATATCAAAATAATTGGGGATTTTGTTCAGGATGAACTAATAGTAAAGTTCCCTTAAGAAATATTGTGGGACTTTGCAATTGTTGCATGGTGGGTAGTCAAAAACCATGTACCACCTATCCCAAAAATAGTTCCAAATCCCTTGGTGGTGGCACCAATGGATAGGAAACCTCTTCACATTAAGGTCAAGATTTTGGTTTGTGCGTGGGTTGGTGAATAATGAGCATAATTGATATTTTGTAATTTTTTCATCTTATACTTCTTTATATAATAATTATTTGCATAAAAAAATTTGTCACCTACCTCCTATCTTCCCAACCACTTAATTGTTTTTTGATTTCATCTACATGTTTTAACGTTTCTTTAAGTGAACTGGCAAGTGTTCTTCTTTCCATGGTTGAACTTATTAGATTGTTCAACCTTGTGATTAACTCCTCAATCTATTTTTATTATTTTCAATTATCCCCACTAAATTTTGTTGAGTGCCAGAAGTATGTTGAGGAATTGGTGGAGGAGATTGTTGTTGTGGTTGTTGAACTTGAGGATTTTGTTCATGTTCTTGTTGCTCTAGTTGTTGAGGATTTTTAGGAGGGTTTTTAGGATCATTATCATTTCCTACAAATTAAACAAATGAATATCAAAAACAACCTAAAACTTAACAAATTCACAAAAAAAACAAAATAATCCTTACTTATTCGACCTCCCCATCAACATTGCAACATCCTAGTGATTAAAGCAACAAATTGACAAAAAAAATGCAAGATCATCTCCTCCTAGAATGTGAGTGTGCAAGAGAAGGGTTTTTGGCCATGGAGAACAGAAAAAATAGTGACAATAAAAATGAATTCAATTTTTTTTTGTTTTAATAACTTATAATGTGCTCACATTATAATGTGAGCAAACTATAGGCTTGATGTGGATGAGCCTTAGGCTCAGTCACACCAAGCCATAATTCCCTCACGTTATAGCCCATCAAATGTTTTTTTTAATTTTGGCCACAATTTGCCCCCCCATCTTTTTGCACGTGCTCATATGCTAAAGTTATGATTCATATGGATTATTGTGAATGTCTACCTACGATTGGAAATGTTCTAAGTTGGTTGCAAGGATAGGTTCAATCCTCTGAAAGGGAGGGGCAGTATCACTTAGGAGAAGTGATTGGTTGGGAAACCCTAAATGAAACCTATCTGAGCTTACACACACATTCACAACATAATGGATGAGTCCAGTTGTAGTGTTCAGAATTGGTAAGTCATCCTTAAACATGTTGTGTTTGCATTAGACAGGATCATGATTTCTATTAGGAGCATTCATGGGTTGTGATAAAAGCTTGAGCAATGTCTTTGATGTCTTTGATTAAGATTTTCTGAGTCTCTTTGATTGAGTTTGAGTTCTCCTTCAAGTAAAAAGTAACAATTATATATATACAGAATGAATATATATATGTCTATGCGTGAAAAAAATAATCATGAAAAACAAATGTATGTGTGCATGAAAGAAGGAATACCTTTACATACCATGCATAGATACATCGTATGCATTGAAATGTCAAATGGACATATATCATATGCATTTATAGGTGTATATGAATTGGTATATATATAATTATTGATTGGTAGCATAGTGAATATTTATATATGTGTATATAACAAAGTATTGATATATATATTTAATGCATATACTAATATACATGATGAGGGGTACGTAATAGAAACATACATTGCATATATAAGAGTATATGTATAAACATATATATATTGATATTGTTCAGATTATACATAAATATATATATGTATGTATGCATGCATGCAATGAATAATGATAAGAAGATATGTGCATTCGAAGTATCAAATATATTTATTATCCCATGAGCTGATATATATATATATATTTGCACCATTATATATAACACTATTTACATTGCAATAAATATTATATATATATATATATATATACATATGTATATAATATATGTCCAATATATATATTGGATATATTATGTATATGTGTGTGTGTGTAATGTATAATGGTGCAATGATAGGCAATAAATCTCATATTTTAGCATTGAAAAATACGATGAAAAATGCGAAATAATATATTTGCTACACATGAACCTTTGGCATGACACATTGGTAATTATAACAAACTCTTTTCTAGGAAACCTTAGCACATATGGTAAAAAAGGCTAGCACTACAAGTAAAAGACACAATGTTAAGTAATTATCATCAATGGTAAAGGCCAAACCATATGAAAAGTACTACACAACAATGAGGGTCAATATGGAGGTAAAATTTAGTCGATTCTTATGAAATGAGTGTTTATTATTTAAACAACAAATTACTTAAAGTTGAGAAAACTTATATGTAAGATATAAAGCGAAAGAATATAAAGCCAACCTCATAAAGTATTAATGAATTCTTGAGAATAGGAAAAGTAAATAGCAAGGAAAGAATTGGTCAAAACACCATTTATGTGCTTAAGCAACTCATCTTTCCTTTGTTTCTCAGCAAAGCTATGACTAAGTTGATGTAGTAAGGTATTGCTTGTTAACAATAGACTAATTCAATGAGAATAACTGTGCCAGACAGTAATAGGAAGATTGTTGCATACTTGGTGCCAAATTATGAAGTTCTATTTTTTGTAGAAGTCCATTTTGGTTACAATTCAACTGTAATCATTTGAGCATGTGCACTTTTGAATAAGTTTTTTATTGTTTTCAATTAGAAAGGTCGACCTGTAGCATTATATGTTGAGTTTATACTTAGGTTGCTGCCACCTTTTTGCTGAGTATTGTGAGTTGACTTGCATGGTGAGATGTGTCGACTACCATACCTTTTCTATAGGCTGCAAAGTATGATTTTACTATATAAATAGAGAGGCTAATATACTCTCATTTGAAACACACTAATATGAATTATTCTACAATTGCATATTGGTGTATTTTGTGAGAGCCTTGAGTATTTTTCAAAAGCTATATTTTGTGAGTGTTATTTGTGAGAGAATATCATCATCTTGTGAGAGAAGTCATAGTGAAGTATTGCTTTGAAAGGATTAACTGAAGCTAGCAAGCTATTGTTGGAAGGTTGCGCATCAAGTCAGTAAATTGGAATAGGCATATTACATGCATGAGGATCTAGTCTTCTTTTATTTATTTGTCTTTATTTATGAAAGAATGAGATTTGTATGCTTTGATTGGTACTATTTGAGAATACTTGCATTAGGGTGTAGACACCTAAATTTGGACACTTGATTTATCCAAATTTATCCCCTTTCATCTAAACATCCTCTTATTTGAATTAATTAAGTAATATTACTATTATTTAATTAATACCCTTAATTTTTCCAAATCTCTAAGGTATCTAGCTAAATAATTAAATACCTTACCTCTTTAATTACCCTTTCATCAAATGAATTAAATAAATATGACATTTATTTAATTCCTCACATATCACATCCTCCATCATTTTCATCTAATCCTAATCCATCTTCTAATCTCATCATTAGAGATGTGCACATGCCTAATCCTTGATTAGGATGTGTCACATCCTCCAACTTTTGCAAGTTAACCCCTAATCTCTTTTAGCCACCTAACCCTCTTCTAATCCTTCATTAACTAGCCTAATCATTTTCCCAAGGAATTTTTAATTCCTTTTATCCTTCCAAGGAATATTAAATTCCCTTTTCTCTTCCGCATGTGATCTTTTACTCATCATATCAAGTCACATGTGGACTCTTCCCCATATGATCTTTGACTTGTCACATCAAGTCACATGTGAACTCTTCCCCATGGAATCTTTGACTTGTCACATCAAGTCACATGTGACAAGTGCTTACCTTTTTAGGCACCTTGTCTTATCCATGGTACTTTCTACCTCTCCATTTGAAACCTTGTCTTATCCACAAGATTCCCCAATCATGTGAATTTTAAATTCACTTTTTATTCCTCTATGTAACGCCCCGCCACACAACCCTAGGGGAAGTTGCAATTTACTACACAAATGAACTATTTTTTTTTATTTTTTTTAAGAACAATTAATATGCAAGTTCACTAACCATTGCCAACCAATCCCCTAAGGTTACGAGACTCAGTTACTTAAACCCAAACAAGAAACATGAATTAAAACATAACATTTGATTTACTTAACAATTAATTTCACATACATTCCATACATAATATTTTACATCAAAGAATAAGAGATACCACTTGGTTTCAAATAAAAATTAATTTACAAGAAGATTACAACGCTCATTCCCCGAATGAGATAAATCCAATAATCATGATTACATATTACAAATTCCACCTCTATAACAATGAGGGGTAATAAAATACAAGAACAAAAGAGAATGAAGCATGACAAGGACCTGGATCCCATGATCTCTCCAACTGGAAATCTCATCCACACGAACAAGAAGAAAACCAATGGATTAAGGTGCACGTTCCACCCAACCATGTGATACCGAAAGGCTCACCCCCCGTGCTAAGAGATAGTAACCAGGATTTCAACACAAGACCATCTACCACTAGACACAGGCTAAGACATAAACTAAACTGAAACAACTACAACCAGAAAAATCACTTAGCACAAAGGTTACAATGCTTCTAGAGAACAATGATCATGTACATCACTCAATAACTGACTAACTGTTGACATAGGTAGAGTGTCATACATAAATTGCCATGAGTTACCCAGGCTCAACTATCTAAGGCAACCGAACCCACATCTTGGGCTATCTAGGCTCAACTCACCAGCCGTCGGACCCTCATGCAAAACTATGCGTCCCATCTCATCTCGAGCCTTATCATTCATTTGCTTCACGAGAGAGGCATTCCTTATCTTTATTAGTGTGAAAGATCCCCATTAATTCTTTTAGGTTATCACTTGGTTAAACCCTAGGTGAGTTACCCTGTTGCCCCTTTGTGTGTCAGACCCCCACAAAGAGCCACTCTCCTATCGACAACACACACGGTACAAAACCACAATAAGTAACTGGATAAGACGACCTCTCCAAACCAAGGAGGAAACAAATAAAGGAAACTCACTCCAAACACTGGAGGGAACAAAAGTACAAAACCCTCTCCAAACACTGGAGGCTGCAAAGGTCAAAACCCTCTCCATCCACTAGAGGAAACAAAGGTCAAACCCTCTTCGAGCACTGGAGGAAACAAAACACATACACCACTCCTAATCCAAAGGAGACACAAAACTCATACTCACTCCTATTCCAAAGGAGGCACAAATCCCAAGACAAACCAAAGGTTGACTATCATAATGACAACCCATACAATAAAATAAAACCCTATCTAGAAGACTTCAAGACAACCACACAATTTGTATAACATTGAGAAAGAACGCAGCATCCTTTAAAAGCATTTCAGACAACTCAACAAGCTAACATTAGGGTTTCTTAAACCCGAGCCAAACACTGATTTAGAACATGAAATTAATTAAATATCTTGCATTATATGTTCATACTCAAAGTATATCAACTCACATTAGCAATGTTAAAGAATTTAAGCTCTAACCATTTAATTCTATTTTCCTCCATGATACATAATATTCAAAAGAAAATTTCAACAAAGCCATATGAATATAAAAATCAATTTTTTAAAGTAAATCATTTTAAAAATTCCTATTAAAATATTCCCACATCAATTACATATGTGCCTCTAAAATAACATTTCAAATTCCAAGATTTCTTGATTATAACAAAATTTTAAATAAAGTCGATTAATTAAAAGAACTCAATTATTTCAACTTTGATGATAAAATCAACTCCTTAAATAAATTATATTTAAATAGAACATATATTAAATATACAACTATTCTATAAATATATCTATTTAAAAACCTCCAATTAAAATTCTATTTTACCACTTAATGTGAAGAAGAGAAAACATTAAATATATACATTAAATATATATATATATATATACACATTATATATATATTATATATTTATAAATCTATATTTAATACATATTCATTAAATATATATAAATATCTATATATAATCTTTAAAATTAATATATATATAATAAATATATATTATAAAATTAAATTAAATTAAAACTAAATTTTTTAATAAATTTAATTTATATAAAACAAACAAAGGCCAAAATAGCTGGGCAACGCTAGCCCCATGGGACGCACTACGTGGTCCAGGGCCATGACTCCTCCCGATGAGGGATCGTGGCCTGGCCATGGATAGAGATGGTGGTGGGCCCCCCACAAAAAAAAAAAAAAAAAATAAAATAAAATTTCATACAATTTCTTAAAACAAAAATCAAAAATCAAAACCCCTTAACAAATTTCACACAACAAAATTTTTGAAAGAAAACTTTTCACTTGCATAGAATTTATATGCAAAAATATAAGTGGTTATCTATAAGAATATATCATTTCATAGCCCAAATTGGGAAAATTTTCTTGAGGAGAAGATTGAGAAGAAGAAGTTTAAAGCACAATAATATGATGAATTTTTCTGGGTATTCCCCAAATTGACAAATAAGTTAAATATTTTCATTTGAGTCCCTTCCAAGTTCTATTGCTAGTTTTAAAACAAATTTTCATGGGTTTTAATTGAATTCAAACAATATTTCAAAGATTTTCACAGAGCCAAACAAAGATTTCCAAACAATCATCACAAGGATTTAAACTATTTTCAAAATGAAACAAAGCAAGAACAAGAGGAACCTGATTTTTCTCCAAAGCTTGAAGATTCCAATGGAGCTTTCAAATCCTCTTCAAATTCCAGCTCAAGCAAACCTTCAATCTCCTTCACAAATCCAAATCAAGCCACCACCAAGAAAATTTCTCCCCAAATTGAAAAATTGAAACTTAGATGAGATCTATTTTCTAAAATAGGGTTTTTCCCCAAATTGGTCAAAAACCCTAAAAATCCCACTCACTAAGTTTATTTTTAAAACATTTTGAAGGATATTTCCAATTTTTAATTTAAAGACAATTTTCTAATTTCTAATTCAAACTTCATGCATTTTTCCAAATTCATTAAAACAAAAGCATTTCAAAGGCAAATAATTTATTTTATCAACAATTTCAAAAGTGAAATTAAAAAAAAACACATTATCAGTTATTTATTTATTTTAATTTAACTCTAACTATTCAAACAAAGTTTTTACTTTTATTTTAATTAAATCTTAATATATAATATTATTTCCATTTTCAATTTAAATTTGAAACTAATATATAATAATGCCAAGACAACTATTTTAATTAATATTTCACCATTAATCTAATTAACCATTAAACTCAATTTAATTTTATTAATTAATCAAATCAATCAATAACCCAATAATTATTTTATTAATTAAATCAAATAAATCAATAAAATAATTAATGTTTCAACATTGCAACTAAATACATTTAATCATCAATTAAATTACTCCTAACATTTAGTAACCTTTATAATTTGAAATTAAATAAATACTCAAGGTGAAAAGGACCAAATAAACCAACTAACTCAACAACAACCTGACAACACGCTATGACTAAGGTGATGACTTGGCACGGAAAACCTAGCTACTATCTCCCAATCAATTTCTGTTGGTTAATGGACATGCTCAAACCTGTGAACCAGGTGGAGTCAATGTCATGTACCTGTCAACCTGCAACCAAAGAGTAAATTGAACATCCATACATATATAATATGATCAAACACATCGTGAAGAGGAAATATTAGAATCGTAGGGCACTCGCACACGAGTGATACAATCCCGTCCCCTTCACCAATACACAATTACTAACTGACGATTCTAGCATCAATGATATGATCACAAGCATAAAATATCGTTAAATCAAATATCTTCTAAGTTAATCCAAAATATGCCATAAAGATAACATCAGAATAAAATATCATCACATCAAAATATAATGTTTACAACGCTTAATAGGTAATGGTCAAAAGTAACCAAGTTCCAAAGTCAAAGCATAGTCAAACACAATCATAACAAGGAAGAACACTGCTAATCCAAAGAGCCAGAACGGAGGGGTGTTACACTCTAAGGAATCTTCTCATCTTCCAATCTACTTTCAAAATACACATCCTCCTCCACATCATGTAACCTCCTTCCATCTCATCATGTCCTTTGAACACTTCATCTTCCACATGGAAAGATGTGAGGGCTTGTGAGTCCTGGACTCACTACAACCCTACATCTTGCCCATGGTTGCAAAATCTCAACCGTCCATCCTTTTTAGGGTTCCTCCCCATAAAATGAAAGAAACTTCTTTCATTCTCATTCATTATTATCACTTTCATTCACACACTTGCAACTCAACCAACTTCATCTCTCCAACTATCAAGCTCTTGCATCTACCTTCATCCACCATTATTGCATATTCAAGCTTTCATCCTATCCATTGTATTCATCTTCTCAACTACCCACTTTGCTCATTTGAATCCTCATTACACCCTCATTGCTTCGAATCCATTTGCATCCACTTTAGAATTATTTCCATGAAAGGGAGCACACAAAATCAACCATCAACGGCCAACCAAAGGATCGAATCAAGACAAGGTATAATCAACTTCTTTTGTTATCTTTATTTTGTTTTTGAATCCCACTAGGCTAATCTTGAGGTGTTAGGTGTTTTTATTGTTTCTTGCACATTTCTTGTTGCTTCTCATTTCTAGAACAATATTTTTGCCTGGTCACATAGGGAATCATAGCATTTTCTTTGGAAAAGAAAAAGAAGTTGTTTTATGCTTTTTTATGAAAGTGCTTAAATAAATACTCCATAATAGGAGGGATTGTTTGTCATAAGTATAAATATACTAGATATGATTAAACAAGAATAGCTTAAGGCCTATTCATAATGGGAAATGTATCGATGTTAGCAAGGAATGATAAGGTTTAGTTGTACATCAATAGTTTGGAAGAAATGATAGGATGAGTCATTGCTAATTTGTATGTATATAATCACTTGACCATACTTTGCTACTAGATGAAACCCTAGGTTGGGAGTAGCCTATTTGGGTTGAGAAATATATTGGAACCAATAGGTTAAGAATAAATTACTTGGATGGGATGAATGATGGTCTTGATTGGTACATATAGGGTTAGATTTACCTATATAATCATACTAGTCATTGGTTGATGACTTTATCCTAGGAATAGGATATATCATGGTTAAAACTCACCAAAGTGATTTAAAAGATCACTTGAGTTTATGAGATACTATATGTTTGGAACATAGGTGGGATTACCTAGTGAGTTAGAGCTGCTACTTGATTAGTGGTATTACACTCTTAATATGAAGTTATAGTATTGACAAGAGTAGATTCTTTGTTTAAACCAGGTTTTAATTAAGGAGATTACACTCTCGAATGGAATCAACTATTGATATGATGATTCTCCAATTAAGGTCATCTGTTAATAAAGTTATACTCTTGATGCAAACCACTTATTAATGTGATATTTTTTTGAATGGAGTCAATTATATATGACTATTTAATCTATGATTAGATGAAGCTTATGTAGCTATACTTTAGCTTATAAAGTTATACCTAGGACTAGGCTATCCATTGAAGGGAATAGCTTATTAAGATGTTTATGCTTGAAGTTAATTTTTAAACTAGAAAATATCATATGTTATTTCTAGGATAGGAATATCCATTGAAGGGGTAACTTATTCTTAGGCTTAATTGGTAGAGATACCATTGTATTTTGGGAAAAAGGGGAGTAGATTATTTCTGGGGTTAAAAATTACCCATTGGAAGAAATTACCTAAGCATAGTATATGAATGGTCATAATCCAAAGTGAGCTATGACATTGTATGTGAATGGGATGACTCTCACTTGAAGTACTAGGTAAGAATACTTTGGCCAAAGTAGTGTATGTAGCCACTATTTACATTGTCAGTTCATTGTGTTCCTTGTATGCATTCTAGTTCAAGATTTTCATACTTGTAGGGAAGGTGAATGTATGATTAGGCTATGGTTTGTAGGACATAAAACTAATCTCAGATAGGCTATTATTATGGGTTTTACTAACCAATCTCTTCATCGAAGGGTAGGGTCATCTTGTCATCTATGACAAATATTCAGGGGACTACATTTGAGTCCGTGGTTAGCAAAAAAACGCTTGAGTGATTCTTCTCCTCATTAGTTGGTGGAAGAGGTTTGAAAATGTGTGCTAGCATTGGGGATAGTTGGAGTGTACACACCAGGGAGTGGGGGCATCCAAAATATATGAACCACTACAATGACATGAAGACTAGTTTGTTTATCTATTGCTAAATGAAGCTTGGAAGAGCTATGAATGTATCATGTATCCATTTATATGGAAGGATGTAATATTGAATGATAAACTTGAGTTTATTCAATATGAAATCTATGTTTATGAAATTTCAATGGAATGCAATGGAAGATTGGAAACAATGTTATTTCAAATGTGCATGTAATTTACATTATGGAAAGAAAATTATATTGCTATGTTATAGCATCACGTGTTTTCACTTAAGGTGAAAACTTGGAAAATTTTACTGTGTAGAGCACCGGGGTTGTTACAATTACTGTTTCTTGTGCTTTGTGGTTGTTAAAGAAGATTGCAAACAAACCCCTCAACACCATTCTACATAAATAAAAATGCAGCCCTAATTTCTTATTCCAAGCATTATCAAACCATTCATCCATATAAGCTCTTGTTGGTATTTTGTTATCATCAACCACAACAAAGAAGATAGCAGAGTTAACCAATTTATTATCTTTGAAGGAAATTGCATTTTGTAAAGCTTCATTCAAAATTAGGGTATCTCTTTTAGGGGACTGTGGGAGGTGCTTACCTTGTTCTTCTCCATCTTCACACTTGCCACACTCAACCCTTTTGACCATGAATTTGGCCCCTTTAAGAATATTTTTCTCTAACACCTGCCACTATATCCCTAAAGGACCTCAGCTGTGAAGCACTAAGGCCCAAATCTTGTTGATTAGAACGATCATCCAGGGATCTTTTCCCCCATTCATTTTAATGAAGGCTCATGTTAAGCACATATGAACAACAATCAATATTGTGACAAGGGAAAGAACGTTTACACACACTGCAAGCACCAAATAACTGTTGAAAATAAATCTAACATGAGGGGGAGGAGAGATTGTACCCTAGCTTGTCACTTCTCTTGTGGAGGAGGGTCGAGCCTCCTCCATGGCTACGTGGGAGCATCCCACAAACCATGCATATAGTATTCGCATGCCCAAGCTTTCATTTCGCCTCATGTATTTGATGTCAAATTTTATATTAAATATTTATCTAAAATAGGAAAAAATTATACTATCTTAATTACGCCGAGAGGCGTTCTACAGTCACATAAGAGTTTAAGAACCTGCATACATAAAAAAGAATTTTGAACAGTTACAAAAATGGTGGGAGTAGTGGGCAGCCGAAAAGGCAAGAATAATCGATAGATCACCAGCTTTTAGTGGGGTTGATTCATATTCCTGTTGATTTGTATTCTTCATTACAACGATGAATATTCATGCATGAAACGATAGAGGGGCAATCATTCAAGAAGTTTCTTTTCTGTTGTATAAAAAGGTGATTGAAGAGTTTTTGGGGAAGCATGGAGAATGAGTGCAGTAAAACATGGTGAGGCAAGCTTTAAAGTCTTGTGTATGAGTAACCTCCTTTTACTTCAAATGTTTTCTGGCATTTTCTTAGATCGAAATCTTTCATTGGCAATCAGTTATAATCAGTTACAAATGCAGAATGGATTGCGTCGATTGCGGACTACCAATTTTCCTTGCGTTTGGTTTTCATCTTCATTTAATTTCATTTTTAGTTTAATGTTTTGATTCTTCAAATAACTTATTTCTGTGTTTTCGTGCAGTAGATGATTTGCGATGTGGTGGTGTTGTAGTGGTCGTTCGACCTATCTATTGATGAGATCATTGTGGTTAGGGTTTTATCATCATTGAAGGCCTGGCATGTTCCTGAGACGTCTTCTCTTGCTGGAAGATTGTGTAACAGTATGTCTAGTACCAGATCTGTAGATCCTTTTTGTAAGTGTACGCAAACTTTGACATAAAAACTGGCAATCATCTCTCTGTAAACAGGCAACCTCACCAGTCGATGACGTCTCAGGTATTCCTCCACGTCCAAGAGAATTCTTGTATGTTTCTCTTCCATAAGCATTTTCATCATATACTTTTGAAACTGATTACATGCTTCCTCCATACAAACCCTACGCAGATTCTCAAATTTCTCCGCGCTTTCCATTTCAATTGCAATTATCGATTCTTTCCACAAAACTGTAATTTCAAGAAATCCGGCTGAATTCCTAAAAATAGGAAAAAATAATTTTAAGAAATCAGACGGAAACCAGAAAAACAAGGGCGTGGAGAAGATGAGATTATCAATCTTTTTCGCCTTCTTTATTGAAATCAACCAACGGGTCTTCTACGCCAGTAAATGAAAAGCAGTCTGCATTTGATTTTTTCCTAATCCAAACCTCTTTTTTCCCCATTTCATCGAATATGCTTTTTTTTTCTGAAGTCAAAACAGACGGTTTATCTTTGCTTTTTAAAAAGAGAAAGTGATATTTGCATTTTACTTTCCTTTTTGTAAGCGTAGGCTAAGGTAGTCCATATTTGGTCTGTATGGGAGGGCCATCCAGGATGATTTGGCCTAGCTGTACCTTCTCTCCTCTGTGTTTTCTTTCCATTCACTAACCATATGTACAATAAATAAACAATTGTAAGATCCATAAGGAACGACAAGGAAGCGCAGATCGACACTAAGATAGAAAAGTCAAAGCTGGAGGTGTTGTGGTGAGAAACGCAACTGAAAATGGCGAAGAATGGTAGTCACTAATTTAAATTATTTTTTCTTCCCAAAATTCAGAAATTGTGAGAAAGCTTGAGTATTTGGATTTTGAGGGTTTTAAGAAGTTGGAAGAATTTTTTTTTTTTTTTTTAATGTTATCAATTTAAGGGAGGTTCATATTAGTATTGATCTCTTCATCAAATTTGAAAGGTTGGGCATAGGAAGTAAAATCTTGAAATATTTATTAATAGAATTCATATAGAATTTAACATTCATAAGGGAAATATATATAAATTTCACATAAGAATCTAGGATATCAATATCTAAATGATATTGTGTCAATCTTGACACTCTTTTAATAGTGATGAATGATCATCTAAAGTATATCATAACCATGCTAACTTTGATTAAGAAGATATTTATGTTATTTTGTAATAAGATAAAGAGCATAATAAGTAATGGTTTAAAAAATTTAATGTCCATATGAATACATAGAGTTTTAAATGAGCTCCCAAGTCTTACAATTTTTTTGGTCCTTGAATGGGATTATTTAAAATAAGTGTTATAAGGTTGAGAAACTAAAAGGCATAAAATATTTTATCATTAAAATTTACTTGGAACTTCAAGTTGGTTGGAGTTTGATAGCAATCACCTTGCTAAGAAATCAATATGAATAGGTGTCCCATCAAGTAGCCTAACAAATCAAATGTTTAATAATGTGGAAGCATGGAAATTTTCCCTTTTATTGTAGGAGGATGAGCATAACCCTATCCCTAAGAACTAATACCCATATGGAACAACACAATCTCAACAAGCAAGGAAACACAAAGGTATGAAACCTAAGACTTCATGCATAGACACACTTCACATTCGTATACATTAAGAAATAAATTGAAATGGAAATTTTTTCCTTACAATACATTGTTGCCTTTGATTATAAACAATAAAATCAAGGATTAGACCTTCCCCTATTTTAAATATCCCATTCTTTATTCCTTGGATTCATACACACTCTCTCCCTTTTATCTTATTCCACATGGTTAGGGTTAGGCTTCAATTAGTATTTAATTTGGGTTACTAACTTTTAACATAGCTATAACCTAATCCTATCACAATTATAATTGTAACCCTAACCCTAACCCTAAACCTAATTCTAACACTAATTTCAACTCTTACCCTAAATCTAACCCTAACCATAACTCCAACCCTAAAACTAACACTAATTATAACATTAACTTTAACCCTACTCTAACACTTACAATAGTTCTAATTGTAACCCTAACCCTAACCGTAACATTAATTATAACTCTAACCCTAACCCCAATCCTAAAACTAACATTAATTCTAACCCTAACTTTTACTCTAACCCTAATCTTAACCTTCATATTATCACTCTTTCTAACTCCAACCCTAACTCTAAATATATCTCTAACCCTAACTCTAAACCTAAATCTAACTCTAACATTAATTGTAACTTTAACCCTAAACCTAATCCTAAAACTAACACTAATTCTAATTGTAACCCTAAGTCTAATCCTCAACCTAAAATTTAACACTAATTAGGATTTTAAGATAAAGATTGGGGTTAGGGTTACATTTATACTTAGGGTAGAAAATTAGGGTTAGGTTAGGGTTCACACAGGTTTAGGGTTAGTGTTCAATTAGTTAGCATTAGGGTTAGAATGACAATATGATTTAGTGTTAGTGTTAGATTAGGATTAGGGTACAACTACAATTATACTTCAATTATGGTTTAATTAGGTTTAGGGTTTAATTACCTAGGGTTAGGGTTACTATTCATTAGGATTTAATTAGGATTTCAATTCAATTAAGGTTATGATTAATGTTAGGGTTAATATTAAGGTTAGGTTTTAACTGTACCATTTAATTAGAGTTTAATTAGGGTTAGGGTTCAATTAGTATAAGTGTTAGGTTTAGAGTTAGTATAGGTTAGGGTCAAAGTTAGTGTTAAATTAGGGTTATGGTGCAATTATGATTAGAGTTAGTATTAGGGTTAGGGTTTAATTAGTATTACAGTTCAATTAGGGTTACAAATCTAATTATTATTATTAGGGTTCAAAAATAAAGCTTGGGGTTAGGATTAGGGCTAAGATTTAATTAGGGTTAGGGTTAGTATTATGGTTATGGTTAGGGTTAGGGTTAGTACAATTAGAAGTAGGGTTTGGACCATTAGAATTAGGGTTCATGTTAGAATTGGAAATTATGGTTAGGGTTAGAATTGCAATTAGGGTTATACTCAGGGCTACAATTAGAAATAGGATACCATTTAGGGTTATAATTCAATTAGGGTTATAGTTAGGGTTAGGTTTAAGGTTAATATTAGGGTTCAATTACGACTAGGGTTCAATTATTGTTAGGGTTCAATTAGCAGTAGGGTTCAATTAGCAGTAGTGTTCAATTAGGGTTTTAAATAAATCTTGGGGTTAGCATTAGGGTTAAGGTTGGGGTTAGGGTTAGGGTTCTAAAATAAAGCTTGGGATCAACATCAAAGTTAGGGTTAGGGATAGGGTTCAATTAGGATTTGAGTTCATTTAAGGTGTTAGTTGAATTAGGTTTTAATTTTAATAGGGTTAGGGTTGCAAATTACAAGTTAAGATCAGGATTTGAGTTGTATTTAGGATTAGGGTTTAATTGGATTTCAATTAGGGCTAGGGTTCTAGAGTAAATCTTGAGGTTAGGGTTAGGATTGGGGTTAGAATTCAATTAGTATTAAGTTTAGGGTTATAGTTTTGGTAAGAGTTAACATTGAAATCAAGATTTAATTAGGGTTTGTGTTAGAGATAAAATTAAAATTAGGATTAGTGTTAGGGTTATGATTAGGATTACTATTAGGGTTAGAGATAGTGTAAGAATTAGGGTTAGGGTTAGGGTTAAAGATAGAATTAGGATTAGGGTTAGGATTCGAGATATTGTAAGAATTAAGGTTAGGCTTAGAGATAGGGTTAGGATTAGGGTTAGGGCATGTGTTAGAGATAGAAATAAAATTAAGATTAGGGTTAGGGTTAAGATTAAAATTAGTGTTGGGGTTAGAGAAAGTGTAAGAATTAGGGTTGGGGTTAAAGATAGAATTAGGATTAGGGTTAGGATTAGAGGTAGTGAAAGGATTAAGGTTAGGGTTAGGGTTAAAGATAAAATCAAAATTAGGGTTATAATTAGGGTTAGAAATAGAATTAGGATTATTGTTGCAATTAGTTTTAGGGTTAGAGAGAATGATGATTAGGATTGGGGTTGGTGTTTATGTTAGGATTATGATTATGATTAGGGTTAGGGTTAGGGTTAGAGATAGGGTTAGGATTAGGGTTAGTATTAGGGTTAGAGATAAAATTAGGATCAAGGTTAGAAATAGAATTAGGATTAGGGTTTGGGTTAGTGCTAACATTAGGGTTAGGGTTAGGCATAAAGATAAAATTAGGATTATGGTTGGGGTTAACATTACAAATAGGGTTACAATTAGGGTGATGGTTATATATGGGGTAAAGATTAGGGTAAGGATTAGGGTTAGATAGAATTAGGTTTATGGTTGAGGTTTTGTTATGATTAGGTTTAGGGTTAGGTTTTTGGTTAGAGATAGAGTGAAGATTATGGTTAGGTTACAATTAGAGATAGAATTAGGGTTGGGGTTAGGATTAGTTGGGGCTAGGTTAGAGATAGGGTCAAGATTAGGATCAGGGTTAGGGTTAGAGATATAATTAGGATTAGGATTGAGGTTTCTATGAGGGGAGAAATGTCTTTCAAAGTTATGGCTAGAGTTCAATTAGATTTATGATTATGGCACAATTAGGGTTAGGGTTCAAATACACTTAAGATAGTTTAATTAGGGATAAGGTTAGGGTTAGGGTTATGATGTAGCTAGCATTAAATTAATTAGGGTTAGGGTTAGGATTGGGATTAGGGTTATAGTTAGAGATATAATTAGTATTAGGGTTGGGTTAGCATTAGAATTAAGGTTAGGCTTAGAGATAGGGTTAAGATAAGGGTTAGGGTCAGGGATAGAATTAGGATTAGGGTTAGGGTTTGAGTAAGGATTAGGGTTTGGGTTAGAGATAGGATCAATATTAGGGTTAAGATTAGAGATAAATTAGGATCAGGGTTAGGGTTAGAGATAGGGTCAACATTAGGGTTAAGATTAGAGATAAATTAGGATTAGGGTTAGGGATAGGGTTAGAGATCTAGGGTTAAGATTAGTGTCATGGTTTGCATTATGATTATGGTTAGGGTAGGCTTTTATTATAATTAGGTTTAGGGTTAGGATTTTTCTTAGATATAGAGTGAATATTAACCCCAACTATAACTATAACCCTAACCATAAGCCTAAACCCTAACCCTAACCACAATCATAAATCTAAATACTAAACCCTAAACCTAAATGGTTTACCTAAATCTAATGCTAACCCTAACCATGATATAAACTTTAACCCTAATGCTAACCCTAATCCTAAATGGTTAACCCTAAATCTAATGCTAACCCTAACCATGATATAAACTTCAACCCAAATGCTAACCCTAACTATGATATAAATCATAACCCTAATTATATTAATTTATCCAATGTATAACACTAAACCATAACACTAGCTATAACCTTAATCATAAGTCTAAACCCTAAGCCTCACCATAACCATAATTGTAAACCAAATCCTAACCCTAACGCTAATATTAACCTTAATCCTAACCTTGACCCTAACCCTAACCCTAACCATAGCCCTGAGCAAATATAAATCTTTACCCTACCCCTAATTATAATTCCAATCCAATCCTTAATAGTAATTCCAACCCTACCCTTAACACTAACCAAAGCCTTATTCCTATCTTGAAACATGTTATAATTATAATTCAAACCCTAACCCTAACCATGATTCTACCCCTAACCCTAACATAATTCTCACACTAACTATGACAATAAACCCAACCTTAACACTAAACCCTAACCCTAATCATAATAATAAATCTATCTCAAATCCTAACCATAACCATAACCCTAATTTTTATGCTAAACCCAACCCTAATCCTAATTTTGTCTTTATCCCTAACCCTAATTTTGATGCTAACCCCAACCCTAGCTCTAACCTAACCCTAACCCTAATATTATTCCCAACCCTGATTCTAATTCTATCTGAAATCCTAACCATAACCCTAACCCTAATCCTAACATTAAATAACACTAATTCTAATTTTATGTCTAACCTTAGCCTAACCCTAACCTAATTTTATCTCTAACCATAACCCTAATCCTAACCCTAACCCTAATTTTATCTCTAACCCTCATCCTATTCTTAATCCTAATCCTAACCCTAATCTTAATTAATAAACCTAACCCTAACCCTAATCCTAACCCTAAAACTAACCCTAACCCTAATTCTAACCTTAACCCTAACCCTAACCCTAATCCTAACCCTAACCCAACTATAAATGTAATCCTAATCCTAACCTAATTAAACCCTAACTCTAATCCTAACTCTAATCTAAACCCTAAACCTAATCCTAACCCTAATCCTAATACTAACCCTAACCCTAGACCTAATCCTAATCCTAACCTAATTAAACCCTAACTGTAATCCTAACCTAACCCTAACCCTAACCCTAACCCTACCCCTAACCCTAATTCTAACCCTAGCCCTACCCCTAACCCTAACCCTAACCATATCCATAATCCTAACCCTAACTCGAATCCTAATCCTAAACCTAAACCTAACCCTAACCCTTATTAAACACTAACCCTTACCCTAATCCTAATCCTAACACTAAACCTAACCCTAACCCTAATTAAACCCTAACCCTAAACCTCATCCTAATCCTATTTTAATTAAACCCTAACCCTGTCCATAATCTTAACCCTAACCCTAATCCTAATCTTAATCCTAATCCTAACCCTAAACCTAACCCTAACCCTAACCCTAATTAAACCCTAATCCTAACCCTAATTAAACCCTAACCCTAACCCTAGATCTAATCCTAATTAAACCCTAACCCTTATTAAACCCTAACCCTGAATCCTAATCCTATTTTAATTAAACTCTAACCCTGTCCATAATCTTAACCCTAACCCTAATCCTAATCCTAATCCTAACCCTAAACTTAACCCTAACCCTAACCCTAACCCTGATCCTAATCCTAATCCTAATCCTAACCCTAACCCTAATCATAATCCTTAGCCTAATCCTAACCCTAATCCCAATCCTAATGCTTTAACCCTAACCCTAATTGTAACACTGACCCTAATTGTAACCGTAATTGTAACCCTAATCATATTAACTATCATATTATAATATATTAATTATTATAATAATTTTATAATAATATATATATAATAATTTATTTAAGATATTACATGTTGCGCCACGACTGCTACTAAGTATATATATATTATTTAATAATAATATATATAAAATAATAGAGATATCCTTCTCGAGGCGCCTATTCAAATTTTATAATAAAAATTTGATTAAAAAATAGGTGCCTCGAGAAGGATATCTCTCGGCGTATTATATATATATTATTATTAAAATAATATATATATATATATGCTAGTCTAGATTCTTTTATCTAGGGCATCATATTTTTTTTAAATAAGTTTTAGTATTTTTCTTGACATGGTAATCAACCTAATACTTTTGTGTTGATAACCTACTTTTAGTAAAAGATAAAAATAAAAATAAAAATATTATTTGAACTATTAAAATAAATATATATTTGAAAACTACACTTATGGATATACAAAAGGCTATTTTTACATTTAAAAAAATATATTTATATGAGTATGAGTTGTTGAAACATTAAAAATTTCAAATTATTCCATTTTTTAGTAATTTGGTCTCAAAGTGGTGCCACATATGCATTTAGCCAACAATTTTAGTTAGAAAAGTTGTGGGCATATTTAACTTATCTAGAATGAATCTTACTAAACCATATGTTTGACAAAAAATATTTTTTAGTTATAAATACTAAAATTCACTTGTGTTGATAAGTTGGCCAAAAGTGTGACACAATTTTGTACTTTTAAAGTATGAAATCAAATTTGAAGTTTACAATATTTTCCATGGTAACATTAAATAAATAAATATGCATTGGTTTATTTTCCATTCTAATTAGTATTCTATTATAAATTGAATTCTTCTCACAAGGGTAATTAAGGTATTTGATAGATGCAAATAAAAAGTCTTTCTAGGTATTTGTTGGTTAAAAAATCTTTCAATTCAATTTAAAATCTCTAAAATAATAATCAAACAATTTTGTTGTTTTCTCACCTAACATCAAACATATGAATCCAAGGTGCTTACAAATTGATCAAATTTAATTTAGAATATTATCCCTATTTTACTTTAGTGGGTGGCAGTTAATAAATAATTGTTTAGGAAATAGGACCCTAAAAAGGGTTGTGACCCACTCTTATAGTTGCATAAACATAGAATCAAACATAAATATATATTTTGTAAACATGGTTCTCTTATATTTTCATTTCATTGATATAAGGTATGTAGGAAATCAAGGAAGTAAATGATATTTCTAGGACTCAAATACATAGAACATTGTGAGGTTTAGTGACTTGTTCTTGAAGTTAAAATATAAATTTAATTAGTAATAAAAATAAAATATGATAGTCACTCATACTTAGAAAAATCCCGGAGGTTAATTTACCTTGTAGTTAGCCATTAGCCCAAAATCCTAAGGGTGCAAGGCATTTTAATTAAACTTAAAAAAAAGCTTAGAATAATAACATGAGATATACTATGATTTTTTTGTAAATGACTTAAGACTTGGTTGATTAGATGATTTAGTCTAAAAAAAAATAGTTGTTACTTTTTCTTATCCTTATAAGTTTGTATGGTCGGCTAAGTTTGCTATACTATATTGGATAAAGGATTGGTATAAAATGATTGTAATTTACTAATTGTCTTATATGGAAATGTGAGTCCAATGGACATAAGAGCCCACATTGGCTTCTTCTTTTTTCCATTAGACTATATAGCTCCAATTGGCTATTATTAATTCTTGAGTATTTAGTCAAGACTATCAAATATTAAAATAATCTGCTTAAAGTGATTAATAACATAATTTATTACTCATTCTTGTTTGTCAACGATCACTATGAAATTTGTTGATAAATCAAGTGGGTTATAAATCTTGTGTCTATCCCATTTGGATAGATTCCTATCCCATTTAGATGGATGTTTGTGTTGTATGAACAAGCATTGCAGATCTATTACAAGCATTGTTCACATCTTATTCAAGGATCAAGATCTACATTCTTCATGGCCACTACTTGTTAGTTTGCAGATTTGCATTACAAGACATCTTCCAAGGTATCAACATTGCATCATTTCATGTTCATGCTTCAATTTCATTATTTCATCATTTGGTTTAATTACCTACAAGGAGTTTGACTTACGAAAACCCCTATTCACTAACTATCAATGAGTTTTTCTTCCTTTAAGTGCGTGTTTATAGATTTATAGGTTGAAGATCAAGTGGAGAAGAAGTTTGAAGCAAAATTGTCAAAGTTGTCAAGTTGCAAAGTTGACCTTCAAAGTGTAAGAACAAAGAATTGAGGCTACATAATTAAGTACATGTTTCTAGGAGCTGACAACTGGGAATTTTAGAGTGTAGACATCAAGGAAACTAACCCAAATCTCAGTTTCAAAAACCCTAACAGAGACCCATTCGCTAATGTAGGTGAATGAGTCCTTTGTGCCCTAAAAATAGGCTTCTTGTAGCAAAGTACACACCTCTTTGATCCCTAAAAACTCTTCTCGTAGTTGCTATAACAGTTAGGGTCAATTTTTTATTATTATTTATATCTTTTAGCCCTCACAATCACATGAATTATAGTGATTTAGTGTGAACAATTCTAGTGGTTTATCTTGATCATGTTAAGCCCTAATCTTTTCCACCTTATCAGTAATTATTCACCTTTTGTTTCCTACCAGATTTATTTATATTCCTAGAAGCAAGGTCATCCACTTCCTTCACAACACTTCCATTTCTAAAGAAGTATTTGTATTAGGTGGATTAGATAAAGTACTTTCATCTAAAAGATGCAAATCCTAGCCAGTTGGGGCCTTATCATGCTCCATTGATTTTAACTCCTTAAAGTTTTTGAGAATATCAAATATGTTGTTAGACACTACTTTAGGAGCATTCTTGTGCTGATGATTTATAGTCTTCCCCTTAATATGCAATTTCACATGAATGAATACATTTGAATTTGGGTCTTTTGATTGGATTAGGGCCTTTGCTTTTTCCTATAAATTGAATTTCTACATCTTAAGAGAGGATTGAAGGGCTTTAGAACCCATCTTTGGATAACTTCTTTATAGATATCCATATTAATGACATGCATGATAGTGAAAGGGAAGAGCTTCATGGTCTATTTGTTGAATCCAATTCATATTTACCCATTCTAATATCTAGAGAATATTCCTCAAAAATCATATTTCGATCCACCATTCTTGAAAACACCACAATAAAAAAACCCATTTGTAACTAAAATAATTTCCACATCACCTCTAAGATTCTAGTTCTTTCGAGCCCAAGCCTTTAAAACAGGAAGAGGATATAGATACCCATAAACTTACAAATTAAGGCATACTTGGATAAATTAAAAACATCATCAACAACAAATTTTGGATTAATAATTAGAATTGTTTAACTTTGCATTTCTCTAAGCATCCATTAGAATTTGGATGATTAATTGATTGTTGATCAGATTTGATTTCCTTTTTTGCATGCATTAAGAAATGAATTGTTTTTTCATGCCCAAACAAAGAAGGCTCATCCACATTGAGAGCATCTTTAAAATATAGATTGGGTTCCCTTGGACTACCAATAGTCATAATGTAAACAACCACCCCTACAAAAACCAAAGAAATAAGAGAAACAATGATGGAAATTGTGTGGAATAGAATCCCCACCTCTTTCACATCCCCCCACCTTTATTCATACCTAGCACCAAAAAAGCAAGGCCTACGACCCAAATAGCAAAAGCTTGCAACCTTACTCAACCACTACAATAGCAATCAAAATCTTAGAATGTCTATATGCCATACAATTCTCCTCACCTATTGTCAACATTTTTTTTAATTTAAAAATTACCATTTTAATTAATTTGTTTTTTTTTCTCTTACTCAACCTAGAAATTTAAATTTTATTTTAATTATAACATCCCTTATAAACATTTGTGTAGAGGTTATGGTATTTTCCTCTAGTAGATATCTTGTATTTCGCTTTTGCGAGAGATATACAGGTGGTGTTAAGAATCCCAAAAATAATCGTCAAATGCCCGGCCTAATATTGATTCGACGCTCTTAGTGCAGCCCTAAGAATTGCCTCGCTTAATCCTAATGAAAACGGAGTGCTACTACAATAAAGAAGAGACGTGCCCCGCGTTGGCTTGGTATGTGCCGCCCTCGTACGACTCCTTTTGTTAGCTTTCACTGTTTGGGTATGTGTGGTCAATATAACCAAATTGGATTTCTTTTATGCCCATTCTATTAGAAGAGATTCGTGTGAAATCGAAACTTAAGTTCATGGTCTTTTCCATGGTAACATTAAATGAAAGAAATGTTCATTGGTTTAGTTTGGTTTCTTATTCTAACTAGTCTTATATTACAAATCGAAGTCTTCTCACAAGGGTCGTTAAGGTCTTTGATAGACACAAATCAAAGTCTTTCTAGGTATTTGTTAGTTGAAGAACTCCTCCAATTATTTTTTAAATCTCTAAAATAATAAGAAAATAAGTTCGCTGTTTGCTCCATAGCATATGCAAACAAAATAGGTGGGTCTTCAAAATGTCTGGAATGCTTCATTTAATTAATAAGAACTCTCCTGTACATGCAGAAACGATTATTGGGCTATACGTTCCTCATATGTATATTGAGAAACTACTGAATACATAAAAAACATATGGCATATATGAACATACAAACTACAAAGACAAAGGAACCCAATATTGTCCACTCCTGTCCGAACCCATGATTGGTGCTGAAAGTGGAGAAGCTATGGGTGAGAAGCTTGTGAGGTTGGAAGATTCTCTGGTTTGCTGCTGCATTTCCTTGATTTGTTCGAGACGAGCAACAACTTCTTGCATGGATGGTCTGAAATCCCTTTCTCTTGCAAGGCATTCACAGGCTAATTCGGCAACTGCAGCAACCATGGCCTTCACCTCATGGTTGTTTTCAATCTGCAAATCAGGATCCACCAATTCATCCAAAACCCCTCTTCTGATCTTTTCTATAGCCATTTTAGCAAGACTAATTTCGTTTCTACTTCGGTTCGTATCCACGGCTACTTTGGCAGAGATGATCTCCACCAAAACAACCCCAAAGCTGTAGACATCAGACTTTTCAGTGAGCTGGAAGCATTGATGGTACTCTGGGTCAACATACCCTGGCGTGCCTTGCGGAGCAGTTGTGACGTGGGAGACATTCACGGGCAGTAATCTGGAAAGGCCAAAGTCTGCAACTTTTGCACACAAATATTCGTCCAGAAGAATGTTATTGGATTTCACATCTCTGTGAAATATGGGCGGATCGAAGATGTGGAGGTACGCCAAGGCCTGGGCTGTTTGAAGGGCAATTTTCATACGAGTTTCCCAAGGCAAGCCTCTCAGGCTTCTTCGGCTCCCATGCAAATGATCGGCCAGGGTCCCATTTGGCACAAATTCGTAAACAAGCAGCAGTATCGGACTCTCCGGACTTGTACAGCCGTAAAGACGAACAAGGTTCGGATGGAAAAGAGAGGATAGGATTTGTACCTCATTGATAAATTGTTCAAATCTTCTAGAGTTTTCCTGATAAAGCCTCTTCACTGCTACAGCTCGTCCATCCTCAAGTTTACCCAGATAGACCGCGCCAAACCCTCCATCTCCAAGCTCGTTCTTCTCATCGAAGAAATTTGTGGCCTGTTGAAGTTCTTGATAAGGAAATATGCGCAAAGTACCTAACGCATACCCTTTCTGGCTGCCTTCTATGTCGGTTCGTTGATAATGGCGGAAATCACTAGTAAACCCCCGGGTGGGAGATGCTTTTCTCCTCCTCACAAAGTAAATTAAAAATAGTAATCCTGCTGCAAGCACAGCTCCTCCAATGGAGCAACCTGCAGTAGAATGCACAGATAGATGAGAGTTTTATTTTAACTATCAAAGGCGTACAGGGAAACAGAAAATTCGCCCAAATAAACCAAAATTAGTAGAAATCTTATGCCCAGGGATGCTTACCTAGAATAATAGACTCGTCGTGTGACTTGGCAGGTTTAGGCGTTGAATTGTCTACAATGCCTCAATCCATAAAAAAATTCAATGAATAATTGTTTCCAATACCATGCATATATCATCTTATAAATCATTAAACCTTTGTAAATTGATTAGAAAAAGAATCGAGTTAGCGTTCTTACTAGAGTTGCAGTTTGGATTAGGGCTACCTTCGCAAATGCAATAATTATCTGTCGTATTGGGGTTATACGCACAGAACCCGGCACGAGACCAGCAATCCCTGCAGTCTTCGTTGGGATTCCATTTTATTTGGAACCCTGCATGAATTTTATCCGGTATGTCAAAAATTTGTAAGCCCCGCTGAACTGGGAGTGTAACCTGCGATTTACACACACCACTCAAATTGGACATTTCCTTCAAACTTAAGTACCAGGTATCATTACATGGTAATGGAGACACTAGTCCATCCTTAATTGTATCTGGGCAGTCCTCCCATAGAGTTAAATTCCCGTATTCAACCGTAATTTGAAATTGAGTGCTAGACCAGAATTCTCTTGTGTGGTTACTGAATGATGGATTGCATCCGTCCCTCCAAAGGTTCTTGTCAATTATTGTTATGGTGTGATCCTCAGTCAAGTTGTAACCCTCATACCAGCTGTTTACGAAATTCAGTATGTAGTATTGATAGCCACTAATATTAATTAGAGGCATTTGCACTTCAGGATCACACTCTAGCTGAAGGGCACGGTCACCGCAGCCGCTGTTCTTTCTTCCGAAGGGATATACCACGGTTAGATTTCCACATTCCCAGGGTTCCCAGGGTTCTGAACATGCTCGAGATGAAGGAGCGAGGCATAATGACATGAATATTGTGAAGACAACAAAGAGGAAGCGCAGGGGGTATGCAGGGGGTGGACTGAAATGCTGAGAATGGCAAATATGAAGAGGCAGTCCTTCCATTTCTATCTTTCTTACAACCCTAGGAAGAAAACAGTTGTAGAAATGAAGTAAACAGGGGAACATAATTGGCAGTTTAATAGAAAATAAAGGAGGTTAGAGAAAGCCGAGAGAAAGATCAGGCGTGAAGAAAGTATAACAAAACTAGCGGAGTCAATACGCCGATTTGACGACTCCTTTGCATTACTCCCACTCAATTCATGAAGACAAATTGAACACTAGAATTTCCCATCGACTTCGGTTTTCTATTTCTGCTATATTCATATATAGTAGTAGTATTAATATTCCACGCGCTTTGTTTGAAGCGTCAGAGTCGCGCATGACCACATAAGACATTTTGAAGGGAACCGTGAAAGGTGGAAATATGATTGTTGTCCTTCCTTAACCATCCATTTGGTCCAAATCCCAGTCTTCTCTCATAAAGTTTAGGCTATTTACTTTAATGGGGGTGTATAGGAGAATATACTTTTCGTAAATATGGTTAAGAATAAATTAATGAGATAATATAAAAACTAGCAATCGCACCTTGGTGTGCAATGGGTACGCCGAAGAGGTATAGAAGGTTAATCATGGACTATTAGTATTATTATTGAAATGTTATATTATTATTATTATAGATTTTTATATACTATTATATATATTTTTATTTATTTACTATTATATTATTATTATTTTATTAATATAACAAGTTTGGATTAAGCATGGCGAAGGTGAAGGCGAAGGTTTTGCAACAGTTGAGCGGGAGTAGGAGCGGGAGAAGAAATTTGAATTCTCCTGGCGATGATGATGGCGAAGGTTCCGAATTTGATGAGGATGACGGCATTGAGACACATGATGGCTGTTGTTCTCGACTGAAGGTGCACTGGGTGGACGATTTGTTCTCTGTGCGCTTGGGGAGAACTCTATTCCCTGTTTCCCCTATTTTTTGTGCGTATGGGTGGTATGTGCGGGAGCGTTTCCTCTGCTCTCTGACGGATGTGGCAGATCTGCTTTGTGTGGTGTTTCCTCTTGGAGATGTTGATGTGCTTCATGGTCCCATTTTGTGCCTGGACCTGGGTCAAGATGTGTGGAGTGTGTCCACTCTGTGCGTGGATCTGGGCCAGGGTGTGGGTTTACATTGGTGTCTGTTGGATGCCAAGTTTATTTCTTTGGTTCAGTTCGTGGTGGGGCTTGACGTGGGCCAGTTTAGACGGTCTTTTTGGCCTTCGTTTCATATTTTTGGTGAGGGCTTTGCTACTGTGGTTGTCGGGCTAGCTCCTGCCTTCTGCTTGCCAACTAATACTTTTCTTTGGTGGATGGAGGTTGATTTTGGTGAACTTGTTACGCTGCTCATTGGTGGGGGAGAATCTTGCTGGCCTCCTTATGTTGGTGTTTTAAAGGTTCTCTCTGTTGCTTGGCTGGCTCCAACCTTTTGTTTGCCTGTTGCTGTTCTACACTGGTGTTTGAAGGTGCATCTCAGGGGTCTTTCCTTGCGTTGGTGCCTGGTGGAGATTTTGGGTGCGGTGGCTAGGGTGAAAGTTCTACTTCCTTCCCCACACCCTTTGTTGTTCGTTTCTTGGGCTTTAAGATGGTGGCTTTGCCATCGTCTAGATTCAGCTCCTGCTTTGGATTTCCTTGGTGGTATTGTTTGGGATCTTCTACGTTTATTGGCGTGTATTGATGATAGACCCTCTATGTGCTGGGGTCTCGTGGTTCTGTGGAGGGTGGTGTTGGGAGTCCCCATCCTTGTTGGGCTCTTTGTTGGTTTGTTTATGCCTGGGATGGTTCTAGTTAACTGCAATAAGGGGATTATCCCTTGATTTGTTTTGTGGCGGTGCTTGCCGGGTTTGCCGAAGGGTGGTATGTGTGCTTTTCCTATGGGTGTGGTGGCTTCCTCCTTGTTTCCACAGTTGAGTCCTATTGAGGTGGATTCTTCTTCTATAGAGGTGAAGTTGGGGGCTGTGGTTTTGTTTGGAAGCATCCTTTCCTGGTTTTCTCTGTTGTCGTCCCTTTTGAGGTGGGATATACTCCTATGGAGGTGGAGTATTGGGCTGTTGGAGATCTCTGGGTCTAGTGGGAAAAGTTTATATATGATCCTCTCCATTAGAGGGGAGCTCTCTCCTTTAGAGGCGGTGTTTGAGTTGGCTTCCTAGTTTGGTCTCTCTGCTGCAAGGAGTGATTCTTACCCCTTTGTGTGTAAGAATAAGGTTGGCTCTGGTTGGGTTTTGTTAAATGGAAGGTCTATTGCAGGTCTGTTGCTGCAAATGGTCTTTGGTTCTTTTGATTGGAAGATTTGTTGCAGGTCTGTTGTTGTAGAGGGTTTATGGCCTTTTGGGTGGAAGGTTTGTTATTTAATGTGATTGCAAGGTGGTCTGATATGTTTGTTCTTTGTGTTCGATGGCTCCTGGTCTCTTGCCAAGAATGGGTTGTAAGCCGTTTTTGGCTTGGTCTGCTCTGGGTCTTTGGCTCCTACTGTGGTTCTATTGTTAATGGCCCGTAGGGCCTTGTTTAATGGGGACGACACCCTTGTTGTTATGTGGTGTTTGTATGCTGTTAATGGCATGTAGGGCCTTGTTCTAAGGGCTTGCACCCTTGTTTGTTTCTGGTGGTTGGCCCATTGGGCTTTGTTCTACAGGGACGACACCCTTGATTTGCTGCTTTTAATTTCAAAAACAAGTTTGGATTATGTTACATTATTATATTAATGATTGGATTATGTATTATATTATATTATATTTATATTATATTACATAATGTAATTATATAATTTAATTATATTATATTTATATTAAATAATATTATATTAAAAAAACATAATATAATAATAATATAAATACAATTTAATATAATATATAATAAATGTTATTATAATATACTAAAATACAATAACATAATATAATAATAAATCTTTATATAATATAATAATAAATATTTATATAATATAATAATAATATAAATACAATATAATATAATAATTACTCATTCTTGTTTGTCAACAATCACTATGAAATATTATTATGTTAATATGTAATTATATTGTATTATATTAATATTAAAAAAATCATATTAATATAATAATATAATAATGAAAACAATTTAATAATAATATAATATTAAAAAAATCATATTAATATAATTATATTTATTATTATATTATATTATGTTATTCTTAACTAAAGCTTCCATGATTTGATAATGGACTAAAATTTTCCATGGTTCATCTCCATTAGAAGTTATAATAATCCATTTTACAACAAGGCATAATCCTTGAGTTTTGGGGTCTATAAATCCTAGGCCACCTTTAGATCTTGATTGAATGTAATGAGACCAAGAAGAGGTAATGAATCCAATATTACCATCCCACTTAGACCACATAAATATTTGAATTATTTTGTTTAGTTTGGGTGATCCCACCACTGGTAGATTTTGACCCATTTTTCGATGACCGTCCGTTGGAATTTCGACGGATGTCGGGTCAGAATTTTGACGTTTCAAATGTCGTCAAAATTCTGATGCAATAATAGCGACAAACAGTCATCAAAATTCCAATAGACGGTCGTCGAAAAATGGGTCAAAATCTACCAGTGCACAATAGTGATTTACACTTTTTGGGACATCCTGATTTTTGCTGAAATCACATATTTTTAGAAAATATAATGATTTAAGCCTTGAAAAGTTCCATTTAAAGGATTCTAATTAAAGAGGGTTTGATCAAACCACCTTAGATCAAACCCCCTTAGATAGAACCCCACCAGTTTTAAACCATATGGGTAAGAGCAAGAAGATGAGTCCACAAAACGTGGAAGTTTTTGCCTTAGGCAAAAAATGAAATCGGCTTGCAAAAACGGAATCCCACTTTTTAATAAATGGGATCCCATTTAGGTTCGAGATCCTGAGCCAAAAATCAAAAAATGGGATCCCATTTTGAAAACTTCCCAAAAATGGAAATTGGTAACTTTTCAAAATGGGATCCTGTTTTCAAAATTTTCCATTTTTGGAAACTATCCACTTTTTAAAAATTTCCAAAAAAAGAAATTTTCCATTTTTGGCAGTTTTCAAAATGGGATCCCATTTTGCAAAACGGGCCCTCGTTTCGTTTATGAAATGAGATCCCATTTTAGAACATAATCTCATTTTTTTAAATATGGACTTTTGGTCGGGTTTATGCTTTGTTTTTTGGTTCGAGAAAAGGTTTGGGGATTCGAACTTAGGCCCTAGACTGAGTTTGACCTACAAGTTGAAGGTCCTAGCAATGTCACAAGAAAATGGTGACTTTGGGCATACGTTTGAAGATATTTTTTGTAGAATTTTTTGACGAAATTAAAATCCATTATAGATTAGATAGTGTAGATTCCAAATACATAAATTTTTTTACAATTAAATTATTTTTTAAAACTTTTTATTCAATTTCTAATCAAACAGGGCCATAAAATTGAATTATAATGGTTTTTTAGTATTTTAATAACTTTTTATCAACATAATTTTTGATGAACAGATTGCACGAAAGCGTACTTCAGACAATTCTTTTCAATTTAAAAATAAAAGTAAAAAATGATAAGTTTAGATCATCTTATGCATGACATACATGATTTTTCAAAACACCAAATATGGCCAATAAAAAATTAACAAAAAAAATTAATAAAAAATTACAAAAAAATGGAAAGTGTGCTTCAGTGAGTTAGCAATCATTTACCAGAAGGATTTAGAAAAATATGATTATTTAGGTCAAAATATGAATGGCGTACACATGCATGGTATGGTAAAAAAAAGTGACTTTTAAATAGTGGTTTTTAGAAATGCCTATTGAAAATCAATTTGTATCATCTGGGTATTGAAATAAATTACATATTTGGAAACTAGACTCTGAGCACTACATTTTATTATTAGCAATTTTTTTCAAGATTCCATTTTTAAGTGCTTCGAATTTTAAGGTCAAATGTGTCAAATTTTGAAAATCAGGGAAAACACTTCCAGTAAATGGCCAAAAAGTGGACTCAACTTCTTGACAACACCCATACCTATAACGAAGTCTCCTTTACACCTATCAAAATGTTGATAAAAAATCACTTTTGATTTACCTTTTGGGTGATCAAATGGATTCATTTAAAATTTATTATTTGTAAGCATGTAGTCCTTATTATAAGCTTCCCAAAAAATATAATTTTAAATATATTTAATTTGATTATTATATTTATCTTTTTATTTCTTGTGAATGTAGGTTTTTACTGAAAATCATACTCTCTATTCTGCACATGTGGAAAAATAGTAGATTGTTAAAAAAAATTCTAAAAAATATGTTCTAGCTAGGTATTGATGTCCTTGATCCAGTAAAAAAGAAAAATTGAATTTTGATACATACAAAAAAAGTTATGTTGTTTATAATCTGCCTATGTCTAAATTGTAATTGGTTTGAATTCAAAACTTGATTAAGAAAAAATATTCAATAAAACACTATGAAACCAAATGAATGTGCTAGATATCATAGTTACAAAGCTAAATTCAAAAAAAAAAAGAATTTCATCCTTGATAGAAAATTAGTTATGTTATTTATGGTGAACATTACTCTTTAAAAATGGTGTTTACTACTTAAAACTAGTTTTCAAAGGAGATGGAAAAAAATGCAATCTAATCCAATTTTTTTTTTTAAAATATATATTTAGAATTTATAGACAAAGTTTCACAAATCACTATTTTGCATCATCTTCAAATTCCTCATGGTTTAGCAGCTATAGGTGCCTGAAAGTGAAGATTTAGTTTTAAAAAAATTAGTTCACTGTCCAATTTGGCCAAACATTGTAAACCAGTATTGTGGGATCACCCATTATTCATGGTCTTGCTTAGATGACATCCAACTAGATGAGTAATACACATGGATTGTAATGAGAATTTTATTAGTAAATTGAATCTTTCTTGTTAAATATAAGAATTTATTGTCCCAATTAAACATCTTATTTTTAGTCTATTTAAGAACTAAACCCATATTTTAGAAAGAGAGACCCGCAAGACAAAATGAATGTAGGGATACCAAGTTATATCATCATGTTTGATTCACTTCAAATCTTTAGGAATCCACTAAGGGAAGGGCCACATTGAGACATCAAAAAATCAATCTTGTTACGAGCTAATTGAGAACCAAGAATAAAACAATACACATTTAAGATGTTCAAGGTATTATTTAATTCTTCTTTGGAGTTTTATGAGCATCAAAGTGGGAATTAATAACCACCTTATTTTTAGGAATAGATATGCCTTTAATAAGATTAATTTGATTATCTTTCTAGAGAAGAAATCCCATAACATTAGTTGTAAGCACATATCAAAAGGGAGATAGTGGACATCCTTGCCTTATAGATCATTACAACTTGAAGGAATATGAAATTGCCTTATTGATAGTAAGGTGAGATCACTAGTATTTTTGAACAAAATTTGAACATGATTTTGGATTTTTAGCCCAAAACCTAGCCAATGTAGCATTTTAAGGATGAGGCTCCAAAAAATTCTATTGAATATACTTTATCAAAATCTAACTTTACCACTAAATAACTTTGGCTTGATTATTGGGCCCATTCAATAGTCTCTCAACCCAACATTATATGTTTTAGGTATATATCTTCCTTTTATAAATCTCATTTGATCAAATCTCACAATACACTAAATAACAATTTTAATTTTGATAGTGTTACTCATAAATTTTCCTTGAGTCTCTATTAGGAATGTTATCTTCTTGTTTTTCCTAAGTCGTAAACTAAACTTAGCCTTCAACAGTCTTTTGTCATTCATTTCAAACTCGGGCAATGTTTTTTGAAGTTTTTCAAACCTCCTACTTTACCGCCTACTATACTTTTCTTTTATCTAGCAGGTTTTCTTGTCACATTCAAACCTTCTTTTATTTCCCAAAGTGCAATGTACGAAAAAGTTAAGTCATGAGTCAAAGGTCAGAGACTTCATTCACAAGTTATGCCTCGAGTGGCATTTTCTATGTCATTTTGAATCTGGGTGGGGTTTTCCTAAGTTATACGAACCATCCGTTTTGCCGCCTATGAAGAGTTATGCCAATTAAGCTAAATTATTACTAGTCTAATTACTTGATTATGATGTTATATAAAAGAAAGTCATTATTTTCCAAGTAAACAAAAAACCAACAATGTGAAAACATAGATATATTACCAAAAAGATATATTTTATTTATATATAAAATCATTTTTACATTATGTTGGAATAGCTATAATCGCTTGGTCCAAGTGAAAAAACCATGTTGGAAAACACAAAAGAGGCAAACAAAAGGTGTTTCAAGTGCACAAAGTGAACATTAGGACACAAATTCCCTCAGTAACAACCTACAGGCGTTGAATTTGAGTAGGTGAAAGTAGGTTCTCATGCAATTGGAGGAACTGCACGAATAGCCCTAGGTCATTTCTCACCACCCCAGTGCACAGTAAAGCCACAAACTTTTTCCAAAGTCTCATCTCAGATGGTTGATGCAATGCAGATGGCATCAACTACCAACCTAGTCCACAGATAGTAGCTGATTCCGTTTATCACCACTCTAATGCGGTGATGGAACTCAAGCTTCACCAAATACTCCATTGCCCTCACACCTCAGTCTCGGTGGCCAGAAGTCCTGACAACAATGTAAATAAACCGCTCCAACATGGTGGTATTACGAATGCGATCCTGGCTCAGAAATGCCTTGCCTAGGATGCTAAAAAGCACCTCTTCTTCCACTTCACTCTACATCATGAACACCTCTTTTAGTTGATCAGAAATATGCTTGAATAGAGAACTACACTCAATCTTCTCTAGGACAATATAGTCATTAATAGAACTTACATCGCTTTGGGAGCTCACCATATTGGATGTGACTGATGTTGGGAAAGAGATGACATTACTTAAATTTATAGAATTTTGGCTAGACATTGTCGTATTCAATTCAAGATTGATGAGATGTGAATTTAATTCACATTTATGATCAACTTGTGTCGATTAAGTTGCAGTTCTTCATCGGATAGCTCGCACATGCTAGCACTTGGTTTCCTTATACATTGCATTAAAAATTGATGAAATGGTTGGTCCTTTGGTGGTTGTTGCTCGAGTGACTATCAGTTTCCTCTATTGATATCTATTCTGGGAAAAATTTCCAATTGTCTTATCAATTTCCCGATAAACGTTCGGGATACAAGAAGTCACTAATCTAGTAACATCTTTAGTATCTATTCAAATGTCTCTAGCCACATTATAAATTAGATGAAGAAAATAGAACAAGGGACTTTTGAAATCTTCCCGGATACATCTAGGGGTGTTTTTCGAGGAAGAATATTATTAATTACAGTCTGCAATAGCTTATAATCTGTGTGTTATAAAATTGAAAGATTTGAAGTATGCCAACCTATGTTATGCATACAATTAGCTATGTTTTCTTTGAAGAATGAGCTATCTATCTCTCATTTATTGTAGTCTGATTTATTTACATTAATTTGATTTGGTAGTCATTATTTTCAATCTTTGAATTGATCATAATTGGTTGTTTTTTTGCCTCTGTGGTAATTTCATATTTATGAGTTAGCATTTTTCACCTTTTATGCTTTTTGGTTAAAAGCACATGTGTTTTCTTTAGGATAGATTAATTCCTTGAAGATCTTGTGAGGGAGTTGTACCTCGATAAAATTCAGAGAAAAGCCACAAATACAATTGTGTGCTTTTTAGAGCTGTTAGTAAATTCATATCGATGCTAATATGGGTCTAGATTCACTGCTAAATTCAATTATTGAGTTAATTTCATTCACTAACAGATTTTTGGCGACTCCGCTGGGGAGAAATTAGTTGGAAGCCTAACGATCGTCTTTACGTCATGTAGCAAGATGTTACTTCTGCATAATGATGTTTTCCTTGTTTTGCAGCTAGATTTAGATTGGGTTGGAGCGATTACATGTGAGTGAACTTTGTCTTGGAAGAAGAAGAAGAGTGAGCCCAACGACCACCTATACCCATGATTGAACCTCCCCCAAGATTGATATTTGAATATTAAGATAACCCACCTTGTCATCATAATCACCAACCTAATCCACCTCCATGTTGGCCAAGGGACCCACAAGCACATTAGCCTCAGAATCCACCTTTGGCCCGTCCACCATAGTAACCTTTTCTTCCTAACCTTACTCCTAGTGAGTTGGCAACTCTATTTTTTTTTATGGCTTCAAATCTCTGGTGAAACCAATTTGGGCCCCTTGCTCTACCCCAATATCACGATTTACCTAAAAGGTCTCATAGAGGATTTCCCAAATTCTTAGGTCAGAATGATCAAGATCCTGAGGAGCATATTCTAGCTATGATAGCTATGAGCATAGTTTTAGGGATCCAGGATGAGGATGTGTTTGTAAGAATTTTTATTGAGAGCTTGATTGAGAAAGCAGTTGAATGGTTCAGAGGACTAGAAAAGGGAAGCATTATAGGTTGGCATGTCCTTAAGACAAATTTTCTCCAATTCTACGAAACTCTAACTAATGTTGCAGCTACCCTACATCACTTTTTCCAGATTATGAAGAATAGAGCTGAGATGATGAGGGATTTAATTTACCATTTCAACTAGTCTCTCCAAAAGATTCCCACCCCAAAAAATCCCAATGCAAAGATTCAATACTATATATTCATTTCTTCCCTTGAACCGGATATACAATTACTTTTGAAAAGAGAGAAAATTCAAGGAATTGAGCAAGCTCAACAAGAGGCAGTGAAGGTTGAAGATGATTTCATTGTAGTGGGAAAATGGAAAATTAATTTAGGCATGAAGTTTGGGAACAGTTGCAAAACCTTTCCTAAGCTTCTAATTAAAAGAAACCCTACTATGGATAATATGAATCTAATGATCCTTGATAATCTACATCAACCTAATGAAAAGCATAATCACCCTTGTGGTGATTTTTCCTTGAACTTATGCACTTATGATGAAGTTGAAAGTGATTATAGCTCATCCAGTGATGATGAAGATGAAGAGATACCATTAAAGCCACCATTAACTTTGAGCTTTCCTCCTAGTAAACTATCTCTTGCAGAAGTTAGCTCGAAAGGCTTGGTATCGTATTCACTTCTTTCTCCTGATTACAAATCTTTCCTTTTTAAAGAAATAGAGAATAAAGATTTATGCTTAAGTTTAGAAGTTCATATGATCTTGAGAAGGATAGTTTTCAAAAGGAAGAATGGAAATGAACTCATAATAATCCTCTCTTTGATTACGATGAATTTGAAATCTATAATAATCCTCTTTTTATAAGTTTAGAAGATCAATTAATGATAGAAGAAGAAGATTTTTCACTTAAAGTTGCAATTGATCATGAGCAGAGACTAAAAGAGGGAAATGTTAATATCCCAGCTAAAGGAGAAGGTCAAGGTCAACTCCCAAAGGTGATTGAATCTTTAGATATCATCTTTTTTGGCTCACAAGTTGTTTATGAAGGGTTCAAGTGTGCTAGTGAGATTCTTGAAGATCATGAAACTTTATTAGAATCAACTTGTAGAAGGAATGAAATTGAAGGAGAAATTGTGATTGGTGGATCAATAGAGGAATTTAATAAGTCTAATGGTGTACAAACTACAAATGGGGGTCTTGAGGCTTTAGATAGTGTGATTGCTTCAACACATGGTAACCATGAATTTCACTTGCCTCATAACTTGTATGTAGGGTGTCCAATTCAAGGACTCCTTTCTTCTTGTTTAGAGTGTCAGGTGCAGAATGTGCAGAACAATCTTGAATCGAATGTTGTATAGGAAAATTAAAGCGAACATACACAAGGAAGTATTAATGTTAACCATTTGAATAGTAGGATGTGTAATCAAGGGTGGATTTTTGAACATAAGACATTGGTTGAGAGGTCCCTACAATGTGTTGACTTTGTTTATTTGAAAATGGTAGTTGCAATTTGGTAGATGGATGTACCTGCAATTTTCAATCACCTAGTTTTGTTCCATAGAGGTGGCTATTTCTTTCAACCTGTTAATGGATTCACATGATTATTTTGGGAATCCTCTGAGGTAGGGTTGTCCTACCATGTACATAGTTGAAATTTGGTATGTTGGTAGTCTAGATGCTTCTTTCCTTATTTTTCCCTGTGTTTGGCTTTTTTTGGTTGTCCTCCTACTTGACTCCATGCCCAATGAAATTAGGATTGGTCTACATTTATGATTCTAGGTTCATTGCTTCGTCCTTACAGTCCTTGTCCCCAGCTAGAGCCACTATCACTCATAAATTTTCCTTGATTCTCTATTCGGGATGTTATCTTCATGTTTTTCCTAAGTCGTAAACTAAACTTATCCTTCAACGATCTTTTGTCATTCATTTCGAACTTAGGTAGTGTTTTTTGAAGTTTTTCGAACCTCCTACTTTACCACCTACCATACTTTTCTTTTATCTAGTAGGTTTTCTTGTTACATTTAAACCTTCTTTTATTTCCCAAAGTGCAATGTACGAAAAAATTAAGTCATGAGTCAAAGGTCAGAGACTTCATTTGTAAGTTATGCCTCGGGTGGCATTTTCTACGTCATTTTGAACTTGGGCGGGGTTTTCCTAAGTTATGTGAACCATCTGTTTTCTACCTATGAAGAATTATGCCAATTAAACCAAATTATCACCAATCTAATTACTTGATTATGATGTTATATAAAAGAAAGTCATTATTTTCCAAGCATAGCATAAACAAAAAACCAACAATGTGAAAACATAGATAATACCAAAAATATATATTTTATTTATATATAAAATCATTTTTACATTATGTTGGAATAGCTATAATCACTTGGTCCAAGTGCAAAAAATAGGCTAGCAAACACAAAAGAGGAAAACAAAAGGTGTTTCAAGTGCACAAAGTGAACATCAGGACACAGATTCCCTTAGTGACAATCTGTAGGCGTTCAATTTGAGTAGGTGAAAGTAGGTTCTCATGCGACTGGAGGAACTACACAAATAGCCCCAGGTCATTTCTCACCACCCCAGTGCACAATAAAGCCACAACCTCTTCCAGAGTCTCGTATCAGATGGTTGATGCAATGCAGATGGCATCAACTACTAGCCCAGTCCGCAGATAGTAGTTGAGTCTATTTATCACCACTTTGATGTGGTGATGGAACTTAGGCTTCACCAAATGCTCCATTGCCCTCACGCCCTAGTCTCAATGGCTAGAAGTCTTGACAAAAATTTAAATAAACTGCTCCAGCATGGTGGTATTATGAACGTGAGCCTAGCTCAAAAATTCCTCGCCCAGGATGCTTCGAAGCACCTCTTCTTCCACTTCACTCTGCACCACGAACACCTCTTTCAGTTGATCAGAAATATGCTTGAATAGAGGACTACACTCAATCTCCTCCATAACAATATAGTCATTTTTAGAACTTCCATCACTTTGGGAGCTCACCATATTGGATGCAACTGATGTTGAGAAAGAGATGGCATTACTTTAATTTATAGAATTTTGGCTAGACATTTCTGTATTCAATTCAAGATTGATGAGATGTGAATTTAATTCACATTTATGATCAACTTGTGTCAATTAAGTTGCAATTCTTCATCGAAAAAGTCACACATGCTAGCGCTTGGTTTCCTTATACTATGCATTAAAGATTGATGAAATGATTGGTCCTTTGGTGGCTACTACTCGAGTGGTGATTGGTTTCCTCCACTGGTATCTATTCTTGGCAAAATTTCCAATTGTCTTATCAATTTCCCAATAAATTTTTGGGATACAAGAAGTCACTAATCGAGTAACATCTTTAGTATCCGTTCAAATGGATTTAGCCACATTATAAATTAGATGAAGAACATAGAACATGGGACTTTTGAAATATTTTTGGATACATCTAGGGGTGTTTTTCAAGGAGGAATATTATTAATTACAGTCTGCAATATCTTATAATCTATGTATTATAAAACTGATAGATTTGAAGTATGTCAACCTGTGTGTTATGTGTATGGTTAGCTATGTTTTATTTGAAGAATGGGCTGTCCATCTCTCATTTATTACATTCTAATTTATTTACATTAATCCAATTTGGTAGTCATTATTTTCAATCTTCAAATTGGTCATAATTGGCTATGTTTCTGCCTAAGCACTAATTTCATATTTATGAGTTAGCGTTTGTCACCTTTTTTTGATTTTTGGTTAAAATCACGTGTTTTCTTTAGGATAGATTAATTCCTTGAATATCTTGTGAGGGAGTTGTACCTCAATAAAATTTAGAGAAAATCCACAAATGCAATTGTGTTCTTTTTAGAGTTGTTGGCGGATTCATATCAGTGCTAATATAGGTCTAGAGTCATTGCTAAATTCAATTATCTTGTTCTATTTCATTTTTTAACAAATAGATAATACCTTAGCAATGTTACACCCCAAATGTGGGTAAGTGCATGGATCTGTGACACAATTTTGATGCCAAATTGAAAAAAATGCAGAAAAATGCCAAAAAAGAGCATTTGGTGCATACGCTTGTGCCAAATTGAAAAGTTGTATTAAAACAAAAAAAAACACATTTGTAACTTTATTTAATGTTCACCTGTAGCTTAGCTTGGAGGTTTTTAGATCTGCAACTTGTACTCACCAAATTTCTTCCATATTTTGCACTCTTAGCTTGCAATTCTTCACGAGGTTGACGCTAACACGTCAAAGAGGTCGAATATTGTGAAGAGGTATGCATTTTTATTATTTTTATTTTGAATTTGATTTAGAATGAATATTGAAATAGGTTTTTTTAATAATTTTTTTTTCTAATTCTCAGGGAATGAATCTCCACATTGAAACATTGAGAATTCACAATCACCCCCTCGCAAAGAGCCTCCTATACAAGAATAACCTAAAACCCCTCCATAAATTCATAGGAATCCTCAAGGAAAACAAGAAAATATCCTAAATCAAATTGAAAACAATAAAAGAGACATTGAATAATTAATTGGAAGATTAACTAAGCATGTCGAAACCCACCCTTATAGGAGAGGGATTTCTAAATCGTTGAAGTTAATTGTATCACATGTAGGAGAAATGAGCAAGAAAATAATTTTTTGGTCAAATAAGAGGCATGAGTTGAGACAATTTTATGCTAGTGGTCACCAAGACCCTTGACCAAACCCATGGTGGAGCATGCCGCTGTTCCTTTCATTGTTAAGGAAAGTGTAGAGGTGGACATGCTGGAGTCGATTAGCTCACTCACCCAGACCATTATACAACATGCAAGGCCTCTAGTAGAGCCTGATGTGGAGGAGACATGTAGGCCCCGAGCTCCAGCCCACCATTGTGGCGCTTATAGTGTTGTTTGTATGTATGATTATCATAGTGCTCAGAATGTAGCTACACAACCTCAATCTATTGCAGAGGTGATGATTATGATTGATGAATTGTTGAATAGTACATACGACATTGATACTTAGGTAAAATTTAGCAAGTTCATTTAATTTTATTTATTAAATTATATTTTAAAATTTAATAATAACTAAATTAGTAGAATCAATATGATGAAATTTCAAGGTCAGAGTGTTCATGAGACGTGCTCCATTCCTGCAGACCCTTATTCATTCTTGATGTTGATTCCATAGGTATGCAATTAGTATTAAGGATATTATTATTGCATTTGAACAATTGAATGTTATATTTGAATTTTTGTCTCATAGCATGCTTTGGATGCTAAAAAATTTCTTGGTGGACCTTCTACCTCCACACCTTGCAATTCATGTCCTCAAACAACTTTCACTCGGGTAACCTTTATTCATTAATGGTGTTGTAAGACAATGTTAGCTAGTTTTTGTAATTTTGCGTATACAAATCTAAAAAAATGATGAGAAACACAAACATTGGTTGGTATTGTGAGATCCTAATTATATTTACCATTCAACGTCCATCTCATTCTTCCATTCCTTTCATCATGCATATTTTAAACATTTTCTATCACATATCCTGGGAAATCTTTAACACCTTATATATTATACCACCTTCCTCCATGTTTCATCTTATACACATATTGTTACAAGAAACCTATCCTTCTGCTAATTATTGACCAAATCTCTTATACATTATTACTACACACCTCAAGTTCCCACTGCATGTCCTATATTCAAACCTTAGACACCGCCTAATTCACTTTATGGTCTAATATTCCCTCCTAATTACTTCCCATTAACCTCTAGTATAGTTCATCTTAAAATTGTTTTATTATCCCATCCTAGCTGATCCAATTAATCTCTACTAGTCCATTGTATATTCCATCATCCCCTCTTGATTGTGTTACATTATCTTCTCCTAATTCACTTTTTGTTCCTTTATTCCTTCCTAATCCCATCCCATTAACATTTAATAGTTCACCTGATTTTCAATGATCCCCTCCTAGCCCATTCCACTAATATCTACCAGCCCATCTTATGTTTCATTATGCCCTTCTATTCCCATCTTATTTTACCATTTATTATTTCACCCTATGTTTCACCCTATGTTCCTTTACCCATTCTATGTTATACCATCTTTATCCACGTTTCATCCTATAACTCTTCTGTATTATTAATACGCATAGGTCAAGTTACCACTTCATGTACTATAGTCAAACCCTAGACAACTCCTAATTCACCCTATGCTCCATTATTCCCTACTAATCCCATCCCATTAACCTCTAATTGTTCACCCTATATTTTTTTATCCCATTCTAGCCCATCCCATCAATCTATACTACTCCATCCTATGTTCCATTACCCCCTTCTATTCCCATCCCATTACCCTCTCTTATTTCACTAGATATGTTCCATTATCCCCTCTTGGTCTTGTCCCATTATCTTCCCCTAATTCACTCTATGTTTCTTTATTTCCTCCTAATCCCATCCCATTAACCTCTAATAGTCCACACTATATTTTGTTATCCCATCCTATCCCATCCCATTAATCTATTCTAGTCCATCCTATGTTCCATTAACCCTTTATATTCCCATCCCATTACCCTCTCTTATTTCACTGTTGTTCCATTATCCACTCTTGGTCTTGTCTTGTTATCTTCCCTTGATTCACCCTATGTTCCTTTATTCTCTACCAATTGATGCAGAGGAAGGACAAGATTCAACAAAACTTGACTGTCCTAATTCACCCCCTTTAAGGTTTTCATTGAAACCAAGGCTTAAGCCCTCTTGAAATCCTTTATCCCTATTGACCATTTGAGCTATTAGATCACCAGTGATGGAAAGCACATTTTGAAAGGGTGGAACAACATAAAATGGTGGGACAACAAGATTTCTATCACTTTTGACACACTAGTTGACTTCATGCAATTTGCCACACTGACAATGCCCTAACAATGACTTATAATTTACCAAAAGTAATGACCAACACGTTGAGAAGAAAGAAACAATGGAAACCTCAAGGCAAGCTTGAATTGAGATAAAAATGATCATGGAATACTCCTAACTAATTTTCAACAACGTGACCATTCATGGCTTGCAACATTTAACCTTAAACTGCATAATTTGCCCTCTTTATCGACAGTCATAAAAATTTGCATGAAAATAACAAATATAAGCAAGATCTTTGAATCACAGGTCTAAGGGACCTTTCTCAACAATCCTACATCAATGTTTGGGTGAGTTCAATCATACTTTTACATCATTTATGACTCTTTCTCTTCCTTTTGTCAACTTTTCTGTCTGATACATCCACAATATCAGACTACTGGTGAAATATTGCACTTGCAAACTTTATCTCCAACCCCTGCAACTTAGAAATAATATAAAACACATAAAAAAAAGCCTCTTCACTAGCTTCCTTCAAAAATTGCTGCACTCATGATGCATGAATTTTTTGCATTTTTATCTATGAAGTTGCCACACTTTTACATTTTTAATTCTTGCTCATTTATGACAGTCATATTATTGCTCTTTTTATTTTCATTTGGTGCTCATTTATGATAGTTATAAAGGGACTACCTAAAATTCTTTATATGACTATTAGATATGTTGTTTCATTTTCAATTATTGACATCAGACAACCCTGGTAATGTTGGTGGCACAATGGACGTGGCACAATGGACCATGGAGTTGTTGCAACAATAGCTAGTTCTGATCCTTTGAGAGAGTTATGCAATAGATTAGTCGACTTGACATTATATTTTCTCTTTTATGGTCTATTATTGAAAATTTTCATAATACTTGTACATGCTTAATTTCTATCTTGATGGTTGCTACAGGTGGGTGTCACTCTAGATCGTGGACATGGTAATGTTGTACATGTGCATGATGACTATTTATATGCGGTAAGTGACTATATTTTATTATATATCATTCCATAATTCAATTTCTATGTATTAACATCTATAATTTTTATTGTATTAGGTGTAGCTCCAGAGGAGTCTAGAGAGGAGGTCTAGTGAGTGTGTTCGAAAGACAAGAGAACCAATGGGCACCCCAACTAGCCAAATTCTAAGGAAACACATGATCTTTTTCCTTCCCCTAGTGGGAAATGACTATGTATTTGGGTTGTTTGTTGTATGCCTATGTGGAATTTTGGAGCATATTTTTTGTACTATCTATATATATGTGACATTGTATGTCCATATGGCTCTTTTGTAGTAAGTTTGTATGGATTTTTTTGGATATATTGAATATAATTTTATCAATATATATCATTGTATAACATTACAAATTTTTTAATAAAGAAAATATTATTTTGCTACTGCCATTCTTGAATAATATTATCATGCGTATTGCATAAATTGTATGCGTGAATATTGTAGGCATGGGTTTTTCTTACATCTAATGCTTAAGTAATTATTGTTGATTGCTCAATAAGCTCCATCTAATGTGTATTGTGTAAATAAGCTCCATTCCTAGTGGTTTGTATCCTTTGCAATGCTTCAATTACTTGTGCTTCACTTATTCACATGTATGCTTCACTTATTCATGTGTATACTTCATGTATATTGCATGTATTCATGTGTATGCTTCATTCTTCCAATGTATAATTCATGTGTTCATGTGTATTCTTCATGATTCATGTGTATACTTCATGTATTTGCATGTATGCTTCATGCATTTGCATGTATCCTTCATGCTTCTTGAGTTATATTGTTGTCTAGTGGCAAGGATTTTAACACCAAAAGGTTTCAAATGAACTATAAGAGCTCCTTCCCATAAAAAAATATCATAGCAAAATGTATTGCTTTTAATTCATGGTTGACATTGGCATCCAACAACTAATTGTTTTGATTCTAAAGCTTAGCAATCATTGCATTTGAATATATAGATCAAGTGGATGTTTCAAACCACACATGCATATATATATACCTCTATGAACTTGTATGAACGTGCATCAAAACACATGATAGTTGTTGATCCAACCAACAAAATGTATTTGCATCTATTAATATCACAACACTTGACATCTCATTGAATCAAATCAATGCACATGTCATTTTTAATGATATTCTAAAGATATTACATGTGTATGAACAATAATATAAGCTTGATTTCCAGATGCATCACCCATTTGTAGTTATCACATTTCTCCCATATTCATTATTTAAATAAGTTAAAAACCTCCTTCCATTTTCTATTCATGAAATAACATGAAAAATCATTAGAAAAAATGGTCCTATAACTACTGCCACATCATGTTTTATAACTCTAGAGCATGGAAAACCATACGCCATGGATATTGAATATTAAGATCCAATGTTTCATTAGTAGGCTGAGTTTTGCATCTCAACAAGGGTGCACTATTCGATGACAACAACTACAGTTCAGACTCTTAAGGGATTCAACCAGTTAAATGTAGCTCAGATTAATTCATCATATTTGGGCGTGAAATATGACCATGAAGTACCCACCTGGACATGTTGGAATAGTTTTTTGGTCACACAAGCTGCAAAAAAAAGTTACACCACTTTATAATTTTACACTACTTGCATTCGATATTTTTACCTAAGTGAAAAGTCACCACCATAGGAAAATTACTTCGAGTTAGTGAAAACTGAGAGAAGTTATTGTAGATGGGAACAACGCGATCTGATAGGCTTAGACAAGAAGTTTCTAAGCATCAAGGTGTCTGAGTAACACCCCGTCAAAGATTGCAGCCATTTTGCACTTTGGACTCATAAGGGATTCTGCCAGTTGAATGTAGCTCAGAGCAATTCAACGTGTTTGGGTGTGAAAGAGGACTATGTATAGCATAAATTTACTCACTTGAATGCGTTGAAATAATTTTTTTGGTTACATGAGTTGTAGAACGAAAGTTGCACCACTTTGCAACTTTACACTGCTTGCATTTGATAACTTTTTCTGCAAGTGAAAAGTTGCCACCACGGGAAAACGCCTCTGAGATAGCAAAAAAAAAGAGAGGTTATTTTAGATGAGTACAATATGATACCATTAGATTAGATGAGAAGTTTCTAAGCATCACAATGTCTGAGTAACACCTTATTGAAGATTGTAGCCATTTTGCACTTTGGACTCTTAAGGGATTATGCTGGTTAAACGTAGCTTAGAGTGATTCGACATATTTGGGTGTGGAGGATGATCATTCCTAGCATAAAAATACTGACCCAAATGTGTTGGAATAATTTATTTGGTAATACGAGTTACAGAACGAAAGTTGCACCACTTTGCAACTTTACACTGCTTGCATTTGACAACCTTTTCCCCAAGTGAAAAGTCACCACTATAGGAAAATGCCTCCGAGATAATGAAAATAGAGAGAGGTTATTGTAGAGGAGCCAAACAAAATCCCATAGCCTTAGACAAGAAGTTTCTAAGTGTCATGGTATCTGAGTAACAACATGTTGAATATTGTAGTCATTTTGCACTTTGGACTCTTGAGGGATTCTGCTGGTTGAACGTAGCTCGAAGTGATTCAACATGTTTGGGTGTGAAATAGGACCATTCCTAGCATAAAAATACCCATATGAATGTAATGTAATTTTTTTTTTGGTCAAACGAGTTGTAAAATGAAAGTTGTACCACTTTGCAAGTTTACACTATTTGCATTTGACAACTGTTTATCCAAGTGAAAAGTCACCACTACGAGAAAAATCCTCTAAGTTAAAAAAAATGAGAGAGGTTATTGTAGATGGGTCCAACATGATCCCATGGGATTAGATGAGAAGTTTCTAAGCATCATAGTATCTACGTAACATCTTATAGAAGATTGCAACCATTTTGCACTTTGGACTCTTAAGGGATTCAACCAGTTGAACGTAACTCGAAGTGATTCAGTGTGTTTGGGTGAAAAAGAGGACCATGACTAGTGTAAAAATACCCACTTGGATGTGTTGGACTAGTTTTATTGGTCACAAGAGTTGCAGAACAAAAGTTTCACCACTTTGCAACTTTACACTACTTGCATTTGACAACTTTTTCCCCAAGTGAAAAGTCGTTGCCATGGGAAAACGCTTCTGAGATAGCGAAAACCAAGAGATGTTATTGTAGAGGGGCCCAATGTGATCCCATATGCTTAGACAAGAATTTTCTAAGCATCACAACATCTGATTAACAACATTTCAAGGATTTCAACCATTTTGCACTTTGGACTCTTAACAGATTCTACCAATTGAACGTAGGTCAAAGCGATTCGGTATGTTTGGGTGCAAAAGAGGACCATTCCTAGTTTAAAAATACCCACGTGGATGTGTTGGAATAGTTTGTTTGGTCATACGAGTTGTAGAACAAAAATAGCACCACTTTGCATTTTTGCACTACTTGCATTTGATAACATTTTTCCCAAGTGAAATGTTGCCACCACGGGAAAACACCTCCGAGATAGTAAAAATTGAGAGAGGTTATTATAGAGAGGCCCAACATGATAAATAAACTCAGACGATAAGTTTTTAAGCATCACATTATTCGAGTAACAACATGTCGAAGATTGCAACCATTTTGCACTTTGAACTCTTAAGGGATTTTGTCAGTTGAATGTAGTTCAGAGCGATTCAACATGTTTGGGTGTGAAATAGGAAAATTACTAACGTAAACGTACTCACCCAAACATGTTGGAATAGTTCGTTTGGTCACATAAGTTACAAAATAAAAGTTGCACCACTTTGTAACTTTGCACTACTTGCATTTGACAACTTTTTCCCTAAGCGAAATGTCACCACCATGGAAAAATGCCTCCAAAATAGTGAAAAATGATAGGTTATTGTAGAGGGTCCCAATTCAATTACATAGCCTCAGAAGAGAAGTTTCTAAGTGTCATGGTATCCGAGTAACAACATGTCGAAGATTGCAATTATTTTGCACTTTTGACTCTTAAGGGATTCTGCTGGTGGAACATAGCTCAGAGTGATTCGACGTATTTGGGTGAAAAATAGGACCATGCATAATGTAAATATACCCACCTAGACACATTGGAACAATTTATTTGGTTGCACAAATTGCAGAACGAAAGTTACACCACTTTGTAACTTTACACTACTTACATTTGGCAACTTTTTCCCCAAGTAAAAATTTTCCACCACGGGAAAATATCTCCGAGTTACTAAAAATTGAGAGAGGTTATTGTAGAGGGACCAAATTTGATCCCATTTTCTTAGAAAAGAAGTTTCTAAGCATCATGGTGTCTGAGTAATAGCCTGTTGAAGATTGCATACATTTTTCACTTTGGACTCTTAAGGGATTCTATTGGTTGAACATAGCTCAGAGTGATTTGATGTGTTTGGGTACAAAAGAGGACCATTCCTAGTATAAACATACCCTCTTGGATTCATTGGAATAATTCGTTTGGTCACACAAGTTGTAGAACAAAAGTTGCACCACTTTGCAACTTTACACTACTTGCATTTGACAATTTTTTCCCCAAGTGAAAAGTCACCACCATGGGAAAACACCTCCGAGTTAGCAAATATTGACAAAGGTTATTGTAGTGGGGGCCAAAAAAATCCCATAGGCTTAGAATTTTTTTTTCTAATCATTATTGTATCTGAGTAACAACCCATCAAATAGTGCATCCATTTTGCACTTTGGATTCTTAAGGGATTTAACCGGTTGAGCGTAGCTCAGAGCGATTCAAAGTGTTTAGGTGTGAAAGAGGACCATGCCTAGTGTAAACGTACCCACTCAGATGCATTGGTACAATTTTTTTGGTTACACGAGTTGTAGAATGAGAGTTGTACCAATTTGCAACTTTACACTACTTGCATTTGACAACTTTTTCCTTAAGTGAAAAGTCACCACCATGGAAAAATGTCTCTGAAATAGAAAAAACTGAGAGAGATTATTATAGAGGGGCCCAACATGATTCCATAGGCTTAGACAAGAAGTTTCTAAGCATCATGGTATCTGAGTAACATGTTGAAGATTATAGCCATTTTTCACTTTGGACTCTTAAGGGATTTTGTCAGTTGAATGTAGCTTGAAGTGATTTGATGTGTTTGGGTGTGAAAGAGGACCATTCCTAGTGTAAATTTACCGACTTGGATGTGTTGGAATAGTTCATTTAGTCACACAAGTTGCAGAACGAAGTTGCACCACTTTGCAACTTTGCACTACTTGCATTTGACAACTTTTTCCCTAAGCAAAATGTCACCACCATGGAAAAACACCTCTAAGATTGCAAAACTGAGAGAGGTTATTGTAGAGGGTCCTAACAAAATCCCATAGCTTTAGATAAGAAGTTTCTAAGTGTCAGGGTATTCGAGTAATAGCATGTCGAAGATTGTAGTCATTTTGCACTTTATACTCTTAAGATATTCTGTTGGTTGAATGTAGCTTTGAGTGATTCAAAGTGTTTGGGTGAAAAATAGGGTCATTCCTAGTGTAAACATTCCCACCCTAACATGTTGGAATAGTTTGTTTGGTCACACGAGTTGTAGAACAAAAGTTGCACCACTTTGCAACTTTGCACTACTTGCATTTGACAACTTTTTCCCTAAGCGAAATGTCACCACCATGGAAAAGTGCCTTCGAGATAGCAAAAATTGAGAGTTTATTTTAGAAGGGCCTAATGTGATCCCATAGCCTCAGACAAGAAGTTTCTAAGCATCACGATATCCGAGTAATAGCATGTCAAAAATTACAGCTATTTTGCACTTTAGACTCTTAGGGGTTTATGCTGGTTGAATGTAGCTCAAAGCGATTCAGTGTGTTTGGGTGTGAAAGAGGATCATGCCTAGTGTAAAAATACCCACCTATATGTTTTGGAATAGGTCATTTGGTCACACAAGTTGTAGAATGAAATTTACGTGACTTTGCAACTTTGCACTACTTGCATTTGACAACTTTTTCCTTAAGAAAAAAGTCGCCACCACAGGAAAACACCTCTGAGTTAGTGAAAACAAAGATAGGTTATTGTAGAGGGGCCCAAAACTATCTCGTAGGTTCATACTAGAAGTTTCTAAGCATCACGATGTCAGGGTAAGAGTCTGTCAAAAATTGCAACCATTTTGCACTTTGGACTCATAAGGGATTCTACTGGTTGAACGTAGCTTGAAGTGAAAACTAGTGTGTCACCTAAATAAGCTAAAAGTTAATGAAAAAATATTTGTATCACACATGTAAATCCTTGGAAAATTTGGAAATCTCCTTGCTTCAAATGAACTGTCTTGGAAACATTCACTTTGACTCTAATTGCAAAAACAAACACTTTTAATGAGTTTGACTTTTCCGGGTATGTGCAGGATCATGGTATGCCAAAAAGTGGCAATGAGAAAAAAAACACGTCTTTCATCGACCCAAAAATGTGAAAATATCGTGTTGACTTTTTTTAGGCTCGGGTGTCAGTACACACCACCAAAGAAAACACCAATCCTAGTTTTCCATATCGGATATTCGATTTGGATCAAATATCCGATTTGTAAAAAGAATATATATAAAAAAATTGTTGTTGTTTTAAAGTAACGGTCTACAAATCGGATATCCGATTTGTAGACTGTTACTTTAAAACAATGAAAATAGTTGTATATATATGATTTTTACAAATCGGATATCCGTTTCAAATCAGATATCTGATTTGTAAAAAGCATATATATACAAAATTTGTTGTTGTTTTAAAGTAATGGTCTAAAAATCGGATATCCGTTTCAAATCGGATATCCGATTTGAAATGGATATCCGATTTATGTACACATAGACCTAAGGATTAATGGTATATGGTAGAAGGTTTAATCCGATTTGAAACGGATATCTGATTTATGTACACATAGAACTAAGGATTAATGGTATATGGTAGAAGGTTTAAGGGTTAAACTTTAAAGTTTAGGGTATATGGTAGAGGGTTTAAGGGTCAAGGGTTATAAGG
>VDFB02271358.1:753763604-754049669 GCA_007258455.2 Sequoia sempervirens
CTTAAACCCTCGACACTCTACCCTCTACCCTCTACCCTATACATTAAAACCTCAACCCTCAATTCTCAACCCTCAACCCTCAACCTCTATAACCTCTAACCTATACATTGGACCCTCAACCTAATCCTTCAACCATATACCCTCAAACCTATACCCTCTTCCCTCTACCCTCAACCCTAAAAACTTTAACCTTCTACCCTCTACCATCAACTCAATACCCTCTACCCGTAATCCTAATCCCTCAACCCTATACCCTCAACCCAATACCCTAAATCATCAACCCTATAGGTCCTCCACCCTAATCCCTCAACCCTATACCCTCAACCCCTATCCCTTTATGTCTATCTATACATCTCACCTCTCTCTCCCTCCCTCTCTCCTACCCTATATATTTGTCTCTATATACCCTATCCCTCTTTATACATACCTATTTCTCAATCAATCCCTACCACTCTCTCTTGATCCGTCTATCTCTCACCCACTGCCTCTCCATCACTCCCTCCCTCTCCCACTCCCTCTTAGGGTTTATGGATTAGGGTAGAAATTTTTCTTGGGTTTAAGTGTTTACAGGTTGAGGGATTAGGGTTGAGGTAGAGACCCAATACCCTCTACCCTCAATCCAATACCCTAAATCATCAACCCTATAGGTCCTCCAGCCTAATCCCTCAACCCTATACCCTCATATCTTATCCATTTCTCTCTATCTATACATCTCACCTCTCTCTCCCTACCTCTCTCCTACCCTCTCTAATTTTCTCTATCTACCCTCTCCCTCTTTATATGTACCTCTTGCCCAATCAATCCCTACCACTCTCCCTTGATCCCTCTATCTATCTCTCTCTCTCATCTCCATTCTCCATCATTTTACCCATGGCACAGTTCTGGTCCTGATTTACATCACTGCATATCCCATTTAGGAACCATTTTTTCCAAGAAGCCACCATTTCTCTAGTTCATCTGGAATCAAGGGGCTAGTGGGTCTTACCTAGCTTCAATTCGATGAAATTGACAACCTAATCCTTGAACTATTTGGAAGGAACCAAAGAAATGGGGTCTCATGATAAATCAATGTGACCCATTTTGGACCCATTTTAAATCCAGTTGTTCACATTGCCAATTACATCACCAAGTTGCACAACTAGCTTGGAAATCTCACGAAATCTGGTGATCCCACTGCTTGTTTTAGTATCGGGTCCGAAGAAATGGGGTCTCCCAGTGATGTAGGACATCCCATTTCTGGACCCAATTCTTTCAATAGGGCCATTACATTGCCAATTTCATCTAAACTGGCAAGCCAAGCAACTAATTAGCTTGGAAATCAATGAAATTGAAACTCCAATCTCTCTTGTTTGGAAAAAATGGGTCCAAGAAATGGGTCCCATAGCAATGTAAATGACATTCTGGAACATTTTTCAAAACAAGCCACTACATCTCTAACTTGAACGGGTGCTTAGGTAGAGGGCTTCATGGGCTTTAAGGGTTAAGGGTAGAGGAGAGAGATAGGAGGAGTGAGAGAGAGAGAGACTTATAGAGTAGAGGAGAAGAAAGGAGAGACCAAGAGAAACAGAGAGGGAGGGAGTGGAGAGACAGCAGAGGTCAGCTACAAGGCAGAGGGTGGGAGGGCATGCAGAGGAGGAGAGATAGGAGGAGGAGGAGTGAGAGAACTGGAGAGAGGGAGAGGTGGAGGAGAGACCTGAGAGAGATAGAGGGTAGAGGGTTAAGAGCAGAGCATAGGGTTTAATGCTTCAGTTTAAGGATTTAGGGTTTAAGGGTTAAGGGTTTATGGTTTAGGTTAAGGCAGAGGGGAGAGAGATAGAGGGAGTGAGTGAGAGAGATATACCTGAGAGAGGAAGAAGAGGTGGGAGGTAGAGACTTGAGATAGAGAGAGACAGAGAGAGAGGGAGTGAGTGGGAGAGAGTTAGAGGGTAGAGGGTTAAGAGTAGAGGGTAGAGGGCCCACTAGCTTGCCAATTCAGTGAAATTGGCAACCTAACTTGGCCTATTTGAAAAAAATGGTTTGAGAAATGGGGTCTCCTGGTGATTTACGTCACTGGGAGACCCCATTTCTTGGACCCATTTTTTCAAATAGGCCACTACATTGCCAATTTCACCAAATTGGCAAGTAAGTGGCCCACTAACTTACCAATTCGGTGAAATTGGCAACCTAACTTTTCCTATTTGAAAAATGGGTCCAAGAAATGGGGTCTCCCAATGATGTAAATCACTGGGAGACCCTATTTCTTGGATCCACTTTTTCAAACAAGCCACTACATTTCCAATTTCACCGAATTGGCAAGCCAGTGGGCCTACTAGCTTGAAAGTTCGGTGAAATTGGGAACCTAACGTGTTTGTTTGAAAAAATGGGTCCAAGAAATGGGGTTTCTCGGTGATGTAAATCATCTAGAGACCTTGTTTCTTGGATTGGAGACCCTATTTCTTGGACCCATTTTTAAAATCACTTGGAGATCCCGTTTCTTAGATTAGAGATCCCATTTCTTGAACCCATTTTTCTATCACTGAGAGACCCCATTTCTTGGACCCAGTTTTTCAAACAGGCCACTACATTCCCAATTTCACCGAATTGGCAAGCTAGGGTAGAGGGTTTAAGGTTTAAGTGTAGAGGGTAGAGGGTTAAGGGTCGAGGGGAGAGAGATAGGAGTGAGTGAGTGAGAGAGACTTTAGAGAGGGAGAGGGGGTAGGAGGGAGAGACTTGAGAGAAAGAGAGAGAGGGAGGGAGTGGGAGAGAGATAGAGGGTAGAGGCAGAGGGCCATGGCCATGGGTTGGGCGGAGGAGAGACATAAGGAGGAGTGAGAGACTCTGAGAGAGGGAGAGGGGGCATGAGGGAGACTCTGACAGGAGATAGAGGGTAGAGGGTTTAAGGGTTTAGAGTTTAAGGCCAATGTCGAGTCTAGGTTTAGGGTTAAGGGTAGAGGGGAGAGAGATAGAGGGAGTGAGTGAGAGAGATAGACTTGAGAGAGGGAGAGGGAGTGGGAGGTAGAGACTTGAGAGAGTGAGAGACAAAGAGAGAGTGAGTGAGTGGGAGAGAGATAAAGGGTAGAGGGTAGAGGGCCCACTAGCTTTCCAATTCGATGAAATTGACAACCCAACTTGGCTTATTTGAAAAAATGGGTCCAAGAAATGGGGCCTCCTGGTGATGTAAATCACCAGGAGACCCCATTTTTTCAAATAGGCTACTACACTGCCAATTTCACTGAATTGGCAAGTTAGTGGGCCCACTAGCTTGCCAATTTGGTGAAATTAGCAACCTAACTTGTTCTGTTTGAAAAAATGGGGGCTTGACAATTCAGTGAAATTGGCAACCTAATTTGCTTGTTTGAAAAAATGGGTCCAAGAAATGGGGTCTCCTGGTGATTTACATCACTGGGAGACCCAATTTATTGTACCTATGGTGATTTACATCACTAGGATACCCCATTTATTGGACCCATTCTTTCAAATAGGCCACTACATTTCTAATTTCACTAAATTGGCAAGCTAGGGTAGATGGTTTAAGGGTTAAGGGTAGAGGGGAGAGAGATAGGAGTGAGAGAGAGAGAGAGACTTGAGAGAGGGAGAGGGGGTAGGAGTGAGATACTTGAGAGAAATAGAGAGGTAAGGAGTGGGAGAGAGATAGAGGGTAAAGGGTTTAACGGTTAAGGGTAGAGGGTAGATAGTTAAGGGTAGAGGGGAGAGAGATAGGAGTAAGTGAGTGAGATAGAGACTTAAGAGAGGGAGAGGGGGTAGGAGGGAGAGAATTTATAGAGATAGATGGTAAAGGGTTGAAAGTAGAGGGTTTAAGGGTTTTGGGTTTAAGGGTTTAGGGTTTAAGGGTCAAGGGTTTAGGGTTTAGGGTTTAGGGTAGAGGGTTGAGAGATAAAGGGAGTGATTGAGTGAGTGAGAGAGAGAGAGACTTGAGATAGGGAGAGGGAGTGGGAGGTAGAGACTTGGGAGAGAGAGAGATAGAGATAGTGAGTGAGTGGGAGAGAGATAGAGGGTAGTGGGTTAAGATTAGAGGGTAGAGGGCCCATTCCAATTCAGTGAAATTGGTAACCTAACTTGGAATTTTTGAAAAAATGGGTTTGAGAAATGTGGTCTCCCAATGATGTAACCAATGATTTACATCATTGGGAGACCCCATGTCTTGGACCCATTTTTTCAAACATGCCATTACATTGCTAATTTCACCGAATTGGTAAGCTAGGGTAGAGGTTTTAAGGGTTTAAGGGTTAAGGGTAGAGGGTAAAGGGTTAAGAGTAGAGGGGAGATAGATAGGAGTGAGTGAGTGAGTGAGAGAGAAAATTGAGAGAGGGAGAGGGGGTAGGATGGAGAGACTTGAAGAGAGAGAGGGAGTGAGAGAGACAGAGGTAGAGGGCAGGAGGTCAAGGCAGAGGAGAGAGATGGAAGGACTGGAGTGACAGAGAGGAGAGGGCAGGAGGGAGACACGGAGAGAGAGAGACGAGGAGGAGACAAACGTGGCCCCATGGCCAAATGGACAGACAAGGAGCAAGACCGGAGACTGAGTGTGGAGACCCAGAGACAGAGACAGACAGGAAGAGACCCCAGGAGAGACCCAGAGAGAGAGAGTGTGTGGAGACGGAGGAAGAGAGAGAGAGAAGGAGAGACCGAGACAAGGAGACAGAGACACGAAGGCCGTGGAGACACCAAAGAGAGAGAGGAGACCTGTGAGTGGACGGAGGGAGACCTGGAGGCAGGAGGAGAGAACTGAGAGAAGGAGGCTGGAGGAGGGGTGGACAGAGGCAGGAGGGAGAGAGAGAAAGAGTTCTCTAGTTAGGGTGGGAGGGAGAGACTTAAGAGAGGGAGAGAGAGAGACCTGAGAGAGAGAGTTCTCTAGTTATTGTGGGAGGGAGAGACTTGAGATAGAGTTATCTAGTTAGGGAGGGAGGGAGAGACTTTAGAGAGGGAAAGGGGGTGGCAGAGAGAGACTTGAGATATAGGGGCTAAGAGGAAGAGAGAGATATTCTCTAGTTAGGGTGGGAAGGAGATACTTGAGAGAGGGAGAGGGGGTGGGAGGGAGAGACCTGGGAGAGAGGGAGTGAGAGAGAGAGAGAGGGGGGGTGTGAGGGAGAGACCTTAGAGAGAAACATAGAGAGTGTGTGTTCTCTAGTTAGGGTGGGAGGGAGAGACTTGAGAAGAGGGGAAAGGGGTGGGAGGGAGAGACCAAAGAGAGAGAGTGTGTTCTCGTTAGGGTGGGAGGGAGAGACCTAAGAGAGGGAGAGGGGACCTAGGAGGGAGAGACCTGAGTGAGAGATAGAGGGAGTGAGATATACCTGAGAGAGAGAGATAGAGCGAGTGAGAGATATACCTAAGAGAGAGAGGGGTTGGGAGGGATAGAAGGAGGGATAGACCTAAGAGAGAGGGGGAGAGAGAGGGGGTTGTACCTAAAGCCTAGGCCATAAACCATAGAGTCTAAACCCTAAATACTAAACCATAAAGCCTAAACCAAAGAGAGAGATGGAGGGAGAGATTGTGTCAAAGAGAGAAACACAAAGGGAAGGAGGAATGTGGGAGATTAAGAGAGAGGGAGAGAGGGAGGTAGAGTGAGAGGGAATGAGGGAGGTAGAGTGAGAGGGAATGAGGGAGGGAGAGGTAGAGATGGAGAGAGTTAGAGAGAAGTATATAGGGAAGGAGAGATAGAGAGGGGGGAGGAGGGAGGGAGAGAGATAGAGAGAAGTAGAGAGGGGAGAAGGGATGGATAGAGGGAGAGATGTGAGATTTGCTAACTAGTCTACCAAGAATCTAATGACTGAAGGAAAGAAAAACCAAAAATATGAGGAGGAATAAACTGCATTCCTCTCAAGAATGCAAAGCTATATTCAGCTTGAGAGTTTAGAATTACAAAGGAAATGCCTTGGTTATATAGGCCAAGGGGAGAGATGGATACAACCAGATTATGACAAGTGTTGGCATCCTATAAGGTGTGATAACTCATGTCATTAAAGGCTCATCCACCTTATCCCTGTGTAAAGTTAAGCTAGTGTGAAGAGGACTTTAGTGGAGAACTAGCTAAGAATGAACTTGTTAGATAAAATACCCCTTTCACACTAACACCCCCCCTTAAGTGCAACTTAGGGAGAAGTATACAATGCAAAGATGAAAATATGGGTCTCGACTACTAGGCCTGATGAGGTACCCATGTACATAATAACCTCTCAATGATAAAGAAGGAGAAAACCCAGTGGCAAAAAACTCCTACCCATGAGAGGGTGAATGAAGAAGGTCTAAGTGAGCCCCCCCAGAAGAGATGTGCCTCACCCCCAAGAGAGACCGAAGATGAACATAATTTCTCTTAGTGAAGGGTTTGGTGAATATATCTACAACTTGATCTGTTGTAGGACAGTATCGCAAATCAATGACCTGCTCCTGAATCAACTCTCGAAGAAAATGCATATGGATCTCGATGTGTTTGGCGCATTGATGATGGATTGGTTTCTTCAAGATTTGGATGGCACTTTGGTTGTCACAATAGATGAATGATGGCTTCTAAAAGGTGATGCCAATTTTGGTGAGGATATTCAAAAGCCAAATAGCCTCAGTGGTAGCATTGATAGCTCTCAGTGAAGGGTTTGGTTAATATATCTACAACTTGATCTGTTGTAGGATAGTATCGCAAATCAATGACTTGCTCCTAAATCAAATCCCAAAGATAATTCATATGGATCTCGACGTGTTTGGTGCATTGATGATGGACCGGGTTCTTCAAGATTTGGATGGCACTCTGGTTGTCACAATAGATGACTGATGGCTTCTAAAAGGTGATGCCAAGTTTGGTGAGGATATTCTAAAGCCAAATAGCCTTAGTGGCAACATTGATAGCTCCCTGATATTGAGCCTCAGTTGAAGAAAGAGCAATGGCATGTTGCTTCTTGCTCTACCAAAAAATGGGGCCAAAACGATAATGAGAACTGTAGCCAGATGTGGACTTGCAATCATCAATATCACTAGCCCAATCATAATTTGTGTATCCTAGTAAGTCTGAATTTGTGCCTACTAGACAATGAATCCGATACTGATGAGTGCCCTGGATGTAGTGTAAGATGCATTTGGCAGCTTTCCAATGAAGCTCATGTGGTTCTGTCATGAAGTGTGAAACAATGCAAACTACAAAGGAAATGTCAGGTCCAGTATGAGTTAAGTAGATGAGGCTACCAACAAGTTGACAATACAAAGTGGCATCAACTAGTGGTGTGGAACATTTTGCCTCAAACTTAACTCTAGACAGAAAGGGAGTTGGTGTAGGCTTACAATCAACCATATGAAATTATGACAAAATATCAAGAGCATACTTGGGTTGTGCAAGTGAGATCCCAAAAGAGGTTTATGTGATCTCAATCCTGAGAAAGTAGTGCAAGAGACCCAAGTCAGTCATGGAAAATCTATCATGCAAGGAATTCTTCATAGGTGTGATGATAGATGAAGTGCTCCCAGTGATAATCAAGTCATCAACATAGAGAGCCAAGAAGAGAAGTACATCATCCTGCCACAATATGTAGACATTCAGATCTGAGTGACATCTAGAGAAGCAAATGGAGAGAAGAAAGGAGTCCATTTTGGCATACCAAGCTCATGGAGCCTATTTGAGGCCATAAAGAGACTTCCTTAGTTTACAAATCAATGAAAAATCTTGAATGAGTCCTTTTGGCTGCTCCATGTAAAGTTCTTCATGTAGATCTCTATGAGGAAATGCACTCTTCACATCGATTTGATGTACAACCCAACCATGAGTTGTAGAAATAGCAAGTAGCAAGCGAATGGAGTTCATTTTTGCAACAAGAGAAAAGGTCTCAGTGTAGTCAATACCAGGTACTTGAGAGAAACCTTTGGCCACAAGTCGTGCTTTATACTTGTCAACTAAGCTATCCACTACAAATTTGGTTCAATAAATCCACTTACACTGAACTAGTTTTCTTCCTTTAGGAAGTGGAACAAGATCCCATGTTTTGTTCCACATTAAAGAGTTGTACTCTTCCTCCATTGCGTAATCCCACTCAACAATACTAGAGGCTTCACAAAATGATTGTGGATTTGAAGTTGTGGTGATGTAGGAATATGGAATGTCTTGATGTTGTGATCAAGTCCTCCTAGTATTTAAAGGATCCCCAACCAGAGTGCCTGCAGATTCAAGTGTTTGACGAGCCCAATGAGGCATGATAGGGGATGGAGGAGGAGAGTCAAAACTCTCTGAGGAGGAAGATGAAATATCATGATCAACTTGATGACTCAAGGAAGCTAGAGGAAAATCCTTGATGTTAGAATCCTCGAGATACATTGTGGAGGAAGGAAGAGTAGAGGATGAGCTAGAAGAGCTTTCCTCAAAGTGCACACTACACTCAATGAAGAGCTCATGTGTGATAGGATCTATTAGCCGATATCCTTTGACACCATCAGGGTAACCAACAAAGATACAAGGCCAACTCTGAGGTTCCAAGGCCTTGTGCTTCTCTGAAGGAATATGTGCCCATGATGGGGATCCAAAAACTCTAATGTGACCCACAATAGGTTTCTTTCCACACCAAGCTTCAAAGGGAGTGATGCCCTTTAATTCTTTATGTGGAACTCTATTTTGGATGTGAGCAACATAGTTGATAGTTTCAGCCCAATATGTAGGCATGAGGGAGAAAGCGTGGATCATGCAACCAACCATCTCTTTTAGGGACCTATTTTTCCTTTCAACTACACCATTTTTTTGTGGTGTGTAGGCAACAGTATGTTGAAGATCAATCCCTTCAAGAGTACAAAATTTCTCAAATCGATGGTTCACATATTCTTCGCCATTATCAGTGTGAAGAATTTTGACACACTTTCTATATTGCTTCTCAGCACGAGCCTTAAACTCTTGAAATATATCAAAGAATTCTCCTTTGTGTCGAAGACATTAGACCCATGTGTATCTAGAATAGTCATCAATGAAGGTGAGCAAATAGTGAGCCTTACTGAATGATAATGATGGAAAAGGACCCGCCAAGTCACTATGAACCAATTCAAGAACTTTTGAAGCTCTCCAAGCCTTCCCTTTGTCAAAATTCTCCTCAGGATGTTTTCCCAAGGCACAACCTGAACATACACCATATGAAAAATTGATTTGAGGATGACCCGTGACCATATTCTATTTGCCGAGTTATTGAAGATAGTGGTAGTTGAGATGGCCAAACCGCTCATGCCATAGTTTTCTCACAACATTTGAATGGGTGAGAAATATAGTTGAATGTGAATTAGGTACAAAATGAGAGAAAACATACAAGCGAGATTCATGATTGGCCTTACCAACTGCAAGGAGTGCATTATCTTCAAGATTCCTGATGTTGACAGAATCTGGAGTGAATTCAAATTTTTTACCATTATGAGTGATTTGGTAGATAGAGAGAAGGTTGGCTGATAGATCAAGCATGCAAAGGACATCCTCAAATGTACCATTGCCAGTATCAATTGAACCCTTCCCAATTACATCCACTGGAGAATTATCCCTAATGTGAATGTGGGGCACAAAACAAGGCTCCAACAAAGAAAACTATTCTTTAATAGAACCCATGTGATGTGATGCACCTGAGTCAAGAATCCACTCTTTTGAAGAATCATTAATAGCACCAAGTGCATGTGCTTTCCCTTTACCTGATTTTGAAGGAGCAGAGGATTGTTGAGCAATAGAAGAAGGCAGATTATTATTGTTGTTTTTGAGAAGATTCTTTAGCTCATCGATTTGCTTCTTATGACAGGAATGTTCCTTATGATCAGGTTTCTTGCAATAGCTACAAGTTGGCCTTTCCTTCTTTTGAAAATTCTCCTTTGAAAAGGATTTGGAGTAAAATTTTGTTGTTGAAAATGATTCTGCTTGATTTCTTTGTGACTTCTTCTTGAACTTCTTTTGTTTGTTGTTAGGTTTCCTTGATGCTTTCTGACCCTTTGGTTGACCATCCATCAAAGCTTGTGAGTGTGAAGGCTTAAGAAGACCCATTGAAAGAAGCTTACCTTGCTCTTGCATCAACATTTCAAAAAATGAAGCAAAAGAAGATTTAGTGAATGTAGATCCCATTTTCAACCTATGAGTATGAAAACTAGAAACAAAAGCTGCAAATTAAGGTCCAAGTTTATTTAGAGTGTTATAGACAAGCTGAATGTCTTTCTTCTCTAAGCCACATGATTTACATTGTGCTCTAAGTTCATTGACCTTTGTTACATAATCCTTGATGTTATCAAAAGACTTCAGATCAAGACCCACTAGTTTGTTATCAATTTGATAATCATAAACTTCATCAGTTGTATCATAGAGACTTTTTAATTTGTCCCATGGATCATGTGAATCTTTACATGCTTCAATTTGAAACATTATATCAAGAGATACAAAACTCCTTAGACAACTAAGAGCTTTTGTATGTTCAAACATCCAGAGTAGTTTTTCCTTATCATTTGTGAGTTCAATTACCTTCTTCTCAACATAAGGTGTATATCCTAGTTGCATTAAGGAATTCCATGCATTTTGATGCCATATGTTGTAGTTGTAAGGCGTGAGCAATGTAAATTTAAATGTACCTATAGTGAAAGAAAAACAGAGCAAAAAGTATGAGAGAGTTTCAGAACAAAGAAAACAAGACACCCCCATTCTTTACTCAATCAAAGAACCCCCTAGAGAAAAATGATTTGGCACTATATATTTAGTGTAGTTATAGATTTTTGGATTTCAATGCTTTTACATTCTATAAGAAATGAGCATGTGTTGATAGTATAAATTTGGTACAATTTGATACAAAATAAACATCAATGTGAAGTACATGGAAAATCATTCACTTTCAAAACAAGAATCAATTCGATTTGAGGTCGTATGCAAAAGTTATGAAACTTTGAAGTTTGCAAAACAAGAACAGTGAGGAGTTGTTCCTGAGAATTAGCAATTTCTAAAAAATACATGCACTAAAATATGAAACCGTCTCACCAATGCGTAGAGCATGAAAAATTAGCCCAAATAAAAGAAAATTGCACTGTATTTTGAGGTTGGGAGCCTGAGTTATCAACTTTCACAGTTGGCCTTGAAAAATCATTAGAGCAATGAAGAGGGGCTGAGAAATGTCTGCCAAATTTAGCGGAAACATTGCTAAAGTTAGTGGTCCACCAAATATAGATATCCACCAGCTAATTTAGAACTCCGCCAAATGTAAAACTCTGCCAAATAAAATTAGCATTCTGCTAGTTTAGCCACCACCAAATTTAATGGTTATGAGATATTTATATTTTTTAATTAAAAAATATTTAAAAAAGTGGTGATTGACTTAGAAAAGTTATGTTTTTTTAAATAAAAAAACATTAAAAAAATATTAAAAAGTGTAGCAAAAATAAATGGGGCACACTTTTTAAAAAAGTTATAATAATTAAAACTTTTTAAAAAGTCAAAATAGTGGATGGGATGGATATTAAACAAGAGACGCATTTGCGTCATGTTCCTGCCGTTTGTAAGTTGTGTTTGGTTGTTTGTGAGATGTAGTTGACAGAAGCAGTTAGAGGGTGCAATCTCACTTTGTGTTGGTTTAAAATAAAAACAAAAGCTCAACACAATTGTTTTCTTAGAGATTATATTCCCACTACCATAGAACTTTCAAAAAAAATTGTTTTCCATATGCTTACATATAGAGAATATGGATTGAAAGCAATCAATACTGCCAGTGAAGATAGTGAACCTTGTGCAACTTGTTTTGAGCACAATTGCACCTGCTGAAGGTATTACCAACTTGTAAGCTAATTCCAAATTTTCATTTTTACAAATCTTTATTGACATTTTGACATGTTAAGATTGTTTATTTTAGAGCTAGCAATCAATACTACTAGTGAAGATAGTGAACCTTGTACAGTTTGTTTGGAGCACAATTGCAGCTATTGAAGATATTACCAACTTGTAAGCTAATTCCAAAATTTCATTTTTACAAATCTTTATTGACCTTTTGACATGTTAAAATTTTTTATTTTAAAGCTAGCAATCAATACTACGAGTGAAGATAGTGAACCTTGTGCAGTTTGTTTGGAGCATAATTGCAGCTACTGAGGATATTATCAACTTATAAGTTAATTCCAAATTTTCATTTTTACAAATCTTTATTGACCTTTTGACATGTTAAAATTGTTTATTTTAAAGCTTTTAAAATATTTTTATTATAAGATAAATTTATTTTAACCAAGCACATTGACCCTAACTTTTTGTTTTTAGTATTTTTACATTGTAAATGTTTTATTCACAGAAAAAATCATATTAAATTATTAGATGTCAATCTATAAATATTTATGTCAATATAATATAAGCATTTTTTTTCTTATTTTATTTTCTGAAGATAAAGGTTGCACGTGTTGGATTCCACAGCTACTATAACCAATCATGTCGATAGCTAGGAGGCATGCAGTTTACAAGGTTAAATGTATTTACTGGATAGCTATAATTTCTTTCATCATCATACTTTTGGTTGGGATAGGTTTTGTGATAAAATACTTATGGGGCCATTGATGATTTACAAGACTCTGCAAAAACATCCACCATGTTAATGGCTTTCTCATGTCATTTGGGCTTGTGATTTTTTGCATCTACTTGGTTTGCACTATCAAACAAAAAAATCAATACTCATTTAAGATTTAGGGGCCAGTGATAAAATACGATCAGGCCAGAGATTTTTAGCGGGGGCATTACGAGAAGGGTAGTAGCTAGTGTTGTGCTTGAAGCGATCTCAATCCAGGAATAGCATATTGTGAATTTAGCTGCTCTATCTATGTGCTATTTTTTAACAGAGGCTTTCTGATATTTTGTTGCTGATCCTTGTATTAAAGGTTAGAGTTTATTATTGAATAAAATGGAGAAACTTGTGTAGGAAGACGTGGGGTATGGGTGTGGGTTGTAAGCTGAAGAAACACAGGAGGAAGCAGTTGTGGGCAGACAAGGCTTACACGAAAAGCCATCTCCGTAATGAGTGGAAATCACAATGTACTTCAATTTTTTTAAAAAAAATTATCTCATCTGGATATTGCAATTTTAATGCTTTATATAACATTCTTTTTCAGTTTGCCTCCTCCTCATCTCACATTGAGGAAATAGCAAAGGCTCATAAATAGCTGGCTAATCAATTGGAGTAGATCCAAGAGAAGACATAACTGGAAGTTCATCATGGGTTGAATGTCCTATTCCCATTATTGAAGAATGACTTTTAAGAACTCCTCTAAAGGCTGTGCTTGTTTCATAATTTTTGCTATGGCTTATTTTGATACTATGGCCATGTTTTGTAATCTAAACTCAGCTTTTTTTTTGGGCATGTGTGGCCATGATTCTCTATTATGAAGCCTTTTTTGGGCTATGCTAGTTCCAACTCTATTGTTTTGTCTTGTTGGTTGTGTTTGTTACAGCGATCTGCTATTTAACTTAACTCTTTGCTGCTTTGCTTAGGCCTTTATGGCTATGATTCTCTTCTAGTTGTTGCTTTATTCTCATCTTTGTTCACTAAAATATATATATTTCATTACATAATCCTACCAAGTTCAACTCCTCTTGATTGGGTATGGTAATTTGCCTCTAAAAATTGATAATGTGAGGATTTTTCCAGGTATTTGGATCCCTTAGTGTTTGGACAATACCCATACATTATGCGCAAATTGCTAAGACATTTAAATAAGAAAATCACAAGCAAATCTACTGGCAAATATGAAATATTTGATTTTCTTTTTTTATTCTATTCACAGAAGAAAGAGATGGCATTCCCTTTTGATTCTTGTTTGGTTTTATGTTAATAATCTCCCTAGTTTATCTACTTGAATCAATTGTTTAAATTGCTCTTCGATTTGAGGATTTTTAAATTTATTTTACAAAAAGTTCATAATTCAATTTTATGTTTTTTTCTCTATATTTTTCCGTGAGCATGCGCTATTTTCCAGTAGTTTGATGATCATTTTGCAGTAAACAATCCTAAAAGTCAAAACCTACATACCAATTGATTCTTACCGAGGTTAAACACAAGACCATATCCATATCATCATAGCATACTCGAAACCTATGCTTATTTCTGTGTTAATCGCAATTCCCCCGATCTGCAAAGCCAAAAGTCCAAACCCATGTACCATTTGATTCTTACCGTGGTTAAACACAAGACCATATCATCATAGCATAACCTATGCTTATTTCTGTGTTTATCCCAATGCCCACATAGTTTGCATCCTATTAAAATGCATAGCACTTATGCTTATTTCTGTGTGTGTTAGTCTGAAATGCCAAAAGTTCAAACCTATGTATCATTTGATTCTTACCATGGTTAAACACAAGACCATATCATCAGTATCTCCATCTAGCTGCAAAAAAATTGGATTTTGGATTTAATTAAAAATAGACGCACCAGTAGAATTACAGGTGAGATGCATAAATCATTAAATTGACCAAATATTTTTCCATATTTGTAATAACTATTAAAAAAGTATGCAAACTCCCATCAAAACAGAGGAAATTACAAGATAAGTGAATTTGATTCAATTCTCTATTACAATCAAAATAATTACTCAGTAAACGGAAAAAGAAATAAATTCAACTTGTACACCTTGATTTAACAATAAGTCATAGATAGGGTTAACCGTTAACTAAAGCAGCAGATAGTCTCCGCTAAAACACTTAATATGATATCTATACATCTGTGCACAGAATACATACCATAGCATAGTTTCTCAGAACTGAGGCATTTCAACCAAGATATATCCAAGCATTATCGCTCAAATTATGTAACATTTCTTTAGAAGAGGCAAAATTATACATCTAGATGAGTTATATAATTATATTAGATTTGAGCTGTACAAAAACAAATAATTTATCAATTATAATTTGTCATGCATAACAACAAGCCACAACAGGTTTCCAAACAAAAAGAGCTTACTTTAACATGTATTATTCAGATCCTCAAACATTTAACAACTAAATTCTTTAAGAGGTTACTGCCCTGCATAGTGAATGACATAAGAGAAAATTATCACAGCCAAGTATCTTATTGCAAATCACAGCCCACAGTTACTGTAAGCTTAACATAAAAGGTTTTAAAATCTTAAGGGAGTTCATTGAACTATCAAATAAACTATAGTGCTATCTATTTCTTACATGAGAAAAAAATCTCAAGGCTGAATCTTTAAAAACAAATTCCAACCGTCATTGAAGACATAATTTAACATAAAAAAGTATGAATAATCTTGAGCCTTAAAATGCCCCCTAAGCTTTCAACGGTGTGTCGTTGCAATGGTGACCACTACAACACAGGTTTGACCTGCTTTACCCACAAAGCAAGGAAGCAGGGGGATGACTCGCACTGCTCCAGAGGATTACTGGCTTGCCCTGTGTGTTGTTTGAGAGCCAAAAATGGGACTAAAGAGCCAGCTCCAGGTCACTGGATCACGGGGCTATCACAATAAATTATAATAAAAAGGAATTTTGAGACTTAAAATGAACAATGGAAGAGTGTTATCTAGTTTCGTAAAGGATAAATAATCCAATATAAACACAAGCAACATTACCACTCCCAACAGTTCAGCAGGGCACAGTCTTGTTATAAAACAGAGCAGTTTACATTATATCTCCAATGTTCAAGCCTCATCTGTATCTTAAGACTTCAAGTGAAGCTGTTCAAGCAAAGCACAGTTGTACTAGGCTGGGTGCAAACCCCATGACAATTTTGGCAGAACAAAAACACCTCAGATGTGGCTTCCAAGCTGAAAGGTGATCTAAGATTGATAATCCAGTGTCTTGTGTTTAGTTGACAGCAGGAAACATGTACAATTCACCAATTATAAAGGTATAACCATTCAAAAGTTACTGATCACGAGCATGCCATCAATTATAAATTTTACTTTGGAGACTGCCTTTAGACGGTTAAACACAGACATTCTGTAAAGATCATACCGGTGAAACTCAACATTATGCAAAGCAAACAAATAAAAGAGATATTAAAATTGGAACCTCTTAAACTTACTTTATAAGAGCTAAATAAGGAGAATTCAATTCAATCTTTATAAGTGATAGAAACACACTTCCAAGGCCAACTTCTCATACCACACATTACATAAATGCCTTAAATCTGTGCAATAACGGGCATCAAGAGCACAAACTCTTGAATTTACAAACAATACTAGTAAAATGAACAGAAAGAAAATGAAAAAAGGAAAAAAAAATAGAAGCAACCCAGAATTAATGGGTCAAAATGAACAGCTTCTGCAAACAAATAATTGTCTCACAACAAGAAAATTGTCCAGCAGGCTTTGTTTTGAGGATAATAATGCAAATGCTAAGATGGTGATTGAGCCCAACCAAGAAAGTTTGGGTACAAGCCAAGGTGAATTTTGATAGATCAGATATAAAACGATCGTTATTTATTCATGGCTGAGTCAGGCACAAACTACCCTATGAAACCCGTCAAGGCCAAATTCTCGTTCTCCAGCCTTGGGAGCACCCACATGCTTATCTATAAGGATATTGACATGCAGGCCTGCAAAACAATTAAAATATTCCCTTTTGTGAAGTGGAAAGTAACTCAGATTATTATTTACTAGAAATCAGTCTGAGCGGGCAACACATTTTAGATAACCCAAATAAAGATTTTGCTCTATAAGAATGAACAAATAAATAAATACATAGCAAAGAATAAAGAAGCCCAGATAAGTATCATGATGAACAAAAAAAAATGAAGAAGTAAGGCCAATGGAGATGTAATCGATAAGTTAGTGCATGCAAATGGTTCCTAGCATGCAAACCTTATCTCCTTGCATACTTAATATGGATGCGAATAATTATTACATGAACATGGTGTAAGGTGTAGAATTTGAAGCTTTGGCAAGGCTTTGGTGGATTTACTAATAGCAATCTGTACATCAAAGAATACAACACAGATGTTGGAGGGAAGCGATGCAGTGAGATTGTGGCCTAACCCTAGTATTTAAAGAGTTTTTCCGAGAAATTGAAGGCTCAGATAAGACCCAGCAAAGAAAAGATGCCATCATCCGACAGTGAGAATTGTTTTGTTTTTTTTCCTAGTATGAACCGTCCCACGTGAATGACAAGTAAATGAACGATCAACATTCAAGAGGGTGATTGCATTATCAATTCTATATTAAGAGCCATCATCTCTTACCTAAAAAGCTTGTATTTTTATTCGTGCCTTTCTTCCAAAGTTAGCTTGATGAGATTTTTGTGTTGTCATACAAGCAATTATTCAATCATATACTATTGAAGAATAGTGAAAAATATGACTTTTTTTTTTGCCATACAAGCAATTATTCAATCATATACTATTGCAGAATAGTGGAAAATATGACACTCCACAAATATTGTTCATCATATTATTATTGTTACTTACATTATTATTGTTGCTTACATCATACAAATATGACTGTTCACAACTGGTGCAATAAGATTTCTGGATTTGATTGTGTTTTAGTTTTTCACATCAACGTTTCGAATCATACTACATGATCCATCATCAGGATGAAAGAGAGCTGGAGGAGAAAATGGATTGTTGCAGACCAAAGCAAGCTAAAAAGAGAGAGGGGGGACACAAGGAAGGAGGCCCACGGTTCGAGGTTGGGGGTGGATTAAAAAGAAAGGCAAAGGAGCAAAGTGGAAGATAAAGAAAGTGAATGAACACAGATAGTGCACCTTGAAGAGGGAATGAAGAAAGAAATAAATTAAAACAAAGAAAGTTGTAAAGGAAACACAGACGAGAATTAGAGAGTAAAATGAAAACTAGAAATAGAGCAATCAAAAAGGTTGAAATAAAGATGATAAAAAGAGATTGCAATAGTATAAAGAGAAGAAAAGAAAACTATGTAAGAGAATTCTATAAAGAATATACCTCTATATAAGAAATAAATAAATAATTTGTATAAGAGAATTACAAAATCCTATATAATTCAATGTAAAGAAATATATAAAGAAATAAATTTATATAAGAGAATTATATAAAGAAATTTTATGATAAAAATTAAAATAAATAAATAAATATTATAAGATGATTATTAATTAATATATATAGTTTCTATTAAAATAAAAAGATAATGATAAATAAGATAACAAAGAGAATAAAAATAAAGAAATTGTAATAGTATAAAGAGAAGAAAAGAAAATAATATAAGAGAATTATATAAAGAATTTACCTCTATATAAGAAATAAAGAACTATATAAGAAAAAATAATAATATGTGTAAGAGAATTATATAATCCTATAAAAAGAAATAAATAAAGAAATAAAGAAATAAATTTATAAAAGAGAATTAAATAAAGAAATTTATTATGATAAAAAATTAAAAATATAAATGTTATAAGATGTTTATTAATTAATATATAGTTTCTATTAAAATAAAATGATAATGATAAATAAGATAAAAGAGAGAATAAAAATAAATACAAAATAAAACTAGAACAATAAATATAATGGAAAAGCAAAAATAGAAATAAAGAAATACAGACAAAAAATAAAAATGAAATAGGTATCAATCAAGGAAAAAAACAAAATAAAATGAAGAAATGAAATAGGTATTAATCAAGGAAAAAAACAAAATAAAATGAAGAGAGAAATAAAATAAAAATGAAGGAGATAAACAAACCAAAATGAGAAGAACAGAAAATAAAGAAATAAAAATGAACATAAGAATGAAGAGATAATAAAATAAAATAACAAAAACAAATTAATAAAGAATAATGAAAGAAATTAATAAAAATAAATTAATAACTAAGAAAATAAATAATATAATAAGTAAAAATGAAAACTATAAAAGAATAAATTGGAAAAATAAAATAAAATAAAAATAAATAATAATAAAGCAATAGAGAGAATGGAGTAGGAATAAATCAACGATAACAACAAAAAGAAAAGAAAAAAAGATAAAATAAAGAAAGACTAAAATTAAAATTAAAGAGATGAGCAAACCAAAATAAAATACAATGAAAATAAAAATACAAAAGAAATGATAAAAGTATAAAATACAATAAAAATAAAATAAGATAAAAATAAATTAAAGAATAAAATAACAAAATAACAAAATAAATAAATCAAATAAAAATACAAATGAAATGATAAAAGTATAAAATACCAAAAATAAATAAATAAATAAATAAATAAAATAAAATAAGATAAAAATAAATTAAAGAATAAAGAAAGAAAAATAACAAAATAAATAATAAATCAAAAAAAAAAAAAACTATCAAAGAACAAAAAGTGAATCTAATGAAAAATGATAAAAATAAAAACAAAAATAAAATAAATAAAATAAATAAAAATAAACAAAAAATAAAAATAAAGTGGGCCAAAAATAAAAAAAATAAAAAATAAAATAACTAAAAGATGATAAATAGAGAAGAATTTAAGATAAAAAGTCAAAATAAAATAAAATAAAATGATATTTGTTATAAAGCAGTGAGAAGAAACACAACACAATTTAAATAACAAAGATGTTGGAAGATAAACTAGGAGTAAAAAGAAAAACTAAAACAAGAAGGTAACGTGATAAACCGAAGAGAGCAGGATAAAAGGGGGGGGGGGATGAGGACAACTGACAAAAGAGGGGGCGGAGAGGCCCAAAGGAATGAGAAGAAGCAGACAGGAAGAAACAACAAGAGAACCCACAAGGAACTAAGGGGGAACGAAAAGGAAAAAGCGGGGGAAGTCAAGAGCGGTTAAGATGGTGGTTTCTAAGATAGGATAACAAAGGTTGCCAGGAACGGCTGAGATTCCAACCCTCATCACGATTCAAGTTGGTGGGATGATTGCTAATTACGATGGCTTCCTTGAGTTTTCTCTTAAAGAAGTTGTCTTCTTTGTATAAAACTTGAAAGTCTTCTAGACAAATGTGGTGTTTGGTGACAGAGGAGTGCTCTGCGAGAGCAGATTTGAAGACCCGATCATGCTTGATGTCTGCACTATGCTCTTTGATTCTTGTCCTAAAAGAGCGACCCGTTTCCCCTATATAAGGGGTGCCACAAGAGCAAACCACCTTGTAAACACCGGATTCAAGAAGGATGTCTTTAGGGTCCTTGAGAGACCAATAGAATGGAAGAAAAATGATTATTCAATATTAAAATAAATATGAAATAAATATGAACATTAGAAAATATAGACAAGAAAATTTAATTCTTGCATTTAATTGGTTGATTTTGGACAAACTATTGAAACTTGTTGAAAGCATAAGTATACCTGCCTACGGCAGGAACTAAAAATACTATAAAATATTAAAAACGTTGGCTGGGTTGGATATATTTTTTTTAAAGTTTTGATTTTTTTAACATTTAAAAACATTAAAAAAACATATAACTGTCGGCAGCTTTTAAAAATATAATTTTCAAAATTAAAAAAATATTAAAAAGTTTATAAAAGCTCAAAGCCCGAAGCATTGAGAATCCTAGCAGGTTATGGAGGTGAGGCGAATACACGCATAACGAAAGGAAACAAATGCTAAAATTTAGGCATGCGCTGCCCAAGAGGGGGCTAAAAAAATTGTTATTTTTTGTTTTAAAATTTTTAATTTCAATTTGTTAAAAAAACAAAAATGATATATTTGTGGTTGTAATTTTGCTCTTTAAATCACAAAAATATATTTTGACAATTTTTGCAATTCTTTTAAAACAAAATGATATTTTTATTTCATAATAAACAAACAAATAAAATGATTTTTGTTTTTTAAAACAAAATAAAACGCTTTATTCCTTTTAAAACAAAAAATATAAATATTTTTATTTTAAAAATAAATAAAATGTTTTTATTTTAAAACAAAAATGAATATTTTTATTTTAAAATTAAAAAATATTATTTATTTGTTCATGGGGTTGGACAAATTTTTTTGCATTATTTGATAACTTTGTTCAAAATTGACGTTTTGATAGTCAATTTTATGGTTTTCAGGCTTTTTGAGCACAATGGCAGGGTTGGATTTGACCCAAAATGCTCTGAAATGATGGCTCCTTGCTGAATCTGACAATAATCCTCCCGCATTAAATTGTTGTAGATCTGGCCTCCGGTGTTCGTTTTAGGCGAAATAAAGGGTAGATCTGACTGTCTCCGATGCCCTGGACTCAATGGCGAGCTCAAAATCTCTCCAGGAAGCTTCAAAAGACCTACAGATGACAAGTCAATGTATGAACCCCCCTAGAAACTAATATTCTTTTCACACCTTTCTGATTCTCCAGATCATCATACGATGCAAGAGAAGAGCATACTCAATTTTTGAATGAAAAAGCTCAACACTCTCAGATTTCCTAAAGGAATTCTAACCCACAACTCAAATTTGGCTTTGATACCATGTGAGATTTGATAACTAGCCTACCAGGAATCTAATGACTACAGGAAAGCAAAACTAGAAATATGAGGAGGAATAAACTGTATTCCTCTCAAGAATGTAAAGCTATATTCAACTTGAGAGTTGAGAATTACAAAGGAAATTCCTTGGTTATATAGGCCAAGGGGAGAGATGGATGCAACCAGATTATGACAAGTGTTGGCATCCTATAAGGTGTGACAACTCATGTTATTAAAGGCTCAACCACCTTATCCCTATGTAAAGTTAAGCTAGTGTGAAGAGGAATTTAGTGGAGAACTAGCTAAGAATGAACTAGTTAGATAAAATACCCCTTTCACACTAACCATAGAGAAGTGTGATAAAGAGAATAAAAGAGAGAGGAGGGAAAGAGGAAGGTGGAGAGATTGAGAGAGAGGAGAGAGTGTGAGAGAAAGGAAGAGAGGGATATGTTAGATAGAGAGTAGAGAGGGAAGGTGGTTGAGATGAAGGAAGAGAGAGAGAGAGGAGGGAGGGAAAGAGAGGTAGAGAGGGATAGGTTAGATAGAGTGAAATAGAGAGGGAAGGTGGGTGGGAGGAAGGAAGAGAGAGAGAGGGGGAGATAGAGAAAATTAGAGAGGGAAGGAGAGGAGGAAAGGAGGGAGGGATGAAGGGGGAGAGAGAGGTTAGATAGATATAAGTATAAAGGGAAGGAGAGATTGAGAGAGAGGTCTAGAGCATAAGGGATAAAAAATGAGTGAGTGAGAGAGAGAAAGATGATACAACTTGTCGATTACTAAAATTTGACCTCCTGATTACTAAAATTTGACATGCTGATTACTGAAATTTGACTAAGTTTGAAATTTTTGAGATATTCCAAAAACTAGAATTTGCATTATAACTCTTAAAGATCCGAAACCACTCTCAAACATCCTAAAACTAAATACATGAAATATAACTTAATGTATAAGAAAGAAAATGTTCATATGTAAATGCCAATTTATACTTAAATGTTTATTTCATGTATATAGTTTCCCTGAAAGATACCAAGAAGAAAGAGACAAGGAAAAGAGAAGAAAAAAATTTCAATGTAAACCAAAATGCGAGTGTGTTATAATGCGCTCATGTTTTGGAAATATTTTTTTGATTTCAAAAAATGCACATTTTTGGAACTCAAAATGCATGTGTTTTTTGAAATTTAAACCATAACGTGAGCACATTTTACTATAACACGCTCGTGTTTTCGCTATTTTGGGATGAAAAAGTAAATTGGCTACCCATCCTTTTGCAACCGCCCACAAGAAGAAACAAAAGGAGCTGATGCCCAGTTTCTTTTCTCCAATCCACCTCAAGTGGCCTAGTTATTTGCATTCCAAATTCTTCAAAACATGTACATCCCCTGCTTCCTTGGATACACATGGGTAGTAGCCTCGCCATGGTTGTGTACTCACTAGAATTTGGTCCACAAAAAACCTGCAAAAGATTAACAATTTTAGACATGGAATCACATAAAATCATTAAAAGATCAATAACTGAATAATGTAAGACATACACTTTTGACTAGATCTATTATCACTTTCATGCATTTTATAAGTAGATCGATTGAAGGTCCTACAATGGTGATGTGGCCCATCTTTCACTACTTTCTCATCTCTTGATGATCCTGATGTATAAATTTCATATATATATAAACATAATTAACATCAAACATGTAGCATATAAGAATCCGAGAAATCTATGAAATGGAAAAGAAAGAGAAGATTGAAAACCAAAAAATGCACTAGCAACCGATGTTTATCATACCACTTAACACTTGTACCAACGACTAATGTTCTATTCTTAAGTTGACAATCTTAAACCTATAGTCACAAATGCATCAATGACAGTCCTAAATGCATATGACATCAAACACCAATAGAGAATACCAATTTAAAGGTAGTCAATAGATAGTAGCATATAATTATCATTTTGCAAATTAACAATAATGCAATTTTGCAAACCATTCTACAATAAAACTTAAACACTTGAAAGAAAGCAGTGATCAATAACATGAATTTACAAATTCAATGTGCATACTTACAAATCAGTCTAGGGAACCACTTGGGTCTGCTCTACTCTTTATTGTGTCAAGTATTTCCTTGTGGTCATACTCACGCACTTTCCACAAGTTCTTGTTCACAAGTCTTCCCTTATATTTGATCAAATGAACGCTAGCTACAATGACAAGGTTCGAGTAGTGAAGAATCTTCTAATGAGTGTTGAAGTCCTCAAACAACCAAATTGCAACATTCTTCACTGGGTACCTTCTAAGCCATGTTCCAATAACAACAACCAAACCTGTAGGATATCCCATGTTTTCTCCATCTAGGGCCACCAATTTCTTTTTGGCCTCGATACAATGACATAGGTAATAATTTGTACCCTCTTCATTGTCTTCATCTACAATCACCACATAAACATGCCCTACATTTATATGCTCATCTTGTTAGCTGTATTTAATTAACATCAAAATAAAACCTGAAAGTAAGATATATTACCTGGTTCTAGTAGGTTTGATACATGATCAAAGTCAATGGATGATTACATATTTGTGATTTATAGAGCCATCAAGAGCTAATAAGTGTCAAATGGGGTTATACTTCTTATAGATTATCTGTCAACCCACTCTATTGACTCACAATCATTCCATGCATGAAGTGTACATGCAAAACAAAAGCATGCCATCTTTCGTGTATGGATAGTCTGTGTACCTGCATTGGAGCTTCTAAAAGAGTGTAGCTCACTCAATCCTATTAGTGTACAACAATCCTCATATTTTGTAATGTTAGTATCATCTACTAAATGAAAAAATCTATGAACTAAAGAATTACCTTCACTACCTGGACCTATTGCATGATTGCACCACTCAAAAATTGATCTTTCATATGTCAATTTTACATTGTCTTTGTACTTTAACTCTTCTCATGCTAAGGCTCTTTTGATACATGCACCTACTCCGTCATGCTCCCCCTTTCCATGCCAAACCTCTAAGAAGTCCCACATATGGGGAACACAATTGATCCTATGCATCTTGCTCAACTAGTAAAACATTTTGGAGTTCTTGAATTGCGATGTACAATTATCTGACCATATGATATGTTGACTGAATGATATGCCATTGCTAGCTAGATCAACATAGAACATCTAGAAGCAACCTTGCACAAACTCTGTAGAATGTGTGCAATCATCACTGATGTAAAAGTGATACTCTCTCAATACTTTCCTATTATCCCCTATACTATCATTTGCATGAATGAATGCTATATGGACAAATATAGCAACCTAGGTGAAGTTGTAGTACTGTGATTGCACATCATTCTATGGCTATAGTGTGGATTTCTCTACAAATTCAACAATTGAAATGATGCTATGAAGTGGAAATGTGTCCTTGCATAACTTGAACTGTGAGTCCAACCATCGAGCTCTATGTGTATTCCTTGCATACTCATAGACCACCTAATCATGGAAATGACCATAAAATGATACACTAGAATCTTATCATTGACCAATTCATACTTCTTTTCTTCTTTCCTATCTTTTAGACTATAGACCAATGTCCTGTATTTTCGAAATTCCACAATTTTGTCTCCAATTATGTGTGTACTAGCCATGTGTTGGAAAATTGGGAAATGTTGAATGCCACCACAATGATCACATGTGCCATCCAAACATGAATTCTTGTAAAAAATTTGACCATCCACTCTTTCACATAAAATAGAAGATAAGAATTCCCTTGGGGATTTAGGTGGATGCCTTATGTTGCATTCCTAGAAAACATTGTTAGTATGCATATCTACACATATACGTCAATAAACAACATAATGGATAGAAAACTCAATATGTCTACAACAAAATGTAGTGTGTGTGTGTGTGATTTATTTTGACATAAAAATTCTTTTGCATTTCAAAATACCTTTGACATATTTTAATTTCAAGAAAATTTCGTACAAAATAAAAAAAAAATTGGGTTTGAGTGGTATCCAAATAATGCTTTGGATGTGGCTTATAGATTTTACTACCAATTCTCCTTCTTACAACATCTCTTTGATTGGGAGAGGTCCTTGTGTTGTCCTTCCAATAATCTACTATTAAAGATCTTAAGGATTGAACAATTCTTTTATCTTTCCGTGGTACTCTACTTGAGAATGCCCATAACTCATTGCTATTTGGATCCTCCACTCTTTCACATATTCCTTTGGCTCTCAATAGAGATGATCTACTTATTTTCAAAGAATTAAAAGTTGTATTTGTAAGGTTCACCATTTTCATTGTTTGACTGCTTAATAGTGTTGTTGTCATCACACGTCATGTGGCACAACTATCCTTCATGCGTGAGGTAGAACCCATGCTCTCGTATGTACTCATCAAGTTATTTACAATGAAATTTTCACTTGAGTCATTCAAAACTCGTAGCCCAAGATCCTTCATGGTGGGCCTAAATTTGAGTTGCCTCATCATTTCAACAAATAGTTGGCATCTTCCACCCTCACTGAGCTTCTCAAAAAATAAACTCCATATCCTCTATGGATATCTTTGACATGAACATTTTGGAATCTTATTAGGAAACCATTTCAAAACATTGGAATCAATATTAATCAAAAAGTTAGGTTTTCTATGCAAAACTCTAGGAGGAGTACTCAAATGTAAATTTGTATCAACATTAGGAATTTCAACAACATTGGGGATAGATCTTGTACCTTCAATCAGAGGTGCAAATGATGACATACCTTGATATTGAAATGTGAACAATGTTGTACCTCCAACTTGAGATGTCATTTATGGAGTTCCTTCAAATAGAGATGCGTTTGCTAATGTACTTTTTAAAACCCAATGTTGTTGATGGTGTGTCTTCAACTATAGATGTGATTTCCAATGTACTTGGAAAACCACATGTTGTTGCTGGTGTGTCTTCAACTAGAGATGTGCATTGAACTTCACCTATGGTTGATGATGTACCCCCAACTTTTGGATCCATTTGTTTCCTTCCATGAATTTTGTTCATTCGTGCTCTTTGTGCTTCCAATTGGACATCTCTCTTAGATTGCATGGGAATTTCTTGTTGTATGGGCTACAATTCCTTTGCTTCATGAGCTTGTATTTTTTATTCTCTTCTCCTTGCATTTTTAACTACATATTCTTCTGGTGTTAGAGGATTTGGTCATTTCCTTGGCATGACGTTGAATGCTACATGTTTACAAACACACATAGAACAAAAGTAAGTAATGCATTTTATGAAACATATTGATATCGCTAATTACATTGCATTTTATAGAACACACCAAAGCATTTTATTAAAGAAGGTAGTGAGCTGTTTGGAAACATGCCTCCAAGAAATGCGGTCTTATGGTGATGGACATCACCATGCGAGACCACATTTCTTTGAGACATTATTTCAAAAAATTCACTGCCTTTTTCTATGCAACCACACTTTTCGTGCATGTCTACCAAAGCATCTTATCAAACATTTCTATGCACTACCAAAATTTTTCATACATGTCTACCTTAGCCTTTTTCATACATTTCTACCAAATAATTTTATGAAAGAAGGTGGTGAGATGTTTGGAAAAATGCTTTCAAGAAATGTGGTCTCATGGTGATGGACATCGACATGAGACCACATTTCTTTGAGGCATTCTTTCAAATGGCTCACTACCTTATTCTATGCTACCACATTTTTCGAACATGTCTATCAATGCATCTTATCAAACATGTCTATGCTACAACATTTTTCATACATGTTTCTACCTCCATACCGCAAGAAAAGTAAGTAAAGTATTTTTCAAACATATCCATACCGTTGATTACATTGCATTTAATGAAACACACCAAGCATTTTATGAAACATATTGATATTGCTGATTACATTTCATTGCATATGTTTAAAACTCAAAGCATTAATTTACATTGCATAACTAATGCAACTTATAAAACATTTCATATCTTATCAAACATTGCTGTCCCCAACCTAGGGTTTATAGAAAACTTAAAAAAACCCCATAACTTTTGATGCGTCTACTGAAAATATATGAAAATTGGTACTGATTTTTTGTAGGCCTATATGCATGTGCTGAAAAAAGGAGGGTTTCTAAATTATCATTTTGTGTGAGTTATTGAGGATAGTTTGTTTCTTTTTGCAACTATACTATGTAAAACCGAGTACTTTAAGGGATTTGTAAAAAAATGCTTCATGTAAGCGTTGATCAATGTTAAGACTTGGGTTTGAGGGGAGTATTTGGAGTGTGGACAAGTGCTTAGGAGCAAAGAAGTGTCAAACCTAGGGTATACGTTGGTGCCACCTTTGGAAACTAGAGAATCATATACTTATTGTTGTCAAAAACACATTGTTATTATCAACCAAGCCTTGAAGAACATGAATTCAAAGAAGGGTTTGTGATGCTATATCTTGGAATTATTCACTATTTCTTTGGAATTGAGGTAACTTAGAAAGACAAAAAGCATTTTCAATTACACAAAATTTTCCCTTTTTTAATTTCTTAGAAAGGGAAATGGTATGAATGAATGGAAACTTGCATTAACAACTATGTCATGTCACTTGAATTTATCTAAGCACGCGATGAAGGTGAAATTTTTATGGCACAAAAAAAATTAATGGAAAATTGCATTAACATTGATGAAAGCTCTTAGGTTTTCCAAATTAGTTGAAAATAAAAGTTTTCCCACAAACATCACTAATAATGAATTTGAATCTATTATGTCATGTTTTCCTTTTTTTTTCTTCAAGCTCCAAAAAATTAAACTTTTACATGTTGAATCCATATAATTTAATGTTGAATTGTATATGTAACAATGAAGATTTATTTAAATCATCAAATGAATGGTCTATAAATTGTCAAAACAAAACAAAAAAAATCAATATAAACATCTACCTAAAATGAAATAGAGTGAATTCCACTAGCCATGTTGGAAATAGACTACTATAAGCAATGCAAATAGAATTCATAAGAAAATTTGTGTTAAGTTGATGTCGTTTATATAATTTTAAACATGAATTCATCTAAATTATGTCATGTTTTTCATTCTTTTTCTTCAAACTCATAAAAATTAAACATTTTTATGCAATTCCCATCTAATTTGATGTTGAATTCTATGTCCAATTGTTAGGATTAATAAAATCATGAAAGGAATTTAGTTTATATTGTCAAAAAAAAAAATACTAAATAAAAACATTTCAATATTACAAAAATGAATATATTACTTGATATAATGTAAAATGATGTAGAAACTTCAAAATGTCTTCTTCTACGTTGTCTAGAATGAAAAATGGTGGAAAAAAGGTGATGGATCAAGCATAGATTGGTACAACTGGGAGTCAACGGCATAAAAAAGGTGTTTCTAAGTCAGATAAAGTGTTGAACTAGACAAATGTAGAAGCATATGGGCCTGAATCATTGGGTAAACCCATATTTTACTATTTCAAGGTAAAAACACCTTTGGCACTCACCAAATTTGGAGAGCACCAAATGTGTTGCTTTGAAATGTTTTCAAAATACAGAGAGGGAGTGAGACTTAAGATAGAGAGAGAGGGGATAGGAGTGAGAGAGATTAGTCTAGGTAGTGTGGTAGGGAGTGAGACCTGAGAGAGACAGAGACTTGAGAGGGATAGAGAGTTATCTAGTTAGGGTGGGGAAAGACCTAAAAATGATAGAGGGGTTGGGAGGGATGAGACCTAAGAGATACAAAAAGACAGAAGGGGGGAGAGAGGGAGTGTGGGAGAGGGGGTTGGGGTGAAATATATTTGTCTAGGTAGGGTGGGAGGTATGTGAGACCTAACATAGAGGGAGTGTAAGAGAGGGGATTGGAGTGAGACAAATTAGTTTAGGTAGCATGGGAGGGAGTGAGACCTGAGAGAGAGAGAGACTTGAGAGAGAGAGAGAGAGTTATTTAGTTAGGGTGGGGGGAAGACTTGAGAGAGGGAGTGGGATATAGAAGGATGGGAGAACTAAACCCTCAACCATAAACCCTTAAAACCAAACCCTTAAACCCTCTACCCTCTACCCAATACCCTCTACCCTCTACCATCAGCCCTAATCACTCAAACCTATACACTCAACCATTAAACCCTTAAACCCAACTAAACTCTCTACTCTAATCCCTCAACCCTCAACCCTTAACCCTTAAACAATAAACCCTAAACCCTAAACCCTCTACCTTCTACCCTTAACCCTTAAACCCTCAACCCTCAACCCTTAACCCTTAAACCCTAAACCCTTAAAATATCTACCCTCTACCCTTAAACCTCCACCCTCTACCCTAAACCCTAAACCCTAAACCCTCTCTCTCTCTCCACCTGAAACCCTAAACCCTCTACCCTCTACTCTTAACCCTTAAACCATAAACCCTAAAACTTTAAACCCTCTATCCTCTACCCTTAAAACTTAAACCCTAAAACCTTAAACCATCTACCCTCTACCCTTAACCCTTAACCCTTAACACTCTACCCTCAACCCTAAACCCTTAAACCCTCTACTCTTAAACCGTAAACTCTAAACTGTAAACCCTAAACCCTATACGCTTAACCCTTAAACCCTAAACTCTTAAACCCAACTAAAATATCTACCCCAATCCCTCAACCCTATACCCTCAAACTTTAAACACTATCTCTCTCTCTATACCCTCAACCATCAACCCTATATCCTCAACCCTCAACCCTTAAACCCTCAACCCTCAACCCTCTAGTCCATATACCCTTAACCCTTAAACCCTAAACCCTTAAACCCTCTACCATTAAATCCTAAAACCTAAACCAAAAACCAAAAACCCTCTACCCTTAACCCTTAAACCGTAAACCCTAAATCCTAAATTATCAAATCATCTACCCTCTACCCTTAAACCATAAACTGTAAATCCTAAACCCTAAAATCTCTACCCTTAACCCTTAAACCCTAAACCATAAAATTTTCTACCCTCTACCCTCAACCCTCTACCCTTAAACCATAAACCCTAAACCCTAAACCCTAAACCCTCTACCCTTAACCTTTAAACCCTAAACCCTTAAATCATCTACCCTCTACCCTTAACCCTCTACACTCTACCCTCAACCCTTAAACCATCTACCCTTAAACCATAAACCCTAAATCATAAACCCTCTACTCTTAACCCTTAAACCTTGAACCCTTAAACCATCTACCTTCTACCATTAACCCTCTACACTCTATCCTCAACCCTCTCTATGTCTACCCTCAACCCTCTACCATCTACCCTCAACCCTCAACCCTTAAACCCTAAAACCCGAAACCATAAAACCTCTAACCTCTACCCTTAACCCTTAAAACCTAAACCCTTAAACCCTCTAACCTTAAACCGTAAACTGTAATCCCTAAACCCTAAACCCTCTACCCTTAACCCTTAAATCCTAAACCCTTAAACCATCTACCATCTATGCTTAACCCTCTACACTCTACCCTCAACCCTTAAACTATAAACCCTAAACCCTAAACCCTCTACCCTTAATACTTAAAACCTAAACCCTTAAACCATCTACCCTCTACCATTAACCTTCTGCATTCTACCCTCAACCCTAAACCCCCTCAACCCTCTTGATGATTTCATTTAATGGCTCAATATTGATAGGGTCTATTATCTATTTGTTCTTGCTATCATAGAATTTGACACTAGGTTATTGACATTTTCTATGTTATTCCCTTAAAACCATATACCTTGGGCATAAGTTTATCCCTGTGACTTTAATGACATTATCATGCTATGTGGATTACCTATGATGAATTCACAAGTGGTTGAATGAATTTTACTAAGGTAATTATAGATATAAAATTGTTTGTGCGTGCGAATGCTATTTTGCAAGTTTCCACTAAAATGCTGATGTCAACAAAGCCTACTATGTGGGAGAAATTCTTGCCAGTTGGTTGGTTACTAAGAAGTCAAGAAGCTGATCATTAACAAGTTAAAGCAGGAAAACTCTCATGGAGGGAAATTCCTAATTCAAACAAAAAGAATGTAACTACCTTTTTTAATGGTCATATTTGTTGTTGAGCAAATATAGGGAGTGCATTGTGCTAGATTCCCATTGAAGCAAGTCTACTTTGACCAATTTAGCGCATGCATAACTTCCTCCATCTTTTTCGATGCTTTCACTAAGTGGCATCCTCCTATTTTGATGGAGTCAACCACCTAGGTAGTTAGGTTTATTTAGTAGTTTTTCTTTATAAATAATGGTAAAATGTTCCTTTTGATAAGGTTGGACATTCTGAGTTTATACTCACATTTTCTAGTTTTATAGTTCTATGGTTGAGATGTTGTACTTATGGTTTCAAGAAATAATATGATATTTTGAGTTGCTGCATTTGGGTTAGTATAAGGGAGAGTCACCCAAGGGGGACCACTTGGTGAGAATTCCATCTATTAGTCTAGAAGTCATTTTTTGCTCAGTAGTTGGTTTCAGTTTCAACAATTGTCTATTCCTATAGCCACTGAATTTTTTTTCTATGACTGTTCCTGCAACCAAGGTAGACAGAGTAGTTTCCTATCTATTTGTTGGAATTTCCATATCTATCATTCAATCTCAGTCCAATTGATTAATGCTTAGTGCAAATGTTGATTTATGCTCAATATTTAAGTTGATTTCTTTCCAACACTTCATTTCCAACATTTTTCTTTCATAGTTTATGGATGATTGCAAAAAAGTCCTAGTGTACATATAGTGTTGACCCATTTTAAGTTTATGTACCTGGGTTGACAAGTGAAATGCACCTTCATGATAAGTAAGATAGCTACTTAGTGTAGATGTTCAATCTATAAGTCACAACCCTCAAGGCTTAGTTATTAAACCATTGTAGGAGGCCAACATTTTTTGGTGTCATTGTCAGGCATGGTGTCAAACTAGGAAGTTCTTTGGAGTCATTGATAGTTTCTTTCTTGATGTAGTATTTCTAAAAGTTTCTCTCAGTATACCCATCACTTAGGAAAGTAATGAACCCCTATTCTTTCATCGATTCTTTGTGTGAGTTGGATGATACTGAGTTGATACTGCATGCATATAGGAAGAAGGAGAGATGCTCATGGGAGATTTCTTCCTAATGAACCTAATCCATTCCAGCTAGTTTAACATACAAATCTTCGAAGGGACAAAGAAGAAGAAGCACACCCTTTTGCTGATGCATTTCCCAATATAACCAATTCTAACATTTCCTCTGAAGACCAAAATCTGCTTGAGAATCACCTTGCTTTGGAACTTCATCAAGAAGACATGGGTGATGAGAATAATGAAAATAGACATAGAAACAAACCTAACCATCCAGATTTTCCATTCCCCATTGCTCATCAGAATGAAGTTGACAACCTCAAAAATATCCCTACTTTAGTCCTTCCTAATTTCTATGGACTTGTCATAGAAGATCCTAATACTTTCCTATTTGAGTTTGATATCCTCTGTAGAAGCTATGAATACACCACTAATGCTCATATGCTTAAGTTATTTCCTACCACTTTGAAAGAAGCTGCATTGAGATGGTTTATGAGCTTAGGCAGGAATAGTGTGGAGACTTGGGATGACATGAAGACAAATTTCCTTGAGAAGTATAAGGAATATTGTAGGGGCGTTGACATGAGAGGAGATGACATCTTTAGGATGCATCATAAGGAAGATGAGAGTTTGGAGGATTACATTTCATGGTTTCTATTTTTCCTACATAAATCTCCACATCATACACTCAATGAAGAGTCTCAAAAGTTGCTCTTCCTGAGAGGAATTAATGACAACTGCATTGATGTTTTGGACCTGATGGGAGGAGGAGATATCACCCAAGTTCCTTGGGATGATATTAAGAAAATATGTCAAAACTATTCCAAGGCAGCTTCAAAGAAAGGAATAGGTTACCAATCCTCTATGGGTAGATCATCCACCAATGGAGTATCAAGGATGGAGATTACTCACTTGTTGGTAGATTTTAAGCAAGACGTCATAAACAATCTAGCTACCCAACTTGATACACTTCAAAAAAATAAGAAGCATGAGGAGGCAGAGGAAATGTTGGCAGAATATTTCCCTTATTGTAGACAAAAGAAGAAGGACTAAAGATGAAAAATGGTTGCTAACATTGATAGCAAGGAGATATCACCTGGTTTCAAGCCAATAAAGGGTGATGATGATCAATTCTACTACATTTCAAAAAGGAGACCATGGGCCCCAAAACAAGGTATGCCACTAGATCCATTATCTTTTGTTGGGCCTTATTTTAATTCTTATGCATCTGGAATCAATGACAACCCCCATATCCATCCAACTATGGAGGATATCCACCATATCCTTGGAATAACCCTCCAAATACTTGGCCCAATCACCAAAACTATCCACCCCAATGGCAACAACCTTATAGGAATTGGTAGTATTTTTAGGGGACTTGGTAGCCACCTCCAGGAAACTGGCAACAAACATACCAATGGAGAAGAGGAAAACAGTGGCCAAACTAGACAGATAGCTACATGTATCCACCTTCTTAGCCCTAGCAACCTGCTATAATGCCTCCTCCTACTAGCTCAAGTTCAAGCACACCTAGATCTACTCATTTACCAACTCAGCCCACACCTAACCCAAATAACAAACTACAACAACAACAACGAGTATAATTTTTAGATCCTAATCAATTCCCTACATATGTTGTGAGTGTATGTGACATCCATTTATGTTCAGGAACTAATTTTATAGCTCCTTCCACTCCTATCATCATTGAGCTTCCTATGGAAGAAGAGGAGCCTTTGAATGTCCCCATTCAACCAAGTGTGCCTAAAAATATTGAACCAGTCCCAGTTCAATAGACTACTCAAGATCCACCATTTCCTCAAAGGTTAGAGGTTGCTAAAAAAAAGGAAGAAAATAAGAAAACAACCTTTGAAATTTTGGATTAGTTGAAACACATATGTGTCAAAATACCTTTGTTTCAAGCCATAAAATATGTCCCTATATATGGAAAAGCAATCAAAGAAGCACACCTCAAAAATCTAGGGAGGAAAAAGGACCCCACCATGGTTCATGTAGTAGGACAGTTAGTAGACATCATGCTTCAAAAAGTTATAGTTCCTAAGTACACTAACCTAGATAGCCCTATGGTGGGAGTTGTCATAAATGGAGTCCAACTAATGAATACTCTGATTGACTTGGGAGCAACAATAAATGTGATGACTAAGGATATCCCACAACAACTAAATGTTGTAAACATGAGACCTACTCCTACTGTCCTCCAACTTGCTGACAGTTCCACTGTCAAACCTAATGGTATAGTAGAGGACCTTGTGGTAACTCTATATTCTTGGGAGTATCTAGCAAATTTTATGATTCTTTCTCCTAAAGCTACACTAGGTGGGTACCCCATTATCCTAGGGAGGCCATGGTTGGCCACAAAAGATTCTTACATTAGGTTTCGGTTAGGGGACATGACCATTTCTGATGGGAAGAGTACCAAAAATATTTTTCTCTACCCCCTTGCTCAACTATCCCATGACATGGATAACATCATATGGCCACATGTTGGAGAAGATACCAAGGAAGTCAATTCTGTAGCACAACTCATGATGTTAGGTAGAAGCTCTTTCATGAAACTACATGAGGAAGATGAAGTGCTATCTCACATAATTCAAAACCATTGTGATGTGCATGAAGAGTCATCTACTCATGAATCTGGTTTTGCCAGTTTAGTGAAGACACTTCTGCTCACTCTTCTTACAACATAACTTCCTGCTCCATACATTGTTGCCACATAAAGTAAAAATTACAAGTATTAGTGAAGCAACTATGATAGAGTTAAGCACACAAAATGCAAGTGTCAGAAGGAAAACATCTAAATATTAACAAGTTGAACCTAGAACAACAACTATCCTTAAAAAACCTGTTGAAGACCCACCAACATACATTTGCATGGGACTACCATGACATGAAGGGATTGGACCCTAAGCTCTATACTCATAGTATATATACCAGAGATGATTTCACACCAATAAGGTAGACAAAAAGGAGATTCAATGCCGCATTAAGGGAGATTTTCAAAGGAGAACTTCATAAATTATTGGATGCAAGATTTATCTATCCTATCTTAGATGATTAGTGGGTGTACCATTGGTGATTGTGCCCAAAAAGTAAGGGAAGTGGAGAGTTTTTGTTGACTATAGGGAGCTCAAATTTACCACTAAAAAAGATATTTTTTCCCTTCCTTTCATAAACCAAGTACTGGATTCCCTTTCAGGCAAGTAGTATTTCTCTTTTCTAGATGGATTCGGTGGCTATAATCAAATAAAAATTGCACCTAAGGATCAAGAGAAGACAACCTTTACCTATCCATGAGGGACTTATGCCTACTCTGTGCTTCCATTTGGTTTGTGTAATGCACCTGCAACTTTTCAAAGGGCAGTCATTAGCATATTTTCAAACATCTCACATGATTGCATGGAGATTTATATGGATGATTTCACTACTTGTGGTGTTGATTTTGTAGAAGCCCTAGAAAATATATGGAAGATTTTACAAAGATGTGAAGACCATAAAATATCCTTGAAATGTGAGAAGTGTTTCATGATGATGCAGGAAGGAGTAGTGCTTGGGCACTACATCTTTAAAAAGGGAATTCAAGTAGACCCGTCCAAGATTGAGGTGATTACCAATCTACCTATTCCCACAAAGCAAAAAGATGTTAGTAGTTTCTTGGGTCATGCAAGGTAGTATAGGCGTTTCATAAAATATTTCAGCAAAATGGAAGCACCATTGTACAATCTTGTCACTAAAGATGTTGAATTCTAGTGGACAAAGGATTGTGACAAGGAATTCTCTGATCTAGAAGCAACTTTAACCCATGCTCCTGTACTCAAAGGTCCTAATTGGGAGCTTCCTTTTCACATTCATATAGATGCATCAGACTATGCTATAGGAACTGTATTGGGACAAAAAGAAAGAATAATTGAGAATGCTATTTATTTTGTCAACAAAAACTTACAAGGATTTGAATTCAATTACATAGTGATAGAAAAAGAAATGTTGGCAGTCATCTATGCCATTAACAAATTTAGGCACTACATAACAAGGTATCAGATTTTTATTCATACAGATCATGTAGCAATAAGATAGCTCATGAATAAGTCCCTCATTTTAGGTAGGCTAGCAAGATGGTTGTTGTTGATGTAGGAGTTTGACATCACCATTGTTGATAAACCAAGAAAAGAAAATGTTGTAGAAGAATTTCTTTCAAGACTAACTAAATCAGAAGATAATCAAGTCATTGATGACTCTTTCCCTGATGAACATTTTTTTTTCATCAATGTGCATACAACTTTGTATGTTGACATAGCCAATTATTTGGTTACAGGGAGAGTTCCTCCTCATTTCTCTCCAAAAGAGAGAAGGGTACTCATTGAGAAAACCTTTCCTTTTTCATGGATTGTAGGCTATTTTTTTTACACTAGACTAGACCATGTCATGAGGAGATGTGTAAGGGAAGATGAGACATATGATATATTGCATGCATGTCACAATGAACCCTGTGGAGGACATCTTGCAGCCAAGAGGACAATAATGAAGATCCTTAATACAATATATTACTGGCCCACACTTCATAAGGATGTAGGCGGATATACAAGGAAGTGTGATAGATGCCAAAGGATGGGATGCCCAACAAATTCTGATGAGATGCCTCTTTACCCCTAGGTAGTAATCACTCCATTTGATAAATGGGGACTGGATTTTGTAGGACCCATTGATACTGCATCAAATGGTAAATCCTACATCATGGTTTGCACTGATTATGTGACCAAATGGGTTGAGGTTAAAGCAATGAAGCAAGCAAGAGATAATATGGTTGCAAAATTTCTTTATGAGGAAATTTTCACTTGTTATGAGGTTCCAAGGGAGATAGTGACTGATTAAGGGGCTCAATTTACATCAACCCTTGTCATAACACTAGTTAATGAATATAATGTGAGGCACATGAAGTCTATTCCTTATCACCCTCAGGCCAATGGCTAATCTGAGGTGACCAATAGGGAAATTGAGGCAATTTTGACCAAAACAGTGGCTATTCATAGGAGAGATTGGGAAAATAGGCTGCCAAAAGCTGTCTGGCCCTATAGGACTAGCTGGAAAACAACCACATGCTTTACTCCTTTTGAATTACTGTATGGGAAGACAACTATGATGCCCATTGAATTTGAGAATAAGAATCTTAGGATTTCCCTAGACTTGGGAATGGATATCTTTGAGGCACAAAAGGATAGAATCATGCAGCTGAATAATTTGGATGAGATGAGAAAGATAGCCCTGCATCATACCAAGGTAGTGCAAAATCAAAGGATCAAATAGCATGATAAGTACATAAAGTACAAGAAGTTTTAGCTTGGTGATTGGGCACTCCTTTATGACTCCAGGTATCAAAACAATATAGGTAAATTGTAGACTAGATGGTTGGGACCGTATGAAGTTGCAGAGGTATTTCCCAACGGAGCTGTACAACTAATCACCATTGACCTTATAAGATTCAAACTTTTGGTCAACAGTCACTGTCTAAGATTGTATCACAAGCCAACATCCAAGGAAGAATTCATGCAATAATTTAATCAACTCCCAACCTTCAAACTTCTTGCAACCAAAGGAAGTGAACCTAGTGTCCCTCCTTCTAACTGATCCAAGTACACATGAAACCACTTCATAATAAAGACTTCCCCTTTTTTTGAGAGTCCACTTCTTCATTAATCCACCCATCTTCCCATCCATCTCCATCTTCTCTCTTCCATAACTCCACCATCACTCCACTTCGCCATCACTTCATTCCACTGCATTAATTTCTCAATCATACTTCTTAAAGGTAATTGGTACTTTCTCCACATTCTTTGCAAAGATACTCTAAGATTTTAGGTACGTGCAAAACAATTTGTTATATCTTTATTATCTTCAATTCATTTCTTTAATTACTGTAATTAAATGTAGATATTTTGCATAGCATGAACTTGTACATCACCTTATCCAATCATAATTGTTAACCAACCTGTGCTGGCACATGCTATAAATTAGGTTTGGGGGGAAGTGTCAACTCACAAGACCACGTGTCATCCACATCAACAAATTTAACTAAGCCAATTTGAATGATAAATTGAAATGACAGCTTGCATGTGTGAAATGTCACTAAGCTGCCACCATTTCTCTTAATAATACCCTTCAATAATGAATAGTTATTACATAGTCATAATTTTAAATGTCACCCAACAAAAGTAATTTGGTGAGCTACATGACAATGGCATCTGCATGACTAAAGAAGGAATTATAGGAAGAAGAAGTTGGGGTTTTCAGGAAGAGATTATAGGAAAAGGAAATTTAGGTGAGTGCTTGTTTGATTGTGGGAAACTAAACAATGGGAGGTTAGCTGATTCGGAATGAACCCATGGTTCATAATGTGGTAATGCATGATGCACCTTTGGAAGAGTTTAGAAACTATGGCTGGCTAGATTATTTCTTGAAACATGACAGCTACAATGAAGACATTGCATAAATTTTTTTACAAACATTCTCTTAGGGGAAGGCAATGGTAAAAGTATTGGAGGTGATTATTACTGAGGAAATAATTTTGGAGGTAACGGGTTTACTTGCTGATGGTTAGCCATACCCTACTACCAAAGATACAAGGTTAGCTAGAGCTGAATTTACTGAACCCAGTGACCCCCCATTGGTTGTGGATAAACAAGGTATAAATAGAAGTTCTCTCCTAGAGCCATGGAGACAAGTAGTTGTCCACATTTTCAAGTACATCACTTGTAAGGGCTGCCAGTCATGCCTCCATTCCGTACACTTCAAGCTCTTAAATCATGAGGCATGGATGAAGAATGAACATGCCCAATGTGCTATATCATCTCCTTTCCATCATGGCAGTTGAGACATAGAAAGGTAGGGATAATTCTGTCTCTCACCATTGTTTAATCAAATTACTAGTGGAAAAATCTCTACATGAAGTATCTGATATGACATGGGAGGAGTTTTTAAAAATTGATCAATTTAGACTAGAAAATGTACATCCTAGAGGCTAGTCTCAACCTCATAGGGTTAGTATAAGGGTTACTGAGATTACTCTTGGACCATCAACCTCTGGCACAAACCCTAGTTCAAACCCTCCTGCAGGTGAGCAAGCTATTGAAATTGGGTCTTCTGAGTTAGAATATTTAGGTGAGGAAAGTTCATCCTTAGATTTTGATGATAATGTCCTTGTCAAAACCCTAATTCAAACTAGGGCTGCCCTTAGGAGAGAAGAGGCACAAATTAAAAAGTAGAAATGAGAAAGGGAAAGGCCAAGAAGCAAGTGGTAGAAAAACCAACACCAAGCCCTAGGAAATGAAAAGTTGATAACATTGCTCCTCTTGTAGCCGAAGGAAAAGAAAAAAACCCTCCTAAGAGATCAAGACCACTAGGGCTAGCCATTGGTGTACCTCTAAAGAGAAGCCCTAGGCTTAGAAAAACATCTATGGAGGAGATGGAAGCCCCGATGGGGTAGGTGAATGCTGAGGAAAAATATATTTTTGAGGATTAGGAAAATTTCAAATTGGCAGAGCTTGCTACCATTGCAGAACAAGTTGGGAATCAGGAACAAAACGGAAGTCCAGAACCCTTGTAGCAAGAACAAGATGAGGTTCTGGAGTTCCTACAGCCAGAGCAGGATGAACAACCTGAATCACTGCAACTAGTGTTGTATGAACAAAAAGAATCAGTGCCAAAGAAAACTTTGGTAGGAATACATAAAACTCCTTATTTTTCATGGAATGACATAGCTTTGAAACTATGGAGTGAGGTGCAAAGAAAAGAAGAGGAATGGAAAAAGGAAAAGTGCAAGTTGCAAAATGAGATTAAAAAGAAAGATGCAAAGATTGAAGAGAAGAATACAAAAAATGTTACTTTGAAAGAAAAGGTGGATAATGTGGTAGATTCAATACCCAAAATGCTAGCATGTAGAACTCCACCTAGAGTGTATGCCCTACACTTGAAGGAGTGAAATATTTTCTTTAAATTGTCAAGGATTATTTAAGGTTTGATTCCTTGTCTCGATACTCCACATGAATTTTTCTAGGCTTATCAACTTGCTCCTTCTGATGTTAAATTTTTTTTATGTGAATTATACTTGCACAATTATGTCATGCCTAATGATCATGAATGGAACCCATTACTATATATTGGAGACCTCCATTTAAGGGCATTTATCTCCTAGATTCAAAATTAAATTAGTTGGGGCCAGTATTTAGAACCCACAGAGAAAGAGAATTACATACTCCCTTACCTATTAAAGCTAAATCTAGTAACCCTACAATTTTTTTCCAAATATGTCACTTACCTCCCAAGCTATAATAGAAGGATTATGCATGTTAGGGAGGAGACCTACAAGGAATATGAGAAGGTAGCTAGAACTACAAGAAAATCAGTAATGGGGTACTTATCACAAAGGTGGAACATTTTGACTGAAGAGTTGCAACAAGCTAAACACAACTCTTTACAAAACTATGCTGCAACATGCAAAAGAGTTGATAGGTACATTCAAATGGGAAGGTTGAAACAACAGTTTTGGCTTCCATTGACATTTCAGCCACCTACTTTATTTTGGCCTATGCCAGACTACATTTATTACTAGTATGACATAGTTGTAGAAAGGGGAAGATGGAATAGGTTGGAGAGAAAACAAGGATTCTACTAGGATCCTAATTTGGACACTACAAAGACTGATGTGGGACAACTAGTAGTTGTTGACTTTGGGGTATTAACTAGGAAAACGTATGGTTCTTCTTCTGTTGGAGGACCAACAAACCATTAGGTTGGGGGGAATGATGAGCTCATTTAATGGCTCAATTTTGATAAGGTCTATTATCTATTTTTTGTTGCTTTCATAGACTTTCACACTATGTTATTGACATTTTCTATGTTATTCCCTTAAAACCATAGACCTTGGGCATAAGTTTATCTTTGTGACTTTAATGACATTATCATGCTATGTGGATTACCTATGTTGAATTTACAAGTGGTTGAATGAATGTTACTAAGGTAATTATAGATATACATTTGTTTGTGCGTGCTAATGCTATTTTGTAGGTTTCCACTAAAATGTTGATGTGAACAAAGCTTGTTATGTGGGAGAAATTCTTGCTACCTGGTTGGTTACCAAGAAGTCAAGAAGCTGATCATTAAGAAGTCAAAGAAGGAAAAATATCACAGAGGGATATTAATAATTTAAACAAAAATAATGTAACTACCTTTTTTAATGGTCATATTTGTTGTTGAGAAAATCTAGGGAGTGCATTGTGCTCAATTCCCATTGAAGCAAGTCTTCTTTGACCAATTTAGCACATGCATAACTTCATATTTTTTGATGCTTTCAATAAGTGGCATCTTCCTATTTTGATGGAGTCAAATGCCTAGGTATTTAGGGTTAGTCAGTAGTTTTTCTCTATAAATAATGGTCAGATGCTCTTGTTGATAAGGTTGGACATTCTGAGTTTGTACTCGCATTTTCCAGATTTACAGTTCTATGGATGAGATGTTGTAATTATACTTTCAAGAAATAATATGATATTTTGAGTTTCTACATTTGAATTAGTGTAAGGGAGACACACCCAATGGGGCCCACTTGGTGAGAATTCAATCTATTAGTCTAGAATTCATTTTCTGTTCAGTAGTTGGTTTTAGTTTTAGCAATTGTCTGTTCCTGTAGCCATTGGAATTCTATTTTGTGACTGTTCCTGAAGCCAAGGTAGATAGAGTAGTTTCCTATCTATTTGTTGGAATTTCCATTTCTGTCATTCAATCTCAGTCAAGTTGAATAATGGTTAGTGCAGATGTTGATTTATGCTCAATATTTCAATTGATTTCTTTCTAGCACTTCATTTCCAACATTATTTCTTTCCTAGTTTATGGATGATTGCAACAAAGTCCTAGTGCACATACAGTGCTAACCCATTTCAAGATTATGTCCCTAGGTTGACAAGTAAAATGCACCTTCATGATGAGCAAGCTAGATACTTAGTGACAATGTTCAATCTCTAAGTCACATCCCTTAAGACTTAGTTATTAAACCATTGTAGGAGGCCAACACCTTTCTCTCTACCCTCAACCCTCAACCCTCAACCCTCTACCCTCTACCCTTAACCCTCTACCCTCTACCCTCAAGCCTCAAGCCTTAAACCCTTAAACCCTCAACCCTCAACCCTTAACCCTTAAACCCTAAATCCTTAAACTCTCTACCCTTAAACTATAAATCCTAAACCCTAAACCATAAACCCTCTACCCTTAACCTTTAAACCCTAAACCCTTAAACTATTTACCCTCTACCCCTAACCCTCTACACTCTACCCTTAACCCTTAAACCCTCTACCCTTAAACCATAAACCGTAAACCCTAAACCATAAACACTCTACCCTTAATCATTAAACCCTAAACCCTTAAACCCTCTACCCTCTACCCTTAACCCTCTACATTCTACCCTCAACCCTAAACCCTCAACCCCCTCTCTCTCTCTCTACCCTCAACCCTCTACCCTCTACCCTCAACCCTCTACCCTCAATCCTCAACCCTCAACACTAAAACCCTCAACCCTTAAATGCTAAACCCTTAAACCCTCTAACCTTAAATCCTAAACCCTAAACCCTCTACAATTAAACCTAAACCCTAAACCCTTAAACCATTTACCCTCAACCCTTAACCCTCTACACTCTACCCTTGACCCTTAAATTGTAAACCATAAACTGTAAACCCTAAACCTTCTACCCTTAACCCTTAAACCCTAAACCCTTAAACCATCTACCATCTATCCTCAACCCTCTATAGTCTACCCTTAACCCTAAACCCTGAACCCTCAAGCCTCTACCCTCTATCCTCAAGCCTCTACCCTCTACCCTCTACCCTCAATCCTTAAACCCTAAAACCCTCAACCTTCAATCCTCTACCCTCTACCTTTAACCCTTAAACCCTAACACTTAAACCCTCTATTGTTAAATCATAAACCGTAAACCGTAAACCCTGAACCCTCTACTCTTAACCCTTAAACCCTAAACCCTTCAACCATATACCCTCTACCCTTAACCCTCTACATTCTACCTTCAACCCTTAAACCCTTAAACCATCTACCCTCTACCCTCTACCCTAAACCATAAACCTTCAACCCTCTCTCTCTCTCAACCCTCAACCCTCAACCCTCAACCCTCAACCCTCAATCCTCAACCCTCAACCCTCTACCCTCTACCCTCTACCATCAACCCTCAACCCTCAACCCTTAAACCCTAAAACCCTAAACCTTCAACCCTCAACCCTCTACCCTTAACCCTTAAACCCTCTAGCCTTAAACTATAAACCCTAAACCCTCTAGCCTTAAACTCTAAACCCTAAACCCTCTACCCTTAACCCTTAAACCATCTACCCTCTACCCTTAACTCTCTACACTCTACCCTCAACCCTAAACCCTCAACCCTCTCTCTCTCTACCCTCAACCTTCTATCCTCTACCCTTAAACCCTAAACCCTTAAACTCGCTACCCTTAAATCATAAACCCTAAACCCTAAACACTCTACCCTTAACCCTTAAATCCTTAGCATAAGAAAGAGAGTAAGGGGTTAGAAGGGGGAGAGTAGGAGAGAGAGCGAAGGGGAGAGGGGAGATACCTGAGTTAGAGGGAGAGAGAGGGAGGGGTGGGGAGGGAGGGGGAGTTCTTGAGATATATATGGAGGGAGATAGAGAGAGAGATAGAGAGAGAGAGGGAGGGGGTGGGGGGAGATACCTAAGAGAGAGAGAGAGAGAGTGAGGGGATAGGAGGGAGATAGAGGGAGGGGGTGGGAGGGAGAGGGAGTGACCAAGAGAGAGATGGAGGGACTAAGAGAGAGAGATAGAGAGGGAGATACTTGAGAGAGAGAGGGGTGGAGTGGGAGGGAGAAACCTAAGAGAGGGGGTGGGAGGGAGAGACCTGAGAAAGTAGGAGAGAGAGGAGATAGAGGGATGGGAGAGAGTTACAGGAGATACTTCAGAGAGAGAGAGAGAGAGGTAGTGAGAGAGAGGGAGTGGGAGAGAGATAGAGGGAGTGTGTGTGTGTGTGAGAGAGAGATTGAGAGAGAGGTGGGAGGGAGATACCTGAGAGAGAGTGAGATAGATAGAGGGAGTGAGAGAGAGGGAGTGGGAGAGAGATAGATGGAGTGAGTGAGAGACCTGAGAGAGGAAGAGGGGGTAGGAGGGAGAGACTTGATAGAGAGAGATAGAGAGAGAAATATAATGACCTAAGAGAGGGAGATGGAGTAAGAGAGACAAAAATACTAGAGGGGGAGAGAGAGGAAGTGTGAGAAAGGGGGTTGGAGTGAGATAGATTTATCTAGGTAGGGTGGGAGGGAATGAGACCTGAAAGAGGGGGTTGGAGTGAGAGAGAGTAGTCTAGATAGTGTAGGAGGGAGTGAGACCTGAGAGAGAGACTTTAGAGGGATAAAGAGTTATCCAGTTAGGGAAAGTAAGTAGAGAGCGTATGAAAGGAAAAACCTCAACTATCCATCTACGATCGTAAACCACACACTCTTAGCATTATCAAAGTGGTCGACCAAAGAGAGGGGAATGTCAGATTTTGTTCAAAGCAGGTCATTTGGTGAGCACCAAATTTGACGTTCGCCAAATTCAACGCTTTCCAAATTTGGTGCTCGCCAAATGACCTACTTTGGATGAGTGAATTGATAGGATTTTCCAAATTTCCTCATATTTTCGTTTGTGCTCATAGTCACATTTGCACGTCTTTCAATGCAAGTTTATAAAAAACTGTGATGGCATTAACCTCTCTATTAGCTATCTAAATATATAATTATTTTTTCATTTTGATTCAGTTAAGGTTTTGAGCCATAACTTCTATTGTAAATGCCTCCATTTTTGGTCAAAAACCATCATGTGCTAGTTTTAGGATAGATTTTTACTCATTCATCGAAACGTGAAACAAATTACATTTTTTAAAACTAGACTCCATTCTACACATGATGAAAAAAAATTCAATTTTTTATTAGTTTTCAAAAAATTTAATGGGGGAACATGCTCAAATTTTAGCTTTTTAGCATGTGTCCACTTTCAAAATTCATAAAATATTATATATTCATTAAAAAAATCATTCAAAAAAATGAGGATAAACTACATGGTGTTAGCTAATTTCTCACTGTTTGGATTTTTGAAATTCTAAAAAAAGGTTAATAAAAAATGGAGGAGACCTTAGGTGCTATGCTATTTTTTTTATAAAAACAGGACCTATTTTGGCCCCCCCATTTTTGAGGCCCTTAATCTTCATTAATTTCAAAAAGAATTAGTAGCTTAGAAAGTAAACTTAGAGCACTTCAACTCTTGTCCTTGCTGCAACTTGAAATTTTGAGCGTAACTATCTTTATTTTCTTGTGCAAATCAGATTTTTCTGATTTCAGAAAAAAAGTGGCATCTTAAGAGCCAAAATTGTGTCACAAATCCATGCACTTATCCATGTGTAATTACTATTTACTATTACTATGCACTGTAAAATGTGAATGTAGTGTGAATTCAGTGGATGAATAAATTGTGTGTGCACTTTGTTATCACTGCTTTATGAATGAATGCCATCTCATTTAATGTTAGATGAAGGAATGCATTTATGTGATTAGATGAATATTGTATTAATATTCTAACTAATGAGATGTATTATGTGTAATGCATATTTTGTTGAATATTTGACTAGTTTGGACATATTTTGAGAATTTGGATGCAAGTATATGTTCATTCGTCCAGGTGGAGAGGAAGTATCACTCAGGAGAGGGTCTTGGTCAGGTTACTAGTATTGTAACCTATTTGAGCTTACACACACCACAGTAGAATAATTGAGTCAGGTTATCATGTGGGAAGTAGGTAAGTCATCCTTAGCATAATGTGTCTGCATTAGTAAGGGTCTTGTTTACTATTGAATGCATGCTTGGATGATGTTATTTATTTGAACTTTTAAATCCTTCCTCATGTTACTATGCTTGTTTGTGTGGTTGAATGAGTGTTTGGATATATGCATACATGCACATATATGTATATGTCAGCATACAAGTATGACGACATATATATGGATATGCATATATGTATATAATGATTGATATGATGCTATTGTTATATAAGTCAGGATCATTCAGATATTGAATGGATCATTTGACTCATGATGATGGATAATATAAATATATATTTATATATATATAAATACACATGTAAGCATAAAATGCTTAATAGAGGGGTGTGTACACACACACACACAAACACATATATATTATCATACAACTATTGACTTGTTCGTATTCGTCTATATGCCAAATGTATTCTTGATTGAAATTTGAGAGAATATGTGTGGATATGTATATGTACGTATATGTGTATGAGAATATAGGAATACATGTGTGCTTGATGGTATGATCAAATATATTAATATATATATATAATCAATGTTATATATCAAAATATTATCTTGCGTATATATTTGAAAGTAAATATATATAGATATATATGTGTGTGTGTGTGTGTGTGTGTGGATATTATTAAAATATTTTTGTGTATATATGGGAATACAAATATATATATATATATATATACATATATATATATACATACATATATATATATATACATATATATATATATATACATACATATATATATATACATACATATATATATATACATACATATATATATACACACGTAAGTGTAATGCTTCTACTGAGGTGTGTATATATATAATATGTATTATGCATATATATATTTCTAAATGATTGAATTATATTATTATAAATTCATATTATATACTATATATATTTGAAGTGCTTTAAATATTGTTATATGTGCTTAGACTATGTTTGAGTGCATCCATTATAAGAATATGGTTGTATTGAAGTCAAGGCACTTTGATATAAGGTGTTGCACACAAGTAGAAGATGATTTAGGTGCAGCCATATAAGATGATTTAGGCACAAAATATAATTCTTAAAAGACTTATTCAAAGCAGAGAATTGCCATTTAAGAGGATGTTTTATATGCTTTGAGATCGACTATTTCAAACAATAAATAACAGCTGATTATAGTGCTTAATATATTTTCTTAGAAGTCGATAATCATGGATGACTTAATGGTTGAATCCTTGAGTGAATATGACTATATTCATGGGATGATTTTTATGCTCCTTATGTCATTCTTAAATCTGAAAATTTCTTTGACAATTAAGTCAATATGTGAGAGGTTGACACCTTTATTTGTCTTGGACTTGGTCAAAAAAAATTACCATGAATTGGTGTGACTAATCAAATAGCTATTGAATGCTCCAAACAATCAATGGATTTTTCTAATCAATTAAGTTTATGAGTCTATACTCAACATAAACTAAGTCGATGCTAATATGGGTGGCAAGCTTTGGCTATTGACTATTTCTCTTGGTAGTAAAATTGTGCCACCTTTGTGTTCTACTTATCATAGAAGTCTGTAGTCGAATTCTATCACATGGAGAGTTGATTTATCCTCCAATTGCTGTCAATAAGTGGGTTGATCTGTTGGTACTCAAGTTGAATCTTTACTTACTTATTCACCATCTTTCTAAGTTGGTTTTGGGGTGTTTCTTTGCATGTTTGTTGTTGTCAATATCATGCCTAAACTATAGGCAATATAGTTACTTGTTTGTTGTATAAATAGTGTGGATGTGAAAATCTGCATATGGTTAGCATTTTAAAACCAAAATAATCCTCAACATCCCTATGAGATAATGAAACATGTTAGATATGCTAAGTAAGATATTAAAATAACAAGAAAAACCAAATAAGCATACACACAACATGAATCAACTTCATCTCATAGTGGATTGGTGTCACATGTGCTAGTGACCCTTTCCCAATCCTTGATCAAAGCTTAATATGAAAATGCTATGAAGATGGTGGAGTGATGATGAGAAAAATCAGTTCTCCAATGGAGAGTGACTTTGCATGAGTGATTGTGGAGTTGAAATGCTCAAATTGTGGAGTGGACAAAATCAATTCTCAAATGAAGAGAGTGACTTTGCATAAAGATTGTGAGGACCTTGCTTGAAGGATGAAGCCTCTCATTTATAGAGTATCAAGTTGAAAGAATGCATATGAGAGAGAAATGTGGGATAAAAAACAAGCCAATGAGATGAGGACACTTGTCATCATGTGAGTGGTTGATGCATGTGCAAGATTTGGGAAGAGTGCCCAAGAGAGGGAGAATTTGAATTCAAATTTGGCAATAAATTTTGAGAGGGGGACAAGAAAAACAACAATAAATGCTATGGTGGAGGGACAAATCAACTTGCCTTTGAATTCAAAGTTGAGGGAATATTCCCCATAAATGCCATGTTGATGGAAAATCTTGGATTTAATAAATCAATAAATTGATTTATATGTGCAAGTGGCTAAATATAGAGAATGCAAGTGGGTGAGATTAGCATTAGATCAAGATTAATTAGCTAGGATGATGATTAGGATGAGTTTGACCTCTTTGACTTAAATATTTGATTTATTTAAATCAAGAAGGATGGAGTATGCATTATGATGGATGTTTGATTTATTTGATTAAAAAGGTTGATGATAAGTTTGATTTATTTGATTTGAGTTGATGACTTTAGGAGATTGATAAATAAAATTGATTTATTTTCCGAATGGATGAATATGACCTAGTTGAATGCATTATGTCAATTTGACGTGTCTACATTTTGCCCCTCTTTGAAGCAATGTACTTGTTGCGTTGGTTCAAAGAATAAACTTGCCACAATCAAAATCAATTTTTTTTTAATTTTTCGGATGCCCCAACGGAAAGTACATTGGTACATTGCCCCCTCGAGAGATTGAGCGAAAAGATTCGATTTGAGGGTTGATCTCACAATAAAGAGGTTAAAAACGGGTGGTTATGGATGATGATGCAAAGATGATTTCAAGATGCTTAGAATAACAAATCTATATTATCCTAAACACCTTAAATGATGATATGATATGAGATGGATGCGATTGATGATGTGATATGCTATGGAGGATTTATGAGATTCTTAGAATAACAGATCTATATTATGATGATGATTATGCAATGCATGTGAAATGATCGATGTTTCCTATGATGTATGATATGGATGATATGTGGTATGCTGACAATTTGTGGATGCAGGATGGATGCATGATGGATGCATTGGTGATGTTATGTTAGCACGGAAATGAGATGATGACAAGAGGATCCAACAAGTCCATGATCAGACGAGACTTTATTAGATGATGATGATAGATAGATGATGATGATGATGATAAATGATGATGATTTGCTTATCAAGGATTGAGATTTTAAAAGGGTCACTTACTTTATGTTTGATAACACGCCTAAGTACGATGCATCAAGGTATGAAGGACCAGGATGGCATTGTACTTAGTGTGATGGACTTTGACTCGACAAATAGATAGGAGTATTCCTGTTCACACCTGACATATAGAAACCTTACTAGGATGCACTTTAGAAGTTTTAAACATCTTAGACCAAAACACGGAGAGGTATAACCAATCAATGCAATAGTGAACAAGCCATCTAAAACATCCTCTATACATATCTAACAAAGAAAGTATTCGCCAAGTTATTTTACAAGAACTTCCAACAAGCACAGTAGACAAAAGATAATGATCGTTGCCCCATTCTTATCTCTCTAAATTCTTTGTTCGGATATCATCGAGAGGTCCTTGGATAAGCGCAATAAGATAAGTCAAAAGAAAAAAGACCAAGTACGCAAACAAGCCAATGTTCTTCATATCTCTAGCCAAAGGGATTTGTTTTGATAGGATAAGAATCCAAGGTGATATCCAAAATGATGCCCATTGTCGGAATGATATATCCTAGGACATGCATTGTATAGGATGATGATGGTTTTGATAAATTGATTGATAGGTTGTTGATATAAGGTTGATTGACATGTCTATGACTGATCAAGAGTTTGATTTTGTTTTAAAAGTTTGTTGTTTCGATTTTGATTTTATGATTGAAGTTTGCTTTTGCTGACTATTGTGATTGTTTCTGTTTGTGTTGCCAAAGGATGAAGGTGATGATCAATTTATTATGGATGATTGATTATTTCAAGTGAAAGCGAAATAGGACAGGTGGATTTTTCAAATATTTGGATGGTTTTGACGTTTTGAAATGTTTTGAGGCTATTTTTGGGTTTTTTGGATTTTACAAATGTTTTGATTTTATGTTTTCCAATGTTTTTGGGATTTTGATGTTTTTTGGATTTTTGTGTTTTTTGAATGTTTTTGGATTTTGATGTGTTTTGAATGTTTTTGGATTTTGATGTCTCAGGGGCTGATCAGAGATTAACCTTGCCTACATTTAAGCTCAGAGATGACGTAGTTTGGATTCCAATGTTTTTTTGATATTTTTCTAATTTTTGACTTATTTTTGGATTTTTTAATGTTTTGGATGTTTTTGGATTTTTGGATTTTCTAATGTTTTTGGATTTTCGCATGATTTTGACAATTTGGATATGGATATGTGTGATGATATCAGTATTCTATTTGGGATTTTTCTGAAAACCAAACTAAGTTTGATCGATTGGGTCGATGGATTGATGATAATGATAACATTGTTGAGGATGCACAACAATGCAATGATTGATTGATCAAGATTGACGAGGATAACATTGTTGAGGAGGCACAACAATGCAAGGATAGTGTTAAGTAGCACAATGATTAGGATGGATATCCCAAGATGATGGATTGATGATGACTTGATCAAAACTGATGATGACAAAATTGTTGAGGATGCACAACAATGCAAGGATAGTGTTAAGCAACACAAGGATATCCTGATGATTTCTTGATTGGATTTGATTGATCATGATTGATGAAGCTTGATTTTGGAAAAAAGATGTTTGAATGATTTGATGTGACGTTGACGTGCAAATTAGATGTGACTGATAGTGATTTCTGGGATTGATGTTCAATGAGAAATGAAGACTGATGAGGAATGCCTTCTCGTCAAAATATTTCATGGGCTAGTGATTTGGATTTTTTCTCACATGTGGTTTGACCAATTTGACTTCACGCCTTTTAATGTTCATATCACCATATAAGGCAAAGGATATATATCAAGATTTATTCCTGAAGCAAGATGTAAATATCTGCCCCTAATGTCTAGCAATGTATGGAATGCCATGGATGGATGTTCGGATAAGTGTACAGATGGATGGATACGCAAAGGATGCCAAGGATTATCTTGCGATAAGATAAGGTGTTCAGATAAAGAATGCTCATTTGGATAATGCTTCATAGCTCAGATAATTCTGAATAGGATAAGCTCAATGAAAATGGCCCATGTCAAGATGTTTTACCATAAGCAAGCGTAAAGTGTGCACCAACATTTGTCAAGATCAAGATAACTTGGACTATGGATCATGAAGATGGATGAAAATGGATTGGATAAATGGTGTGTGGATGAGTGGATTTATTATGGCTAAGATGGATGGAATGCTCAATTTATTACGGATTGGATGAGATGCTTTCTCTCGAAGTGGTGCACGTAGATGCTCAATTCTACACATGATGCCTGTTTGCTAGGTTTTCATCATGGTCTTGCCCAAAGCGCCGCCCATGCGGTTTTCACTAGAGGACAATTTTTATCTTTACTGTTTTCAATCCTTTTTCTGATGATTTTTTTGGATTTTTTGCTTTTTTTTAATTTTTTCTAAAGATTTTAAGCTCATGCTAAATCATGAGGTGTTGCTGATGTAGATGCCCCTGTCATAATGTGCCATCGATATCCTGCTTGAAGAAGTTTCTTTGCTAAGATACGTGCACTTGAATACAACTTTTGGGATTCTTGATTTGCCTCATTGATACTGAGGTTAACTTTGTCTATGTACGCACATCGTGATAAAGTGCCTTCTGAATCCTTATGATGAAGGGTTGTTGCCAATACATGGTCAATATGAGAATTGGATATCCTACGTGGAGGTGTGGATGGAGTGTGTTTAGGGATATGAGATGGATTGGTTGACAGCTTGGAATCTTTGACTCTCCAAACTTGGGAAGATGAGCAATGATGGGTGGATATGTAAGTGTACATGGAATTAGGACCAACTGCTTGATACACTTTGTACATCGCTTGAAAAGCCTACTTTTTCTTTTGCGGACATCTTTGATGGATACTTTTCCCTTTTTGATTTTTCCCCATAGTTTCTTTGACTAATGGAGTTTGATAGGGATGATCTTTCTTTGAATTCTTTGGTATCCATTTGTATTTGATTTGTCCATTATGCTTCTCAGCTTCTTTTTCTTTGATGATGTTCTTTGTACTTTGATTCAAATATTTCCTTTGATGTTGGTCCCAATTTGTGGATGGGGTGATGGGTGGATGAAGATTCATGGCATGGCTGGTTGTAGTATTGGTATTGGTTTCACCATAAAGATTCTTTGTGCTCCCTATGTTGACGTTTGCTTGAGACGAAGTTGCCCCTAGTATTGTGGAAGTAGTACCTTCGTTCTTTGATTCTTCTTGTTCTAATATGTCTTGTTCAGTAAACATGCTCTGATAAATGACCACTGTAGATGACATTGTTTCAATTTTCTGCTCTGCTAACTCTAGATTATACTGCTCTATCTTACTTGCTTCCTTGAGTGGATACTATTGGATATCTTTATTCATGATGTCCTTAGTCCACATTTGCAATATATCTGATACTGTTGTTGACAACTTTGTTTGACTGTAGGAGTTGATAATCTACTCTTTTTGTGTAACAAAATCTTGTTCTAGATGAAGATCATCTACGTGTCCATCCATAGAAAGCATCTCATGGGTAGATGGAGGAGTATGTGCTACATGGATATGATCATCTTGCATAGATAAGAGAGTATCCATTAGATTATTGTAGTATCTTGAAGATACAAATTCTTGATCTTGAATGACTTCGGGGTTGCTTTCGACATGCTTTGGATCAAGTTTTTGACATGAGTCAGTTTCAAAGGATGGATTGCTTATAAAGGGTTCTTGGATGGGAAATGGCTCAATATCCTCTTGATATTTGAATGGACTTGGATCAAGTGTTGATTTGAATATTCCTTTAGTATTTGTAACCATGAGGTCGAAGGGGGTCAACGTGTCTTGAAAAGGACCATTGCTAGAACTTGGTGAAAGATTTTGATCATGCTTTTGAATAAATTCTTGAGATATGTCCTCTGACTCATAAGGAGATATAGAGACATTTTCAACATGATCATTGGTCGATGGTTCGTGCATTATGTTAATAGGATCAAATAATCCTAACACTCCTTGAAATAGATCACTAAAAAGTGGTTCTTGATGTATGATGAGTTGATCATCGAATTGTGTAGATACATCCTCAATGTGCTCCTTGATGGAGAGATTTTGATCATTGTTTTCAACAATTGTGGTGGAGAGATTGTGAATGTCTTTGACCATAGAATCAAGTGATGTTGATATTTCTTGAATTGGCTCATTGTCAATTTTTGTTGGTGGATTTTGATCGTGATTCAAAAGTGACTCTTGACATATGTTGATTTGATCATTGGATGAAGTAGACATAGCTTCAAGGTGTTCAATGATGGATTGATCTTGATTGTCCTCAACAATTATCATTTTTTGTGTTTGTGCTTGTGTTTGTTGGGTAGTTTGAGATTGTTGAAGTGCTTGTTGGTAGGCTTGATGTGTTTTTAGTGCGATGCTATGATATTGACTTATTGCACTTGGTTTTGGCGGTAGTGGTGGTGTATTTAGAATCGTGTTGGATTTAGTGCCAAGTTGTTGAGATACACTTGGAGAAATCATGGGGGTGGTGTTTTGAATGATTGAAGTGATAGGGATGATTGGGATGAATGAGGTGATAGGCCCTTGGGAGACCATATTTTGATTGGTTGGGATCATCATTGTTGCTTGATTGGATACCATTTGTTGGTGCGATGTTGATGGTATATTCAAAGGTTTTGATGTGATGGCTTGATTGGTGTTAGGTGGATTGATTTGGATGGAATGATTAGTGCTAGGTAAAAGGGGAAGCCCTAAACCAAGGAAAGATGTTGATATGGGTAGTGGTGGTGGAGATGTCTCTTGGCGCAATGCCTCAACTATTTTGGAAAGTGCAGCAATTTGATCTAGCCAATTTTTTTCTTGATTTCGATCTTGACTCCCTTGATATAGTTGATTTGGCTCTTGTTTAAGCAAATTTGGAGTGTGTAGTTGTGTTTGATTTTGGACAATATTTTGATTTGCGATGACACTCAGATTTGGCATGATAGGTTGAAATTGACCATTGTTCATGTTTGGAATATTCGTATGATTTGCAAATGTATCTATCCCAAAGTTTTCTGGATTCATGTTTCAAAAATTTGTACTTGGTACGTTCTCCTTTGGCATGTAGGGATTTAGTGGGATGACATTGTTCATTTCAAGGTTCATGCATTGATTGTTCGATTGATAGACTTGTAGGTTTGGGCTTGGATTTACCATTGGGAAATGTGTTCCAATCTTTGATTTGGGCATACTCACACTTGTTGTTCTATTGACATTTGTCGAAGGTAATGGTCCCATGTATGGATTGTATAAGTGTGAGTTTTGATAATCAATCAGAATTGTAAGGCTTTGAAGATTCAATTGATTTGGATTACTCGAGATGTATGAATCAAGTTTGTATTCCATGTTCTCCTTGTGTTTTGACCTTGTTACAAAATTGACTTCTAGGGTGTCTTGGACCAATGACAAGGTGAGAGATGAAAGGTGTGAGTGTTGAACATTTAGGGACTTTGGATCAATGCTAGACTTAGGGTTTGATTTTGATTGGTTGATTTGGATGGTGAACTTGTAAACCCTAAGATTTTGGATGTGATATTATGATAAACTTGTTCAAAAGATGGTTGATTTAATTAAATGTATGAGAAAGGATGCATTCCCACACACCTAATTAAACAAATGACTTTGATTTGATTTAAGGATGATTTACCCAAGTCTAGAATGATGTTTTCAAAAGCTCTAAAGTTGTTTGGATGGATGAATTCTGATAAATGGTTGAGGTGGATGAGGTGTTTGATTTGATCCTAAATGAACCTAAGAAGAACCTTGTTTACTAGGCCAAGACATTGAAGAACATGCTTTTCTCTAAGAGTAGTTCAAATCAAAAGACCAATGTTTGCTCGAAAGATGGTAAAAAGATAAACAAGCACGTGTGGGGTCCAATTTGTTATCTTTGCTTAATGAGTTCTTTTTTTACCACAAATACGCTTCTTGATTAGGTTTCAAACTAAATGTCCAATGTCACAACTTCTTTTCGTCCCACAAAGTGCTATGTGGAAGTTCCAAGAAATTAGGACAAGGGTTGCCTAATGTTGACCTTTGTAAGAGCAAATTAAGATGTAAACCCAATTACTTAGAAACCTCTAAGGACATAATCCCAAGGGTAAGCAATAGTTCTTAGGTTTTTTTTCAAAGGTATTTGCTCTAACTAAGGGGTTTGAAATTCTGATGATGATGTTGAATGATGGTTTTCCAATGTTTTCAATAAATGCACTGTGTTTTCAAACAAGCAATGTAACATCCTAGCTCAATTGGTACGTTTATCTTGGTGGGCTTGCCTCATGCCCTTCATAGAAGAGATGATTTTACATGCAACCAAGGAAAAAATATAAAGGTATGTTAAGAATGAATTCTTAATCTCTATATTTCAACCAAGATCAAACATGGCAAGTAACTTCTTGGAAGCTAAGTTCCAATGCACCACTTCGATAAACTCGCTCAATGGATCAATAGGCCACTACAAAACAAGGGTTCTAGTTCGGACTTTCCATTCATGGGAGTTGACCCAATGTGGCAAGAGTCCCCTTTCGGATCCATCTTGTCGGAGTCAACCATGTGATATTGGCGTTTCTTCCAATATCCACATTTATATCCTGGCTGGAAATACTCTTGGCTTTAGAGTGTTACCGGTTGAGTCATTCCCTTGGGTGAGTACTTTTTCCCCAAGGCAGGCCCTCTAGGATAAACAAAAGCAAGCAAAGACAAAATCTGTAACTCGATCAATCTTTGACGGCACAAAGAAAGAGAATATACACGAAAATGCCCCTACTCACACTCGCACAATAGTTTGTTCAATTTTAAGCCCAAATCAAAGTGTGGAGGTGATCACTTTATCTTACGCCAAAATCACCAAAAAGGTCTTTTGATTCTCAAGATCGCTTGGAAGCATGAGAGAAGCGTATACGTCCTTTTCAATGACTTTAGTTTAAGTAAGTAACCACAAAACAAGGCAAACACACATTCTTTTTATCCTTCCAAAGCAATTGTTTGATTCGTTTTAAGCACCAAATGAAATATGAAGATTGCTTGTTCAATTTTAGTCCCAAAAAACAATGTCTAGTCAATTTGTATGTTCAATTTTACTTCCAACTTTGAAAACAAACAATGATCTAGTTGGCCTAAAACAGAAAAATAAAGCATGAAGTGGAAGCACTTAAGCATTAAAAAATGCTTTCTTGATTACAAGTCTGATTTTCTTCATCTCCAAGATTAGTTCAAAGATCATTTCCCATGTTTCAACATTGCAAGTCCTTTGTGGGAACAAAATCACTCCTTTTCCTATAAAGAAAAATGAGATTTATTTTAATGTTAGAAAAGAAGAAAGTTTAACACTTGATATTCATATTGCAAAATAATTTAAAAAAACATTTGACACTTGATATTCATGATAACAAGGCTGCAAATATGATCAAAACATAACACCAAAGCATTTGTTTAATGTAAGTAGTCAAATTCGAATAAATAGCACTAAAAATCAGCTTCAAAATTTGAACCTTAAAAAATAAAAATAAAATGGCACTTACTACCGCTCCACAGATGACCTGTATGCCACATAAAGATCAAAGACAAACCAGTTTAATAAGGAAATTCCAAGATCAAAAGAAGATGGATTTTCCAATCTTCATTTAATTGAAGCATTTATGATAAAGTCTCGAAAGATCTTTTCAAATCAATGTTCATTCGTAAGCATTTTCAAAGGCTACCTTTATTCATAGGGAACTGTTATCAGATATTATAGCTAGAAAATGCTTTGGCAGACAAGTACGTAAAAATATTATTGGATGCATGTAGTAGGTGTGGATTTGAAAATACAAACTTTCAAACAAGGAATTTGGCAGATGAACAAGCGCGCCAAAAGTTTTGATAATAATGAGCAGGTGTAAAATTGATTTCTTTAGTTTTGGACCAGTGACCCACTACCCTACTGATTTGACAGAACATCTGAAAGAAATGTTAGCTTGTGGAATGCTTTGATTGCAGGATATCCCAACTAATCATGCTGAAACTAGTAGGCCGAATCTGTGGGATGCATTTAATCATGCAGAGAACCGTAAAAAGACCCTTCACAGCTATACTAATCATGCGTCAATCACCTCAAGAGGAGGGTTCCTACTCAGGCAATGAATGTGGAGAGAGAATATTATATGATAGTATTTGAAGATTTTTTGAATTTTCACGTTTCAGGAGAAAAATATAACCCTAGTCACTTTCAAAATTAATGCACAACTTCATACCTAACATACTCCTGCGCATCAGATCTGACTTGAGCACAAAATCTAATAATCCCATACATATTCATTCAATAGCCGTGACTTTTGTGCTTTGAATGCATCTAATTAGCAAAGGTTGAGTAAAGGCAGTAACAAAATGATGGTTGTACTGCATGCGTTTGTGAGCGTGGCCTCTGGGATTCTTCTTCTTGTCTTGCTTGGAAACCTTAGGCATCTACCCCCTCATTTTCCTGCACAGGCCAAAAAAAAAAGAAGCTTATCAAATCAATGCAATTAGCAGGTGTGAAGCTAAATTCTCAACCTTTTCCAGCCTCCTCCCTGCCTAGACGCAAATGAGAGCATAGAACACACATGAACTGTTTAAAAGAATTCCTGAGAAAAGCACGTTAGGTCATACATTGATTGCAGGATATGCACGAAATAGCTTTATTGAATAGGCGTTAAAAAAAAACATTCAAGCAAATGCAATTTGCAGATACACAATCGCGCCATAATGTTGCTTAATGGATTTCAACGCAACTGCAGATGGGTAGGTGAAAAGGTCAACAATATTCATGAATATTGGTAGATGTAGAACCAAATTCCACAACCTCAACTAGCAGGCACACATGTCAAAGGTGAAAGACTGACTCCAGATCAGAAGTTTGCGTGTTTAAGTAGTTTTTAATAGTGACGAATAGAGATATCTGCAAAATGAATTTGTTGGAGAGGCTTTTAGACTCCTTCAAGCAAATCTATCCAATCCTGTAGTAGAGTGATGGTCAGTAGACACATGAACTGTGTGATAGAATGCTTCAAATACGTGGTCCACTGGCTACGATGATTGCAAGGTAAAATCAAAAGGTAAAATCAAAAAATAGATTCACAAAAAAGGCTTTGGAAACCTATAAGAAAATGCGACTGTCAGGTGTAAAGCCAAGTTCCACATCCATTCGAATATCCTCCTTGCCTCTCTACATACACAAGAAACTAGAAGCAGAACTCTAATCCTAATGCGTTCAATATATTAACTCACCATTTCCCAAGAAGAGAACAAGCTGTCCCTGCCTGAATCATGTTTTTATGAATAAAGTATTATAAGCAAGGATTTTAATGTCTTTTGATAGAGGAAGGCGTGACTGGTTATACAGGATGCATGGGATCTTCAAGGGGCTACGACAAGTAGTGCAGCTTATAGTGCTTGTAGATCACAAAAACAAGAACACTAGTGTTTCCAATGTTTCCATCAGCATGAGAAGGCATGAAAATAGATTGAAAGATCATTTGATGATGTTGATGTGAGGATTGCATCTACTGAACGCTAGATAGTGCATGAGTTATTTTCTACGCTAAGAGGGACATCATGTATCAACACTATGGTCAACTATGCATGGTATGAGATAACACAAAGAGGCATGATCTAGATATAGTTCAACAACACCATCTTGTTTTCATAGTACAATGGGGTGCCACAACTGATGAAAGCGTAGGCAAGGTTCATGAACTTTTTGACAGAATGCCTCAAATAACCAGGATCTCATCAACAAGGTACGTGAAATGTTTGACAAAATGTCTCAAAGAACAGTGTTTTAAGCTAATGCAACTGATGAAAGCGTAGACAGGGCTCATGAACTATTTGACAAAATTCCTCAAATAACAAGGCATGTGAATTGTTCGACAAAATGCCTCAAAGAATAGTGTTTTACAAAGACTTCAAGCTTATCTGTGAGACAAAGATAGGCATATTCACACAGTGCTGCTACTTTGACTATGTCCAAAGATGCAACAACAACACATTCTTCCCAAGATGTTCGGTGATAAACATTCAAAATATCCAGAGACTCCGAAAGTGGACAAGCATGACTAATGGGCATTTGGAAAGGCCATGAATAATGTGAGGACACAATGGGATTTTAGTGAAGGAGCCATATTTTCCAAACTAAACTGTTACTTTCTAAAACCTTCATTGATAAGAATCTCAAGCTTAAGATGTAGGGGAAAAAATCAAGATACGGATTCAAAAAGTTGAGGTTAGAAAGGAAAACCAAACAGATCCAGAAAAGTATATTTAGCAAATAGTAAGTTAATAATCCATGAAACTGATTATCATTCAACTAATCCACGTTTAAGACAGAGACTAGCAAATAAATGATTTAAAAACTTTCAGGCTAATTATGAAAAAATAAATTCCACCACTTTGCCCTCCTTCTAGCGCCATAATGTTGATGTGAAAATCTGCATATGGTTAGCATTTTAAAACCAAAATAATCCTCAACATCCCTATGAGATAATGAAACATGTTAGATGTGCTAAGTAAGATATTAAAATAACAAGAAAAACCAAATAAGCATACAAACAACATGAATCAACTTCATCTCATAGTGGATTGGTGTCACATGTGCTAGTGATCCTTTCCCAATCCTTGATCAAAGCTTAAGACAAAAATTCTATGAAGATGGTGGAGTGATGATGAGCAAAATCAGTTCTCCAATGGAGAGTGACTTTGCATGAGTGATTGTGGAGTTGAAATGCTCAAATTGTGGAGTGTACAAAATCAATTCTCAAATGAAGAGAGTGACTTTGCATAAAGATTGTGAAGACCTTGCTTGAAGGATGAAGCCTCTCATTTATAGATTATCAAGTTGAAAGAATGCATATGAGAGAGAAATGTGGGATAAAAAACAAGCCAATGAGATGAGGACACTTGTCATCATGTGAGTGGTTGATGCATGTGCAAGATTTGGGAAGAGTGCCCATGAGAGGGAGAATTTGAATTCAAATTTGGCAATAAATTTTGAGAGGGGGACAAGAAAAACAACAATAAATGCTATGTTGGAGGGACAAATCAACTTGCCTTTGAATTCAAAGTTGAGGGAATATTCCCCATAAATGCCATGTTGATGGAAAATATTGGATTTAATAAATCAATAAATTAATTTATATGTGCAAGTGGCTAAATATAGAGAATGCAAGTGGGTGAGATTAGCATTAGATCAGGATTAATTAGCTAGGATGATGATTAGGATGAGTTTGACCTCTTTGACTTAGATATTTGATTTATTTAAATCAAGAAGGATGGAATATGCATTATGATGGATGTTTGATTTATTTGATTAAAAAGGTTGATGATAAGTTTGATTTATTTGATTTGAGTTGATGACTTTAGGAGATTGATAAATAAACTTGATTTATTTTCCGAATGGATGAATATGACCTAGTTGAATGCATTATGTCAATTTGACATGTCTACAAATAGTAACAATATTTCATTATTTGGGATGCCTCATTCTCACTCATTTATGCATTATTTCTTATGTATCAAATCTCCTTTTTAGTATGCTTGTCTTTCTGCAATATTATGTTCAAATAGTGAAGGAGAGTCTTGAGAAATAAGAAAGTTTTACTTATCTTTTGAGAGGAAGCAATTTCCAACTTGAGAGATAAGAAGTTGTGAGTCCTTTTTGAAGAGAGTTTTTGTTCTGAAGGTGCTTTGAAATCTTAAACTGAAGCATGATGATATTCTACTTTTGTTTATTCTATTTTGAACAAGCTATGTCTTGATTGATTAAACTAGTCTTGTTGATACTTGCAATTAGGGAAAAATAATGCTTGCTTTGAAAGAAAGGTAGACGATGTTTACTCTTATTGTGTATTGCTTGTAAATACCCCATAATAGGAGAATTATGTTATCGTAAGTATTACTTACTAGATATGATTAAACCTAGGAAGCATAAGGATTAATCATAGCTTTAACCTTTTTAGTCAAAGAGGTGATACTCTCAAATGGAGTCCTCTATTGTTAGAACAATTCTTTGATTGAGGCCATGCATTGTGGTTGTATTTAATCCATGATAGGAGGGATTTTTGTCATAGCTATTATTATTATACAAGATATGATTAGACATGGGTAAGAAAGATTGTTTGCCATAGGTATTGTTATTATGCTAGATATGACCAATCATGGACAAGCTTAAGGAACACTTATAGATAGATATTTAATTATGCTAAATGGTGAGTAGGTTACTCTTGGGATTGTTATCCAGTGAAGGGAGAGAACTAGTAGGTTACTCTTGGGATTGTTACCCACTGAAGGGAGGGAAATCATACTTTTATTTATGAGTTGTGTTTCCTTAGGTTGTTAAAGAGTTAGGTTATCCTAGGGAGTAGCTTGCCTATGGAGAGGGATTTCCTAGGCATAGATATAATGGCCTCAAGTCAAAAAGAGATTTCCATAGTGTAGGTGAATGGTAAACCATCAATCTATTATACTGAGTGAGAACACTTTGGCCAAAGTAATTGGGGTGTTCGATGACTCTACTGTGAAAAGTGTGTAAGCTAAGACTCTTGTCAGTTCACTATGTCTACTTAAATGCATGAGGGCTATCTAGAGTAGGTTATAAATCCTAGTCAAGTTTGGTACAACACTAAGCTTAGAGTGGTATGTCATATGGGGTTACTCAACTAATACCTTCATCGAAGGGTAGGGCCATCTATCATTGATAGTTGTGCGGGGGACTGCATATGAGTCCGTGGTTGGAAGGGAAGTGCTTGAGTGATGCTTCTCCTCCTTAGCAGGTGACAAAAGACCAAGGTTTTGAAAGGTAGATTCTTGGACCATCTATATCTTATGCTCTGAAGCTTGGTGGATTTGTGTTTGTAATTGTGTACATTCTTGGAATATTGTAATTGGTGAAATTATCATATTTGAATGAAATATATATGGAATATTGTATGACATATTTGTTCATTATGAAATCTATGTTATTGGAAGATTTTTGTAATTAGTTTGGATTGCATTAAAAAATTGGAAATTGTGTTATTTCAATTATGCATATAATTACATTATTGGAAGAATTTTTTTAATTGTTGTGACATGTCATCATGTTTATTTAGTTGAGTTGAAAACATTGGAAATTTTATTGTGAAGAACATCAAGGTGTTGTTACATGTGGTATCAAAGCATCTAGGTTCAGCACTAGAACCTATGAGCCCATTACATAAGTGTTACGTAAACCTTATCTGAAGATAATGGTAGAAAGTTCTTATGCCAAGACGGCAAGAGAAAATAACATGGAGAAATTTAAAAGGAAGATGAGATTCCTAGAAACTTGTTTAAGTTCAATGGGGCTACTTAACAGTCATCTCTGGAGTTGGGAACTCCTAAACTAACAATTTTTATTATATCCCCTTGGATTGCAGAAAATTATGCAATCAAGTTATATAAGAAGGTTAGGAAGTATAACCAATATATATATATTATGTAATGCCCTATCTTGTAACCTAAGAAATGTTGCAATTGTCTATAAAAGTGAAATATTTTTTTTTTAAAGTAATAATATTAACTTAACTAGTTGCATACATTCTCTAAGTTACGCGACGTCACACTACTTGAGATTCCATAGACGACTTTAGTATTTAGCATTGCATGTATTTAATTAACATAAACTTAAAAGTAAACATTGCACAACATTTGAATTCCATTCATGATAGTCTAAAGTACAAATAAGATTCTTACATGTTGCATTGGAAATAACATTACATTACTCATTCTTCAAATGAGGTAGATCAAATAATAGTTTACAATTACATTTTACAAATGTTCACCTCATAAACAATTGAGGGATGTTTAAAATATAAGATTTCCAATGATACAATAAAGGAAGTACACATTAATCCAAATATGAGCTTTCTATCCATGAAGCTCTCATTGCCATGATCATAAACTAGGAACCCAACAGAGTAAGGTGCACGTTCCACCCAACCATGTGGTACTTGTAGGTCCACCCCCCATGCTAGGAGATAGTAATAAGGTTACCTAGACATAACCTATTCACCCTAGACACAAGTACATAACTAACTGATGGTTACATTGCTTCCAGAATTAAAACAATCAAATATGCTAAGTTCACAAGGTAAATTGTTATTTTAGGTGGAGTGTCATCACAATGTTGCAAAGGTTACCTTGGTGTTTCTTCCTAGGTTCCGGCCCCCAACTTGGGTTACCTTGGTAACCTCTTATGAAACCCGGCCCCACATGCAAACTATTGCAAAATTGAATATTTTTTAAAGTAACAAGATATTTATTTGCCATTCCAGGCCTTCTCAACTTATACTCAAGACTAAACTAGCTCTAGAGTCTATAAGCGAGGCATATTAATCTTATTAAAGATTTTAAGCTAACTAATATTTTGTTTAGTTTCCACTGACTTACTAACTCTTTGTAAGTTACCCTAGCACCACTTTGTGTTTCGGCCCTCACACAGAGCCACTCCCCTAAACATAACAAAGGAATCTAAGTTTCCTTGACAAAGGTAAACAAGGTGTACAAAAATACAACATATAATTCTACACTTTTCATAACGAACATCAATGTCTATGTTCATAAAACCAGGTGTCAAACCACCATAAAAACCATGTACACAACCTTAGTCAACACAAGAATTCTACTTAAACAATCAAAACCCCTACATTATACGACTTGTCTGGAAGACTTGTTCACCTAAAACATCCCAAATTTTCCCAAATAAAGAAACACAATTTTAAAGCAAATCAAAACATTGGAAATCTACATTAGGATTTACTAAATCCAGTCAAGCAATATTTTGAAGTATGAAATAATTCAACTAAAATATAATTAATCTTCCATTTGTCATAAAAATCAAAACTATAATGTTCAATAATAACTTAGAAATTACTAATTTTCTCTACAACTAACTTTATTTTATTTTGAAACAATTCTATTCATTCTATTCTTCTATTTGAAAAATTAAACATTTAAAAAGTATTTATATTCAATTTCCAACAAAAATTATATCAAATAATTTTTTTTACAAAATATATATATATATATATATATAATTAATTAAAAAAATCCGTATAAAATAATATAATCTTTAAATTACTTTAATACCAATCAAATTAGATATTTACGAATTTAATTCGCATGGCATTTTAAATAAAACAAAATAGAAGTTAGGGATTTTATGCCCTAACCCTGCGTAGGCCGTGCCGTGGGTAGGGCTGCCTTCGCAGCCTGCCCCATAGGGCTCAGCCGTGAGAGGCTGAGTCGAGCACTGCCCGTAAGGGCAGTGTTGGGCTCGGCCCTCGCTGCCGTCCCCTTGCAGGGTCGGCCACGGGTAGCCCCACCCCACAGGGCTTCGGCTCTAACAATTTTTATTATGTATTTTCAATAAAATAATTTTTTTTTTTGTATGAAATAAAAAACAGACAGTGACAATTTTAATTCTATTTTTTTAAAATTTTCAAAACCCTGATCTCGCTTGTATGGCGAATTCAAAAATTGCCCAAATAAAAAAAAATAAATCAATAAAGTTTCATAATCCAATTTGTATATGAAATATATATATATACAAAATTCAACAGGGATTTCATATGGGGAATTTTAGAAAATTCTACAAAGTTTTATTTTGGAATAAATTTTCAACAAGGTTTCAATGGGGAAATTGAAAAGTTTCAACAGGGTTTTACAATGGAAAATACGCACAAGAATTTCTAATCAAACTCTAAATTATCCCCAGAGGTTTCAATTGTCATTTCCCCAAACAATGATTTCCCTTCACAAATTTAACTCAAATATTTCTATAAAGAGAAACTACAGAAGTTTTCTTTTGAGTCTTTTTCATTTTCACTGTTTTCTCTACATAACCATGATTTCTTGAAATTTATACAAAAATCAACAAATCTTATAGAAAGAATACAATAAACAATTTTTCCCGAGAAGAACAAGGATTTTAACAAAGTAGAATTTCTTTTCACAAACATTCTTTTCAAAAGCAAACAAATTAAAAAAAACACAGGGAAATACCTATTTTCCTTAGCTTCAAAAACTTGTCTGGTGAAGAGTAGCTTTGCTTGAAGCTTCCAAAGCCTTTCTCGAATACAAAATCCCAAAATATGCCAAAATATCAAATAGAGATCTTCCAGAAATATACAACAATACAAAGGAAATCACAAATTATTCTCAAAAGCAATTTTTAACAGAGCACTATTCTTTCATTTCCCGTGAAGAAAAGGTAATCCTCTATTTTTTTTCCAAATCCCAGATAACATCCGAGAAAATCCTCCAACAAAAAGTAATTAATTACACTGGCACACATGTCGAGAAGAAAAAATATCTTTCAACAACCTCACGACAATTATTCATTTCTTCCTTATAAAAAATTGAATGCCTTTTTAAAAGAATTTAAAATTTCAATTTTCAAAATACAAATTTCCCACATAAAAATTAATTTAAAAATTAAATCTATTCACACAATTAAAGCAATTTTAATTTATTTAATTAATTTATTTAATTAAATGAATTTAATCTCAATGATTAAATTACTTAACCAAACAAACTAATTAATTAATTAAATAAAATGTAAAACCTTATTTCCAACATTTAAAATTAATTTAAATCAATAGTAAATTAAAGAATAATAAACTATAATTAAAATTGACAAATTTTCCCTTTCAAAAAAGTTAGTCCAATCAGGGACAAACAAGACCACCAAAGACTCCAAACTAAAACTGACAATATACTGTGACTGGGTTTAAGACTAGACTAGGATAAACCATGTTACTACCTCCCAATCAACATTTCTATTGAGTCTTGACATGCTCAGACCTGAGTAACTAGGTGGAGTCAGTGTCATGTACCTGCAATCCTGCAACCAAGCAAATAACATGCATATATATAATCCATTGTACAAACACACAGTGCAGAGAAAATCATAGAAATCACAGGGCACTCGCAAGCGAGTGATGCAACTCTGTTCTCCACACCAATACATGTCACATCAGACTAAAAAAGTAAAATAATAGTTAGTCTACCATAACATATATATAACAATAACATCTGAAGGAAACATCTATGCTATAGCAAAGCATGTTAGAAATTAATTATCACCATACAATGTATCATCATATCACAAAACGAATCCACTATCGCTCAAAAGTCAGCGATCAAAATATCCAAAACAAAGTACCAAAGTCTAACAGTGTGAAAACATGCTAACATAAAACATAAGCATAAATGGAGGGGTACTACATCCTCCCCCCTAGGATCAGGCTTGCTCCTGAAAGCCTGTGAATAGATAGGGATAAAGTTCCCTCATGCATGTCACATCCTCCCAAGTAGCAGAAGCCTCATGGCTAGGATCCCATTGGACCCTCACCTGATCAACGTCTCGACCCCTAAGACAGAGCGTCCGACACTGTAGAATGGCCACAGGCTCCAAAGCCAGCTGCCCGTCCTCTACCTGTAATGCATTCCAATCAAGTACATGAGAAATGTTGGGATGATATGGTCTAAGAAATGATACATGGAAAACATTATGAATGTGTGACAAATTGGGTGGTATGGCGAGTCGATATGCCACAGGACCAATCCTCTCTAGGATCTCAAATGGCCCAACGAAACGAGGTGCAAGCTTAGAGCCTTTTCCATAACGGATTGGACTCTTTCGTAGTCGCACTCAAAGAAACACTCTATCACCAACTGTAAACTGTCGGTCAAATCTATGCGCATCAGCATACTTCTTTTGCCTATCCTATGCTACTATCAAATGTTCTCTAATACGGTCAACCTGTTGCTCCATGTCTTGAAGCATCTCAGGACCAAGTAATAGTCTATCCTCAAGTCGATCCCAACTTAATGGAGTTTTACAAGGACATCCGTATAATGCCTGAAATGGTGGCATACCTATGGAACTCTAATATCCGTTATTGTAAGCAAATTCTACCAAGTACAGATAATCCTCCCAACATGATTTTTGGTCCATTACGTACATCCTAAGCATATCCTCTAATATTTGATTAACTCTCTCCGTTTGTCCATCAGTTTGAGGATGATAAGCTGAACTAAAGTTCAATTGTGTACCTAGAGCATGTTGTAATGAAGTCCATAGGGCTGATGTAAATACAGGATCTCTATCAAAAATAATCCTACGAGGAATCCCATGCAATCTAACTATATCCTCCATGAATATCCTAGCTACGGATGAAGCATTGTAAGATGATCGTACTGGTGAAAAATGAGCTACCTTAGTCAATCAGTCAATAGCTACCATAATGGCATCATGTCGACGTGATGACGTAGGAAATCCAACAATAAAGTCAACAGATATAATATCCCATTTCCATTTAGGAATGAGATGTGGCTATAATAATCCAGCGGGATGTTGATGCTCAGCTTTGACTCGCTGGCATTCAAGACATCTCGATACATAATCAGCAATATGATGTTTCATACCAGGCCATAAATACAATTGCCGAAGATCCGCATGCATTTTCTTAACACCTGGATGAGCTGAGTACGGAGCTCGATGTTCTTCAGTCATAATTAATGTATGATGACCCTCAAAATGTGGTACCTAGATACAACCTAAATGCCGTAATATACCATCTGGTTCAAGGATATACCCTGCAAATCAACCTTCTAAAGGTCTACCAAATTCAATTTCTGACTTTACTTCCTGATACAATCTATCAATAGGAAGTGCTGCTAATATTTGACCTCTCAAATCTGCTTCAAGAGTAGTAGCAGAAATCTCATGTCGACGACGACTAAGAGCATCAACCACTACGTTCTCTTTTCCTTGAACATATTTCACTTCAAAATCGTATTCACACAAGAACTCCATCCACCGTCTCTGTCTAGCATTCAAGTTAGGTTGTGTAAAAATGTATTGTAGACTACAGTGATCAGTATGAAGTTCGAAATAGTGACCCAATAAGAAATGCCTCCATCAAAATAATGCATGCACTACTGCAGAAAGTTCAAGATCATGAGTGGGATAGTTTAATTCATGATCCTTGAGTTTGTGAGACTCATAAGCAATCACAAGCCCATCTTGCATCAGAATTGCTCCCAAACCCTCTAAGGACGCATCAGTGCAAACTACAAAAATCCTTAGTAGGATCAGGAACAATCAATATAGGTGCATTAGTCAACTTTTCTTTAAGTGTCTGAAAAGCCAACTGACATTGCTCTATCCATTCAAACTTCTTCCCTTTCCTCTGAAGAGAAGTAATAGGATGACCAATTCTAGAAAATCCTTGAACAAACTGCCTATAATAACCAGCTAGACCCATAAAACTACGTACTTCACCTACATTAGTAGGCACAGGCCAATCTACAATAGCTTGAATCTTTGAAGGATCCACAACAATACCTTTTCTAGATATCACATGTCCAAGGTATTTCACCTCAGTTTGAAAGAAGTCACACTTCTTCAGGTGCACATACAATTTATTTTCCCTTAAACATTGCAATACCTAAATAAAGTGCTCTTCATGCTCCTTCATGTTTCTCGAATAGATGCAAATATCATCGAGAAATATAAGGACAAAGCGATCAAGGTATGTACAAAAAACACCATTCATTAAACTCATAAATACTGATGGTGCATTCGTTAACCCAAATGGTACTACTGTGAATTCGTAGTGCCCATAATGAGTTCGGAAAGCAATTTTATGAATGTCAGCTTCAGCAATTCGCAATTGATGGTAGCCAGATTTCAAATCGATTTTAGAGAACACATTAGCTCCCTTGATCTAATCGAAAAGATCATCGATTCTAGGCAAAGGATAACGATTCTTAATCATAACCTTGCTAAATTGACGATAGTCAATACACAATCTAAGTGACCCATCCTTCTTCTTTACGAAGATGATAGGTGCTCCCCAAGGGGAAACACTTGGATGAATAAAACCCTTTTCTAATAGTTCCTCTAACTGGATACGAAGTTCCTCTAACTCCTGAGTCATCATTCTATATGGAGCTCTAGATATAGGCTCTGCTCCAGGAACTAGGTCAACTCTAAAGTCAATATCCCTCTTCGGTGGCATTCCAGGTATATCATCAGGAAACATGTCTATGAATTCCCTAAGAATAGGATGATCATCAAGAGATATCTCTCGACTCTCACCTTCTTCCAAATCAGTAATTGTTGTAGAAAATAGTTGACAACCCTGACGAAGACATCTCTTTAATTGCATAGCAGATATCATCCGGAAAGAGATAGGTCTTTGTATACCAATGACTTCCACTTTCGCACCTAAATCATTAATGCAACTAACTATCTTAAGTCAACAGTCAATCACAGCATGATGAGATGCTAACCAATCCATACCTAAAACTATGTCATACGATCCTAAAGGTGTAACATGAAGATCTACTAAGGTAGTTAATGTACCAATTTTAAGTTCACAATTATGTACAAGGTTCTCTACTGCTACTTTCACCCCAGAGGCAAATTCTATCTGCCACTTATTGCCTTGCTTTACCGCCACAAGACCACATTGCTTAACGATGGTAGGTGAAATAAAGGAGTCGGTAGCTCCGGAATAAAAAAGAATGGAAACACTAACACCATGTAACTTACCTGAAGTCTCAACCACTGTGTTCTAGTGATAAGATTGAGGTTATCAACTGTAGCATAAACTGTATGTGATCATCCTGCATCACCCACTGTAGGCTCTGACGCTGTAGGTCAAGGCCCAAAACTAGAAGAACCTCTCATCGGACACTACCTAGCAATGTGTCCCTGCTGACCACACGAGTAACAACCAGTGCCTCTACCAAATCCTCTGCCACCCAAAGGTGCATTGGATTGCTGGAAACTACCTCTACTAACAGTAGACTGAGCACTCTAAGCAGGCTGATCCTATCTATTGCACTTATTGCACCACTAGTTGCAGTTCTTTCCTATCTACGGGCTATTACCTTGTTGTGGTTGTGGATTATTATTCTTTTGAGGTGTACATTGCTGCTTTTGCTGCTGCCCACCCTTTGAGGGTGTCTGTTGGTTCCTAGAAGAACCCCCTGTCTGCACCTGTCCACCCCGTGGACTAAAACCTATTGCAGGAGCACTGCATATCAGTACTCCTGTGTGACCACCTAACACCATAACAAGATTCTCTTCCACTATACAAGCCTTCTCCATAGCAACTTCCATAGTCTTTGGCTCAAAGACTCTGACTCCACCACTAATGCGGGTGTTTAAGCCCCTGATGAAGTGCTATACCAGTATCACCTCATCATCTCCAACTCCTGCATACTACTTTAGTTCATAGAATCTACGTTCATATTGCTCAATAGATAGAGCCAACTGACGTAAATCATGGAACTCATCAGCCCATCGTTGCCTCCAATGTTCTGATAGGAACTGTGCTCTAAACCTCTCCAGAAACATCTCCCAAGACATTGACCCAATATCTAAATGGAGCTTCTGCTCCTCCAAGCACCACCAAGTAGAGGCGAATCCTCTCAAATGCATGATAGCGCATCTCGCTCGGGTATTACTACCATATGGGTGCTTGGCGAAACATCTACCCAAGTCCAATAGCTAGGTCTCTGCCTCTAATCCACCTCCTGTAGCATCAAAAGTAGGAGGGCGTGCCCTTAATAAATCCCGTATATGTCCTGCAATAATAGCATCCTTATGCACTATATCATCTACTCTCCTTGGAGATCTATCCTGCTCTCTAACTACCTGCTGATCAACTTCCTATCTAGGTTCAACTCAAGATAGGACCTCCTCTAATAAAGGGCATAACTGTGAACCCTCTACTCCTGACTATTCAAGAATCTGTCCCTCATTCCTCTGATGAGGGCTCAGAGGGGGAGTAACCTGAGGGATTGGCCCTCGACCTCCACCTCGACCTCTACCATGTCGTCTAGGCATGATCCTACACATAAACAATAACGAGTCTCAGATACTAATCAACCAAGGCTAACAGATAGCGACACTACATACTAGGTCAACCTAATGGGCTCGCAATTACCCAGAGCGTCCAGTGTTAGAACCTTGGCTCTGATACCAATCTGTAATGCCCCGTCTTGTAACCTAAAGAATATTGCAATTGTCTATAAAAGTGAAATATATTTTTTTTTTAAGTAATAATATTAACTTAACTAGTTGCATACATTCTCTAAGTCACGTGACGTCACACTACTTGAGATTCCATAGACGAATTTAGTATTTAGCATTGCATGTATTTAATTAACATAAACTTAAAAGTAAACATTGCACAACATTTGAATTCCATTCATGATAGTATAAAGTACAAATAAGATTCTTACATTACATTGGAAATAACATTACATTACTCATTCTTCAAATGGGGTAGATCAAATAATAGTTTACAATTACATTTTACAAATGTTCACCTCATAAACAATTGAGGGATGTTTCAAATATAAGATTTCCAATGATACAATAAAGGAAGTACACATTAATCAAAATATGAACTCTCCATCCATGAAGCTCTCATTGCCATGATCATAAACTGGGGATCCAACAGAGTAAGGTGCACGTTCCACCCAACCATGTGGTACCTGTATGTCCACCCCCTGTGCTAGGAGATAGTAATAAGGTTACCTATACATAACCTATTCACCCGAGACACAAGTACATAACTAACTGATGGTTACATTGTTTCTAGAATTAAAACAATAAAATATATTAAGTTAACAAGGTAAACTGTTATTTTAGGTGGAGTGTCATCACAATGTTGCAAAGATTACCCTGGTGTTTCTTCCTAGGTTCTAGCCCCCAACTTGGGTTACCCTGGTAACCTCTTACGAATCCCGGCCCCACATGTAAACTATTGCGGAATCGAATATCTTTTAAAGTAACAAGATATCGATTTGCCATTCCAGGCCTTCTCAACTTATACTCAAGACTGAACTAGCTCTAGAGTCTATAAGTGAGGCATATTAATCTTATTAAAGATTTTAAGCTAACTAATGTTTTGTTTAGTTTCCACTGACTTACTAACTCTTTGTAAGTTACCCTGGCACCACTTTGTGTTCTGGCCCTCACACAGAGCCACTTCCATAAACATAACTAAGGAATCTAAGTTTCCTTGACAAAGGTAAACAAGGTGTACAAAAATACAACATATAATTCTACACTTTTCATAACGAACATCAATGTCTATGTTCATAAAACCAGGTGTCAAACCACCATGCAAAACCATGTACACAACCTTAGTCAACACAAGAATTCTACTTAAACAATCACAACCCCCACGTTTTACAACTTGTCTGGAAGACTTGTTCACCTAAAACATTCCCAATTTTCCCAAATAAAGGAACACAATTTTAAAGCAAATCAAAACATTGGAAATCTACATTAGGATTTACTAAATCCAGTCAAGCAATATTTTGAAGTATGAAATAATTCAACTAAAATATAATTAATCTTCCTTTTTTCATAAAAATCAAAACTATAATGTTCAATAATAACTTAGAAATTACTAATTTTCTCTACAACTAATTTTATTTTATTTTGAAACAATTCTATTCATTCTATTCTTCTATTTGAAAAATTAAATATTTAAAAAGTATTTATATTCAATTTCCAACAAAAATTATATCAAATAAAAAGTTTTACAATATATATATATATAATTAATTAAAAAATTCTGTATAAAATAATATAATCTTTAAATTACTCAAATACCAATCAAATTAGAGATTTATGAATTTAATTCGCATGGCATTTTAAATAAAACAAAATAGAAGTTAGGGATTTTATGCCCTAACCCTGTGCAGGCTGCGCCGTGGGTAGGGCTGCCTTCGTAGCCCGCCCCACAGGGCTCGGCTGCGGGAGGTTGAGCGAAGCGCTGTCCGTAAGGGCAGCGCTGGGCTCGACCCTCACTGCCATCCCCCTGCGGGGTCAGCCGTGGGTAGCCCCGCCCCACAAGGCTTTGGCTCTAACAATTTTTAATATGTATTTTCAATAAAATAAAAGTAATTTCGTATGAAATAAAAAACGGACGACGACAATTTTAATTCCTTTTTTTTTTAATTTTCAAAACCCTGATCTCGCTTGTACGACAAATTCGAAAATTGCCCAAATAAAAAAAAAAAGTCAATAAAGTTTCACAATCCAATTTGTATATGAATATATATATATGTAATATATATATATACAAAATTCAACAGGGATTTCATATGGGGAATTTTAGAAAATTCTATAGAGTTTTATTTTGGAATAAATTTTCAACAAAGTTTCAATGGGAAAATTGAAAAGTTTCAACAGGGTTTTACAATGGAAAATACGCACAAGAATTTCTAATCAAACTCTAAATTATCCCCAGAGGTTTCAATTGTCATTTCCCCAAACAATGATTTCCCTTCACAAATTTAACTCAAGTATTTTCTACAAAGAGAAAACTACAGAAGTTTTCTTTTGAGTCTTTTTCATTTTTACTGTTTTCTCTACATAACCATGATTTCTTTAAATTTATACAGAAATCAACAAATCTTACAGAAAGAATATAGTAAACAATTTTTCCCGAGAAGAACAAGGATTTTAACAAAGTAGAATTTCTTTTCACAGACATTCTTTTCAAAAGCAAAAAAATAAAAAAAAACATAGGGAAATACCTGTTTTCCTTAGCTTCATAAACTTGTCTGGTGAAGAGTAGCTTTGCCTAAAGCTTCCAAAGCCTTTGCTGAATACAAAATCCCAAAATATGCCAAAATCTCAACCAGAGATCTTCCAGAAATATACAACAATACAAAGGAAATCACAAATTCTTCTCAAAAGCAATTTTTAACAAAGCACTATTCTTTCATTTCCCGTGAAGAAAAGGTAATCCTCTATTTTTTTTCCAAATCCCAGATAACATCCTAGAAAATCCTCCACCAAAAAGCAATTAATTACACTGGCACACATGTCGAGAAGAAAAAATATCTATCAACAACCTCATGGCAATCATTTATTTCTTCCTTATCAAAAATTGAATGCCTTTTTAAAAGAATTTAAAATTTCAATTTTCAAAATACAAATTTCCCACAACAATTAATTTAAAAATTAAATCTATTCACACAATTAAAGCAATTTTAATTTAATTAATTAATTTATTTAATTAAATGAATTTAATCTCAATGATTAAATTACTTAACCAAACAAACTAATTAATTAATTAAATAAAATGTAAAACCTTATTTCCAACATTTAAAATTAATTTAAACCAACAGTAAATTAAAGAATAATAAACTATCATTAAAATTGACAAATTTTCCCTTTCAAAAAAATTAATCCAATTAGGGACAAACAAGACCACCAAAGACTCCAAACTAAAATTGACAATATACTATGACTGGGTTTAAGACTAGACTAGGATAAACCATGTTACTACCTCCCAATCAACATTTTCATTGAGTCTTGACATGCTCAAAACCTGAGTAACCAAGTGGAGTCGGTGTCATGTACCTGTAATCTTGCAACCAAGCAAATAACATGCATATATATATAATCCATTGTACAAACAGACGGTGCCGAAAAAATCAAAGAAATCACAGGGCACTCGCAAGCGAGTGATGCAACTCTGTTCTCCACACCAATACATGTCACATCAGACTGACAAATTAAAATAATAGTTAGTCTACCATAAGATATATATAACAATAACATCTGAAGGAAACATCTACACTATAACAAAGCATGTCAGAAATTAATTATCACCATACAATGTATCATCATATCACAAAATGAATCCACTATTGCTCAAAAGTTAGCGATCAAAATATCCAAAACAAAGTACCAAATTCTAACAATGTGAAAGCATGCTAACATAAAACATAAGCATAAATGGATGGGTACTACATATTAATCCTATGATATTGATATAAAACTATGAGGGATAAAGAAGATTGAGATAATCTCCCTTATTGATAGCAACCTATAGAAAAAGAGTCAAGGATTCTTGGATTTTGGAAGAATACTACAAATCCATGAGTATGCATTGTTGGCACAATATGGATCAAAGTAGAAAGTCAACAGAGGAGGTATCCACAAGGTTGGATAACTCTTGACATAAATCTAATTTTTGAGCAAGGATAGGAACTTGTAAGAAAGATATAGTACCTTTGAAATAAGGGAAAAGACCAAAATGGTTAGAAAATAAGTAATAAAAAAAAGGTGGACATATTTCCACCAACCAAAGTTGAAGAGAACAATTTGGAGTTTTGATTAAATGAGGAAAAGAGAACCAAACAACCTTGGTATCTCTAAAGATTATGAGAGAATAAGTTACCAAGAGTTGGAACAAAAACACTTGGAAAAGTTAATTGTGAGAAGAAGCCTAAAAAGGTAAATCATATTGATCTAGAAAAGGTTTGGAAAGTACATAAATAGGTTGAAGTATAAGTAGACCTCACCTACATGCCAATGAAACCAACATAAGCCTAGAGGTTCCAAAAGGAAATGGAATAAAGTATGAAGCTATGTGTCAAATCAATAGAAGTTGCAAGGAAACACCGCTCTAAGTTGAAAAGTATATCAACAAAAGAGGCTTGTGAGCATGGATATTCCTCCACCAAAAAGGATATTGGAAAGAGAATTGGAATATTAGAGTGCCTCTTAACTTGTAAAGTTTCTGATTATTCATTAGATCTCCTATTGGATGATCCAAAATGTTGAATCTATAAGATAGAAATTAACAATGAATCTAACTTTGGGAAAATGTATATTCAAGGTATTCCATTGAGACAAGAAAAGGAAATAGAAATCAAGCAATGTGGAATGTTAAATCATTTCGTGAAAGAAAAATGTTTGTTATAAGTTCAACTTGGAGTTGAATGAATGTCGTGAAAATACTAAGGGGGGGAAGGAAGATAGTTTATTAACTCAGATTAAGTACCCCACCCAACGAAAATCATGGATATGTTTTTGATTTGGAAGAACTTTGAATTCTTAGTAAGTCATGATGATAATTAAGTCATGTACTTCATGACCACAAGGATAAGGTATTGGAATTTCTTGGAAAGAAATAGTGGAAAGGTCAAAGAGTTGTGACCTATTATCACACCATACCTTGCATATATATTGATTGTTAAATCAATGGCTATTATTATTTAAGCCTTAAGGAAAGGATAGGAAAATTACAAGGCCATGAAAGAGAAGATCACTGTCTATGGGTAGACAAGGGAAGATCTAGATTACTCATGAATTGAATGAAAGTGTCTCTAAACTCCTATATATCTAATGTGGAGGATATAGATAATGATGTTATTTCTATACATAGGTATTAATACTACATATTTCAAAATATATCACATCGTGAAGTGACTTGACACTATAGCTTACTATGCTAAGGGACCTTGGGAATGAAAGGTTTAGCTATAAGTCCATTGGGAAGGTATGTAAGGTGAGATGTGACGTTATGTGAACCACATCAAATATCTTTATTGGAATGATTATTGATCATACTTTATACTTGAATGAAACCCTAGGTTTGGAATAACTAAATTAGGATGAGAAGTTCATTCAAATAAGGAGAGAAACCTTAGGTTAAGTTTTACCTATGGGGTTGGAATATGTATTGGACTACTCATTAATACCTATAGGTTGGGAATAACTTGGTTGAGTTGTACAATTGGTCTTGATTGGAACATATAGGGTTAGAGTAACCTATATAACTAGACTAGCTGTTAGTTGATGACTTAGTCTAAAGATTAGGGTATACTGATATTGGGACTTACTTATGTGACTAAGTGAATCAATAAAGCTAATAAGAAAAGTTCATGCTTGGTAATTAGGTATGCAATTAAATTTGATATCTTCTAGGAACCAACATGAATAAATGAGGATTAATACTCAAAATTAGTACCAATTTTTTTTGAGAAAATTAGATTGAGTTAAAAGATGGATTACATCTTTGAAAATAATCCAAGGATAGAAGAAATAAAGAGTGTGGATGTCCTAAGATAAATGGAATTTATCTCCGCAAAACCCCTAACCATTATTACTTGGGAATTAAATGTGGAATGAGACCACAAAATAGGTTTTCACTTAGTCAAAGTATAGAGTAATATGGGATATAAAAAGAGCCTATGTACCCAAAATTTTAGAGAATTAAGGGATGGAATGAGAAGGTTAATATCAGCGGTAGGAAATTGGGGTGAAAAAGTTATTTGTTAGGTGAGGAACTACTAAAACCTAGAAAATATGGAGAAAGAGGCTGCACAGAATGTAGCAAGATAATGTCTAGTGTGCCAAAAAGTGAAGACATCATGTCATCTTTGGCAAGACATGTGTACTCTCTTGAGATTCGAGAAGGATAGTGGTAGAATGCAAGATATGGGTATGTGTAGGATCATGGTGGGCCAAAAAGTGGCAATATGATGGGTATGTGGCTAACAACTATTTTTTTACCCAAAATTGATGAAACAAAAAGGGTTTTTAAAGGAGATTCTCAGCTTTCCACCGATATAAAATAAGCTTTACTTTGAATTAAATAAGTAATTATTATTCATTTTCTATTCAAATTACAACTAAAGTCTTGATTGATAGGCTAATTGAAAATCATCTATAACTTTCAAATGGTATCACATTTTTTGAATCCAAAACATGTGTCACATTCTATGCTTTGAATACTATACGATTAAAAAAAGAAAAAATGAATTTCATGAAGTTTTGACCAAGTTAAGGTGGCTAGACATATGAGTTTTTATATTTTTTAAAAAGTTGTAATAAAAAATTCATAATTAATTATTTACTTGGAAAAAAATTACAAAAAAATATGCATCACATCGGGCATGATTCCTCTACTTATATCTAAATTATTATAAAAAAATATTATCATTTTATTGTGGTTAGGGTATTGACACCTACTTCTTATTTTTCCCGAAATTTAAGTACCATTGCATTGAAATTTCAAATTTTCACCAAATAGATTTTATTTTTAAAACAAACCTAGTAGTTTAGAAACTAAATTAAATTTTCTATAGATTCTATTCCTACATATTTTTGAAATAATATAGATAACTTAGTCAAATTTTTATGTCAAATTGCCTAACTCTGATTTTTCTAAATTTTTTGCCACTTAAGGGCTTGTTTTTTCCATGATGATCGTGCACACACCCATATTTTAACCGATCTAGATGTTAGCAGATTTGACATAATGTTGTAGTGGATAAACTCACCAAAGTCGCTAACGTGGTTGGAAGCTTGATATATAGGATTTCAGTCCTAAGTAATTTATATTGTGTGAGGTAGTTGCTTAGAATTCCTATGAAGCCAGTCTCAAATGTGAATGGGAAAATAATGATACGGTTGTGTGGACCATGATCATACCATGAACATTCAAGTGAACAAATGCACAATGTATTATTGTAACCGAATAGGAAAAAGAGGAAAACCAAATCTTGAATGATTTGTTGAGTACTTGCAAACTTCTAACATTGAGGTTTGATCTGTTATATGGAAAGGAAGGTTGGAAAATCTATTAGTATAAAATAGACTAGAGAATAGGGTTGACCTTAGACTTGATGGTTTATCAAAAAGGAGTAATAGATCGAAAAGATCAATGAAACCTTATTGATACAAAGCTTAAGTGTGAAGAAGTATTAGAATTGATAGATGTCCAAGAGAAAATTTGTGCTCAAAATGGACAAGTGATCAAGGCCATTACTTTTGGTTAAATTAAATAGGTAAATAAGTGATGGATAGTCTCGACTTTTGAGTTTTCTAAGGTATAAATACCAAAGGGAAGGACGGGACCCACATTGTAGTGTGTAATGCATCGTTATTCCTTTCTATTTGGATTATACTAAGGATAAATTTGTGAGCCAATGATAATTTGCTTTATAGTCATTATAGAATAGGTTTCATGTGTTGTTCAGATAGTGTTGTAAATGGGATGTACATAAGAGATATTGTGAATACAACACAAGCTCTTTTAGAGAGTAAGTATGTGCGATACATACAAGTTTTCCCTATACGATAGCAAGGACATTAGATGCAAGGTCTAGGAAGGAAAAGGTTGCAAGGAGTGATGCTACTTAGGATGAGGCTATGTCCAGGATCATGATGGGCCAAAAAGTGGCAATATGTAAGTGATATGATGACCTATGTGGCTAATGACTTTTTTTTTACCCAAAATTGATGAAACGAAAAGGGTTTTTAAAGGAGATTCTCAAATTTTCACCAATATAAATTATGCTTTACTTTGAATTTAATAAATAATTATGATTCATTTTCTATTTGAATTACGACTTAAGTCTTGATTGATATGTTGATTGAAAAACATTTATAGCTTTCACATGGTATGAAATTTTTTGAATCTAAAACATGTGTCACACTCTATGCTTCGCATACTATAGGATTAAAAAAAAAAATTGAATTTCATGAAGTTTTGACCAAGTTAAGGTGGTTAGACATACCGGTTTTTATATTTTTTAAAAGTTGTAATAAAAAAATCATAATTAATTATTTACTTGGAAAAAAATTACAAAAAAATATGCATCACATCGGGACATGAATCCTCTACTTATATCTAAAATATTATAAAAAAAGGTTATCATTTTATTGTGGTTAGGGTGGTCAGACAGACACCTAATTCTTATTTTTCCCCTGAAATTAAGTACTATTGCATTGAAATTTCAAATTTTCACCAAATATATTTAAAAAATAAAAATAAACCTAGTAGTTAAGAAACTACATTCAATTTGCTATGTATATTCTATTCTTACATATTTTTGAAATAATATAGATAACTTATTCAAATTCTTACGTCAAGTTGCCTAACTCTGATTTTTCTAAATTTTTTGCCACTTAAGGGCCTATTTTTTCCATGATGATCCCGCACATACCCATGAATGTTTTATAAATCTTATGTATTTTGAGAATGGTAAACTTAAAACTTAATTTAAATTTATCAGTATATTAAAGTGCTATAGATCATCAGGGATGATGATTCACAAGGGGGGAAGTATGTTACACCCCAAATGTGTAATTACTATTTACTATATTACTATGCATGGTAAAATGTGAATGCAGTGTGAATTTAGTGGATGAATAAATTGTGTGTACACTTTTTTATCACTTCTTTATGAATGAATGGCATCTCATTTAATGTTAGATGAAGGAATGTATTTATGTGATTGGATGAATATTATATTAATATTCTAAGTAAGGAGATGCATTATGTGTAATGCACATTTTGTTGAATAGTTGACTACCTTGGACATATTTTGAGAATGTGGATGTAGGTACATGTTCATTCCTCCAGGAGGAGGGGAAGTATCACTTAGGAGAGGGTCTTGGTTGGGTAACCAGTATCATAACCTATCTGATCTTACACACACCACAATAGAATAATTGAGTTAGGTTATCATGTGGGAAGTAGGTAAGTCATCCTTAGGATAATGTGTTTGCATTAGTAAGGGTATTATTTACTATTGAATGCATGATGCTTGGATGATGTTATCTATTTGAACTTGTAAGTCCTTCATGTTACTATGCTTTTTTGTGTGGTTGAATGAGTGTTTGGATATATGCATATGTACATGCATATATATGCATATGTTGGCATACAAGTGCAATGAAATATTTATGGATATGCATTTATGTATATAATGATTGATATGATACTATTGTCACATAATTCATGATCATTTGGATATTGAATGGATCATTTGACTGCTGTGATGATAGATAATATATATATATATATATATTTGTGTATATATAAATACACGCATAAGCATAAAATGCTTAATAGAGGTGTGTGTGTGTGTGTGTGTATATATATAGATATATAATAAATATTATTATCATCTAACTATTGACTTGTTTGTATTCGTCTATATGTCAAATTTATTCTTACTTGATTGACGTTTGATATAATATGCTTAGATATGTATACGTATGTATATGTGTATAAAAGAATATAAGAATACATGTGTATGTGCTTGATGGTATGATCAAACATATATATGTATATAATCGATGTTATATATTATAATATTATCTTGCAAATATATGCGAAAGTATATACATATATGTGTACATGTATGTGTGTGTGTGCCGATAATATTAACGTCTGTTTGTGTATATATGGGAATACATATATATATACACATAAGTGCAATGCTTCTATTGAAGTGTGTATATATATAATATGTATTATGCATATATATATTTCTAAATGATTTACTTATATAATTGTAAATGCATATTATATACTATATATCTTTGAAGCACTTTAAATACTGTTATAGGCACTTAGACTATGTTTGAACGAATGCCATATAAGAATATGGTTGTCTTGAAGTCAAGGCACTTTGATATAAGGTGTTGCACACAAGTATAAGATGATTTAGGCACAACCATATAAGATTATTTAGGCACAACATATATGTCTTAAAAGACTTATTCAAAGTAGATCGATGCCATTCAAGAGGACATTTTATATGCTTTGAGATCGACTATTTCAAACAATAAATAGTAGTTGATTATAGTGCTTAATATATTGGCTTAGAAGTCGATAATCATGGATGACTTAATGGATGAAACCTTGAGATGAATACGACTATATTCATGGGTTGATTTTTTATACTCTTGTTGTCATTCTTAAATATTCAAATTGCTTTAACAATTAAGTTGATATGGGAGAGGTCAAAGCCTTTATTTGTCTTGGACTTGGTCAAACAACATTACCACAAATTGGTGTGACTAATCAAATAGCTGTTGAATACTCCAAAAAATCAATGAATTTGTCTAATCAATTGAGTTTATGATTCTATACTCAATATGGACTAAGTTGATTCTAATATGGGTGGCAAGCTTTGGCTATTGACTATTTCTCTTGTTAGTAAAATCACACCACCTTTGTGTTCTACTTATCATAGAAGTCTGCAATTGAATTCTATTACATGGAGAGTTGATTTATTCTCCAATTTCTATCAATAAGTGGGTCGATCTATTCGTAGTCAAGTTGAATCTTTACTTATTTTCTACCTTTCTAAGCCATGTTTGAGTTGTTTCTTTGCATGTTTGTTGCTGTCATTATCATGCCTAAACTATAGGAAATATAGTTACTTGTTTGTTGTATAAATATCAACAAGATTTCATTATTTGGGATGCCTCATTCTCACTCATTTATGTGTTATTTCTTGTGTATTAAATCTATTTTTTAGTGTGCTTATCTGTCTACAATATTCTATTCAAATAGTGAAGGAGAGTCTTGAGAAATAAGAGAGTTTTAGTTATCTTTTGAGAATAAGCAATTGCCAACTAGAGAGATAAAAAGTTGTGAGTCTTTGTTGAAAAGAGTTGTTCTAAAGGTGTTGTGACTGGATGCAGTTGAATTGAAAAGCTTAAACATAGGCATGAGGATATTCTACTTTTTTTTATTCTATTTTGAACGAGCTATGTCTTGATTGATTAAACTAGTCTTGTTGATACTTGAAATTAGGAAAAATTAATGATTGGTTTGAAAGAAAGGTAAAAGATGTTTACTCTTATTGTGCATTGCTTGTAAATACCCCATAATAGGAGAATTATGTTATCGTAAGTATTAATTACTAGATATGATTAAACCTACGAAGCATAAGGCTTAATCATAGCTTTAACCATTTTAGTCAAAGAGGTGATACTCTCGAATGGAGTCCTCTATTGTTAGCAATTTTTTTTGATTGAGGCCATGTAGTGTGCTTGTATTTACTCCATGATAGGAGGGATTTTTGTCATACGTATTATTATTATACAAGATATGATTAGATATGACCTTAAGAAAGATTGTTTGTCATAGGTATTGTTATTAAATGCTAGATATGACCAATCGTGGACAAGCTTAAGGAACACTCATAGCTAGATATTTAATTATGCTAGATGGCTAGTAGGTTACTCCTAGGATTGTTATCCAATGAAGGGAGGGAACTATGAGGTTACTCCTGGGATTATCACCTAGTGAAGGGAGGGAACCAATACTTTGCTTTATGAGTTTTGTTTCCTTAGGTTGTTAAAGAGATAGGTTATCCTAGGGAGAAGCTTTCCCATGGAGAGTTATTACCTAGGCATAGATATAATGACATCAAGTCAAAATGAGCTTGCCATAGTGTAGGTGAATGGTAGACCATCGCTCGATTATACTGAGTGAGAACACTTTGGCCAAAGTAGTGGGGGTGTCCGATGACTGGTCACTGTGAAAAGTGTGTAAGCTAAGACTCCACTATCAATTCACTGTGTCTACTTAAATACATGAGGGATACCTAGAGTAGGTTATAAATCCTAGTCATGTTTGATACAACACTAAGGTTAGAGTGGTATGTCATACGGGGTTACCCAACCAATACCTTCTTCCAAGGGAAGGGCCATCTATCATTGATAGATGTGCGGGGGACCACATATTAGTTTGTGTTTGGCAAAAAAGAACTTGAGCGATGCTTCTCCTCCTTAGCAAGCAATAAAAGAGGAAGGTTTTGAATGGAAGATTCCTGGACCATCTATATCTTATGTTCTAAAGCTCGATGGAGCTGCATTTGTAATTGTGTACATTCTTGGAATATTGTAATTGGTGAAATTATAATATTTGAATGAAATCTCTATGGAATATTGTATACCATCTTTGTTCATTATGAAATTTATGTTATTGGAAGATTTGTGTAATTACTTTTGATTTCAATGACAAATTGGAAATTGTGTTATTTTAATTATGCATATAATTACATTATTGGAAGAAATTCTTTTATTGCTATGACATGGCATCATGTTTATTCACTTGAGGTGAAAACATTGGAAATGTTATTGTGAAGAACACTGGGGTTGTTACAAGTAGCATGATTCTATAGGAAGTATTTAACAAGGCAATTGGGTACCAGCCAACAATAGTATCTTCATTTTCCCCCTTAGGAATAAGTTTAATTGGACCTTTATTGATGTTTTGAAATTTATAAAGAGCTTCTAAGTAGATAATATAAAAAGCCTCTAAAATATGATCCTATATTTAATAATTTTTTTTTAAAAGATTGTTGAATCCAAAGGGTAGGTGTGGAAAGATGAGGGACAAAAAAGTGGCCACTCCACTTTTTGGTCCTGAATTAGAGAAATGTGAGAACGTTATAATGAAACATGCTTGTGTTATGGGTTGATAGTAATCGAGCCTGGGTTGATCATTACCAGACCATAACGTGAGTGTATTATAACACAATGTCATTATGTTTTAGCTTTCAAAAATTGCAAGCCTACTTCTCCCTCCCTCGCTCTCTCCCTCACTCTTTACTTCTCTATATCTCTCCTATCCCTTCCTCTACCACTCCCTCCCTCTCCCTTATTTCTCTCTCCTCTCCATCTCTCTACCCACTCCTCCCTCCCTCTCTCTCGCTCCCTCTCACCCCCTCTTTCTAAGAGAGAGGGTGAGGTAGGGAGAGAGAGAGGCGAGAGAGAGGGAGAGAGAGATGTGAGAGAGAGGGAGAGAGATTAGATTGGGAAGGATAGAGTGAGAGAGAAGGATGGGAGAGAGAGGAGGGAGGGAGAGAGGGATGGAGAGAGAAGTAAGATAGAGATAATGAGAGAGAGGGAAGAAGAGAGAGAAATATGGGGGATGGAGGGAGAGAGAGAGGTGGGGAGTTTGAGAGAGAGGAAAGGAGGGAGGGAGAGGTAGAGATGGAGAGAGAGATAAAGAGAAGTAGATAGGGAAGGAGAGAGAGGGGGGGAGGAAGATGTAGGGAGGGAGAGAGAGGTGAGATAGATAGAAGGAGAGAGGGAAGGAGAGAGAGGGAGGAGAAAGAGGGAGGGAGAAGTAGGGAGAGAGAGAGGTGAGAGATAAAAGTAGAGAGAGAGAGGGGGGTGAGGGAGGTAGGGAGAGAGAGGTGAGATAGAGAGCAATAGAGAGGGAAGGAGGAAGAGAGAGAATGAGAGAGGGAAGGAGTGAGGGAGGGAGAGGTAGTGAGGGAGAGAGAGGGAGAGAGGTGAGATATCTAGAGAAGTGGAGAGAGAGAAGGATGGATAGGTGGAGAGGTAGTTCTTGAGCTTAAGAGAGAGAGTCAGATATAGGGATGAAGATAGTGAGAGAGAGAGAGATGTATAGAGAATAAGGGATAAAAAGTGAGTGAGATAAAGAGAAAGAAAGATGATACAACTTACTGATTACTAAAATTTGACCTCTTGATTATTAAAATTTGACTAAGTCTAAAAAGTTATAAGATCTAAAAGCTAGAGAATTTGCATTGTAACTCCTAGGGAACTGAAACACTCTCAAACATCATAAAAATATATACAAGAAATATAAATTAAGTATAAGAAAGAAAATGTCCATATGTAAATGTCAAAGTAAATTTTTATATGATGTATATAGTTTTTTTGAACAATAAGGAGAAAGAGAAAGAGAGAAAAAAGATTCAATGAAAGAAAAAGTATGAGCACATTATAACATGCTCACATTTTATTTTCTATGAAATCTCCAAGCGTTTGGCTTGGATTTGCCTTGGGCTTCCAACTCAAATGCTCGGATTGACTTTTCAACATCCAAAGATGCATTTTTATAGATTATGAAAAAATTGACATAATCTAGAGCATGTTCCCCATTAGGTTTGCACATGTCTCAATGTCAAGTCAAAAGAACCATGGTAATGTTAAGCTCTCTCTTAGCTATCTAAACATGTAATTATTTTTTTTGGGCACTTTGAGTATGTTAAAGTTTTCATATTTAATTTTTTTTATTGGTGTATCTATTTTTTGTCAAAAACCTATATTTGATATTTTTTACTTTATTTTTCAACCACTCATTGAAATTTTAAATAAATTACATTTTGTAGAAACTAGACTCATTTTTACACATTAAAAAAAATTTGATTAGTTTTCAAAAATATGATCAAATTTTGGTTTTTTAGGATGCATCCACTTTATGAATTAGTAAAAAAATATATATTCATTAAAAAATTAATAGAAAAATAGGGGATAAAATAAATGGTGTTAGCTAATTTCTCATCAAAGAGATTTTAAAATACCAAAAAAAGGTTAAAAATTAGGGGGGCCAAACCAGATGCTATGTTATTTAAAAAAAAAAAAAATAGGACCAATTTGTGTGGCCCCCTTTTTGAACCCCTTAATCTCTACCATTTTCAAGAAAAATAGTAGTGCAGAAAGTAGACTCAAAGCACTATGACTTTTATTTTTCGTTAAATCTTAAAATTTTGAGTGTAACTATCTTCAATTTCTCATCGAAGGTCAGTCTTTCCCAATTTCAAAAAATAGTGGCCACTTAAGACCTCTTTTTATTCCCCCAACTTTGTGCAATTACCACAAATGTTTTATTAGATTTCATAGAGAAAAGAGCATGTGCAATTTCTTCTAAGGAGAGAATATGATCCAAAAATATACTATAACCTAAATCAATCATATTAGGGATACAATCTTTGCTACTTTCTTCCAAGATCCAACAAATATTTATCCAATTACTTTCTTCTCTACAAGATTTTTTTTTTTGGAACAATCTAATAATTTCAATAGTTTGTGTGAAATCAATTTTCATACACTACAACACAATTTCTCTCTTTTTTATGTTTGTAATTGTGATCTAGTTAAAGAAAAATTTGGATCCATTGTTCCCTTCCTTTATCCATTGAATTATGGCTCTAATTTTGGTATCTTACCCTTTGTAATGATCCAATTATGCAACCAAGTTTCAATAACATCAATAGAATTTTGAATCTTTTCATTACGAGGATCAAATTATGTGACTTTATATTTCATTGTGAAGTTTCAAGCCAACTAACTAGCTATCTAATGACACTATTTACACTAACACTATGACAGTTAATTTGAATTAATCTAAATGGAACTTAGAAAGCATAAAATATTTTTGTTTTTTTTTTCAAAATCACAATAGAGCACAACTAAAATGTATATAAAAGCGGGAGTTAATACTATTGTAATATTTAGACACTCACAATCAAGATTTGACCAAGAGTAGAAAAATCATAAGATCTTTTTCAATTACTTCTCAATACACATAATTATACAAAATAGATTAAATACTAAAAAGCTATATATGAAATATAAATTTAGAAAATGCTACTACTACACACAACCATCAATTTTTTTGTAGAAATGATTTTTTCAAATTTTATCAAATTATTTGCCTATATTTTATTGTGGAGTTTCAAGCCAATCTTTATTAATTTGTATTTCATGCGTGTGACTCACAAAAAAACCCATCTTTGAATGAATCACCAAATTGTTTAATAAAACTAAAGGTTGTAGATTTGAAAGGACCATTAGTTGCAAATAAAGTAACCTAGGTTAACCATGTTCATTAGATTTTATTTTTGAAATATTCGAAAAATGAAATCAGAACAAAGTGACATAGCATACGAGGTCAAACATACAATTTTCATCGCAGTGATCTACCTCTTTCGGTTACTTATAGAGAAGATTCTTCACTTGAATGTATTGAAGGTGCAACCCTAATTGAAGATTTGAAAGGAAGAGGAGGATTGGTTACATCAACGCCATTTCCTTCCAACATTTGAACCACTCTGCTTATGCTTGGTCGATCTATTGAATTGTACTGAATGCACCATAATCATACTCTAGCCAGCCTTATTGCTTTCTCCTTCTCTTCACATTCTATTTCTGCTTTACCACTTCCTCTCAACCCCCTCTCCAACTGTCCATTCTCCATCAACTTGAATGCCCACTATGGAAAATAAAATTGACTGGAGCGGGTTACCTGCACATCAACATTCTTCCTTCCTTCAACCATCTCCAATAATACCATTCCAAAACTATAAACATTTGATTTGTCAGTTACAGGTCCCAAATTTCTATTCCACACCTCTGGAGCAACATATCCTGGCGTTCCTCTTGATGGTGTTATTGATATATGATCCTCTTTCTTTCCACAGAGTTCTGCCAGACCAAAATCTGCTATCTTTGGAGTGAACTCTTCATCCAGTAATATATTGTAGGGTTTTATGTCGAAATCAATGATACGATTGTCACAATCTTGGTGTAAATAGGCTATTCCTCGAGCTGCTCCCAAAGCGATTGAATACAGCTGTGCCCAATTCAGGATTGCTTCTTTCTCTCTTTCGGCAAATATAAACTCGTCTAGAGATCCATTAGCCATATACTCATACACCAATGCGTTTCTGTGTTCTTCATAGCAAAATCCCATCAAGCGAACCAAATCAACATGATGGATCCTTCCAATGGTTGCTACTTCATTCATGAATTGATTCTCACAGTGCCTTGACTGATCAAGCATTTTAACGGCTACCAAATCGCCAGTAGGTAGCCTTCCTTTATAAACCACACCAAAACCCCCTTCCCCCACATTATGTGAAAAATTATTGGTGATCTTCATAAGCTGAGAGTATGAATATCTACATGGCATTTGATGAACATAATCTTGCAGGAATTTCTCCACATTAGAAAGATCAAGTTTCTTATACGATGCGAAAAGCCACCCTTTACGATTAACGAACACAAGCAGTACTCCCATCAGTAACAATGCACCGGTTCCAATGGCCACACCTGATTAATAAGAACCAGGTGAAGGATTTACATTCACATCAATGAAATACAGATATAAAAATATATATTGAGGTACATATACTAATAAAGAACACATACTCACTTGCGATGATGGCAGTTTTAGTCCTTGAATTGCCTACAACGCCTCAATTCATAAAAATACAATGAATATTTATTTCCAATTGAGTGCATACATCATCTTATAAAGCATCAAATTTTTCTAAATTGATCAGAAACAGATTCGAGTTCGTGTTCTTACCAGCGGGGCATTTCTCTGGATAGAGTCTACCTTCGCACTCGCATTGAAACCGCGTCGGACTGGTGGCATAGGTACAAATCCCACCACTTGAATTGCACTCCCTGCAGTTTTCGCTGAGATTCCATTCTATTTGGAACCCTGGAATTCGTTCTGGTCCAATTGCTTGTAGGCTTTCAACCAGGAGTATAACTCCTGACTTACATCGGCCACTCAAATTGGACTTGGGATTATTCGAACTGTAATACCAACTATTGTTGCATGGTAAAGAAGAAAGAAAATCCGTTTCACTGCACTGCTCCCACAGAGCCAACCTTTTGTTTTGATCCACAATGTGAAATTGATCGGCAGGCCAGGATTGCCATGGATGGTTACTGGTCGATGGGTTGCATTTACTTTCCCACATATTCTTTTCAATTATTGCCATGTTATGGTTGAGATCCTCATTCCCATAGACTTGGGGTTCCATTATGTAGTAGTCGTACCCACTAATATTAAGTAGAGGCAGAGGTCCATCATCACAGCGAAGCTGAAGAGCAAGGTGACCACAGCCGTTGTCCTTCCTTCCGAAAGGATATGCGAAGGAATAATTCCCACAATCGAAGGGTCCTAGACAAGCTCGTGATGAAGAAGCGAGGAACAATATAAATTCTTGATAAGTAGGAGGTATTTTTCCACAGCGCGTCAAATTATGATATTGCTATCAGGATTCAACCATGTAGTTTCAAGTCAAACTCATTGATTCATGTTAGATGGGTTCCGGTAAACCACTACTCATAAAACATGGGTCAATGAGTTTGACTTGAAACTACATGGTTGAATCCTGATAGCAATATCATAATATAAATACTGTGAATACGAGAAGACTGAAACGCTGAGAATGGCGAAGATGAGGTGGTAGCCCTTCATGTTCCATTTCCATTTCCATATATCTTAGATGAGCAAGAAGAAGAGAGTTGTAGAAATGGAGTAAAGAGGGGGAGCATGAACGGCTGCTTGATTGCATAGAAAGGAGGTGCGGGGAAAGCAGAGAGAAAGGCAGACTTGAGGAAGGCAATGGCAAAAGTAGCGGAGTCAATACGCAAATACGACTCCACGTAAGTCGTCAAAAATAAATTTACGACTTGCGGTTGTTTCTTACGGCCTTTAACATTTCTATCACTCATTAAATTCCACGCGCTTTCTTTGACGCGTGTGACTTGCTCATAGCACACAAGTATACCTATTAATTCCGCGAAAGAGGAGTTCGTTCGTAAGCAAATTTAAAGTGAAACCTTGTTTTGAAGTTTCAAAGCTATGCTTAATTTTATGTTTGTTTTCCCAAAAAGTTGTCGCGAAGATAGGTAAGACAGCGGGTTACAACTAACCTCCGGGAAACTTTACCTCGGGTCACGGGGGGCCACCCTCTTCTTTCCCTCGAGAGACGGACATATTTCACACGTCAGAGCAGAGTCACCCTGCCCCGCTCTTATATAATTAGTAGGGTCTAAAAATAAAAATATATTCATATTTTTTATTTAAAAGATTAAAAGATATATTTTATTTCTAATTATTAATGTGTAAGAATGGAGCCTACAAATCTTGAGAGCAAAAAGTCAAATTTTTGAGAGGATTCCCAATTTAAGGGTTGAAGGGGTGATTATTTTAAAATTATGGATTTATTAAAACTAAAATACCTCTCATATGACCACCAAAGATTCATTTACAAATGCATACCATCAACATAGATTCTCATAAAATCTAAAGATATCAATGGAAAATACTATGATCGTAGAAGTTGTCAAATTTCAACAATTATCAAATTTAAAAAGAACACAAAATGTTTATTTAAAGAAATTCATAGATATATTATGAAAACAGTTACTAGTACTTCAAGTGCAGTCTACTTATATAGGGAGGAAAGCTATATGAGCAGGTGGTTGCATTAAACACACCTCTACTGCAGACACTTCATTCCATATCTATATATTTCTAACACTTATGCTTTCACACTAGTGAATTCTTTCTCATGGTTTTTTAATAGAATGCCATGAGCTTTAGAACTGATTTCCTTCAAAGGTTTGGCCCCAAAGTCCCAATTAGAAGGAGCAACATTATAAGGAGTAGTTCTCTGCCCATTACTGGTTATAACTTGAAAAGACAGAGTCTGTCCCTTAAGATTGGTTGTGCATTGGTAGTTTTGTCCCCAATTCCTTGTTAAAGGAAACCAATCAGTATTAGACCTCTTTACCTTCACATCCACAACATCTCCATTTCCACCCACATTTGTTATTAGGGTAAGATAAAAGTAGTAGTTCCCATTAGCAGTAACCCTGACCCCTCCCTCCTTCACACATGGGAATCTACACAAGAGTGAACTCACAAACCTATATTTATTAAACCCATCTCAACGATAATATGAAACTTCAAATAACTTTAGAAATAGTTTTACCTTCTATATTTGATAGGCACAATCCCTGCCTTCCAAATGGCAATTTTTTCAAAAGCAGGTTGGGCCATGTCAAAATATGGTCTTGTGGACTACACCACCAACCATTGTTGTTAGGAAGGGCATAATTTGGAGGGTAGAAGTTGGTGGATGTGACAACCACATAAGGGCTCCTTGGAAGACACCATTGTGGGTCATCCACACACCTTAACTCAAAACATGCACCACAAGTCTCTCCATTGTTGAAAATAACAGTACTCAATGCAGCTATAGTCAGACCATGTCCTTGTGCATACAAATTCCCATATCCATAAGCACTGCCTACAACAAAATAAATGAAACAAGACAACAATTAAAGAACTATACTTTTAACAAGGGTTGTTCATTTCACACACACAAATACAACAACTATTCTTCTCAGGAAACCCTGATGATAAATACACTTTCAATAAGGCTTTATTCATTTCACAAGCAAAAATACTAATGTTATTTTTCTCAAGATACCATGATGGCCATGCATTTAGTAGTGTGGCATATTAGTGTTTCACCATATAATTGCTCAAAATATTTTCAAAACTTTGAAGAAGATACAAATGAGTTGAATATGGATAAATTATACTTATATATATTACTCCCCATGCCTGTTGGCTTTGCAACATTACTATGAAGGCTTATAGAGCTTAGTAGCATTGAGAAGAAAAATTAAAGTAGTGAACTTGACAGACCTAGCATTTTATCATTTCCCATCCTCCCAGTATATGGTTGAGCATAAATAATTGACAATCAATCCTATCATTTTTGGCAAGCCCATTCAACATGAAGAGTGGCTTTATTCATACCATAATAGACCATGTAATAGGTAATTTTATTCATGTTAATGTGTTTAGCTTATTCAAGAAGGAAACAACCTTAAATATTATAAATATCATAACCTAAAGGGTTACAATTTTTTGTTACAACCAACATTTAAGGAGATGAATTTGTGTACATGGATGTCCTCTCCCCTATGTTGCTACTATAGGAAATGTCTATCATCGTAATAAGGTATCTATGTGTTTAGTGTATCATTATATTGATATTGTTGATGAGTGGAGATATTTTTAAGTCTGATTATTTAAAATAAATGAAATTTGTTAAAGAGGTTCAAATAATTGATGTACAATGACAATGCACATGCAATTCAAGTTACCTTATATTTCTTTACAAATTGAGTTCCTTTATTGAGAAAGGAATAGTAGTCAAGAAACTAGGCATAGATATAAGATAGTTGTATTTGGTGGATTCTACCACTACCCTCTATTAGATACAACTTTTAGCATATTCCAAAAAAATTCCTAGCTTCAATGTAGATATAGCTTTAATTTGGTTGATTCAAATTTTCCCAAGAAAACTTTAATCATGTGATAAAAGCATAAGACCCCTTAAAGGTCATGACCATCTACTTATTATAATGGTCAAAGAAGAAACAAATAAATAGCCAATATTTAGTGCAAGTTAATTTGTATATTCTATGGAGGGTAATGTTATGTATTTTTTATCATGTTATCATGAAAGAAACCAATTGTATTAATTTGCACAACCTGATAAGTTATTAAAACTTTAAACTTTAAAATAAATATGCATTTTAAGGGATAAATGTGTATGCTTTGTACTTTTACATTTTTGTTCTATATTTTTGAGGATTTTTTATTATTATGTATAGTTTGGAGTAATGTTTTGATATATTTATATATCTACAAATAGTACATGTTTGTGCATAGTTGAGTCTACATATCTAACCTTGCTTTCACCTAGCCCTATGCTTATCACTTATCTCTTTGCTTATGTGTACAAGTCTTAGTCCAATTAGCTTATCTATCAAATTTCATGTGAGTTTCTAAACTTGAGTTGAGTGCATTGTTACAAGTATGGTGGAGTTGTAATTGTGTTTTTTCTCATTTATGTATCCTATTGAGAATCAACCCTAGTGTTGATGACCTCAACACATGTGGATTTTTGAAGTTAGAGTGAAAAAATTAGGAAGCCATGGTGTTATTTTGTTAATTTATCTTATCTGAGAGGAATCTATAGCAACCATATCATTCCTTGGAAAAGTATTAAATACTTCTCCTTATTGATAGGACCAATGTGTTGTTAGTCCTATCCTATCTTGCCTTGCTATTCCTAATGAAACTATTGGAATCCTAACATGTGATATAGAAAATAACTCACCAACAAGGTGAATTCACTACATGTCATGATGCATGGTGCTAGTTTGCTCATATTATGGTATATAATATAATTTAGTTGTGAGATGTATGACATTAAGGAATATTCTAGTATTATGATAGAGTTAACAATTATGATTTTTTTTTATTCTATCATTTTTAAATATTTTTAATTACAAATTATGAATATTAAGATATATACTTGGATAAATTAAAAAACATCATCAACAATAGACTTTGGATTAACAACTAAAAATATTCAATCTTTACATTCATCTAAGCATCAATTGGAATTAAGATGATTAATTGTTTGTTAATTAGATTTGATGTTTCTTGTTGCATGAAATAGGAAATGAATTGATTTTTTATGTCTAAATGAAGAAGGCTCATCCACATTGAGAATCCTTAAAATATAGGTTGGGGATGTAACATCTCTAACCATATTCTTTTAGTTTTTACTTAGGTTTTAATGCATGAAGTAAATAATCTAATGCCTTCAAAATAGGAAAGTAAAAATTTTCTTTTCTAATAACACATTTTGCATTCCACTTAAAGGAAATCATATAGCATTTCATAACTTGAATATCATAACAAAACATCATGTAAATGAAACACATCTTTTCAAATACAAATTGCATATAAGATTCATGATCAAATAAAAAAAATTATAATTTATAAATGAGAACAAGGTCAAGATATCCTTAGTTGGATCACTCTACTATTTCACAAGCCTCTGTGTACTTTCTGCAAGAGGGAGAGAATCACTCAAATGCTTTACCTCCAACCATAGACTGGCGGTCCTTGTACACCCTTAACTAGAGTGGCCCTACCCTTCGATGAAGAGTTTAGTATAGGAACTTTTAGTATTGTCATCTAAGTATCTAGTGTTGTGTCCTACATAACATGCACACTCATAAAACTATAGACATTCTCTAACTATGCATAACACTATTGACAAGTTATACAACCTTGGAGCATAGTGAACTGATAAGTGCAAGTAGAGATTTTTGTACTTAGTTTGGCTGATGTTTTGAAATATATATTCATCTGCTTACTTAGGAAGTAGTGTCATAAGTCCACCCACCTCTAACTTGACTTGGAAATCTTAAGTTGACCTATTGTTAACTCTATTATTGGTTTGAAACACAGGTTAACTTATTCAATAGATTCTATTTCATATAGTGAATACTTCACTAAGGTCATTTATACTATTAAATAGTTTTAACACTTCTAACTCGAATACCCATGTTATGTTCTCACAATATTATGGGCCTAGACAACTGCCTCTTATTCGATTCCTTTGAATAGCCACAAAGGAGTAATCTACTCTCCTAATTTTATGGTCTTTGGTATATGATGAGAACTTAATGTACTCTATTCAAAATACATGATTTTCAATAAATAGATTATAGTAATGACTATGTTGCAAGTATGAGCAAGTTTGGTGGTGTTGTCATTAATGTTGTCATTGATGTCAACACAGTTTGGTATGTTGAAAATTGTGCATGTATAGTTGAGATACTATTGAGATGTTGTGAGTACATGGAGCTATTTTTATGATGTTTCAAGTGTGTTGAAATGATGGGTTTCCAAGTGCTTTTGAGAAAATTAATAAAGAGTGAATTTAGAGTTATGTAAGTGTTCAAAATGTGCTCTAGTATGTGCTTCGTGTTTCTCCTATGTCGATCCTATGCTTGTGCAAATCTCAATGCTTGTTGTTGATGATCTAATGGTGATATGTATTGATTTTTAACTTTCGGTTTGATGGAGTGTGAAAGTTGTGTTCATCAGTGTGTGAACTGTTTTGACAAACTTGGCTTTCTATGGACTAGGATAAATGTTTCTTCTTTGTAGTCCTCTGCTATTTTGTTTCATGTCTTGTGGATATAGAATATGTCTTGTAATAGTGTTCTCTACATTCTAGAAAATATGGTTATGTTTTGGTGATTTGAAAGTTGAGTTTTAGAGTTGCTATATATGTTTGCACAGTCTGAATGGACTGATGGAAGGAGTTTTGTGTTCGAAGGTTGTTACACTTGTTGCAAATGTATCTGAAGGAACTTGAGATGTGTTCTCATGCATGATGAAGTGTGTTACATCATCCACATGTTATCTTCTTGTTGGGAAGAATGTACTTCAATGTTCATTTTTGTTTTCATTAGGTTTGGCCGACCTGGTGTTTACACTTCAAATGAAGAATTAAAATTTAATTAAGGAAGTGTGTGGTTGATCCAAGACATTATTTTTGGTCTTGGTTAAGTATGTAATTGGTCCACTTTGATTCCTTTCCACCATGAGAATTTTGAGTTTCCAACCTAATTTGAATTTTTTGAAATGAAGCGTATGCAGCCGACCTTGGAGAAAGTTTCTAAGGTTGAAGATGGTATAAATGCAAGTCAAAATGTGAAGAATTATAAGATGAAAAGTAACAAAGTAAGCAACATGTAAAGAGTAGAAGTGTGTGAAAATAAGTTGAGGCAACAATACTTCATTGTGTTATATTCCTGAAGGTAGTGAGATGAAGGATTCTACAATCTTCTAATCAAGGTTGCATATGTAAGTCAATTGTTGTGGTGGATCTTTTTCTTTCTTTTGTATCTATAGGAAATGAGCTTCCCTATTGGATAGTGATTCCTTTCTATAGGAAATGAGCCTTTGTATCTAGATAGTGAGCCCTTGGTAGTGAGCCTTTGTATCTAGTTCTGCTATCTCTTTATATTATGAGTTAATCCTCATCATGGTTTTTCCCTCATTGGGTTTTTCATGTAAAATCTGGTGTTCTTTGAGTTGATTTTTCTTTCTATTATCTTCATTTCACTTTCATACTGAATAACATTCTAATAGTGTGGTTGTGAAGTTAATAAGTGTTGAAGTTTTGAGTTTAAGTTTGGTGACAATTGATTCACTCCCCCTCTTAGTTGTCTTGCGCCTTTTAACAAAATTTTGGTAAAACATGAAATACCTTTAAAGTTCGAATATAATAATAAAGACTTTATTTACTCTATAATATTTTAGACCTTTCTTGAATATACAATATAAAATTGTGACAAAAATAATAATATATAATAACACTTTATTAAATAGAATAAATACTATTTCCATGTATTTTACTAGTCTTTTCTATTTCGATTAATGAAGCTGGTTTATTTAATAAAACTTAGCTTAGAGAGTCTTAAGCTTTATCTTTTAAGTTGTCTTGTATAATTTAACTCAATATCATATATATCTAGCATGATTCAAACAATGTTTATTAGTGTGACAATTCAGTCTAACCGGCTAGTTATTCTAATTCTTATCATGTTTTATATTTTCTTATATGAATATGCACAAACTAGAATATACATTTATATCTAAACTCTTTCTTACATGATTCCAAAATAGCCGCAAACTTTCATGTTGGGCTAGTATAATTAAATTTAGAAGGCTATGTACAAGATCATCATGGAAAAAACAGGCCCTTAAGTGGCAAAAAATTTAGAAAAATCAAAGTTAGGCAACTTGACGTAAAAATTTGAATAATTTATCTATATTATTTCAAAAATATGTAAGAATAGAATCTATAGAAAATTTAATGTAGTTTCTAAACTACTAGATTTAAAAAAAAAAAAAAAATCTATTTGGTGAAATATTGAAATTTCAATGCAGTAGTACTTAAATTTTAGGGAAAGAATAAGAAGTAGGTGTTTGTCTGACCACCCTAACCATAATAAAATGATAATAATTTTTTATAAGATTTTAGCTAGATATAAGTAGAGGACTCATGTCCCAATGTGATGCATATTTTTTTGTAATTTTTTTCCAAGTAAATAATTAATTATGAATTTTTTATTACAACTTTTAAAAAATATAAAAACTTGTATGTCTAACTACCTTAACTTGGTCAAAACTTCATGAAATTCAAATTTTCTTTTTTTAATCCTATAGTATGTGAAGCATACAATGTGATGCATATTTTGGATTCAAAAAATGTGATACAGTTTGAAAGCTATAGATGTTTTTCAATCAGCCTATCAATTAGGACTTTAGTCGTAATTCAAATAGAAAATGAATAACAATTACTTATTAAATTCAAAGTAAAGCATAATTTATATTGGTGGAAAGTTGAGAATCTCCTTAAAAACCCTTTTCGTTTTATCAATTTTGGGTTTAAAAAAAGTCATCAGCCACATACCCATCATATTGCCACTTTTTGGCCCATCATGATCCTGCACATACCCAAAAATGCATTAGAGCTTTTATTAGATTTAAGAAGAGAAGAAGAATAATAATTTTAAGTCATGCTTGGAAATGGTTATCCTGGCTTTGAAACTAACATTTCTTGCTTCTATGAAAACAATTTAGACTCATATTTTTTGCTCTTTACAAGATCCACACACAACTCCAAGATTTTGCAAACTATAACTCGAGCCTAGACTAAAAAATTAAGTTAGATTCAAGCCTCTAATCTTCTATGAAAGTCAAACTATTGTATCTACCAACCAATCACCAAAATATGGTGCCCTATGTCTGTAGTTATAAATACTTCTTAAAACAAAATCCAACTTTCCTCAAACCCACACACAACCCTCTTTCTTTCTACACCCAACTAAAAAAATACTATTCTTTTGATATGTGAGCAAAAAGGAATAGAATGAAATACTTATGTTATTCCCAAATCAGTTTTTCCTTAGATCATTTAAAATAATTTTCCAAAAATAAAAAACTTTTTCCTCTTTTAGAGGCTCAACCTACCTCTTAACTACCACATTTTTCTTTTTCCATAAAAGGATGAGAATATAGTTTTTAAAAGTTTACATGTGAAACTATTCAAAATTCCATGCCTAACAAAGACTTATTCTATCTATCCCCCATAATCACACAACTTCATGTAGCTATTCATTGCAATTAAATTTAGTTTGAAAAATCCTTCCAAATTGTGGCAAAAGAAAAAGTATCCCTCTACATTTTCCTTCTTGCTTAGCTCCTCATTAAATTGAGCTTAATGTTGCCTTGATTTAGTGTTGTAATGTGTTTAACATATTCAAATTAGATCTTGGGCCCTTGTAAACTAAATGGACTTAATGGTACCTTATTTTGGGTGTTGTACAATGTTGTACCACACTTTCACACTAATCTAGGGTTTTCATTATTATTTAAGGCTTCTTTATGCTTTAATTGGCCTTATTTTCCACCCACAAGCCTTAATTAATGCATCTTTCCAAGGATAATCCTGACATAAACTAGTATCCAATCATAATTCATGTCTTTTTAGTTTGTGTGGCCAAAATTTAGTGATCTAGGACTCATACGTCACCTTGGGCATATGAGTCCCATCTAAGTTTTGGGGCCCCAATCTTGATTTCACATGAATCTAAGCATTCTTGAAAAATGTGTCTAGTAGCTAAGCCTAATGGGACTCATACGCCACTTCTAGTGTATGAGTCCTTTGTGGCTCAAAATTAAATTAAATTTAAATTCTTCGCATGATTTTATCCTCCTAGATCTGATGTCAACTTGTCTAGTGTTGTAATTTCAAAAAATTTGGCCTAAGCAAGTATAAAGACAAGGTTATTTCACTCATTTTCACCTAGAAAGTTTACAAGTGATCTAGTACATTGAGAATTCATGGGTATGTGCAAGATCATCATGGAAAAATAGGCCCTTAAGTGGTGAAAAATTTAGAAAAATCAGAGTTAGGCAACTTGACGTAAAAATTTGAATAAGTTATCTATATTATTTTAAAAATATGTAAGAATAGAATCTATAGCAAATTGAATGTAGTTTATAAACTACTAGGTTTATTTAAAAAAAAAATCTATTTGGTAAAATTTGAAATTTGAATGTGGTAGTACTTAAATTTTAGGGAAAAATAAAAAGTAGGTGTCTGCCTAACCACCCTAACCACAATAAAATGATAATATTTTTTATAAGATTTTAGATATAAGTAGAGGACTCATGTCCTGATGTGATGCATATTTTTTTGTATTTTTTGAGTAAATATTTAATTATGAATTTCTTATTACAACTTTTAAAAAATATAAAAAATCATATGTCTGACGACCTTAACTTGGTCATAACTTTGAATGAAATTCATTTTTTCTTAATCCTATAGTATATGAAGCATATAATGTGATGCATGTTTCATATTCAAAGAATGTATACTGTTTGAAAGCTATAGATGTTTTTTAATTAGCCTATCATCAGGACTTCAGTCATAATTCAAATAGATAATGAATAATTATTATTTATTAAATTCAAAGTAAATAATAATTTATATTGGTGCAAAGTTGAGAATCTCCTTTAAAAACCCTTTTCATTTCATCAATTTTGGGTAAAAAAAAGTTGTTAGCCACATACCCTACACATACCCATCATATTGCCACTTTTTCACCCATCGTGATCTTGCACATACCATCATACATTATAGAAATTTGGAGCATTCAATAGTTTACAAGAGCATTGAAGAGTTGATTATCAAGTGTTTAAGAGCATCATTCAAGTATCAAGCATCATGTCAAAGCCATCATGCATCATGTTTGTTTTTGAGCTAACTATTTGTGATGTAGGGTTTTATGATTCAAGCAAGCATCCAAGTCAAGATCTACCATATTCAAGAAAGAATCAAGATCTACATCCATTGGAGCCATTTCATATATGTTAGCAACACTTTATTGCTAGGGTTTGGTGAGTTGTAACATTGCATGTTGTTCATTCATCTTTCCTTCATTTCATTACAAGGCTTGATTACCAAAATGGGGTTTGACCAAGGCAAACCCCTTTCCACTAACAAAACAACATTTTTCCCTCTCTTTAGTGTGTGATTTAAAAATCTAGGTTGAAGACATATTGAAGAGTAAGTTTGGAGAAAGTTGTCAAAGTGTTCAAAGTTGTCCAAGTTGTCACCTTGTTTAGGAGATCATTAAAAGACCTACACAGTGTAAAATTCAACAATCTAGACCTAGAAATCAAGTTAAGAAGATTAGGAAAAGATTGTAGAGTAGATTCAGATATTGATTCTCTAAAAAGGCTAAACTAGAATGATATTCCACTTCTAGCATATGAGTACCAGTTTAGTGACATTTCTAGATTTTAGGTGTTTCAAACATATCTCTGCCAGATTCTTGTTCTTGTCCAAAAACCTTAAATTGGGACTAAATTGCCCAGACTCGCGTATGAGTCCCAACAAACACTAATTTTAGTGTTTTCAATATTTCAAGTCTTCATTCAAGCTCCTACAAGTTTCTAGGTGCATCTCTCTGATCACCCAATTTTACATTCTATTTTGTATTCATTTCTAGGTCATTTAGTGAAGTCTTTCATATCCTTAGGTCTAATCATTAGGTATTGCATGTTGTTTGTATTTCCAAGCCCTAGCTTGGTGGTGAAACCCTCTTTAGTCATTAATCATACCCTGGGACATCCTATTTCAAGATATCTTTCTCCTACTTCATCCTTGGATTGAGATCTCTAGGGTTTCCTTGAGTGAAACTAAGTGGGAATAGGTCTACTATTCCATCTCTCATAAAGATAGAGCACACCCCCTATTTATGTTGTTTCATTTTGGTGAATTTGCATTTATAACATGTTAATTTTGATTTTAAGTGCATCATCATCCTAGATTTATCTTGATTGACATTGTATTAGGATTTGCATTAGTTAATTGACATTATAGGGTTTATAAATATTGCATTAGTAAAAGTGCATATAGGGTGCATTAGTTTCTAAGTATTTGACACAGGACAATGTGTGGGTGATTTCCTTTCCTAACCAAAGGGGCTAGTAAATAAATGCATTCAAAGGATCAAGTGATAACTAATTTGACCTGTGACCGACTGAAATAGGTCAATGCAAAATTAAAATGCCAAAGGGTTTTAGATAAACCTGTAAAGTAAGGGTTTCTAGGTCACACACTCAATCCATCTGTAGGCACAAAGGGTTAACAAATCATGATTTTCTTATAATTTTGCAAGGATTTTGGAGGCTCTATCAGTGGCTCATGCTCGAGGATGTATACGAGAATCCAGATCTCAGGTTGAAGCAAACCAGGGAAGAAGCACAAAAACCTAGGAGCTTGCCCAGACAAGGTAAGTAGACGCAACAAAAAGAAAATACACCAAACCAAACCTATGTACAATATTTTGGACATGGAAAAAGTAACCCTTCTAATTTTTCTCATGTTCAAGCCCTTCTAGTGAATGTTGGCTTGATTTTGCATAGATTTAATGTTGTAATGTGGTCAACGCATTCACATTAGGTCTGGGACCCTTGAGAATCATTAAGACTTCTAGGATGTCTTGTAAAAGTGTTGTGAAGTGTTGTAACTTGCTTTCACACTTTTCTAGGACCCTTTCATTATAATTCATTTAAATAACTTCTTTTTATTACTTACCAAGTCCTATTTCAGAGTGTTGTAAAGACTTGTAACAAACTCTCATGCTTTTCTGGACTTATCATCACTAATTCAACCCTTTCTTATCAAATGACCCCTTAATGTACTTTTCGGCCATACTTAAGTGTGTTTTCGATAATATTCCTATTAAACCTTGTTTAATGCACTTTAATTTTTGATACCTAGTAAAATTACCCTAGTGGGACCAAGTCGCCACCTAGGGTGACTTGGTCCCACTAGGCACAAAAATTAGAACAATTTCAATTTTCTGGTAGGATTTTATTCTCTTACCCTTGAGGTTGGCCTGTGATGTGTTATTTTTGGGAAATAATAGAAAATAAAGTATAAATAAAGGGTTTCTCCTCTCATTTTTACCCCCCCATTCATTCAAGAATTCATTCACTTAATCATTCTCAAGCATTCAAGCACTCAAAAGCACAATCAAGTCATCCATTGGAGCACTTCATTGCATATCTTCAATTTTTTACATCGAGGGTTTGGTGAGTTTTTGACAAATGTTTCATGTTTTTTATTCATAATTCTCTTCTTATCTCATTCCATTATCTAGGGTTTGATTACCAAAGTGGGGTTTGACAAAGGCAAACCCCTATACTCTAACCCTTGCCCCTTTTCCCCCTCTTTGCATGTGTGTTTGTAGGCATTGTATGTAGATTTATCAAAGAGGAAAGTGTTAGAAAGGTGTTTTTAATCCATCAAAGTCATTCAAGTCAACAAAACCCTAATTGAAGCTTGGAGATCACTTTCAACCCATTTTCTGCATAATTTGGACCGAACACCTTTCAAAAAAGGAAGTATAGACCAAAAGCTATAGAATCCTACCCTAAATTTCTCAAGATTCCCAAGTGGACTAAATTTCCATCTATGGAAAATTAGTCCCATTTCTAGGCATGAAAAATGGTTTTTGTATTTCTGAGTACCCATTTGGCATATTCCTATTCCGACAGATTTTCCTCGAAACTAGACTAAGTCGCCCAACTTGGCGTAAGTGTCCCAGTCAACATTTCCAATCAACTCTACAAGATTCCAAAGCTTCTCTACATCATACTTCATATTCCACATGCACCTCTCTAGTCTTGTTTATTTCGGTTATCATTTACTTACATTCTTAGGTGTTTTTGCATACATCACTGTGTTTTCCAAGACTTTGCATTTCTTAGGTTTAACATCAATAGTCACCTTTCCTTTTTAATTCATTGCATTTACACATAGAATTTAATCATATTACATCCATTCATACATTAATCTTGAACGTGTACATTGCATTTTGGCCCATTTCTCTCCTTTTAGGTGAAAAACTCTAGAAGAGTTAGAGAACCCTTGGAAGCCAAAATCTTTGTTCACAAATATTTACAAAACTATACAATGAAATTTATCTCTGCAAAATCCTCTTATTCAATTGGCTTCAATCCTCAAATTAGAGGCCCATGGCCCCCAATAAATTAGGACCAATTCTTTCCTCTGTCAAAAACTTTGTCATGTTCTACTTGTAATGGATCAACATGTGTATTGAGCATTTCTGAACAACCAACATCATCATGATTGATGTGCCATCATTCTCACCTACTGTAATGTTGTCCCATTCACTAACCTATTCCACCATAGGCTCATCAAATTGAATTGGGAAAGTAAAACATTCATACTCCACTTGACCATGAGTGTGGACACCACATTCAATTTGCACATCAAACTGAAATTCCTCATAAACACTTTGACGCATGTTGGGCCAACAGTCTCCTAATGTATCAAAGAGAAGAGATACAAATTTAGGAGCATCCTCATTCTACATTACATGAATGTTATCCTCATTGGATGAGAACAAGTCCATAATTAAGCTGAGGAGGTGAGGGAAATCAACAAATAATTCAACTGAACATTCATACTAATTAACATCATACTTCATGCTATCTACATCCCTAAGTTGCTCTTCACATAGATCAAACAATCCCACAATATCAACACAATATGAAGATTTATCAAATATTTTCTACTCATCAACATGCAACAATAATACTTCAGGATCATTGTACTCATCTGGATGCACAACTTGATCATCCAAGAATATGCCCCTTTCTTCATCCATGTATATGTCATCCATATTATCATGTATGGCTGAAAATTCATCCTCTATTTCAAGCACAAAACCGTGTACCATAGGGAAAAGATTATGTAATCTACATCTCCCTCAATACTAGCACTATATTTAGAATTATCACCATGGACAATGACATCCTTATCTTCAGATTATTCATCATGTGAGCAACTCTCATGTTCAATTAACAACAAACCTGAGTTGCATTCTTGGTAATCATTCAATATAGTTTTCTCATTCACTTGTGAGCAAGTGACTTCATCAATACTTGTACCACTGCATCCTTCATACGATTAGGGAGCTTTTGACTCAAGGTCACCATCCTCAAGAATAAAACTATAAACCTTAATATCAAGATGGTCTTCATTCCTTCTCATCTTATTTGCATTATATCCCACATATGGGTATGTGCAGGATCATGATGGGCGAAAAAGTGGCGATATGTAAGTGATATGATAGCCCATGTGGCTGGCGATTTTTTTTTTACCAAAATAGATGAAACAAAAAGGGTTTTTAAAGGAGTTTCTCAACTTTCCACCAATATAAATTATGCTTTACTTTGAATTTAATATAAAATTATTATTAATTTTCTATTTGAATTATGGCTAAAGTCCTAATTGATAGGTTGATTGAAAAACATCTATAGCTTTCAAACGATATCACATTTTTTGAATCCAAAACATGTGTCACATTCTATACTTCACATGTTATAGGATTAAAAATAATAATAATAAATTTCATGAAGTTTTGACCAAGTTAAGGTGGTCAAACATATGAGTTTTTATATTTTTTAAAAGTTGTAATAAAAAATTCATAATTAATTATTTACATGGAAAAAAATTACAAAAAATATGCATCACATCGGGACGTGAGTCCTCTACTTATATCTAAAATATTATAAAAAAATATTATCATTTTAATGTGGTTAGGGTGGTCAGACAAATGCCTACTTATTTTTTCCCTAAAATTTAAGTACTATTGCATTGAAATTTCAAATTTTCACCAAATAGATTTTTCTTTTTAAATAAACCTAGTAGTTTAGAAACTACATTCAATTTGCTACAAATTTTATTCTTACATATTTTTGAAATAATATAGATAACTTATTCAAATTTTTACGTCAAGATGCCTAACTCTAATTTTTCTAAATTTTTTGCCACTTAAGGGCTTGTTTTTTCCATGATGATCTTGCACATACCCATATTCATAAGTGGCACTTGCTAGAAACCCATCAGTATGTTGTTTTGTTTGTTTAAGGCCACATTCTAATTCTATGCTAGATACATCATCATGATTCTCAATAAAAAGTGGGTTATTCCTACACCAATAAGGGTCATCTTTTTCCATCTCACATAATAGTGAAGGTTCTTCATATAGTGGATTCTACGACACCTTCATTATTGTCACACATGCCCCTAATTTCTCAGTATGAGGATCCCAATCCCTAAAATCATCAATGCATTCAAGGTTAGTGTAATCACTTGAAAAGAAAAGAGAAATATTTTCAACATCATCTTCATCATTTGAATTCAATATTATTGATCCACATTCTGAGAACTCTTCACATGAAGAAAATTATTCACTCCCAAGAAATTATACCCTCTCATGGATGTCAACATATCCTCTACTTGGAGCGAGAGATTCCATCTCAATTTCATAAGAAGAACTATAATCAATATAAGACTAACCAATTTCAATTCTGTCATCTTGGTCATTGATTTGTGACACAATATAAACAACATATACACCATTGTAATTGATTAGATCAAGGCATGGGACTTCCTCTTCCACCCCTTGTATTTTCTCACAATCTATGACATCCTAAGGATGAGAATCATGCACCACTGCCTTGTCCTCATATGGTGTATCTTCATCTTCATTACTACTATAATGAGTTGTAAGTATGTCATCTACAAACTGATTACAATCATTATATTCATCCTCATAACAAGATAAATATTCATGTTCTAATACACTGTCCCCACTTGCTTGTGTTGTCTTTTGATACTCTTCCACAAGGCATCCATCACTAACACTTTGAAGTAATACATGTTGTGTGTATTCATTCTTAGCCTCCTCTACAACCCTTATCCAATCAATTACTTGGCTCAAATCATGAGGCTTCAATTCCTTTGGTGAGTACTCAATCCTGGCTGATATATTTCACAAAGAAAATCAACACATTGAGTCTTCTAGTCTGGAATTTTTAGGCACTTCCAACAGAGTATCCACAAACTTGGAGAACAGATCATAAGGTGATTCCCCTTGATACCTTTTCATCTTGTGTAATCTCTTAGTTGAAGATACCCGATCAAATTTTATTTGATCCTGTGAGTATTTCACTTGGGTCTTACCATGATTCTCATATGGTAGTGATGGAGAAATTGCAATAGTAGAAGCCTTTTCATCTTGCCATAAATTTCTACTAATTGATCTACTAGTTGTATTTGCATGAAATGTGCTAGGATGACCAGCATTGGTGGATGAATATCCCTTCATCATTTAATACTTCAAATGTTTTTCAATGTCTATGGAAGTTTGATATGCTTGATGCAATGTTGTGGGCTCTTTGTCTCTTAAGAGGTAACTCATATTTTTATCAAATGCACCCAAGTACACCACCAAAAATGCTGCATCATTTGGTCTTATGCTTTTAGGGATCTTTCTTACAATCTATGAAAATCTAAGATTGAAAGAAGGAACTAACTCATCCTCTTCTTTCTCCATACTCATGATTTTTTGTCTAATTAGGATTGGATTGATCCTTTCACCAAATTTTTCCATGAGCACTACTTTAAATTCATCCCATGAATGTATGGAGGATGCTAGTAAGTATGAAAACTAGTCTCTAGCATCTCCCTTTAAGGATTGGACAAATAATTTCATGACATCCTCAAATTCCAATTCATAATCACCCATCACATCAACAAACTCTTGCAAATGTTTGGTTGCTAATTCAGACTTTTCACCATTGAACTTTGGTACCTTATCTCTAATCTTAGGTGGTACAACATTTGGGTAGCCACAAATGTTACCAAAGTGTAAGGCTCTATACCTCTCAATAATGAAATTTTCTTGACACAACAAAGGTTGTCTATTATGCATGGTTACATTTACATCCACATTAGGATGTGAAGCTTGATAGTGTATTTCACATCTTTAAAAAGGATTACCAAATTTTCTTTGAAATTACACAAAGTAATGCAAATTTATCTTCCAATTACAACCTCAAGCCTTTACTATAAAAACCTCCTATAAATTTTGCTTAAGATCTTATAATATAACATGCTTCTTCATAATAATGCATAAATTTCAATTCAAATTCAAAAGGCATGCTAAATTACCATTATCATTCCCTCATCTAGTGCTAATTCACCTAATAGGGAATCATTTACATCTCGAGTACAAAATATTTCTCATAATATTCTTTCAAAGAGAACAATGTTTTCTTTTAGATTTATGAGAATACCTAGAAATTTGCAGCAGCTGGTTACTCTTCATCTTGAAATTTGTAGATATGAAATTTTGATGTATTCTTTACCAAGTTCTTTAGTCAGATTTTCCACCTCCTATTATGGAGGATTATTTACTTCAAATGAGATGAAGTTTCTTCAAGAATAAAACATGCTTTGGGTTTTCTTCCACAACAAAGTCACTTTCAGATCCTTTAAACTTTTCCACAATCAAATCCTCTACCAGGTTCAAGGATTCTTCAATATCTGAAAAAGATGTTCAAAATTACCACACCATTTGACTCTATAATACAAGGATCTGCATATGGAGAATGGAAATTTCCCCCAACAAAGTCATCATTCTGTTGGTTTTTTTTCTAGTACACCCTTAGAACTCTCTAAAGAGTATCCAACTCCTATAATCAAGAATCCCCAAGATGAATGGCCAATGTAATGAGCAAAGGAATCTAGGGTCTTTACTCCTTCACTTTAGGCTCTATGAGACCTAGGAGGGTGTTCCTTATTTTGTTCATTATGATCTATTTTATGGAGAGCACTTCTATTCACCGATTAGTTCCTACCTTTGCAAATAGATGTAGCTCACTAAAGATTTGGTTGATCTTTAAGTAAATTGCTACCTTATTTACTAGTAAAAGGTGATATTCCAAACTCATGCCTCATAATTGAAAGATTCTAAGTGAATGTTGTTCTTATTCTAAAACCATCAGCTCATTCAATTGTAAAAATCTCTAACAAACAAACCATTGCTTCATTAATTAGGCAATGGAATTGAATACAAAATAACTAATAATACACAAACCATTGCTTCATCAATTGGGAAATGGAGTCGAATATGCAATAAACACTAATACACAAATTATTTAACTTTGATGATTAAGTGGACTATTTTCACAATGCCTTGCATTCTGAAAACTCACAGTATCTAACATGTAACTTCTTATCATATCCCATGAAAATTTTCACAAATCTGTGACCTTTTTTAAGCATTTAATTAACCCTTTGAGTTAAAGCAGAAATGAGGACACACATTCAATTGAACATTTGAAGATAAATGATAATACCCTTGATATTTTGATTTATGACTTGCAAAAATTTACAACAGGAGAATAAACATTTTAGAGATAAGATTTATTTCGATATTAGTAATTTGCATAAAACTATTTTAATACTATTGCCTATAAGATTTAAACCCAAGATGATTATATTGTTCTATTCATTAGCCTTTTTAAAATACATCCTTCTATGCTTAATTTCTACTCAGACCATCTATTGGACTCAAAATCGAACCCCCTACAATAAGCCTTGAAATCCCTTTTATAGGATAAGGGAGAAACAAGCATTGGGCTCATTACAATTACATTTCAAAGATGTTTCATTTCTCATTCTAAATTTCAATTTCATTTCAAAAATTCCCCACCAAGTTGCTTGCAATCATTTGTTGAACTAGGGAAGCAAAATTCACTTCATTGCACCAAAATGAACTGACCAATGCTGCCAAAAGTTATCTTTAACCACCAACGAGACTTTGCATTCCAAATTAGTGTAAAAGACAAAAAACCAACATACCCAGAGAGTATAACAACAACCACCACAACAATATCATCATCACCACAAAAATTATCAACCCAAACACCATCTTTCTTAACTAGAACTAGAACCAGACCCATGATACACACAACCACTGCGCGTCTTTACAAGATATGGGGAAGAGACATCTAATCCTTCCTCTTCCTTATCCTTGCCAGCCATTGGGTAATCATGCCCGCTTAGAGTCTTCACAGAAACTGGGGCAACTGTTATCACTTCCTCCCTTGGGGCTGCCAATTGATTCAGGAGCATGAGATATCTTTGATAGCCATAATCAATTTTGGTTTTTCTATTAGAAGGACTATTAGTAATAGCAATGGGGGAATTATGCCTTCCATAAGAAGCTTAGTCGTACCTAATCTTCCTTTGCATTCCCCTCACAAAACCCACAGACTCTTTCCCTTTGTCCTCGATCACTTCTATGGTTATAGCTCAGCTTCTCAATCTATGGATGCATTTGGTAGGGACTGATGTAGCCTTCTCACCACATGCCTCCTCCTTTCCCTTTTCTTTTAGAGTTGTAGTAGCTATAGGAACATTCTGCTCGTGCTCTAGGACATCATCATGAGATTTCTGCACATGAAATCTTGGTGACCTTTGCACAGCTAACACAAAAGTAGTTGGTTTGCTCATCTTCTCTGCAAATGTAGCTTCAAACACATATCCCACACTTTTGGAATTTAGGAATTTTCACTCTTAATTGCAATGGTCAAAATAGAGGCCATCAACCTTCATTTAATAGGAAAATTAGGTGTGCTAATCATCAATGCTTGATGAAAATCACACGAGTGAGCAACCAATTGAGCACTAGCATCCACATCTCTTTGATTAATTAACTAGGTACATGAAAATCCATGTATTATTCTTAGTGATGACATGAAATTAATTCCTCACTAAGACATAGATTTTTGGGACCCACTTGCTTTCTATCACTTCTAGGGTTTTTCACCTGAAAGGAGAAAGATGGGCCAAAAATGCTTATGCTCACATTCAAAGATTAGTGTGATATGGATGGAATATGGATGCAATATGCCTAGATGTAATGTTTGAATGCAAGAAACTAATGAGATTGATTGACTAATGAATGGAAACTAAAGGAAATCAACTTGAAAACACATTGTGTAATGCAAAATCACCTAAGAATGAATAGTAAATTGCAATAGAAATGAATCAAACTAAAAATGTGCACTTGGAATCTTGATGGAAGCTAGAAATGAAATTTGAAACACTGTTGATGCTATTTTTTAGGCCTAGAGGGACTCATTCACCATTCTGGGAAAATTAGTCCTAGTTTTGGTAAACTGAGCTAGAATCTATTTCTATCAAAAGGGTGTCAGAAAATGCAAAAAACAAAAAACTGACCTAGAAGTGGGACTCATTCTCCACCCATGGAAAATGAGTCCACTTTTGAATTTCTAAATTTTAAAAAGTGGAATCCAGAGCTCTCAGTCTATAATTTGATTCTCTACAGGTGTCCACTTTCAAAACTCTAATTTATGGGTCTGAAAGTGAGATTTTGTTAATATTTTGACTTGTTGAATGAAGAGAAGATGTGAGAAACTTTGTAACTTGATCTTCAATGATTTCCAAGCTTCTAAGGGACCTAAATCTACAAACACACAAAGCAAGAAGAAGAAATGTTGAATGTTAGGGCATGGGGGTTTGCCTTGGTCAAACCCCTTTTAGGTAATTAAACCAAAATGATGAAAAAAAGTAATGAGACATGCAATAATAGAGTTGATTACCTTGCCATGATGATTGATCTTGAAGGTCTACAGCAAAACATGAAGAATCTTCCCTTGAATGTCTTAGGAAGCTAACTTAATGATTTTAAATGTGAAAGCCCTTGCTTGCATGACTTGATAGAGAAGAATGATGGATGAATGAATGATAAGAGATAAGAGATAAATAGGAGATGTAAAATGAGGAGAAAAACACTTATTTATACATTAGATTGTGCCTTCGTAACCCAATGATACCTCATCATAGGCCGACATCAAGTGATTTTGAATAAAAACCCGAAAGAAAATTTGAAATATTTTGAATTTGGAGCCAAGGGGGACTCATTCGCCACCCATGGCAAATGGGTTCCATCTAGGACCTGAAAATGGGTGTCAGGAATTAAGTCATAATTAATGTTGTTTGTCGGGTTTACATTCAAAAATACACTTAATTAATTCTTATAAGGGCATAAAGGGGTCAAATAAAGCATAAGAAAGGTGTAAATAATGAAGTTGTGCCTAGAAAAGCGTGAAAGCTTGTTACAAGACTTTACAACACTTCAAAATTGGACTTGATTAGTGATGAGAATTTGATTTTTAGATGAATTACAATGAGAAGAGTCTAGAAAAGTGTAGAAATTTGTTACAACACCTTCACAAGACATCATTAAATTTATGCTATTTAGTTTGGAAGGGTCCAAGACCTAGTGTGGATGCATAAAACGCCTCAAAACACCTGAATCGAGGCCTCATTAAGTCCAATTTATCATGAATTATTCCCATGTCAAGCAAAGGGTACTTTTTTCTATGACACACTCACATGCACTAGGATCAAACTGATCACCCTTGTAGAACACACACCATTAATGCATACTCCTTGCAGAGTAAAAATGACTATCACATGCTTATTTCTAATTTTTTGAATATTGGTCATCGATTTTTGGATGAGATGGAAAATCAATCGGCTCTAATTAAGTCAAATCGGGTTTGAAATCCCAATGCCATAGCTTGCCAACTTTTGGCCAGCAAAAACCTGCTAATTGGGAACCACATCATTCCATCCACGAGCTTTACCACACTCCACATGGTGGTTGAGAAACTCCACATGTCCATCAATCACATACCTTGCAAGCTTCTGATAGGCATTAATTAAAATGTCATGAAAAATGGTGAAAATTTAACTCACACTCTACATAATAGCCATTGATCTCCTCGTCATCAGTCATCAGGCACTTGGACAAGGATCAGGCCCCACCATGGCAAGGACACACATCAAAACATCGCATACCTCACACATATTTTGATGACTATTCTTTAATGCCTGCACGGTATGTGATAGACAACAGGGATCTAGTCTTCAAATACAACGTGCAATATTTCTACATATGCCAAAAATTAGTCTTAAAATGGGGCCATGACTAGGATGACGACAATTAGACCCTCAAGGAAAAATGAATTAAACTTAAGTCTTTTTGGAGGTAAAATATTTCACCAAAATTTATAAGTATTTGATGTGGGACAATGTGTGGCCAACTGTCTTTCCTAACCAAAGGGGTTGGTAAATAAACACATTCAAAGGCTCGAGTGATAACTAATTTGACTAGTGACTAGTTGAAATAGGTCAATGCAAAATTAAAATGCTAAATAGTTTTACATAAACTTGTAAAGTAAGGGTTTCTAGGTCACACCCTCAATTTATCCTTAGGAACAAAGGGTTAACAAATCATGATCTAGATCATGATTTTCTTGGAATTTTGCAAGGATTTTGGAGGCTCTATCACTACCTTTACAAATAAGAACAAAAAAATTAGATGTCTCATTCTCCATCATATCAACATTGGATCAATATTGTGTGAAGTTTGGTCACCCATGGTTACGCTCCATGAAAGTTGTCCCACCAGTCATACATAAATGTCTAAAGTTTCCCTTTGACAATGAAATTTTCATTGTGCATCATAGTGGCTTTAACCCTTTGTCTTCTTGTGGAAACTTTTCATTATATTTCTTTTGGCCCAAGCCTATGCAACCTATTAAACCTTAAGAATACTTCTTTTTCAAATCCTATCAAAAGTTTAAGGTGAAATGCATAACAAAAACTATCCCTTCAAAACATGCCTTAACCTACTATCAAGCCTACTATACTTGACAAAACCATGATAGAACCTAAATACATCCCAAACAACCATGACCAACCTAAGATATAACCTTTTTTGATTTCTTATAAAATACCAAGAGATAACAAAAACAATCTCATCACACCTACTAGGATAAAACAAGTTTGAAAAGTTAAAGAGAAAGTGGTTGAACAACCTTGCATGGTTCCTTCCATTCCTCCCCTTAGGGAAGAAAAGAAACCTATGGTTGATCAAACCACTCCTGCACAAACACAACTTGAAATTCATATTAAAATAAATAGAAATTCTATAGAGCATAGGCATAGACATTGTGCCCTCGCTTGAAGGTTAAATGAAGAAAAAAATAAAAAATCAAGATCCAAACTTGACTAAAGCAATGCATGATGAGTCTCCCCCTTTACAAAAAGGTCCTATACTGCAACTACAACAAGAGTTAAACCCTTCTTTAGACATTATCATTAGACCTCCTATTGTCAATAACTTAGGTGACGATGATGAGGTTCCTAAAATTGATGACGAGGTGCATAAGGAATTGAATACATTGTTTTCCTCTTCTATGAGCTTAAATGAAAATCCTCCTAAGAAGAGTGTTGAACTTAGTGACACTCCTAGTTCGGCACTCACTATTTTTCCCTTTGGATAATTTTCCACCTTCCATATATGATGAACAAGATTGGGATGCAAACAATCTTCTCATAGGTTGACTCACATCCTCCTTACTAGTCCATTGCATTATTTCTTTTTCATGTTTCTTTATGTGTGATTGCATGTGTGTGTAATGTGATCCCCTACACTATTCATTTTGATGTCTACCTCTCTCTTTGTGGAATTCTTCTATTTGTACCTACATTCTTCCCTACATTGTAAATCTTAAAAGCTTTTCCTTTATCTTTTGTTTTTCTTTTATTTTCCTTTTGGGGATGACACAAGGCATCGAGACATTTAGGTATCTTCCATGTTGACCCAAAATATTTTCCTTTATCTTTTATTTTTCTTGTGTTTTCCTTCTGGGGATGACGCAAGGCATCGAGACATTCATGTCTCTTCCATGTTGACCCAAAATCTTTTCATATATCTTTTATTTTTCTTGTGTTTTCCTTTTGGGGAGGATGCAAGGTTTTGAGACATTCATGTCTCTTCCATGTTGACCCAAAAGATTTTCCTTTATCTTTTCTTTGTCTTGTGTTTTCCTTTTGGGGATGATGCAAGGCATCGAGGCATTCATGTCTCTTCCATGTTGACTCGAAAGGGTTTTATTTTTTTTGCTCTCTTTGTGTCATTCTTCTAGTTCTATGAGTGTTTGGGAAATTATGACAATTTCGATCTATCTAAAAAACATTGTAGTAAGAACATACTAACCCCAAATCGATGGATCCCTCATGTGTTTGGAATTTCATTTTGGGGGAAACCCCTCTCTTTTCCTTTTTCATGATGTAGCTTTACTTGGAAACATATGACTAAGTGGCATAAGGATTTCTAAGATAGCTCTCATGTCCTTTTTATTGTTAGCAGTTATCATTTTCTACTTTAAAGTAATTTATCACAACATGGTTTTTAGCAATTTCTTTAAAGTGGGGGCATACATTGGCATTATTTTTTTATATTTCATGTTTCATGGTGTAGTCTTCTTGCTTCATGTGATGTGTCTTTTGCTTTGTGGTGACATCTGGTGTGATGTCCTTCAATAGCATGATTTCTCTTAGCATATTATATTTCTCTTAGTGGCTTGACATGACACACTACATCTCCTAAGTTGTGAATCTTCTATTCTTCGATTGGTCCTCTCTTGGAGACATTAGGCATGATGTTACCTAAGTTAAATACCTTACATGAAATAAGAAAGAATATTTTGAACTTTCCTTACACTATTTTTGTATTTATAATTTTGGTTATATGGCCACCTTACATAACACACCTTTCATGCATGTGGATCCATCTTGTTTGTTGATGAGTTTCAAGAACACAAAGCTTTGCTTACCTCATGAAGCTTAAAGTTCACTATTTTGTGGCACCTTATCAAATTTATTAGGAGGTATAACTTTGGTCTAGTTGAATGAGAAGCTGAACCGAGGCATGACTTTCCCATAGCCACTTGCTTGTTTGTGTGAGCACATACCAACCCCAATCATATGTGTCTCATCTTTTGGATACTCAACTAGTGGACAGCTTGAAGTTCTATTTCCTCAAAGTGAGCATGCATTTTGCAGACAAACATCTTAAATCTGATCCACATTGTGCGGGACAAACAATTGAAGCTTGATCCATCCCTTTTTTTTTTGTTTTTCCTTTTTTCTTTGTCTTTGGTAGTGTATGTGTGAGCCTTGTTGTTGCTCTTTATATCATTTTCATTCATGTTCTTTTTCTCCTATGTTGGTTGGCCATAGGATCTTGATCCTGGGGGCTTGATCATCCCTCTTGATCATTGTCATTATATTTTACTAGCATTGGTACACTTGGAACCCTCTTGATGTGAATTCTTCTACTTTAGTGTGAGTTTGAAGAAATTTCATCCTCTCACTAAAGTGGGGGCTAAAGTGGCAATGAAAAAAAGTATCCCTCTACATTTTTCTCCTTGCTTAGGTCCTCCCTGTTAAATTGAGTTTAATGTTGCCTTGATTTAGTGTTGTAACGTGTTTAACACATTCACATTAGATCTTGGGCCCTTGTAAACTAAATGGACTTAATGGTACCTTATTTTTGGTGTTGTAAAGTGTTGAACCACACTTCCACACTAATCTAGGGTTTTCATTATTATTTGAGGCTTCTCTATGCTTTAACTGGCCTTATTTTGCACCCACAATCATTAATTAATGCATATTTATGAGGATAATCCTAACATAAAACAATATCCAATCATAATTCATGTATTTTAAGGTTGTGTGGCCCAAATTTAGTGATATGGGACTCATATGTCACATTATACATATGAGTCCCACCTAAGTTTTGGGGCCCCAATCTTGATTTCACATGAATCTAAGCATTCTTGAAAAATTTGTCCCATAGCTAAGCTTAATAGGACTCATACACCATTTCTAGAGTATGAGTCCCATGTGGCTCACAATTAAAATTAATTCAACTTCTTGGTAGGATTTTATCCTCCTAGATCTGATGTTGGCTTGTAGTGTTGTAATTTGGAGAAATTTGGAATAAACAAGTATAAATACAAGGTTATTTCACTCATTTTCAACTAGAAAGTTTACAAGTGATATAGTACCTTGAGTATTCATACATTATAGAAAATTGGAGCATTCAAGAGCATTCAATATTTTACAAGAGCATTCAAGAGTTGATTATCAAGTTTTTTAGATCATCATTCAAGTATCATGCATCATGTCAAAGCCATCATGCATCATGTTTGTTTTTAAGCTAACATTTGTGATGTATGGTTTTATAATTCAAGCAAGCATCCAAGTCAATGTCTACCATATTCAAGCAAGAATCAAGATCTACATCCATTGGATCCATTTCATACATGTTTGCAGCACTTTATTGCTAGGGTTTGGTGAGTTGTAACATACATGTTGTTCATTCATCATTCCTTCATTTCATTACAAGGTTTGGCTACCAAATTGGGGTTTGACCAAGGAAAACCCCTTTCCACTAACAAAACAACATTTTTCCCTCTCTTTATTGTGTGATTTATAAATCTAGGTTGAAGACATATTGAAGAGAAAGTTTGGAGAAAGTTGTCAAAGTGTTCAAAGTTGTCCAAGTTGTCACCTTGTTTAGGAGATCATTAGAAGACCTATACAATGAAAAATTTCATAATCTAGACCCAAAAATCAAGTTGAGAAGATTAAGTAGAGATTGTAGAGCAGATTTAGATCTTGATTCTCTAAAAATGCCAAACTAGACTAATATGCCACTTCTAGCATATGAGTCCTAGTTCGGTGACATTTCTAGATTTCAAGTGTTTTAGACATATCTATGCCAGGTTCATGTTCCTGCCTAGAAACCCTAATTTGGGACTAAATCATCCATACTAGTGCAGGAGTCCCAACAAACATTAATTTCAATGTTTTCTAGCATTTCAAGTCTTCATTCAAGCTCCTACAGGTTTCTAGGTGCATCTCTTTGATCTCTTAGTTTTACATTCTATATTGCATTCATTTCTAGGTCATTTAGTGAAGTCTTGCATATTATTAGGTCTAATAATTAGGTCTTGCATGCCATTTTTCTTTCCAATCCCTTGCTTGGTGGTGAGCCCCTCTTTATTCATTAATCATACCCTAGGACACTCTATTGAAAGATCTCTTTCTCCTACGTCATCCTTGGATTGAGATCACTAGGGTTTCCTTGAGTGAAACTAAGTGGGAATAGGTATAGTGTTCCATCTCTCATAAAGATATAGAGCACACCCCCTATTTTTGTTGCTTCACAAATAAATTTGACTTACTTCTCATACTACCATGACTTGTGGCATGTTAATGTATTATTATGAAGTAGTTTTGAGACTACAATAAAAATATTCAAGAATGGTATGATATGCAACAACATTGCCACACACCCACAACCAACTTAAAACACTTCATTTTCCCATGGACCAATCCATGGAAAGAATAGGAATAGGAACATGTGAATTTTTTTTCTTCATATATCCACTTTATGTGTATTTTAAAATAAGCTTGAACTGTGCAATACTCAGCCACCTACATGACCTACCATGCTAATCAAAGATACCCAATTTGGCACTAGTTTATGGTGCCACAATAACTTTAAAAGCTCTCCAAAAGCCTTAAAAATTGGGTAAGAAATCACAACTTAGGAGAGAAATTTATTATGGAATTTGATATGTAGCCCATTAATATAATATATATTTATATTATATATATTCATATATATATACTCTTCATTATTCTTTTGTCTACATATACATACATGAATATATGTAAATATTAAAGCATCTTATCTATAAATATTCATATATACATACATATGCACCAACTCATATATATATGTAATATATATATATATATATATATGTATATATATATATACATATATACATATATGTATATCATATATACTTTACATACTATATTTATTATTTACAAAAGATAATTGAAATTAATTTAATTTGACGATCAAAGATGGTAATTAATGATAGGGGTTTGATTTTCCCTAAAGACACTTAACCTATTGTGAGCATGATCATAACCTAATCTAAACATGATTAAATTACAAGAATTAAACCAAGATCTAACTAAGCCATGTTCCCAATGGAATTCTTGAAAACATTAAACTAAGAAGCCATTAAAATTGAAATACTTAAAGGAAACCTAGTTAAATGCATCAAACCTCATCCCATTGGGGGATTGGTGCTAAATTGATGTGGAATGTCAGCCCTTTCCCAATCCCTTGGTTGAAACAAGCTTGAAGATGGATTCTATTTGATGAAAATGGATGCAAGATTAACTAAAAATGGATGCTAAATGATGAAATCAAGATCATGAAGAATGCTCTAAATGAATGTGGATCCTTTTTCTCAAGAAATGGAGGCTATTTATAGAAAAAATAGTTGAATCAATGGCCAAGATCAATTTTCTTAATGGATAAAAATTGAGGAGAGGAATTGACATGGATCAAGAATCCAATCCATGGATGAGATAGAAAGTTGACATGGATTGATGAATTTAGTCAATGGCTCAAATTGACTTAAAGAAGCACAAATCCTACAATTTAGGAGGAATGTGTAAAGCATTTCCATTTAGGAGAGAATTGGAGTGGAGGTATTCTTTTGCAAGTGGGAGAAATTGGAGGGATGAAAGAAACTAGTTAATTAAATAAGTAAAAAAATACTTAATTGTGCATGATGGATGAATTTAGGGATTTAATTAAACAATTAACTTAGTTAATTAAAAAAAGGTAATTAATGGCATTCAATTAAATAATTAAGATTATTTAATCAAATGAAAGGACTTAAGGAATTCAATTAAATAATTCACATTATTTAATTAAATAGGATGAAAATTAATATGAAAGGGGTGAATTAACCTAATAAAATTGATTATTTGATTAATGGAAGAAAATGGTGAATTTAATTAAATAATTAAGATCATTTAATTAAATAGTCAAAAATAGGTGAATTATAACGAAAATAGTGTTTAATCAAATTTAGATGTGCAATGTCGATCAGGATGATTTTAAGTGTCTACGTTTTTCCCCTTTTTGAAGTGAGGTACATGTTATATTGGTTCAAAGAATGACACTTTTCAGATCAACACTACTACTCAGATAAATAATTTAAAAGCTCATGATTTTTTTGAATGCCCACTATTTCCCTAGTGGAAGGAATTATGATGGTATACTGCCCCTAGAGAGATCAAGTGGAAATTTTAATTTTTAGATCGAGATCACGACAAAGATTCAACATAGGTTCAAATACAAAAAAGAAGCTTGAAGATAGGAAAATAGGTTCAAGACATTAAAAAATGCCTCAAAATAGGCTGCATAGCTCAAGAATTGATTAAAAAGATTAAAAATTCCATTCCCACCCTCTAATTAGGTCAAAAACCCTAATTTTCAGGCTTAAATAAGAGTTTGGGGGTCACTTTCAATTCATTTGGACACTTGTCTTTAGAGAATTTCTACTAATTTTGCTCTGACACCTTGATGCTATGGTTGATCCCGCACTCCCCTAGCATCTCACAAATAGGGTTCTAGAGTTCCGGTGGCCCATCAACATAGGACTCCCACTATGCACTTCAATTTTTTTCGTTTCCACATTTTTTTGCTTTAATTTTGAGTTTAGTTAGGTCAAACAATTGTGTTGCAATATTGCAACACCTTTGTCATGGTCAGCGACACAATTGCACTATTGTGACACATTTGTTAAAAAGTGACACTATTGTCAATTTAGGTATAGGAACACCATTGTAGGATAGCCATGCAATTGCAAAATTGTGGCACAATAGACTATTTTGGTTTAGCGACACAATTGTAGAATTGTGACGCACCTGTAGAATAGGATCACAATGTGGGATTTTTCCCTAGCGACACATTTGAATGCCACTAAAAAATTGAATATAGTGATGCAACTGTAATTTACCAAATTGATAGAATTGTAAAATAGGCACACAATTGCAGATCTAGGGTTTTGAACTAAATTTTTTATCATTTTTTAGAAAATTTAGCGTTCGCTTCATGTGTGTAGGAGACCATTCAACCACTCATGTCCCATGAGCCCAAGCCTAGTATTCTATCTTGTGTTTTCCATTTCAAGGATGACAAGAACTTCTTTCTTGGCATGATCAAACTAGGATTTGTTGCTCACATGAAAAATATTCACACCCATTTGGCTATGATAGCTTTGGTGAAGTGTTGGCATAGCGAGACCTCTTCATTCCATCTTCCCATTGGAGAGAATACAATCACATTAGAGGATGTGTGGCACATTTTACGAGTTCCCATCCACAAGGAGAGGATTATTTATGATACCAAAACCAAGATGGATGTGATCTATGACATTCTTAGGGTAGATTTCATGTGGGTAGATAGCCATCAAATCGACCTACAATAGTACCAAGGATAGGTACTGGATTTGGCATTGGTTATAGGAGCATCAATTTTTAGAGTGCTTGTACTGGATAGACAAGGTAGAGGCTTCAACTTTGGTTGGGGACTTTCCTGAGAGGGTATGGTGCACAAGATTACTCTCTATGCTTGGGGCCATGTTATACTTGCCTCCTTATACCATGACATCTATCAAGTTGTCTACTTGCAAGGGCAGAGTCTAGTGGCAGGGGTTACACTATTGCACATTTGGGCTTAGGAGCACATTGATGTGTTGAAACCTACCATCACACTAGCAGACATAGATGCAGATTAGTTTGTGGTATATCATTATGGAGCCATCACTACCCTCCAACACACAAGAACTAAATGCATTAAATATTGGAGGCATGTCATAAATGACATGACAATATTCAGATGGAGGCCCTAGATCTAGGCTTATCCATGGTATGATGACCAAGATTAGTTGTTTTCTGCCTGAAAGAATAGATACATTCTTGGATGAAAGCACCATATGGTGGAGAGATATCTAATTGATCGAGTGGCTAGGTAGTTCGGGGAGGTACAGGATGTAGTCCCCCTTACATATAGAGCTATTTATGCATGGATTGTTAGAGAGATAGTTTGGGGACAATAAACTCCTCAGGTGGTGATTGACGATTTTAGATAGCTTGTCCCTATGATGTAGGTACCACTTCAACCTATTATGCATGGTTTTTACAACATTCCCTAGTATAGTTGACTGATCCAATAGGGGACTAGTATAGGGTATATCTAGGAGTCGAGGATAGGACAAAACATAGCAACATCCTCCACAATAGCCTCCAAGAGATGGGAATGATGGAAATGTGCCTAGAGATGGGCATCAATAGCATCAAAGATAGTAGGATCAAGTGTTAGGTGATGGGAACCCGCAAGATGGTTATTAGCCTAGGGTAGGATAGGTGCTAGAGAAACCTCTATTGATATCACCCCTTTGACATGTACCACCACCACCACCACATTAGCATTAGTAACAACAACAATAACAATAGGCATAGGGTCTCGACCCTAGAGATGTATAGATTTACGCACTAACTATAGAGGGACAAAATTAGGATTGTGACTCTGCTCATTAGGAGTAGGATACAACAATGATTGACTGAGATAGATACAAGACCAAGTGGAACCAAGAGTGTTAGTAGGTCCAACAATTGACTATATAGCTATCCCAGGAGATAAGGCAAAGACAACAGCTAAAGGCTACTTCTATTCAAACACAAGGGTATGTTGTATCAACTCATATGTATGGATAGGCCATGGACAAGGCCAAATACTACCAAAATTTATACCATAGAGATGTTCCACAATAGTGGCAATAGTAGGATTTTTCTCACAGGAGTGGTGTTGCTCCAAGTGGTTTGGGATGCACACCATCAGTGCAATAGCCTTCAGGTAGTGGCCATAGATAGCCCTCACAGTAGTCCTCACAACATGATTACAGATAGAGTTGAGGCTATATTTGCATACATAGACATATTTTTGATATATAGCCCTAATTTGTTATGTATATATACATTCATTGGCTTATTTTGATAGCCTCATGTATACTCATTTTTTATGATATCACACATTGAATCAGATTTTATATCATGATAGTATTTTGATGATATATATGAGATGATATTCAATGTGATGCTTTATTTTATTTCATTCTTTATGATTATGTATGGATGCATATGTTATGTTATGGATGCAAATGTTTGTTATACATATGATATGATGTGATTTATGATTTATGATGCATATGATATATGCAATGTATGGTTTATGATATAGATGCAAAATGTGATGGATGATGTATTTTCTTTTTAGTATATTTTCTATATGGCATGCCATGATGATGCTAGATGTTCATGCTATGAGATGGATGCATTTCCTTTTGTATATTTTCTATGAAATATGACATGCTTATGATATGATTATGATTATGCAGAATGCATGTATGTTGATGGTTTGTAGGTGCAATATGGATGCATTTATTATTTTTGTTGATTGTCATGATACTATGTTAGCATGGAAATAAGATAGGAGAATAGGATGGAATGATTAACCATTGATTTTTAGATTGATTCAAAAGTCCAATAAGGCTATGATTCTTCAGGACTTTATTAGATATGGTCATGTGAGATCATGATTTTCTTGTTTTAAGTATTGGGTACTTCATCATATCATTCCTTATTGTTGATATAGTGCATATACATGATGCATCAAGGTATTGATAACCAAGATGGCTTTGTATCTACTGTGATGGACTTTGACTTTGCAAACAAATAGGATCATCCTTGCTCATACCTGACATACAAAAAAATTATTGGAATGTAGTTTAGAAGTTTAAAACATTTTGGACCAAAGCATACACAATTGTCAATTGAACATCCAACAAGCACAACAAACAAAAGATAATGATCGATACACCATTCCTTTCTCTCTAAATTTTTTTCATAGACATCACATCATTGAGAGGTCCTTGGAATGGTTTAATAAGATAAATCATAAGAAAAGATCAAAATGAATAAAAACTAAATGGTATTCATATCTCTTGCCAAAGTAACCTAACTAAGATGATTTTCAACAATGATGTCCATTGTAGGAAGGATGCATCCTAGGACATGTTATCAGATGTTTTGACGAAGACCAATTTTTTGATAGGCTGTTGATACAAATGTTAACTGACTTGTTTACTCATGATCAAGACTTTATATTTCTATGCTTATGTTCATACTTCATCATTTTCCATACTTGTTTCCACTTGTTTTACTAAAGGTTGATGATGACAATCAATTTATTATGGATGTAATTTTATTGCGAGTGAAAGCGAAATGGGATGGGTGGTTTTAGAAATTTTTGGAATATTTCATTTTTTTTGAGGTTGTTTTTTATCTTTTTGGGTGTATTTAAATATTTTGGTTTTCAATTATCTAGGGTTTTTTAGGATTTTTGAACGTTTTGAGATGTTTTTGGGTTTTTCCAAGATTTATGATTTTTTTTTTGTCTTTTTTGAAATTAGACCAAGACCTAAAGGGAAAATAACTTAGCACCTTGGGGGATCATCAATGATGGCCTTTCCTACACTATGCACGCAAAGATGATGTAGTTGAACTGACTCTAACCAATAACCATTTATTGATGAGATATGAATATTGATGGATTTCCATTTTATTATAACAAACTCCTAAAGACTAACCTAATGCCTCGGGGGTTCATCGATCATGACCTTGCCTACATTCTAGCTCAAAGACAACTTAGTTCAACAACCATGTTTTTGACTTTTTGACTTTTTAGACCTATTTAGGGATTTTGATGTGATTTGGATGTTTATGGGTTTTGGAGATGTTTCAAATGTTTTTGGCATTTTTGAGAGATTTTGCAAAAAATCTTAAGGGAATATACAAGAACCCAATCTGATGCAAGTATAGACAGATGCCCCTAGTGTGATGTGATAGATTGCCTCGATATAGGTAGGGTAAACTAACCTTAGGAATGTGCCAAGTAGTACTAAAGGGGAACATGATACTTAATACCCAATTGTGATATGGATGTAGATGGGTAATGGAATAAATAGGATAAAATAGGATGGAGGATGAATGTGATTGATATCAAAGCAACGTAAGCCAAAGAATCAATGATGGATATATAGTGCTTATTTATGCAAGGAACCTATTTGCCAGGTTTTCACTAAGGTACTTGCCCAAAGTGCCACCAAAGTGGTTTTTGCTAGAGGATGATTTTTTTCTTTACTGTTTTCAATCCTTTTTCTTTTATTTTTTGGATTTTTTGGACTCATAACCTTCAAGCCTAGGTATAGAATTTCTTGAGATGTGAGCTATTGATAGCCTCCTACAAGGGTTCTCTCTCAAGTGTTAATAATTGATAGGATCTAGAACTGTAACTTGTTGTGACAACAAACAACCCTAACCAATTAGGGTCAAAATTTTGTTTGCTATCTAGATTTGACATATTCTTCTAATTTTTCTTTAGTACAAGATCTCCCAATTGGAAGGATAGACTTTTGATCTTCTTATTATAGCTCCTTTTTAGTCAGTTTTGATAAGCCTACAAATGATCCAAAGCCTCAATATGATGTTCTTCTAGAAATTTATCTTGTTTAATAGGGACACCCTATATTCTTCATTAGTAATGAGATGATACAAGGATACTCTGAGTGATGGGAGCTCGACCTCGATAGGTAGGATAGCAAGTTAGTTCCATAAACTAGGGAAAAGGGTGTGGCACCTATAGGCATGCAAATACAAGTTCTATAAGACCATAAAGTGGGGTTCAATTGCATATGCTAGTCACAACCAACTTCATTGACTATCTTTTTAATAATTTTAAAGATGGTTTTGTTCAAAGCCTCAACTTGACCATTGCTCTAGGGACAATATGGAGTAGAAAATTGATGTTGGATATTGAAATTTTGGCATAACTCATGGACATCCTAATTTTTGAAAGGTTTTCCATTGTCTAAGATAAGGGCTTATGGAACATCATAGTGATAAATGAGGTAGTTCAGGATGAATTTAGAGATTTTTTTTCCTGTGATGTAGGTCATAGGGATCGATTCAACCCACTTTGTAAAATACTCAATGGTTGTAATGATAAATTTGTGACCATTAGATGAGGTAGGGGTGATCTTTCCTATGAGGTTGAGTCCCCACTATGAGAAAGGCCAAGGTTTAGTGATTGGTTGGAGTTCTTGAGTTGAAACATGGATGAGGTCCCCATGCTGTTGACATTGCATGCACTTCTTAACATATTGATGAGCTTCCCATTCCATTATAGGCAAGTAGCACCGTGCCATCAATAGTTTCTTAGCCAAGGTCATACCATTTGAATACAATCCACATATGCCTTAATGTACTTCTTTCAATGCAGCCAAAGCTTCCTCTTGGTCAAGACATTGCAAAAGTGTCCCTTCAAGACTTCAATGGTAGAGGGTATCACCTAGGATAACGAATCAGGATGCTTTCTTGATAAAGGTTTTTCTAAGGTTTGGAGTAATGCCAGATGAGAGGATACCTCTATGTAGGTAGGTAAAGATATCATGATACAAGGGAGAATTGAGGCCAATGAATTTGCATACAAATTTTTATTTTGGTACCTCAAATGTTGGGATGAGAAGCTACTTAAGGAGGAATTCACATTTAAGAATATTATGCGACATATCTAATAAGGACCCAATAGTTGTCATAACATCAAGTGCTCAGTTGTTGATACAAGGTATTTGCTCAAATGTGATGTTGATGAAGAATTCTTTGAGACTTTCCACCATCTTTTTATAAGGTGTGAGGTTGTCATCCTTGGTTTGATAGTAATCATTGATTTGATTTAAAATCAACTGTGAATCTCCATAGACCTTCAATTCCTATATTTTCCATTGTATTGTGATTCTCAATCCTGTGATAAGAGCTTCATACTTAATGATTTTATTGGTGCATAGGAAATGTAGCTGATATGACTTAGGGATACAATTACCTTGTAGGGTGATGAAAAGAATGCCTGTTCTAGATCCATGTTGTGTATCTAAACCATCAAAATACAATTTCCACTGATCCACTATGTTTAGAGAAAATATTGACTCATCAAGAAATTTAGACACCAATGGATTCTATGCATAGATAGGTGCCTCTATCCATTGATTTGTGATAAAATTTCCATTGATAGCATTTCGATCTATATATTCTATATCAAACTCTGTTAGTATCATCACCCACTTATCCATTCATCTAGTGAGGGTAGCTTTAGATAACAAATATTTCAATGGATCAATATTAGAGATGAAATTTACTTGGTGGGTGAGCATGTAGTGTCTAAAATTTTGTGAGGTGAACATGACTACTAGGAAAGACTTTTCAATGGATGAGTAATTCATCTTGTATCCCACCAAATTCCTACTAATGTAGTAAATTTATCTCTCATTCTCTATTTCATCATGTTGAGCAAGAAGAGCACCCAAAGTTGCTAATGTAACCGATATATACAAAATAAAAGGTTTATTTGGTATTGGTGGCATAAGGATGAGAGGTGTCAGTAGATAATATTTGAGTTGCTAGAATTATTTTTCACATTTCTCATCCCATTTGTAGGTTATCCCCTTGTGAAGAAGGTGAGAAAAGGGATGAATCTTATTGGCTAGTTGTGCTATAAATATCCTAATAGACTATAATCTCCCTTGTAAACCTCACATTTTCTTCAATATTTTTGGTGGCTCCATATCTAGAATTGGTTTGACCTTAGCTAAATCTATCTCAATTCCTCTATGTGACACAATGTATCCTAATATTTTTCCTAATGTTACACCAAAGAAATACTTTTTTGGATTCAAACACACCTTGTACTCTTCGAGTATGCCAAATATTAGTCCTATTACTTTTATATGTTCCTTCCTTAGTCTTGACTTGGCTGAAATGTCATCCACATAGTTTTCTACAGTCTTGTGGATCATTTTATGAAAGATCAATGTCATTTCTCTCTAATAAGTATCTCCAACATTCTTCAACCCAAATGGCATCATATTCCAGTAGTAGGTTCCCCATGGACATGTAAACACTATTTTGTGTTGATCTTCTTTGTCAATAATGATATGGTTGTATCTTGAGAATCCATCCATAAGTGAAGACATCTCATGTCCAACAGTCAAATCTATAATTATGTCAATGTTTGATAGAGGAAATTTGTGTTTGGGACATGCTTTGCTTAAATCTCTAAAGTTAGTACATATTATGATTCCCCGAGTGGGTTTTGAGACTAGTACAAGGTTTAAAACCCACTCAGGATAATCTATTAGTCTAATAAATCCCACTTCAAGAAGCTTCTGCAATTCTAGTTTGACTAGAAATGCTATCTACAAATGCATCTTTCTCAGCTTCTGCTTTACTAGTTTAACGTGAGGATTAACTGCAAGATGGTGGAAAACTACTTTAGGATCAAGGCCAAGTATATTTACATAGGGCCATGGAAATTTTTCCTTTTTTCTATTTTATGAAAGCTACAAGGTTCATTTTCTCTTCATCTAATAGTGATTTTGCATAGAAAGTGATATGAGGTGCTTCATTTATCCCTACATTTATTGGAGTTAATTTCTTTGCAAGCAGTGCTAACTTTTCTTGATGTATCACACTAAGGGGAAGATTGAATCCCTCATCCTTTATCACCTCAAAGAGGTTTTCAGCATTGGATGCATCCTTTATTTTTACTATTTCATGATTGAAAAGTTCCATAGTGTGGTTTTCAATTAATTATCAAAACATGATTCTCATATTTTCCATTTTGCGACTAAGGGACTCAATTTTTTCCCCATAGTAAGCTTGTGTATCAAGTTTAATGTAAAAACCTACTTTGTGATCCCCATATGGCATGTTGTCATGAAGTCCCATGAACTTAGAGATAGCTTCATCATTTTTGAATGAATCCTGAATAGGTGGTCCTTGTTGGTTTTGGTTTACGAGTTGAGGGTAGACTAGCTTTAATTTAGTGGTTTGGCTATTTGAAGCAAATGATGTAGTGGTTATCATGAATATACAGGTATCCTCAAATAGGTCTATTATATCAAGGGGGAAGTCATCAATGGTATCATTACGTGATGTAGGTAACCAACAAGAAGATTCAACTCCTTTAACAAAAGCACCCTTACCATGAATGGTCACTTTGTTGGTAGTACATCCAAGAAAAATATTCTTAGGTCATTTCTCAAGAGTAAGGGGTTATAGAAAACCATTATTGTTTTAGACCAACTTCTTGTTCTTGTTGTATCCCTAACTCATCATCAATTGCAATCCTTTGTTGTCATTTTCCATTGGAAGAATGAGCTTGGGTCTGTTATCTTAATATAACAATTCATATATTACATTATGTTGAGAAAATGTGTCTCAACCTTGCAATTACATAAAGGTTATTATTGATAGGATATATATATGAATATATATATATTTCCTAGTTACACTAATAGGTGTAATATACAATGGCATCAAGGGGGGAGAGTGGGATGCATGTAAATAATTTTTTGTTAACTTTTTCAGGAAACTACTAAAATAGCCCACATACAATAGATAAATGATACATTATAAATCTAGACCATTAATTATTAGGTTTTAGATCTAATGGTGGATATTGTTTTGGCCTATCTTTCCCTAGAATGTAACCTTATTTTATGAGGCTGTTGTATTATAGTTGTGGTAGAGAGATGGTGATGTATTTTGAGAGTCTGATAGTAGTCGTGTTGTCTCTTGATCTCTGAGTGGTGATACTCTAGTGAGAAGCTTGCTCTGCAAGTATATTATAATCTTTGTGATTTACTGAATAATGTATTGGGTGGATTTTGGAGTGTGGGGTTTTTCTCCCAAAAGGGTTTTCCCCAAGTAAATCAATGTGTCATGGTCTGCATGATATTTATGTTTATTTTTGTTTAAGTTTTTGTAACTATTAAAGATTTATAAAATTTTTGCATTATTCTCCTCTCAAGATTAGTGTAGGAATTTGTTCTACTACCTTAGCTTCCTTAGAAGTGGTATTAGAGCTTGATCACCTTTGGTTTTAGTTGTGGTTTGTTGGGTTTTTTTGAACTAATCCAGGTTTGAATGGGAGCTTTTGCAAAAGATATTTTGTGATCTTGTTGCAAGAATTTTTAGATGGAAAGTTCATTAGGGAGAATAGAGGTGAAGAAATTTTCTGGAAATAATTTTTAGATGTGGAAGTTGAAGATGGAGGATCTATTGATAGATCGAGATCTATGGGATGCTATTGGTGAGAATGTCTCAAGGCCTACAGATCCTAATTAGGTTGCTTAATATGATGTTATGGACTGCAAAGCCAAGGGTCTAATGAGATTTTGCTTGGAAAAATCTATTTTAATTAATGTCCGTGAGGAGACCTCTGCACAAAAACTATGGAAGAAGCTTGGTGAGATGTATCAAACCAAATATTTAGTGAACAAGATTTTCTTGAGGAAGAAATTATATTCCTTGAGAATGGAAGAGTGTGGAAAAACTATAGACCAATTGGAAGCATTCAATATGTTGGTGATTGAATTGACATCCGTTCGCGGTATGTGTAGGATCATCATGGAAAAAATAGGCCCTTAAGTGGCAAAAAATTCAGAAAAATTAGAGTTAGGAAACTTGACGTAAAAAATTGAATAAGTTATCTATATTATTTTAAAAATATGTAAAAATAGAATCTGTAGCAAATTGAACGTAGTTTCTAAAATACTAAGGTAAATATATATATATATATATATATATATATATATATATATATATATATATATATATATATATATATATATATATATGTTAGTAATTTGAAATTCAATGCAGAGTACTTAAATTTCAAGGAAAAAAATAAGTAGGTGTCTATCTGACCACTCTAACCACAATAAAATGATAATATTTTTCTATAATAATTTAGATATAAGTGGAGGACTCATGTCCCAATGTGATGCATATTTTTTTATAATATTTTTTCAAGTAAATAATTAATTATGAATTTTTTATTACAATTTTTAAAAAATATAAAAATTTGTATGTATGACCACCTTAACTTGGTCAAAACTTCATGAAATTCATTTTTTTTTTAATCCTATAGTATGTGAAGCATAGACTATGATACATGATTCAAATTCAAAAAATGTGATACTGTTTGAAAGTGAAAGCTATAGATGTTTTTCAATCAGCCCATCAATCAGGGCTTTAGTCATAATTCAAATAGAAAATGAATAATAATTATTTATTAAATTCAAAGTAAAGCATAATTTATATTGGTGGAAAGCTGATAATCTCCTTTAAAAACCCTTTTCTTTTCATCAATTTTGGGTAAAAAAAAAGTCATAAGCCACATGGGCCATCATATCACTTACATATCACCACTTTTTGGCCCATCATGATCCTACACATACCCTGGCATCAAAATGGATGAGGAGGAGAAATGTTAGATCTTTCTTTGTTCTTTTCCTAATTCGTGTGATTCTTTTGTTATGGCTATTTGGATTCTGTTATTTTGAAGACTAAAGACGCGGTGGGCTCTTTGCTTTTTGAAGAGATGAGGAGGAAGGTATCAGTCACTTCCAAGGAGGCCCTGAATGTCTGTGGAAGACCTAAGGAAAAAGGAAAGAAGAATGAGAAGTGTGACAAAATCCAAGTCTAGGGGGAGATCTAAATCTCCTAGAAAGCCCAAAGTTATTTGCTTGAACTACAGTAAGCTTGGACATGTTCATAAGGAATGTAAAGAAGAAAAGAAGAAGAAAAATAAGAAATTTGATTTTGATTCTGAGTCTGAGAAGGAAGATGATGACACATTGATTGCAAATTTGGTAACTTGTGTAGGTAATGATGCATGGTTAATTGAATCAAGTGCATCTTTTGATATGACCTTTAATAGAGATTGGTTTCTTGAATATGAGGAATTTTATGGAGGTAAGGTGTACTTGGGTGATGATTCTCATTTAGACATTGTTGGTCATGTTAAAGTTAAAATATGATTTCCTGATGGTAGAATAAAAAGGATTAATGTTGTGTTGCATATCCTTGGATTAACATGAAATTTGTTATTTGTAAGAAAACTAATAGATGCAGGTGTGTAGGTAGTATTTTCTGATGTAGGATGTAAGATGGTTAGAGGTGCTATGGTGATTGCTAGAGGTGTCATATATGGCACATTAGATAAGCTTGATGCATGCACTATTAAGTGAAATAGTACTTCTGTGAAAAAGAAGTATGTGGAAGAAGTGAGTGTTTCACCTTCAACAAATGGTCATGGATTTTGGGTACCCAAGGGTGCTCTTTTTTCTAAAAAAGTTACCTGTAGAGAAAACTATGTTATGGAACTAGAGACTTGGTCAAATTGGAGAAAAGGGTTTAAGTACCTTGAAATTTTTTATTTTTTTTGAAGGTTTGTCTAATTGTAATCTTGAATTTTATTTATGGAAAAAAAAACCAAGTTTAGTTTTAATCGAGTTCTCATAAATCTTGTGGTGTATTGGATCTTATTCATTCTAATGTGTTTGGTCTTATAGATGTTCCTTCGATTGGTAAATCCACATATTATGTTTCATTTATTAGTGATTATAGTAGAAGGGCATGGGTATATTTTCTAAATAATAAATCTGAAGTTTTCTGTCAATTTAAAGAATCTAAAGCAATGGTTGAGTTACAAACTAGAAATAAAATAAAATGTTTGAGGAAAGATAATGGCGATGAATTTTTCTCTAATGATTTTAATAGATTATGTAAATATTGTGGTATTATTCGATAGAAGACAACTCCATATTCTCCACAACAAAATGGAGTTGCAGAAATAATGAACATGACACTGATGGAGAAGGCTAGGAGTATGTTGAGTGGTGCTAGCCTAGAACAAAGGTTTTGGGATGAAGCTATTTCCATTGTCTGTTACCTAATTAACAAGTCTCCTACATCATGTTGTGCTGATAAGATGCCTGTAGAGGCATGGTTAGGTCACAATCCTTCATTAATAAATCTTAGAGTTTTTGGTTATGAGGCATATGCACATGTTCCAAAAGAGAAGAAAAAAAAGTTGGAGAACAAGGATGTGAAATTATCTTCATCAGATAAAGTTATGGTGTGAAAGGATACAAGCTTTGGGAACTTGTTGCACAAAAGGTAATATATTATAGAAGTGTTATTTTTAGAGAAACTAAGCCTTCTTCTTTTACATTGCAGCCAGAACAAATTAAACAAGATGATGAGATTCAAATTCCTTCTACACCTAAGAAAGTTGAATCAAGACCCAAGGATAGACAAGAAGCCAAGGAGAGCTCATTTAGCTCTGGATCTTCAGAAGAGGAGGAATAACCTCCAACTCAACTTGTTCATAGGTCTACAAGGAATAGAAAACCACCTAAAAGGTATACACCTGATGATTGGATATGTAATTTTTCTTTGACTACTAACATGGATGAACCCAAATCTGTAGAAGAGGCACTAGGTATGAATGATGCAGAATCCTAGAAGATTGCTATGGATAAAGAAATGAAATCTTTGGAAAATAATGATACATGAGATCTTGTACCATTTCCTAAAGGATGGAAACTTGTTGGTTGCAAATGGGTGTTCAAGAAAAATATTGGTTCATATAGAGGTATTTAGAAGTACAAGGAAAGGTTGGTTGCTAAAGGTTAAGTTCTCAAGTTGAAGGTATTGATTATGGTGAGATATTCTCTCCTATTGCAAAAAATTACATCCATTAGATTTTCTTGCTATTGTTGTTGCTTATAATTTTGAGATTGAGCAAATGGATGTGAAAACTACTTTCCTTCATGGTGGCTTGGAAGAGGATATTTATATGACAATGCTAGAGCACTACATGGTGAAAGGTAAAAGTAAATTGGTTTGAAAATTGAAGAAATCTTTTGTATGGATTAAAATAGAGTCTTAGGATGTGGTACCAAAAATTTGACACATATGTGTTGAGTTTGGGATTATTGTGTTTGTTATAAAACTAATGGTGATCATTTCCACTTTATTGCATTATATGTTGATGATATGTTATTTATTGAGAAAGGGAAAGGTATGATTTCAGAATTGAAATCTTAACTTGTTGCTAAATTTGAAATGAAATATATTGTTGTAACTAGGTACATTCTTGGGATGGAAATTAAAAGATATAGAGAGAACAGAAATCTATGGCTTGCCCAAAGTAAGTATGTCAATTCAATTTTATAGAGATTTAACATCCAAGATTGTAGACCATTGTGTGTTCCTGTTTTGGTTGAGACAAAGTTATGTATTTCAAATTTTCCAACATCTCCATTAGAGATGGAAGACATGAGTAGAGTGCCTTACTAGAGTACAGTTGGAAGTTTGATGTATGCTCTGGTTTGTACTAGACCAGACATTTCCCAAGCATTGGGAGTTCTTTCTAGATATATGTCTAATCTAGGTAGAGTTCATTGGGATGTAGTTAAAAGGGTCTTCAGATATTTATGTAGTACCTCAGATTATTCCTTTTTGTTATCATAGTAATGTGATTAAAGATGATATTTCCCTTGATATTCATGGTTATGTGGATTTATATTAAGCAGGTGATATTGATAGTAGACGATCCACCAGTGCCTATGTGTTTACTTTATTTGGTGATGCAATTAGTTGGATGAGTAAATGATAGGTTGTATTTACTTCATCCACTACTTAACTAGAGTATATGGCAGCTACTCATGCTTGTAAAAAATCCATTTGGATTAAGAGACTATGTTAAGATATTGGAATAAAAGAAGGTGTAGTGACAATTTATTGTGACATTCAAAGTGTGATATGTCTATCCAAGAACCCAACATTTCATGCCAAGACCAATCACATTGATGTATGTGTTGTAGAAAAATGGCCCCTTTTCATTTTCATGGCCTTTTAGGTCTTGTTTCATGGTGTTGGAACTATGTCGCTCTGATTTTATGTTGTAACATGGCTTGAACATTCTTATTTAGGTACTAAAATTCAAAGAATGATGTCTTTTGAAGGTGTTGTGAAGTGTTGTAAGAAATTTCTATATTCTTCTAGACTCTATTTATTACAATTCACCTAAAAATCACCTTTTTGTTCATCAACAAGTCCTATTTTGAAGTGTTGTAAAGTCTTGTAACAAGATTTTGCACTTTTCAAGGCATGTTTTCACTATTTACACCTTTCTCATGCTTTATTTTCTCTTTATGCCCTCATATGACTTACTTAAGTGTATTTTTGAATGTTATCCCAACAAAAAAATTAAATACAACATTTTTCCTAACACATATTTTTAGGTCCAAGGTGGGACCCATTTGCCACGGGTGGCAAATGAGTCCCCCTTGGCCCCAAATTCAAAATATTTCAAATTTCCTTTCAGGATTTTATTCAAAATCACTTGATGTCATCCTGCGATGATGTATGAATGGATACTAAGGCACAAGAATTGTATAAATAAGTGTTTTTCATCTCATTTTACATCTACTAACACATTCAAGCATCCATTTCAAGCATTCAAGCATTCTACATCATCAATTCAAGCACTTTGAAGCAACCAATGACACTACTTCATATTTGCAACATCAAGGGTTAGGTAAGTTGATAGCTTTTGCATGTTAGTAATTTATATTTCTCTTGCATTTCATTATCTTTTCAAGGGTTTAATTAGCAAAAGTGGGGTTTGACCAAGGAAAACCCCTATTCACTAACCCCTAATCATTTTTCCCCTATTGCATGTTTGTTTGCATCTCTTTTTTTGTATATTTGACAGGTTATTGGGTGTTGAAGATTTATTTTCAAGTCAACTTAAGTCAATTTCAAGCTTGGAGAGAGTCATTTGACCATTTTCTATAGATTTGACTTTAGTAACCTGACAAGTAGACATTCCTAGATCTGTTGTTGTAGAGTTGTCTTCTGGTTTTTCAAAAATTTGGGAGAGGACTAATTCACCACTTGTGGTGAATGAGTCCCACCTTAGGACTAGAAAGTTGATTTTTTTCAGATTCTGGATCCCAATAGACAAAAACCAACTTTCGACAGTTTTTCACTAGTAGGCAGACTAATTCACCACCATGGGCGAACGAGTCCCACTGTGAAAAATCAATAATTTGCATCAGCATCCAGAACACTCTAGAATCCTCACAATTCATCTAGGTGCACTCAGATTCATCCTCATCCTTTCTGTTTTGCATAATTTATTCATTTACATAGTTGTTTGAATATCATAATGTGTTTTCAAACATAGTTGTAATTGCACTTTTGCATTCATTTTCAATCACTTAGATTAATCTATTGCATTTAGTTAACTTCATATAGAATAGAAAACATTACCTACATCTTAATTTGAGTGAATCATAAGAATTTTTGGCCCTATCTCTCTCCTTTTAGGTGAAAAACCCTAGAAGTGCAAGAGTAGTCCACAGGGTCCCAAAAATCTATGTTTCATTTTGGTGAACCTGACTTTTGAACACTTTACATTTTTGATTGCATTTGCATATTGCATTCTAGTTCTCATTTGCATTAGCATTCAATTAGGACATTGATTTGTTATTGCATTCTAGGACTTTTCATTTTGCATTAATGAAAAGTTCATTTAGATTTCATTTTTGCATTATATCTCATTGAAAAAAGTCAAAATTTGCATTATGCATCTGCAATTGTATTTTGTAGAGCATTTAAATCATCTTTAAATTTCTGAAAACACTAAAAACTTCATACTGTGACTCATTCGCCACCTAGGGAAAATTAGTCCCTCTGCACTTTTTCACCAACATTTCTGAAATTCTTTTGGCATTTTTCTACATTCCCGTTTCTTGTTCTTGCATTCTGTTTTCCTTTCTAGAATCTTTGTTTTTCATCATTTATTGTACCTTTGTTTATTTACATCATGACATTTTCTTTCAATAAGATTTGGAATTCATTGAAATCATTGGTAGACATGTCCAATTGTGCCTTTGGTAATGATCCTAATGACCTTGCACTCCAACATGCTCCTCCAACTCCTAATGATTGTCCTCCTCATGAAGTAGACATCATTGGAGAAGATGATGATAGTATGCACAAGTTCTAAAATGACTTCCTTGACAACCTAGAAGCCAATGCAACCTTTGACCCATCCATGAGATCACAAGATCTTCCCACTATTGTACCTCCTGATCACTTTGCATATTTACATCCTAAAGTCAATATAGGACTTAAGGTTCCTCCCTCAAGTGGACCTAGTTCCTCTAACCCACCACAATCCCAACCATTATATGAACACAAAGTCACAAACATTCATATCAACCTTGAAGAAACATATGGTAAAGGATTTACTATCTTAAGTAAACAAGGTTGTGACACAAAACATGAAAATGACATCCATCAACTTCTTGAACAACAATCAACTGAAGCAAACACAACAAGACTAGGATATCAAGATCCTTCTCATCTTGAGAGACATCCTCTTCAACCTAGGAGACTTTCGGATGCTGGAACGGTGATCTTGAATGCTCATCCTAACTTAAATATTCTCCTTCCACATGAGCAACCACTATATCCTTCTAATGATAAGGATGTTAGGATCCCCATGGGTCCTTTTCCTCCTTCTCTTCATGAACAAGGAGAATCTAGCAAATGAAAATGACCTTACAAATTGAAGAAAATCAAGTTTCCCACACATCCTCCACTTGAATGTGAAAGGAGACTTCAATTTATTTTAAACAAAGGTCTTTTACTTTTACCACCTTCAAATAGGTTGGTTATTCATCCTAAAAACTCCAACATACCATATTGCAAATATCACCATATTCTTGTTCATTGAACAAAAGAATGTCAAACATTGAAGGACATACTGGATAAGTATCACTTGACTGATATCGACTGTTTCCTTGTCATACCTTAACACAATAACATCCTCTTCCTCATGCCATAGTTTTAGAATTCCCTATTCTCACTATTGCATGATGGTTTCCCATCACCCATCTCAGCTCATTCTTGTCTTTACCCTTTATGGGGGACAAGAAAATTTTAGCCTTGTCCTTGTAATTCATTTGACTTTGTCTCTTAACTATCTTATTCCTTTTCCAGTTATTTATTTAAGATTGAGAAACCAATAACTTAGTTAATGGTTGACTTACATCTGCATTACTTGTTTCTTTTTATTTTCCTTTTTGTGTGTGTATCGTGTTCCCCTGTATCGTGTATTTGATGTTCCCTCTCTTTGTACACTTATTATATTCGTACCTCTATTCTTCTATTTGTCATGCATAGTCTTTTTCATTTTTGTTTTGTTTTTTTCCTTTTGGGGATGACACAAAGCGTTGAGACGCCCTATGTCTCTTCCATGTTGACCTAAATGGTCCTTGTTTTTTCCTTTTGGGGATGATGCAAAGCATTGAGATTCCCTATTTCTCTTCCATGTTGACCCAAATGGTCCTTGTATTTTAATCTTTTTGTTTTGTGTTCTCCTTTTGGGGATGACGCAAGGCATTGAAACCGAAATGTATCCTTCATGTTGCCCAAAATATTTTTCATTTTATTTTACCTTTTTATTTTCTTTTCACCTATGTTTACCTTTTTGGGATGATGCAAGGTGTCAAGACCGTAATGTCTCTTCCATGTTGACCCAAAATGAACTTTCTTTTTCTTTTGTTTTCACTCTCTTTGTGTCATTCTTCCATTTCTATGTGCTTTGGGGAATGATGAAAATTTTGAGCTCTTTCCTAAAAACATTGCAGCAACGAACATATTGACCCCAAATCCATAGATCCCTTATGTTATTGGTGTGTTTTCTTTTCTAGGGGAGAACTCCCTTCTTTCTTTTCTTTTCATTTTTCTTGAAATGACGTAGCCTCACTTCGAAACATATGACTTGGCATAGAGATTTCTAAGTTAGCTCTCATGTCTTGTTTTATTTTTTGCATTTTTCTTTCTACTTTAAAGTAATTTCTCATAGAATGATGTGTAGCAATTCCTTTAAAGTGGGGGGCATACATTACCATAATTCATTTTCATTCTTGGTTCCTAGTGTAGCCTTGTCATTTGTGTGATGCGTTTGTCACTTTGTGGATGACATTGGGTGTGATGTACTTCATAAGTGTGATCTATCTTAAAATATTACATTCCTCTTGGTGGCATGATGTGATGCACTGCACTCCCTAAGTTGTGAATATAGTATTCTTTTATTGGTCCTCTCTTGGAGACATTAGACACAATGTTCCCTAAGTGATTAACCTTGCATGAACTGAACAAGACTCCTTTGAACATCTTCTCACATTTAACATTAATTTTTTGCATTTTTTCATTTCTTTTTTACCACCTTGCATAACTCAACTTGCATGAATGTGGTACCTTTCTTCTTGTTCATGACATCTTTCCTTGCGGTGCCTTGTTAAAGTTATTAGTAGGTATAACTTTGACCCGATTGAGCAGGAAGCCCACCTAGGAGTGTGACTTTTCCCCATAGCCACTTTTGTGTTTTTGAGTGCATACCAACTAGCGTATGTCTCTTACTTTTTTGGATTTCTCACCCCATGAACAACTAGTTCCATGGTCCCAGAGTGAGTACATTCGGTCCTTCTCACCCCGCGGATAGCCTGAAGTTCTCTAGCCCCAGAGTGAGTACGCATTCTCTTTTTCAAACAATCATCCTAGATCTATTTTCACAACTAGTTGGATTGATGATCGAAGCTTCATCCAATTCATCTCAACACTCTGTGAACTATAGGTTTTTGGTTCTATGTACTTCTGTTGCACTCTGAGGGTTTTTCACCTAAAAGGAGAGAGATAAACCTTAAAAACCTAGGTGGTTCACTCAAATAAAGGATATGTATGATGTTTATATGACTAAATTAGATGAGTTAAATGCAACTAAACTATGAAATTGATCAAATATGAATACACAACCTAAGAAACAAATGATGTTTGAAAACACATTATGTAATGCAAGAACACTAAGAAATGAATGCAAACTGTAACAGAAATGAACCAGACTGAAAGTGTGCACTTGGAATGTGAATGAAGACTAGAAATGGATTATGGAATGTTGATTATCATGATTTTCAAGCCAGATAGGACTCATTCGCCACCTAGGGTGAATTAGTCCCAGTTTTGATAAACTGTGTTGAAACCTGTTTCTATCAAAAGGGTGTCAGAAAATGTAGAAATCACAAAACTGGCCTGGAAATAGAACTCATTTGCCACCCATTTCAAATAAGTCCACTTTTCAATTTTTGAATATTCAAGAGTGGATTTTGAAGCTTCCTTTCTACACTTTGACTTTCTATAGGTGTCTACTTTAGAAACTATCATATTTGGGCCTGAAAATGACTTTTTGTTGACATTTTGGCTTGAATGATGAATAGATGACTTGAATGAATTTTAAATACAATCTTCAATGATTCTTAAGCCTCCAAGAGACCTAAATTTTCAAACACACAAGAAGAGAAGAAGAAATATTAAATGTTAGGGCATGGGGGTTTTCCTTGGTCAAACCTTGTTTAGGTAATTAAACCAAAATGATGCAATAATAGAATAAAACATGCAACAATGGAATAAATTACCTTTCCATGATGAATGATCTTGAAATTTTGTAGTAGTACATGAAGATTCAACCCTTGATTGCTTTAGAAAGCTAACCTTATGACTTCTAATGAAGAAACCCTAGCTTGCTTGACTTTGATGAGAAGATAGATGATAAACTAATGATGAGAGATGTGTGAATGAGATAAGATATGTAAAATGAGGATAAAAATACTTTTAATAGACAATTGTGCCTTAGCATCCCGATTATACCTCATCACAGGCCACCATGTAGTGAAATTAAACTTAAAGCCTAATTTTTCCTAATCAAACCCCAAAAATGACTCAAAATGGGACTCATTCACCACTAATGGTGAATGGGTTCCAACTAGATGGGACTAATTCACCACTAATGGCGAATGGGTCCCATAGGGGTCATTTTTGCTAGCTAGAATGCCAAGAAGAAAATTAGGCTTATATGATGACTATGTTAGTTATTTGATCAAATTATGCCTCAAGATGCATGATATGGGGTCATAAGGGCCTATTAATGATGATATAAATGTAAAATAGGGCTTGGGACACATAAATCAATGTGAAAGTGTTATTAAATACACTTTACAACACTAAAATGAGGTCCACATAGCCTAGAAAGGCACAAAAACCAATGTGAATGTGAAAGACACATTACAACACTTGGTTAAAGTTAAATTTACTTTAAAAGCCTTCTAAATTAATGTGATTATGTAATTAAACATGTTTTATAATATTGAATTAAGGAAAATGGGCTTATTAAGTCTAGAAAAGCATGAAAGTCCTTTACAAAACTCTACAACATCTTTACAAGACATCAATAAAAGCATGTTATTCAATTTTCAAGGGTCCAAGACCTAGTGTGGATGCACAAAATGCCTCACAACACCTGAATCAAGGACTCATTAAATTCGTTTATCATCAATTATTCACATGTCAAGCAAAGGGTCCTTTTTCTATGGAACATTTAGCCCCCACTTTAGTGAGAGGATGAACCTACTTCAAACTCACACTAAAGTAGACATTCATGAGAGATCCAAATGTAGGCCAATCCCCCAAGATACAAAATTATACAAAGGAAAGATGGAAAGAGAGACAAGATGGAAATGATGTACTCACTCTGGGGGCCACAAAACTTTAGATCATCTGTAGGGTGAGAAGGCCACAACATACTCTGGGGCCACAAAACTTTTGACTATATGTAGGGTGAGAAAGCCCAAAAAGGTAAGATACATACACTAGTTGGTATGCACTAACAAACACAAAAGTGTCTATGGGGAAAATTCATGCTGCTAGGTGGTCTTCCCACTCAACCATGTCAAAGTTATACCTCTTGATAAGTTTAACAAGGTGCCACAAAGCAAAAGAAAATCTTCATATGCTTATGAACAAACAAGATGGAACCAAAGGCATGCAAGTTGTGTTATGCAAAGTGACCATACAAAATGCAATAGTATAAAAATGCAAAAATGTAAAGTGTAAAAGTGTAAACATGTAATGATGTTCAAAGGAGTCTTGTTCAGTTTATGTAAGGTCAATCACTTAGGTAACATTGTGTCTAATTTCTCCAAGAGAGGACCAATCAAAGAATAGTAAATTCACAACTTAGGGGATATAGTGTGTCGCATCAACCCACAAAGAGGAATTTAATATGCTAAGATAGATCACACTTATGAAGGACATCACACCTAATGCCATCCGCAAAGTAACAAATGCGTCATATAAACAACAAGGCTACACTAAGAATGAAGAATGAAAATGAATTATGGCAACACATGCCCCCACTTTAAAGTGGTTGCGAGCACCTGTACTATGAGAAATTGCTTTAAAGTAGAAGAAGAGAGAAGAAGACATGAGAGCTTACTCAGTAATACCTATGACAAGTCATATGTTTCTGATAAGCTACGTCATGAAGAAAGAGTAATATGTCACATGCAAGTCAATCTTAAGACATGTCATCCACATCTCAAGCTTTCTCTTATACGTTCATGAAAGGTTAATGACTAGGTCAAAGGAGACAACAACAAGTGGCATATAAGGACAAGGCTATCAGACCCCTTGCCCCCCACTGAGTGCAAGACAAAGGTGAGCTTGGATGGATGAAAGGAAATATCAGGTAGAGGAATTAGGTGCTCCAACCCAAGAAGAGTACCACACTCCTTCAAATGGTTAATGTGATTGTTGTACAAAGTGTTTGATGAGAGTGAAGATAAGGGAGATATCCCTAGATCTTTCTTTTTAATAAAAGGAGGGGTAAAAACTTTTATTAATCAACAAGAGCGGTACAAAGCATTAGGCAAAAGAAAACCCCAAAGGGGCCCCAAGACAACAAGCAAGAGATCAAGAATCATTAATGCAGCATTTCACATCCTTAGTAACCCAACCCTCCAAGTCCTGGGCAAGGTCCCTTGGTAAACTGTCCCAATCATCCACCAACCACGTCCCATTCTTCTTAGAAGCTATTTTCGCCAGCCCATCAGCCACCTATTTCCATTCACGAGGGATATGGGACAAGGTGACAGAATCTAGTAAATCTCCAAGGTTGGCAATTTGTTTTGCCACTACCGCTAACTACCAACTAACAGCATCGAAGTGTTGTCCATTTATCAAGTCAACCACCACCTGAGAATCAGATTCACATATAATCTGATTCCAGCCGAGAGTGAAAGCTTTCCTCAAGGCTGAAAGAATCACCAAGGCCTCCATGAGGTTATTAGAGTGATGCCCCATATACTCAGAGAAAAAGAAAACAACCACTCCAGAACTATCTCTGCCCACCCCACCAATACCAGCATGCCCAGGATTACCTCTTGAAGACCCATCAGTGTTGATTTTCAAGACACCAGAGGGAGGAAGCAACCAATGCCCTCCTATGAAGACCTTCCCTCTAGAGCACCTACCCCGCTCAACCTTAGGTCTTCCCATACTACCAACATAAATCCCCAACTTCTGAATCACTCCAGTATCCCCAGGATCAACCAAAACAGACAAATCAAATTTTGCTTGTAACGTCTCTTGAAGAGCCCCAAGAATTTGAGCCCAAACTTGGCCCACCTGTAACTTCCTATCTAGAAAAATCCTTCGATTGCGCTCCAACCAAATCTGCCAAATAATAAGATTAGGGCCAATAGACTAGGCAGTGTGCAAAAAAGAAGTCTTTGTTGTAGTAGGTGCAACATTCTGCCAGAACTCGCCAAGAGATGAAGAATGTCGACAGGACATATTCCAAGCCCCCCACCAAAAGTGCCAAATAGTTTTAGCAAAGGGGCACTGGAAGAAAAGATGAGAAACAGTTTCAACATCTTTGAGACACAGATAGCATAAAGAGGGACCTTGGAAACCCCTCTTGCAAAGATTGTCCCAAGTCAAGCACCTACCATACACCACAAGCCAAGAGAAAAAGTTGCATTTTGGCTAGGAGAATTTATTCCAAATGTTTTTCCACCAAGGAACCTCAGCACTGCCTAAAGCCTATCTGTCCAAAGCACGATACCCTGAAACAACCGAGTACTTCCCTTTAGGATCTGAGCCCCAAGCCAACACATCCCTCCTAGGAAGCGAACAACACACTCTAGCAGCCAAAATGGAGGATAACTCCCTCCTATCCTCCAAAAATCCACCCAAAGGCCACTCTTGCATATCCTTCCATTGATAAATGATAGTTTGCCCCAAGACCTGAGGGGCTTTGAAATCCATCACTCTACTCTAGCCAACTTGAACAAAAATCCTGCTTAAAGTCTCCAAGTGAGGATGTGAGGAGAGGATAGGCAGGAAGCCATCCCAGGAGTCAAGCCAGAAGAGGGCATCAGAGCCTCTATTGCAAATCTAGAATAGGCTTTGTTTAACCAATGGAGCTCCCCTCTTGAGAGTATCCCACATCATAGACCCTTTCCCCAAAAGACTAAAATGAGAAACCTCAGCACCATCCACCTCCCCAATATACTTGAAGGTAAGAATCTTGGCCCAAGTCTGATGTTGATGTGAACACCACCTCCAAAACAACTTAGCCACCAACACTTACCCATTCCAATCCGCTCTACGCAATCCCAAGCCACCATCCTGCTTCGGCCGACAAACCACTTCCCACTTAATTAAACTCCACTTTCTCAAGAGGAGATTACCTTACCAAAGAAAGTGCCTACAAAGCCCCTCAAAATCCTTAATGAAAGTTGAAGGGGCAGTCATCACAAAACATCTGTAAATAGGAAGAGCTTGCACAACAGACTTTAAAAGAGTGACTCTGCCTGCCGTTGATAACCATCTATAGGTCCAATGACAAACTAGTCCTCAGAATTTATCAATCACCTCCTGCCAGAAATGCCTGGGAGGTGGGCACACATCTAGAGGGATACCCAGATAGGTAAATGGAAGTTTCCCCACCTGAAACCTTAAGATCCTGGCAATACGTTGAATGAGCTTGGGGGTGTTAAAGAAATAAATGCAAGACTTACCTTCATTAATGTGTTGTCCCGAGGCAGCCAAATAGCAATCCAAAGTCTAATGAAAAGCAACTGCTTCCACCACCTTAGCAACCCCCATCAAGGTCGAGTCATCCACAAACTGAAGATGTGTTTGCGGGGCAAGGGAATTATTCCAGTTCCAACAATGTAAAAGCCCAACTGCAACCTGTGACTTAATGAACCTCCCCAAACCTTCAGCCATCAAAATGAACAAATAAGGGGATAAAGGGTCTCCCTGTCGAAGACCTCTTGAGGCACCAAACAAAGTAGAGGATTCCCCATTTATGAGAACTGAAAAGGAGGGCGTCATTACACAACACATGACCCAATCGATCCACTCCCTGCTGAACCCAAAGGCTCCAAGAATTTTTATCAGAAAGCCCCATTTGACCCTGTCATAGGCCTTTGACATGTCCAGTTTTATGAACATAGCCTTTTCCCTTGAAGAGGCCATAGAATGAATAGCCTCCACCACAATCACAACACCATCAAGAATCTGTCTACCCGCTACAAAGCCCCCTTGTTCCTCTGAGATTAGCTTATCCAACAAAGGCTTCAAGCACTCAACAATTAATTTAGTGATGATTTTATACACCACATTACACAAAGCAATTGGACAAAAGAGATCTAAAGAGTCGGCACCCTCACGCTTTGGAATAAGGGCAAGAAAAGTGGCAATCAAAGCTCTCAACATTTGCTTATTCCTTAGAGATTCTTTCACAACCTCCAGCAAGTCAAGCTTGATCACTTCCCAAAATTCCTGGTAGAACTCGGCTAGGAATCCATCAAGACGAAGGGCTTTCCCCTTCTTCAGCTGAAACACCACATCCTCTAACTCCTTTAGAGAAATCGGCTGGATAAGAGATGCATTCATATCCATTGTCATCAAAGGAGGGATACAAGCTCAGATAGAGTCTTTCTCCTCAATGGCCAGAGGGGTATCTTCAGAAAAAATATTAGAGAAGAAATGAACAGCCTCATTAGAAATTTCTAAAGAGGAAGAAAGAACAGCTCCCCCAGACGAACGGAGAGAAGAGATAGTATTACCCTATCTTCTAGCCTTTACTGAGTTATGGAAGAAGGTATTCTTATCCCCTTCTTGGAGCCAATCAATACGAGCCTTCTGCTTCCAAAATATTTCCTCACGAAGCTCCCATTCCTCAAGTGCTTTGACAGCTTCATCCTCTAACCTACACAAGGCCGCATCCAAACCATGCTCCCTGATCTGCCTAGTAATAGAATCCAGATGCTCTTGGGCAACCCTTTTTTGCTGAAACATGTTGCCAAACTAATGCTTATTCCAATTCTTTAGCTTATACTTCACATACTAGAGCCTCTTCATAAAAGAGTACATGGCGGTCCCAAAAGCAGGTCAACCTTCAATCCACCAATTAGACACTAAGTCAAAAATACCTTCCTCCCTGAGCCACATAATCTAGAATTTAAAAGTTTGCTTCTTAGAACCACTAGCCAAGCGAGCAGAGAACATGATCGGCCAATGATCAGATCCTCGCCAATCCAAAATTTTAGAGCTTGTTAGCCACTTGTCACTAACCAAGAAACTGGATACCAAGAACCTGTCCAATCTTTCAAAAATAACTTCTTCTCCAAGCCTCCTATTATTCCAAGTGAACATGCCATTTAAAGGTTTGATATCCACAAGCTGAAGTTAGGCCATGTTCTCCCTCAGAAGAACAGAGGATGCGTCCAGACGAGGCACACCCCCCCTTTTCTCCTCAAGAGAGACAATAGCATTGAAATCCCCTGACATGATCCAAGGTAAAAAGGGATCCAAAGATCTCAAAAATTTTATATGGGACCATAAAAGACTCTTACCAGGAAGATCCGACGGAGCATAGATATTGGACAGCAGAACTCTTTCCCTAGTCTCCAAACTTACCGCAACAAGAGAGATGGAGAATCTACTAGAAAACCACCAAATAGGAGAGATTCATCGAGGATCCCAGAGGCAGGAAAGACCTCTAGAGCTCCCCATCGCCCCCACACACTGACATAAACCTCTATTCCAAATTTTGGAAGCACTCTGCATCATACTATCAACAGAAAGCTTCGTCTCTTGGAGAAAAACCAAATCCAGAGAATGAGCACGAACCAAATCTCGAATATCCTTTTGTCTAGGGTTGCTATTCATACCCCTCACATTCCAAGAAAGCACAATCATCTCGAAGGCTGGGAAAAGTGAGCATCCAAAGTCTTCACCGACCCAGATTCAACAAACGTCTCACCAGCCAACTTAACTTTCTCTTGATCTTTCTTCCTACCCACCTTTTGGGTCTTGTCAGGGGTACTCTTTTTCAGGGACTTTTGATGCACACCCAAAAGAATTGAAGCAGAAACTTTACTCTTTGCAGAGCCTCTAGAACCTGAACCTCCAGCTGAGCCCACTCCTACCTCATCAAAGACCAAAGAGGTACCAGTGCCTGCACACAGATCCCCAAGCCCCACCTCAGGGGAGAGAAAAGAAGAATCTTTTGCATCCCCTCAAGACAACAAAGGGTCAGAGGCTAAAGACATAAGAGCCATAGGCTTCGGATTTTGAGAGGTAGCTGGGTTAGCTTCCACATGCATGTCAGGAGAGACCCCCTCATGAATTAAGTCATTCAGTGCATCAAACTTGTTGAAAACCCCCTCCTCCTCGCGGTCCTGAAAAGTCCTCTTCATCCCCCGACCTTTATTTCGTGTCTTAACCGGAACAAACCCATCTTTATCTGGAGTCCCTCCCTACATGGGACCTTTTTCCTTCTTAGGTCCTGTGTTTGGAGCAGCCTTCCCATTCCCTGAGTTTCCCACACCCGAAGCATGTGGACACCTCCTGAGGAGATGACCATACTCCCGACATAAACGACATCTGAATGACAAGGTTTCATAATCCAGGGGTTGTGTCCATGAACTAGAACCCACTGTCAAATCAATAGAGTCCAGCAAGGGCTGGCTCAAGTCGATCTCCACACAAACGCGGGCATAGGAAAAGATCCGCTTGTCCAAAGTTTGCTGAGAGGGACCAATCGGCTTACCTAGCCCCATTGCAATAGATTGAAGAATATCACTCCTCTAGCATTCCAACGGTAGATCAAGCAGGCGAACCCACACCGGGACCTTCGTCGACATCTCCTCTGCAGAAATGAAACCAGCATGCCAAGGTTTAATGAACAATCTGACTTGATTATAGAAATAAGGGCCACCCTCAAAATCCTTATTCCTATCAGAGATGCATGAGAAATCCACCAAGAAGAAATTATTTGTAGCAAGCAGAATCTCAAAATCCCCCTCTAGATTCCAAGTCTTCCGAATCCAGGGTTCGAGGAAAGGTAAGGAAACCCTCATTCCTAGAAACTTACAAATTAAAACATGCTTACTAAAATAGTCAAGATCTTCTACCACTGCCTCCTTCTGAATATCAACCACTGGGCATGATTGGGCCCTCTCTAGACAACCATTCACCTTATGCACTTTAAAGCCATTAATCCTAGATAAGCCCCCATGAGAAGAAACCCCAACACCGGCCTCCGACAAAATATCGTCTCCCTTCTCCTCCTCCACACCATCCATCATGTTAATGAAAACCACACCAAACATCCCACAACAAACCTCCACCTCATAGCCTTCACCTCACAACAGGACAAGACGCAGCAAACACCAAGGCCTCCAAAAACCACCGTCGTCCAGAAATGAAGAAGCAAAACCCATCCCAAAGGGCTCCCACGCAAATGAAGGCAAGGGAGAAACCCCACACCAAACCCCAACAGGGAGCAAAGGTGCCAGGAACCAAAGTGAAGAAAAAACGGACAGAAAACTGAGGAAAAAACTCCCCCTGAACACAACAAACGCCCCCCCACCCAAGCAGAAGACCAGACACAGCCGATCCACAAGGAAAAAGCGGCATGCATCGAAGGATCTGGGCATGGAGGCCGGCCCTCATAGGCCACAGGCACACAGAGAATAGTCATGCGCCATCATCCAATTGCTAGCAAGTGCTTCCTTTCAACTCATTTTCCCCCTAGATCTTTCTTGAAAGAGTATGATATGTCTGGTTTTTTCATGTGTTCATTGCATCTATGTGTAGGAGGAAAATTGTAACTGATACCATAACAATCTTCCAAGTTAGAGGAAGGGGGTGTGTGTTGATGAGATGGGTTGGTTGCTTTTTAAGAACAAAAATCCTTTTGAATGTTGTGTGTCGTTGTGTCATGAGGGATGGAAGTTATATTTCCCCCATCACTGTCATGGGGTGATTTGGTAGAACTAAGTTGAGCGAAAGGAACATAAGGTTTTTTGGGTTGAGATTGGGAAATTGTGCACCCTCCCTTAAAGGTAGGTGTGAAATTCCAATCACTACTAGAACTTGTGTCAGAAAATGAATCATTTGTATGTGACTCTTTGGACCATGAGGGTGATATTTTGGAGATGTTATGGAAAGGAGGTGTAGAAGCTAACAACCCCCCATTATCATGATGCAAATGAACCAATGCAACTCTAATAAAACTTCAATGCAGGTTAGGATTATGATGAAATTGGACTCCAAATCAGAAAATAAGATGTTCAAAAATAAGGTTCACCAAAAGAATCATAGGTTTTTGGGTCTATGTACTTCTCTTGCACTCTTAGGGTTTTTCACCTAAAAGGAGAGAGATAAACCTTAAAAACCTAGGTGGTTCACTCAAATAAAGGATGTGTATGATGTTTATATGACTAAATGAGATGAAATAAATGCAACTAAACTATGAAATTGATCAAATATGAATACAAAACCTAAGAAACAAGTGATGTTTGAAAACACATTGTGTAATGCAAGAACACTAAGAAATGAATGCAAACTGTAACATAAATGAACCAAACTGAAAGTGTGCACTTGGAATGTGAATGGAGATTGGGAATGGATTTTGGAATGTTGATGATGCTGATTTTCAAGCCAGATAGGACTCATTCACCACCTAGGGAGAATCAGTCCCAATTCTGATAAACTATGCTGAAACCTGTTTCTGTTAAAAGGGTGACAAAAATGTAGAAATCACAAAACTGACCTAGAAATAGGACTCATTTGGCACCCACGGAAAATAAATCTACTTTTAAATTTTTGAATATTCAAGAGTGGATTTCAAAGCTTCCGATCTGCAATTTGACTTTCTATAGGTGTCCACTTCATAAACTGTCGTATTTGGGCCTGAAAATGACTTTTTGTTGATATTTTGGCTTGAATGATGAATAGACGACTTGAATTACCTTGAAATATAATCTTTAATGATTGTTATGACTCTAAGAGACCTAAATCTGCAAACACACAAGAAGAGAAGAAGAAATATTGAATGTTAGGGCATCGGGGTTTGCCTTGGTCAAACCTTGTTTAGTTAATTAAACCAAAATGATGAAATAATAGAATGAAACATGCAAGAATGGAATAAATTACCTTTCCATAATTAATTATCTAGAAATTTTGTAGCAATAAATGAAGATTCAACCCTTGAATGGTTTAGAAAGCTAACTTGATGACTTCTAATGAAGAAACCCTAGCTTGCTTGACTTTGATGAGAAGATAGATGATAAGCTAATGATGAGAGATGTGTGAATGAGATAAGATATGTAAAATGAGGATAAAAATACTTATTTATAGACAATTGTGCCTTAGTATTATAATTATACCTCATCATAGGCTGACATGTAGTGAATTTAAACTTAAAACCTAATTTTTGCCGCTCAAACCACAAAAATGACTCAAAATGGGACTCATTTGTCACTAATGGTGAATGGGTCCCACAAGGGTCATTTTTGCTAGCTAGAATATTGAGAAGTAAGAAAATTAGGCTTATATGATGACTATGTCAGTTATTTGATCAAATTATGCCTCAAGATACACAATATGGGGTCATAAGGGCCTATTAATGATGATATAAATATAAAAAAGGGCTTGGGACACATAAATCGATTTGAAAAGTGTCATTAAATACACTTTACAACACTAAAATGAGGTCCACACAACCTAGAAAGGCACAAGAACCAATGTGAATGTGCAAGACACATTACAACACTTGGTTAAAGTTAAATTTACATTTCAAGACTTCTAAATTAATGTGATGATGTAATTAAACATGTTTTATAATATTGAATTAAGGAAAAATAGGTTTATTAAGTCTAGAAAATCGTGAAAGTCCTTTACAAGACTCTATAACACCTTTATAAGACATCAATTAAAGCATGTTATTCAATTTGCAAGGGTCCAAGACCTAGTTTGGATGCACAAAATGCATCACAACACCTAAATCAAGGCCTCATTAAATCCTATTATCATGAATTATTCCCATGTCAAGCAAAGGGTCCTTTTTTCTACAACACAGTGTGTTCCTTCGTTCTTATGTTTAGTTTTCCATGAGATCTTCATCCTGGGGGCTTGATCATCCCTCTTGATCGTTGCATTTCATCTTGCTAACATAAGTGCATTTGAACGCTCCCCTTGATGTTCATGGCTACTTTAGTGTGAGTTTGAAGCAGGTTCATCCTCTCACTAAAGTGGGGGCTAAATGTGTTGTAGAAAAATGGTCCCTTGTCATTTTTATGGCCTTTTAGGTCTTGTTTCATAGTGTTAGAACTATGTTGCTCTGATTTTATGTTGTAACATGGCTTGAACATTCTTATTTAGGTACTAAAATTCAAAGAACGATGTATTGTGAAGGTGTTGTGAAGTTTTGTAAGACATTTCTACATTTTTCTAGACTCTATTTATTACAATTCACCTAAAAATCACCTTTTTACTCATCAACAACCTATTTTGAAGTGTTGTAAAGTCTTGTAACAAGATTTCATGCTTTTCTAGGCATGTTTTCACTATTTACACCTTTCTCATGCTTTATTTTGTCTCTTTATTCCCTCATATGACTTAATTAAGTGTATTTTTGAATGTTATCCCGACAAACAACATTAAATACAACATTTTCCTGACACATATTTGTAGGTCCTAGGTGGGACCCATTCACCATGGGTGGCAAATGAGTCCCGCTTTGCCCCAAATTCAAAATATTTCAAATTTCCTTTCAGGATTTTATTCAAAAATCACTTTATGTCAACCTGTGATGAGGTATGAATGGATACTAAGGCACAAGAATTGTATAAATAAGTATTTTTCATCTCATTTTTCATCTCCTAACACATTCAAGAATCCATTTCAAGCATTCAATAATTATACATCATCAATTCAAGCACTTTTCAAGCACTTTGAAGCATCCATTGACATTACTTCAGATTTTCAACATCAAGGGTTAGGTAAGTTGATAACATTTGCATGCTATTACTTTATCTTTCTTTTACATTTCATTATCTTTCAAGGGTTTAATTACCAAAAGTCGGGTTTGGCCAAGGCAAACCCCTATTCACTAACCCCTAATCATTTTTCCCCTATTGCATGTTTGTTTGTAGCTCTTTGTTTGTAGATTTGATAGGTTATTAGGTGTTGAAGATTGATTTTCAAGTCAACTTAAGTCAATTTCAAGCTTGGAGAGAGTTATTTTTCCATTTTCTATAGATTTGACTTCGGTAACCTGACAAGCAGACATTCCTAGATTTGGTGTTGCAAAGTTGTCTCCTGGATTTTTAGAAATTTGGGAGAGCACTGATTCACCACCTATGGTGAATGAGTCCCACCTTAGGATTAGAAACTTGAATTTTGTCAAATTCTAGATCCCGACAAACATAAACCAACTTCGAATAGTTTTTCACCAGTAGGTGGACTGATTCACCACCCTGGGCAAATGAGTCCCAATATGAAAAACCAATAATTTTCATTAGCATCCAGAACACTCCAGAATCCTCACAATTCATCCAGGTGCATTCAGATTCATCCCTGTCCTTTCTGTTTTGCATAATTTCTTCATTTACATAGCTCTTTGCATATCACAATGTGTTTTAAAACGTAGTTGTAATTGCACTTTTGCATTCATTTTTAGTGACTTAAATTAATCTTTTGCATTTAGTTAACTTCATCTAGCCTAGAAAACATTGCATACATCTTAATTTGAGTGAATCATAAGCATTTTTGGCCCTATCTCTATCCTTTTAGGTGAAAAACCCTATAAGTGCAAGAGTAGTCCATAGGGTCCCAAAAATCTATGTTTCAACATAAAATATCATTTTGTTCAAGATATGGTCGAACATGGTTAAGGTAGAGACTTTGATGAATTTTGTTGATTCTTTAACTAAGCTTCTGAGCATAGAAAAGTTCAAATGGTGTTCAAAGTTTATGGGCCTTTCAGCCCCTAGCAATTAAGAGACAATGTTTACTCCCTCTTGTTGCTCTTGCAAGGTGTTCGAGAATGGGGAAATTTGTTGGGGAAATGTGTCTCAACCTTGCAATTATATAAAGGTTATCATTGATAGGATATATATATGAATATATATATGTCATAGAAAAAAGTACGAACTTTGCTTGACATGGGATTATTTCATGATAATAGGACTTAATGAGGCCTTGATTCAAGTTTTGAGGCATTTTATGCATCCACACTAGGTCTTGGACCCTTGCAAACTAAATAAAATGCATTTAACAATGTCTTGTAAAGGTGTTGTGAAGTATTGTAACACATTTCTACACTTTTCTAGACTCTTCCCATTTTAATTCATCTAAATATTCCTTTTTCATCACTTATCAAGTCCTATTTTGAAGTGTTGTAAAGTATTGTAACAATATTTCATGGTTTTATAGGCTTAACTTCATTATTTACACCTTTCTTATGCTTTATTTGACCCCTTTATGCCCTTATAAGGATTAATTAAGTGTAATTTTGAATGTAAACCCAACAAACAACATTAAATGCAAGATATTTCCCAACACCCATTTACCATGGGTGGTGAATGAGTCCCTCTTGGCTCCAAATTCAAAATAATTTAAAATTTCTTTCGGGTTTTTATTGAAAAGTAACTTATGTCATCTTGTGATGAGGTATCATTAGGTTTCTAAGGAACAAGAATGTATAAATAAGTGCTTTCACATCCATTTTATCCCCAATTCATTCATTCAACTATACTTTATTATTCATCCATCATTCTTCCATCTCAAGTTAAGCAACCTAGGGCTCTCATATTTCAAATCATCAAGAAAGCTTTTAAAGTCATTCAAGGGCTGAATCTTCCTCCATTGTTGTAGAAATCCAAGATCAAGCATCATGGCAAGGTAACCAACTCCATTATTGCATGTCTCATTACTTTCTTTCATCATTTTTCTTTAATTACTTAAACAGGGGTTTGACCAAGGAAAACACCTATCCTCTAACAATAAACAAGTTTTCCCCTCTTTAATATGTGATTGCAGGTTTGCAAATTTAAGAAAAATGCCAAAAATGAGAAAGTTGCAAATGTTGTCAAAGTTGTCATGAAAAGTTGTCAAGAATCACAAAAACTCAGATCTAGGGAAAAACATCCATCCTGTCTACATGAGATCAGTGGGAAAGGGATTATTTCATCCATCTTCAGAGGCTTGCAAAGTTTTAGCTCAAAATTCCACTCCTAGGACACTTTTCAACAAAATGAGACTTATCCTCTAATAATGGCAAATGAGTCCCACCAGGCCTAAAAAGTAGCAATTTTAGAGTTTTAGAGATATTTCTAGTCTCATTACTTTCTTTCATCATTTTTCTTTAATTACTTAAACAGGGGTTTGACCAAGGAAAACACCTATCCTCTAACAATAAACAAGTTTTCCCCTCTTTAATATGTGATTGCAGGTCTAATACATTTGCATGTGCATTCCATTTACATCTTTTCCTTTTTTTGGCTTTATTTGCATTTTTAGATCATTCTCTAGGTCTTTTATATTACATAATATGTTTTCAAACAAGTTGCATTTCTTAGGTTTTGCATACTTAATCAATCAGTTTTGTCAATTAGCTGCATCTAGATCATTTCATTTAGTCATAATTCCATCATACATATCATAATTTGAATGAACCCTTTAGCATTTTTGGCCCAAACTCTCTCCTTTTAGGTGAAAAACCCTAAAAGAGTTAGAGAGTGCATAGGAGCTAAAAATCTATGGTTCATTTTGGTGAACCTGCTTTTTGAATATTTCCTTGTCTAATTTTGGATTCTTTCATCATAGATCTAGCCTTGCATTGACTTTGCATTAGGGTTTGCATTATTTACTTTGTATGCTAGTTTTCAAAATTTGCATTCATAAAAAGTGCATTTAGGTTGCATTGTTGGCATCTAAATTCATTCACATTTTCTAAAATTCTACATTTTTCATTTAGGTCTGCATCATAGCACTTAGAAACCATCAAAATCCCTCAAGTTTTTTTGAAAATTCTAAAAAAGTCCATACTGGGACTCATTTGCCACCCTGGGTGAATCAGTCCCTTCTGACCCTTGAAACTATCTGTAGACAACTAAAAATGACCTAGGCCTACAAGCTTCATTTTTACCACTTTCGTCATAGCATAATTAATACATTTAATTATGTCCTTGGTCCACATTCGACTATTAATTAAATAATTTATAATTGTTTAATTAATTCATGTCTTTGTATTCTTCATGATTATTAAATAAATAAATTTTATTTATTTATTAAATACTCATTAATTGTCTAAGTCTTCCCTTAATTAAATAAATTTCTTAATTTATTTAATTACCCTTTGTCATATATTTCTTCCTGATTATTAAATAAAAAGTTTTATTTATTTATTTAATATGTCACTAACTGTCATAATTAAATGAATTGATTAATTTATTTAATTAATTAATCTTATCTGCTAAATTAAATAATTATCTTTAATTATTTAATTGTCAAAATTAATATTCCTCTCATTTTAAATAAATTAAATTATTTAAAATGTCATCACTTTCTTAACTGTCAGTCCATTTTGGTAAATAATCTGAAAAAGATTATTTATTGTCTCACAAAATCATTATTTTGAATTAATTTAATTCAAAATAGTAACTAATCTTCCAAAAATCAAGTAATCAGGCAGATTCTTGATTTTCTAAATCTGATCTTCAATCCAACTCTTATCTTCTTGATTTTTCGAATCTCACAAATCAGACAATCTTTATCTTCTTGATTTTTGAAAACCTTTATTTTCTAATTAATTTCCTCATTTATTCTCCACCATTGATCCAATTATCTGAGATATTATCTTGACCGTTTGATTAATAAATTTTTCCTAACCCTAATTAGGGATTCTTAGATTTAATCTAGACCTTTCATTTTAGGTTTTTGTCATGAATTAATCTCACCTGTCCATTCAAAATGGCATTTTCTATAAAATGCCATTTTCCTCTCACTTTTCGATTACACGCATTCACTTTAGACACTCTTGCACTTGCACACTTAGGCTTTCCATAGCATTTATCATCTTTATTTAATCAAGTCTTAGCATTGTTTAGGCATAGACATTGTCAATCATAGGCATTAGGCATAGGCATTAGACATTTATGCAAATCCTTCAAAGCTTGGTGTAGGACATAGGCATATATTTTCAGATTGCTCGCACGATGGATCTGAGGGCAAAGCATCATCCAACAAGTAAGAAGGTACTATGGAGCTAATCATGGAGAACTCAATTTACAGGTATAACTGTTTTATTATTTGAATTCCTTTGTACTCGATAGGACTTTGAGTTTTTGTCTTTCATATTGATTTGATTGATCTAATATAACCTTAGAAATTACCCTTAGCTACATTGGTGAACCTGACTCCCTTTTTTCTTGTTATTTCTGTACGGTTTTTGTGTTTTCTATTGTTTTGCAGGTACAGGTACGGAGCGATGCAACCACTTTTTTAAAAACATCATGACGCATCTGATGCGTCGCGACGCATTCGCCAATAGAAAAGACGCAATCACTCTATCATGACACAATCAATATAAGGAAATCCACATTTGAAATATCAAGACGCATCTAATACACAGAGCAAAGCAATCACTCTGTCGTGACGCATTCGACTGGTAAGATTTTCTGTTGGTTTACATTCAATTTTTTTTAGTTTTCTGTGTTTCTTTTTAACCTGGTTATTTCCTGCATGCTGCCTAGCATAGGGTTTTCTATTACTAATCAAGGTTTGCAGCTTGTTGGTGGTTACTATTCATGGGTTGAAGACAAACACTACAACTACTAACAAATTGTCTTGTAGGTTCGATTGTCAAAGGCTAGACAATAAAACAATGTGCTTGCATTTTTAGTAGTGTAAGTCACATTTTATTTTTGGTGCAATTAAAATGAACCTATATTTTCTATGACTGAATGTGTTTGTAAAATGATAGGGGAGTATGCTCTCACCTTGTGAAAACTCGGTGATCAAAAACCTAGACCCATTTTTATCTGTTCTTACTTAACGATTTGGTACATTCGAGTATCCTCTCCCCTTGCGCTTTCAAGCAATCCTGGGTGTAAGAGAAATGGTTACCAACTCTAGAAATTGGGCTTGCCTAGGGATTTCATCACCCCAACGTGACTCAAACTAGCAATGTAGCTAAGGCCAAGCTACCCCCAACCGGTATATAAATGTAAATCTTAAGGGAAAACCTAAGATTGCGAGTACGGATGTGTCATACAGACGGAGTTGTACTCCCTTAAACCCTGTTGAGCTTAACCTCTTCAGGCTAGAGTGCCACCTTAATGGTGATTAATCTCTTGCCCCATGTATGGCCACTCAAACGGGGGTCCCGAACTAAAAAATTTTGTGTAGTAAGCCAAAAACCTTCTATTTGCTAGCACAACACCGGTCGATGTGAAGGCATCCACACTTTTGTAGTTTGTAGTAGAGGTGATCAACTCACCATGGGAGTTTCATGGGGGTTGGATGCTTGGTTGGCCTGAGAAGAGAGTGCACTATAAGGGGGAGCCTGTGCAGCCAAGCTTCTGAATTCATACGCTACAAATATGCAGTTGGGGAAACCTACGTGGAATCTAGCGAATACTGTCATGGCCTAACCTAGGATTGTGCTTATCTGATGTGTGTTTGGTTACTTTTAAAAAACTGTGCTTGTCAAGTGCTTTCTGGACTTATCACATTTACAGCTCCAAACAAAATGCTCAATATCAAACAGATCAAATTTTCCATTAAAAATGACAAGACAAACTTTTTTTACAAACTATATCGCATCTGTCAAACTGCATTTAACTTTCTGAATCACAATCGATTTGTTCAATCACATTCGATCTTTCAAATACTGCATATGGATGCATCATGATGCAACTGACTATCATCGAGTCACATCTGCTAAACCGAGTTGCATTTGTTTGATTCTGAGCCACATTTGCTCAATCTGAGCCGCATTCGAAAAACTGTGATGCAACTGACTGTCAATGAGTCGCATCTAGTAAACTGAGTCACATTTTTCTGATTCTGAGTCGCATTTGCTGAACCCCAATGCAACTGAAACATCAAACGACACATTTTCCTGTCACAATGAAAAACTTCATACAAAGTCAAATCCGAAGTCTTCATCTTGTCAATCATTTGTCAAACACTGTTTCCAAGAAGATTCTACCAGAAACCAAACTTGAAATTGCTCAAGGTCTTGACCATTAGTTTGCATTCATCAACATAGGTTTCATCCTTCATTATTTTTAGTTACATACATTTGAAATTAGGTTGTGCCTAGGTTCACATTTTGCATCCTTAGGATTAGGTAAATCTCAGCACAATTTGCAACATCATTGCTTTCAAAACTAGGCTCTTTTGGACTAAGTTATCAAACCACCTTTTTCAGTCATTGTCCTCTTTTGTGAGATTTTTCCAACTCAAAAGTCTAGTTAGGAAAACTCACTAGTCATTTAGACCTTGTCACCTTGTCATTTTCAACAAATTCCTCTAGCAACCAAAATCAAAAACAAAGATTGAGCTTAGAAGTGCTTAGGTACGCTTGTCTTAAATTGTATTTTAAGTCTACAAATTGCATATCCTATTCACAAAAATCCAAAAACATTAGTCATCCTAGTCATCATTTTGAACTTAGACCTTACATAGTGTCATCACTACATTTAGTTGTCATTTTTCATTTGAGCAATCTTATTTCATGGTGGAAACTAGACTTCAAAAACAACAAAGACAAATGGAAAACTTTCGGCAAGACCCCACATCCACTGTTAACAATCCAACGTATGACCCAAACTGGACCTTTGACAATCCATTTGGCAATACAAATAATCAACCTCTAACAATGACACAACCCTCATCAAATAGTCCATTTGAACCATTCTTGCATAAAGATGAGTATGGTCAAATACTCAAGGAAAAATTAGAGGTAGCGGCACAAGACCTAGAGGCCTATCAGTTCATTGAAACAATGGTCCGTTACGATAGAGATAGATACTTGGCTATACTCTTGAGTGAAGGAGCCAAATTACCTCAAGGATTTGACATCAACACGATCAAATTAACATCTCCAGACTCTAATATCAACAACATGCATAACCTGTCAAATAGTGGTCAACTTTCCAACACTACGAGCAATACTTTCTTTGACACCACAACGATAGTACATGCTACCTCCAACATCCCAAACACCTCCAACACAATAAATACTACATCTATTGGAGGATCACAACCATCCACAATACCCACAACATCATGACACTATCCCAATCAGTTGGACCCACTCTTGGCTCCTCCGCAATATGGGCAAGTTACTCCAATCCTCTCTTGACCACTACGATAAATGCCACAGGGGCATCATCAAGTCACAACAACCCCCCTTGACAGCTACATCTACTACCATGAGTACAGCTTCAACATATCTGCTCAGTGGTATTTCAAAAAATCCTTTGGGAGGGGGCAAGGGACGCATTTTTATCCAAGGACAACAATAAAATGTTAACATGACAAAACAGTCACATGTCATTGCCTCCCAAGGTACAAATACAAACATTCCCCTTGTGCAAAGCCAACAATTCACACAAGGTGGAAAAGTAACACAACCTATGGCATCATTAACACATCATAACATTCATGGTCATCACACTCAACAAATAACGACAACATGGCTGGGGGACACATCCCAACCTACTCATCTAGCATTCACACTCACCAACACGCACCTAATCATAATTTTCAATATAAACAACACGTTAATCTGCACTCATCATACATACCACAACAACCCATACTTCCACAATACACCAATATTCACGCACAACAAATGGGAACCTATGGTGTACCAAGCAATCCGACATATGGAAATACAAATGATCTTGTTATGGATGCCCTCCAAACAAGACTGATGGGGGTAGAAAAAACTATTCAAAACATATACATTTCAGGCAAGAAATTATAAATATCATATGACCTAAATGTATACCCATTCGACATGAGCTTATACATGCCTCCATTTCCTTTGGGATATGTGTCACCCAATTTCACAAAATACAGAGGCAAGACAAACCCCATTGAACATGTTCACGAATTTGCAACCAATTGTATGGACATTGGCTATGAACAAACATACTTGATGAGACTTTTTTCTAAAAGTCTGGTGGGTCAAGCCCTTGAATGGTTTTCCACACAAAAGGATATCCAGACATGGGATGAGGTTAAAAAAAAATTCATAAAAAATTATGCGTACAACATCGACATGGACACCTCCATCACTAGCTTGTGCACTCTCACGTGAGAGGATGCTGGAGAGACATTTACCCCATTTTTTCAAAAATGGAGAAGCCTTGCTAGTCAATGTCACATTGACATCCCCAAAAGGGAGAAAGCTGACATGTTTGTCCAAACACTTATGGGGCCTCTAAAATATGCATTACAAATACATTGTTGCACAAACTTCACAGATTTAGTCAAAAAAGGGGTCCAGATTAAGAAAGCCCTTATCACAAGGGGAGAATTATGATATGGCTCCAAAAACACAAATGTCAATCCAACCACTGACAAAAATAAATACTGGATAAAAAAATAAACACATTACAAATGATGGTGTTGTTGATGCCAAGACTGCAAACATTGTGGGTCTTGTACTGGCCCTAAAAGGGGTTCAACAACAACACCAGCCAACAATCACATCGACACCCCCAACCAATATCCCTTCAAACAATCAAAGTGGTCAAAATAACCACGGACAATACCGTCAGACGAGAAAATTTCCTAAAGGTCACACATACACTTCTTTGGGTGAACCCAATGAAGAAGTCCTTAAGAAATGTCTCTAGAATGGGGTCATTATGCTCCAAGAACCAAAACTGTATGACCCAGGACAATTCAAACCAGCATGGTGGAATGACAATGCATTTTGTAAATACCATCGAGGAAAAGGACATACAACTTCTAACTGTCGACAATTGAAAAACATAATACAAGATCTTATTGAAAGTCGCGTCATTAAAGTAGGTGGATCTCAATTTTCCTCAAATTCAAATCATACTATCCATAAGAATCCACTGCAGGACCATGGTTCTCATAAGGCTTCCACATCAGGTCCATAGATGCACAATAATCAAGCTAACTTCACCTGAGTTAAGTGTGACTATTCAAGTGGACCTATCATAAACAATGTTTGAACTGACAATGAATACATCAATACCATTACGGTCAGGAGAGCACCCCAATGTAATGCTACTACTCGTAGTGGCAAGGTTACCATAGCTGGTTCGCCTCCCACTAGACAACCCAAAATAACCATACCTGGCCCATCTGCTAAACAACCAGAACCTGTCCAGACCACAACACAATGGAAACCCAAAAGTCAATTCAACCTCATCGACCAGCTAGGAAAGACTACTGCACAAATCTCTATTCTTGAGTTGCTTCGTATATCCCCTGCACACAAAGATATCCTAGATAAAACCTTGCTCTAGTCGTCGGTCCCCATTGACATCGATGTCAATCAATTTGAAACCATGGTGGGATATCTCACTATGCCTCACCATGTCACCTTCTCAGATCAAGATTATTCATCACCTAAAACCAATCACGATGATGCATTGCACATAGAAACTTTTGTCCACAAGCACAAAGTTAGATGGGTTTTAGTAGATGGCAGAGTAGGATTGAACATATGCTCCCTCAAACTGATCAAGGCTCTAGGGTTCTCTAATGCGTGCGTAGACCCAACAAAGAGTATAGTGATCAAAGCATACGATGATGAGCAACGCTCTTCATGTGGCATTATCTCTCTCCCTATCTGAGTGGGACCAGTCATTGTGGACACAACCTGCTAGGTCCTGGATTTGGAACTACCATATAACATCTTGCTAGGTCATCCATGGATTCATGCCTTAAAAGCCATTCCATCCACATATCACCAATGCCTAAAGTTCCCATTTGACGGCATGGAAATAACCATATATAGAGACTCCAACCCCTTCCAATATTGTACCAACCTAAGGGGTATTTTTGAAAACCAAGTGCCTATTAATCAGGAAGCACTTGGCTCCTTGTCATCCAAATACATTGATCCATCTACACTCACATCATATTCCATGTCAGCTCCATCCACGTCTTCCACCACACTACCACCTACCGCAAACCCTCAGACTGAATCCACTGTCAAAATCCAGGACCTCGGCTGCAGAGAGTTCAAACTAAATACAACATACAGCATAACAACAATACCCAAGTCTCCAAAGATATATGGTCAGCCATGTTTCAGAATGGAACCCAGGGAAACTTTCAAAGTTCCATCGAAAATAGTTTTTATCAAGTGGGGAGACATGAGTAGAGAAGACCTTGCTGACATTATAGGATGGATCTATAAGGATACTGTTGCACTACCCCCATTACCACTACAAAAATATGGCAAGGGTTATGACATAATGAAAGCTAAAGGCTACGATGGTACTAGTGGCCTAGGAAGAAATAAAACTGGCCGAAGGGAACCAATAGAAACTTTTCAAATTCTAAAGTATCTTGGATTAGGGTTTGGATCACCCGACAATGATGATCAATATATCATTGGACTTTTGAGTGAGTGAGTACATGCTTCAAAAAAATTCGAGACCACTAAGGAAACCCTCACCAAAACTGACTCCCAAGAGTGGGAATTTGGCTCAGAAAGATCCCTAAGTGACTATTGTCTTGATGATTTGTTTGTCAAACCAGGGGAACTGACCTCTGAACAATAGTTTTGGCAAACATTCAAAATTGAATAGGCACCAAATAGTCCAAGTCCCATTACCACTTCCCATGACATACAACACCCATCATCTGAACCCCCTCAGCCCAATCCATCTGAAGTATCAGATGACATTGACAACCAGAGCTCTAAAACTTCACCCCTTATTTTGACAATGAATATGACACTAGTGAAGGAGAATATTGGATAGAGTCTGATGTAGAGTTGGATGATGATAATCTCATCTACAACATCACTGAATCCATCTGCATGTTGTCTACATCCTCACCTCAGTTCACCAACATTGACGATGGCATTTCCTTAGTTTACCCTGAGCTAGTCGATTGGGACCAACAAGGATTGCCAGTCCTGGACACATTTCAGAATGATGAGGCAATTGCTGAATTTATGGGATTACGAGAAGGCATACCTAGTGGGGAACACAAATCAAGATTCTCCATTGATTTAGATTGCATGACATATTTTGGCGAGACTGCTCCGTCCTCTAGTCGCAAAAGTAAAAATAAGAATAAGATAAAAAATGAAATGTCTCTAGGTGAAAACTAAAAGGCACCTCTTGACGATAAAATAGTAAAAATAAAGGATGTATCTGCGGGTGAAAACCTCTTTGAGGCACCCAAAGATGGAGGACTGGACTTTCTCCCCGTGCAACAGGAGAAATTGGCTATGCTTATCGAAGACACAATAGAGGATAACATATCAACTGCAGAAGATCCTAAGATGGTCCTCTTTGCTGCATCATTAACTGAAGACAAGAGATCAAAATTTCATAAATTCTTTATAGAACAAAAAATCAACTTTGCATGGTCCTATGCTGACATGCCAGGATTGGACCCAGAACTGGTTCTGTACCATCTCCCACTATTACCTAATGCTAAACCAGTCAAGCAGAAGTTGTGCAAAATGCACCCTCAAGTTTCTCTATTGGTCAAGGCCGAGTTAAAGAAATTACTGGAGGCCAGATTCATACGGTCTATTGATTACGCTGAATGGATTTCTAACCTGGTGCTGGTGACAAAGCCAAATGGGTTGATCCGTGTATGTACAAACTTTTGAGACCTAAATAAAGCATGCCCAAAGGATGACTTTCCTTTGCCAAACATCGACATCATAGTTGACCTCACTGCAGGATATGAGATGCTATCCCTCATGGATGGTTTCTCCAGCTATAATCAGATTCACATTGCTCCTGAAGACCATCACAAAATGACATTTACTTGCCCATGGGGTACATATTGTTGGAATGTCATGCCATTCGGTCTCAAAAATGCAGGTGCCACATACCAAAGGGCTATGACCACAATCTTCCATGACATGATGCACAAAATAATGGAAGATTATGTAGATGACCTATTAGCCAAATCAGTAACTAGGTAAGATCATCTGAATGCGCTCGACACAATTTTCAAGAGACTTGAAGAGTACAAAGTCCGGCTAAATCCTAAGAAGTGTGTTTTCGGGGTCACATTAGGAAAACTCTTGGGATACATAGTTTCCCAAAGAGGCATAGAGGTTGATCCAGAAAAGGTCAAAGCCATCATAGACATGCCTCTGCCCAGAGGAATCAGTGAACTAAGAACTCTACAAGGCAGAGTACAATCTATTCAGTGTTTCATAGCCCAGTTGGTAGATAAGTGTCACCCATTCTAGTATCTGTTGCACAAGGGTATCCCCTTTGTATGGACAGATAAATGTCAAGAAGCCTTTCAGCAAATCAAAGATTATCTACTATCAACACCAGTCCTCATGCCTCCAATTCATGCAAAGCCATTGATCCTATACATCTCGACTACTAGTTCAGCACTGGGGGCATTACTGGCACAAAATGATCACAAAGGAAAAGAACAAGCCATCTATTACATCAACCGCACATTGATAGGGTATGAGTTGAACTATACAAACATTGAACATGCATGCCTTGCTATTGTCTTTGCATCCCAAAAACTAAGACACTATATGCTTAGTCACCAGACACAACTGGTCACCAAGATTGATCCACTGAAATATCTCTTAAGTCGGGTGGCATTAACAGGTCGGTTGGCAAAATGGGTCATGATACTAAGTGAGTACGACATACAATATGTCAAGCATAAGGAAATAAAAGGATAGGTAATAGCAGATCAATTGGCAGATGCACCGATTCAAGTCACTCATCCACTAGTAATTGATTTTCCCAATGAGTCCATTTTTCATGTGGAACCAGTGGTACCATGGAAGCTATATTTTGATGGGTCTCATACTAGTCATGGCTCAGGTGCTAGAATCTTGTTTATCACACCACAGGGGGATTCAATTCTTAAGGCATTCCGGATCACTTTCCCTTGTACAAATAACATTGCTGAATATGAAGCACTAGTCACAGGTCTCAAAATGGCAATTAAATAGAAAATTCAAGCGTTGCTTGTATTCGGGGATTCCCAGCTTGTTATCAACCAGGTGAATGATGACTATGAAACAAAGGATGAGAAGTTGCTTCCCTACAAGAGGATAGTGGATAGTTTTCTGACATACTTCCAATTGATTGCTTTTGAACAAATCCCCAGGACACAGAATAAGGTAGCTGATGCAATGGCTACTATTGGTTCTCTCTTGGACATCCCTCAAAATATGTCACAATTTGAGTTCTTACTAGAACATCTTTTAATGTCGGCATATGATATCCCAGAATCAGAAATGGTTTGCGAACTTATTGGTCCCAACTCTCCCTGGTATCAGGATATTTATGACTACCTAAAATCTCAAACCCATCCACTAAACCTGTCCAATAACCAAAGGAAGTCCATCCGAAAATCTACAAAGTATGCCATCGTCAGTGACACCCTTTACCACCGTAGTTTTTGACGACACCCTCCTTAGATGTCTCAACACCAATGAAGTGCGTATGAGCTTACACGAAGTGCACAATGATATATGTGGGTCTCATTTGAGTGGTCCTACTCTAGCTAAGAAAGTAATGAGACTTGGGTATTATTGGCCAACAATTGAAAAGGATGCAATTGAATATGTGAGGACTTGTCGCAAATGTCAGATTCACAACAATTTGATCCATGCTCTAGCATAGGAACTTTGACCAATCACTTCTACTTGGCCCTTTGCTCAATGGGGACTTGACCCCATAGGTAAAATTCATCCAACCTCGTCCAATGGCCACAAATTCATTATCACTGCCACTGAGTATTTTACAAAGTGGATTGAAGCCATCCCATTGACATATATTATCGGCAAGCAAATATCCAAGTTCATCCTTAACTATATCATTTGTCGGTATGGCCTTCCACAATCCATCATCACTGACAACAGACGTCCATTTAAAAACCAAGACGTTCGGGAGTTATGTGAGTGATTTCACATTCAACACCATTTTTCATCTCCCTACTACCCACAAGGAAACATTCAAGCTGAGGCGTCCAGTAAAACCATTGTCAAAATCCTCAAAAAGACTGTCAACAACGCTGGTCGTGACTAGCACATACAACTCAACCCTGCTCTGTGGGCTTACTAAACTAGCATTCGTACGCCTACATGGGCCACTCCATTTTCCCTAGTCTTTGGTGCTAAGACCATCTTGCCCATTGAGGTTGAAATTCCTTTGTTATGAGTCTCCCTGAAGGGTCTAACTAATGAAGAGGAGTATCGACAATCATGCTTGCACGAGCTAGAAATGCTGGAAGAAAGAAGGAAAAATTCACTAAACCATCTCCAAGCATATTAGAACCATCTTTGTCGCAGCTACAATAAGAAGGTTATGGTCAGACAATTTGACATTAGTGACCTAGTTCTCATGAAGAACCCTAAGAACCAAGCCGATAGAGAAAAGCCGGGAAAGTTTGAACCAAACTGGTTGGGTCCCTACATTATCATATCTTCTTTTGGTTTTGGAGCTTATCATCTAGCCACACCAAATGGAGAACAACTAATAGATCATTCAATAGTTTACATCTCTGAAGGTTCTACGCATAGCATTAGAGGATTGAGTTGAGAAATTGCAAAATATAAAAAAAATTGAAAAATGATGAAAAATTGTCACCCTGATGAAAACCTAGAAAATAGGCATATTGGTGACACCAAAAAAATAAAAAAGTCAAGAAAATAGTAAAGAGAAAAATGATTCGTTCAATAGTGAAAACCTAGTAAACAGGCGCTTTGGACAAGTACCATGGTGAAAACCTGGCAAATAGGCGCCATGTGTAGTCAATCATTGCTCTGCCATCTACTGTCACTTTGTTTGGCTTGGCTTAGGATGAAAGGTAGTATCACCATTATTATGCAAATCACCACCACATTCTAACCTACTTGTCATAGTGGATAAACAATTGACATCAAGTCCTAAGGACTGTCCATCTAGTAAACTAGTAGCATCCCGTCCATGTTCCTTAAAAATGGCTAAGTCTTGGACCTGACTGGGGGCAAAAATTTGTATCATATAACTAAAGTGGATGTCACATATAGCTTTGAAAAACTTTGAAAAAGTCCTTAAAAAAGACCTAAACATTGAAAAAAAAGTCCTGAAAAAAGACCTAAACATTGAAAAAGTCCTGAAAAAAGACCTAAACATTGAAAAAGTCCTAAAAAAGACCTAAACATTGAAAAAAAAAGTCCTAAAAAAAGACCTAAACATTAAAAAAAGTCCTAAAAAAGAAAGACAAAAACATCATAAAATGTCCTGAAAAAAGACAAAACACATCGTAAAATGTCCTAAAAAAAGACCTAAAAATCATAAAACGTCTTGAAGAAAACCACAACAAAACATCAAACTGCTCAAAGGGCGCAAACGTAGTGTCATCTCTTGTCAAAGTCAATCATATCAATCAATTTTTGTCATTTGTCTGAACTACGTTGTCTTTCCACATTTGCTACATAGGCAAGACTCACATTTGAGTCCCCGAGACATTAGGTCAGTCCATTTAGGTTTGTTAGAATAAAATCATGATTCAAACTTCTGTCCTTTGGACAAAGTCATTGGTCATGTCGAACTACGAGGTCTCTGAGTGTATGACGTAGGCAAGGCCCTCTGTCGATGAGCCCTCGAGGCTGCACTAGGTCAGTCCATTAGGGTTCATGAAACTACACTAGCACACACATTAGAATATCTTTGAGACAAAGTGAATCATTGTCTAGATGGGAACTCCTAAAACAAAGTAAAACATTCATTTATTCAGCATGACAATCTCATCAGTAGGTCAATCATATCATCATGACAATATCGGCATATAGTCAAACACAAGTCAAACTTAGTCAAAGCAAGTCAAATCATCATAACTTGTCAAACTGTCAACTTTAAGTTAATCTTCATATGTGTCTTTCTGAAAGATAGCCTCGGTCATTTATTCCTTAGGATGTGTCCTTCCTAGGCATTGTCACTATCATTCGGCATTTCACGAGATCCTCTTGGCATCTAAGGATCGCTCCTCTTAAAATCAATTTTCTTCATATATGTCTTTCTAAAGAACCAACATTGTCATCTATGCCTCAAGATGTGTCCTTCCTAGGCATCGTCATCATCACTGTCACATGGCATTTGGAGATCAATTCTCTTGGCATTCATATTATTCAGGATGTGTCCTTCCTGAATTTGGCAAATTTTGACATTTTTCATTTGTGTAGCATCAAAGCTTTAACACTCGGGCATCTCATCATCATTAAACCTGACATTTTGGCATCGGAACAATGGATATCTAGACGCACTTGGCAAAAACTTGACAATTGTCTTTTAGTTTTTATCATGATATTAGTTTTTCAGCGAGATCCCACTAAGCAGAATTTAGAGAAGCAGCAACGTATCATGATGATTGACACGCATGACTACTAGTTTCTTAGCGAGGTCCTGATTTTGGGATTTAGAAAAATGACATATCATGGTAAGGGCTCTATTTTTGTGTTTTGACAATCATGCCACTAGTTTCTCAAGGATGTCCTGGAAACAGGATTTAGAGAAGCAATGACGTTTCATGATTTGTCCTAGTCTTTTTTCTGCTTGCGGTTGATTATGACAAAAAGACTAGGGTAATCATGCTCTTAGTATGAGTCATGATCATCCTCATCTGTGACTGCTTGTCTTACATAATGGTACGACCTTGCACACCTTGATCTATGTCATATCATGGTGTTTCTTGGCCATTACAATAGTCTGCCCAATGATGATTAAGAGAAATAAATACTAAAGTCCTACAGAAAAGCTTTGAAGGATTTGGTCTAGGAATTAACATGCATTTTCTCCAGTCTACTCATCTCCTCTTCTTCGGTTTGGTCATCTTCTCTCATCGGTCTCGTCGTCTTCTCTCGTCCATCTCACAATGATATCCTATGACATCCAAAAACATAAGTGCATACATGATCATATAAAAATTGCATTAGGTCCACACATACATCATCCACAACATTAAATCATATACATAATCACAAACAAGTGCATTAACATAATCAACAACATGACATCCATTTACTAAATACATTAGGCACATCATTATCATTCTCATCTCACATAAGGAAGCATTGCATAGTCATGGCATCAAAATCATAAATAAGCATCATAGGACATACATGCTACATCATAAATCAACATCATACATATCATAATACATTAAATCAAAGAGCATCACATAACACATGTAGGCTGCATCACAACTACATCATCATATAGTATCATCTCAAAAATGTACAATTTCACAAGATAGAGTCAACAAATATCCCAAAAATGGAGCTCGCAGGCTCAATAATATAAATAATGTGTCATAATAACAAAATGTCCCTAGGGTAGACTCTCATCATCCCCTCGTGGCGAAGAATGTGGAGGTGAAAACTCTATCACTGGCACTGAAATGATGGACGGACTTGTAGCAACCTTTGTCTGTGCTACCGGTGGAACTTAGAATGAAGGTGTCATCTCCACAGTAATGAACATCTATGATGTCACTACTGCCTGACTCTAAGAAATAGACGGATCTACCACGGGTGGCTACCTTTGCACTAAACCATTCAACCCATGACTATGGCTCGAATGGTGACTTGGGGTATGCCGGTGTGAGTGATGTGACTTGTGCACTGATGTGTGCCCTGTCGAGGTAGATCCTCCAACACTGGTGTGACTCCTACTATCACTAGCACTGCCTGATCTGTGGCCACTGCCTGTCCTTGACTGCGACCAAGACAAAGTAGGATCCCGTTTCTCTGGTGGCACTGCCTGCTCGTACAATGTTCGATACTACCCCAATCTCATGCTCACTCTAGCCAACTCGCAGGCCATGTCCCCTACAGGCCCTATGCATAAAGTTGTGAACTGTGTGCACCACTGAGCCGAATCCTACTGGCAGATCACTGCCTGATCCTACTCTACCCTGACTACCTCTAACTCTGATTGTAGGGCCCTGACCTATGCCATGCTCTCATCTAATCTCCGTTGTAGGTCAGCCACCCTTTGATCTATCGTGGCATCATGAGGCAACACTGAACTAGAGGGTATCTCCTCCTCTCCCTCCACCATCCGCCATCTAAGGAGTCTCTTAGCCTCATCCATGGTGTCGTCCTCATCGTCATCGTCCTCCACCACATCCTCTGCCACCTCCTCCTCCTATACCCCCACCTCCACCTCCTCCTCCTGTCCCTCCACCTCCACCCCCTCCTCCTGCCTCTCCACCTTCGTCACATCCTTTGCTACATCCTCTACCACCTCCTCCTCCTGTCTCTCCTCACCCTCTCCCTCCTGTCGAGGTTGCTCCTCTCTCTCCCCCTCCTTGCCAACCTCAGGAATATAATCTAATGCCCCTCACCACTCGTGGGTGCACCCTCTATACCTGTCTTTTCCCATCCCGTTGTCACCTCCAGCCGTCTCCACCATCATCCCCACCTCAGCCTCCATCTCTGCCTCTGCCTCTCCCCCTACCTCCATCTCTACCCTTGCCACCTCACCTGGCCTTTGGCACATGAGGAATAACTGACCATCTGTCAACTGGTGTTGGCCCATCCAGATCTGTCAATGGCACTGGCTTGTGTGTTTGCCACCATAAGTCATAATCAACTATCATCCCGGGATCGGCTACTCCTCCCCTCAATCCCCATGCCTGGGCTACTAGCCCGTCAATCTGCTACTCTGCAAAGGCTACTAGAATGGTTGGTCCCCAAGCATACTCTTTGGAAGATTTGGCGTACTCAGCTGTCCCTATAGGTACACCCTGCTGCTCTCCAAACTACCTCAGGACATGCTATGGTAAATACATCTCAATGATCAAAGACATTTGCACTATCTGGCCAATCAAATATCTATACTACCTCATCATCCCACTGTCCACAATCTCAATACGGACTCTAGATAAAGGACATCATCGTGTCAATCCGATGCTGCCACCAACCTATCTCACCCATCCGGGTTTGCTGTAAGGCACCGGCGTAGTAATAAGCATAAGGCATACCATCGGCCAACTGTGGTCTGTCAATAGGTGGACAAAATATGGATATGTGCTCCTAGGCCCATATCATCATCAGCGTAGTCCCACACGAGATGCTCTCTCCTCTCCTATAGGAAATATCATGTAGCTGATGGTAGAGTGTCCCCAGTAAGCAGGGACCCCAAGCATAAATGGCCATGTCTCGTCTCATACCAACTAGAATGTCTCCCCAGCCAATAGGAAATCCATGTCCTCGATGATCGGGAATCAGGATCCCCCAATCAGAGTAGCAAGGAATGCATCAAAGTGACCATAGTGCTCTACCATGAACTCCCACTTGATCTCATAACCCTAGATGCCTAGTCCTACACCCTGATCTTGGTAGTATGCTCAGAAGGTCTGCTCGTCATGCCGAGGATCATAGATGATCCGCTCCCCTCGGATTGGTACTCAAAGAATCTGGTAGACATCCTCTAGAGTAATGGTAGCCTCACCTGTCGACAGGTGGAATGAGCAAGTCTCCGAATGCCAATGCTCACACAGCGCGGTTAGTAGCCCCTTGTTTGCTCGAATGGCGGGCATGTAAGCAACATAGAACAAACCTAGTTGCATCAATCGATGTTGCTCCCGTGGGCTTAGCTGGTTGGAAAACCGAAATGTGGTCAGTCTGCTCTCTCGCGTGTAGATAGGGGCAAGCTGCCTCTACAAAATGGCAAACAATATATCAGTATTTTCTAGACAACTATCAACAACATCAAAACATTAACGGTTTCACAAGTACCACAATCGGTCTCAGTAAAAGAAAAAATCAAATGTGTCATGTTGTGTCAATTGCATTGCAAATTTTTGAATGCATCTGAAAAACCTCAAATGCGTCGCAACATGACAGTTGCATCGATTGGTTGCCTAGATGCGTTGCATTAAGGAAATTGCATCACAAATTTTGGCAATTACGACACAATATGGTGAATGCGTTGTTAAAACATGCAATTGCGGCACAAAATAACAATTGCGGCATTCCAGCACTCATATGCGACTCGGTTAGGCGATTGTGTCACAATTATTATCAAATGCATTACATTGCCTTGTCTACCCTATGATTAGTTAGACATTCACATCGTGACGCATCATATGCATTGAACGCGTAGACGATTGCGGCTTACGCAAATGCAGTTGCGTCACGGTGTAGTTTTTATCTACTTTATAAACTTAAATTTGACATGCAAAACAAAAAAATTACGAAGCAAGACAAGTGTACATACCATAGGATTTGAGCCCTCTGGCCGCCTGAATGTACGTACGATCTCACCACGATGCTCTATCACTAGAATCACCATCCTCGTTGCGCTCCTTTTCGCTCTGGGCTCTCAAAATTTGCAAAGTAAATAGTAGAAATGAATTAACTTTTACCCCTTTGTCAACCTATTTATAAAGTCAAAATGACATTTCTCAAACAAGGTTATTACTAGAGGCTCATTTGACCAACTTTAACTTCCTCGTTAGCTACTTTAAACATTTCAGAATTTGAAACCGACTGCGCCATTATTTTTCTGGTCATCAAATTGATTTATCAGGACCCTTTACAAATTTTTCTGTCACCGACCCAAAATTTGAAAAATTTCCCAAGGGGGCATTGATACTCTGTACCTTTACTAGGGCATATTTTTGACTTATTTTCTTTGTCACAATGTGACATGCTACATTATGACAAAGAGGGGCAAAATGTAGACACCTAAAAATGACCTAGGCCTGCAAGCTTCATTTTTACCACTTTTGTCCTAGCATAATTAATACATTTAATTATGTCCTTGGTCCACATTCGACTATTAATTAAATAATTTATAATTGTTTAATTAATTCATGTCTTTGTATTCTTCATGATTATTAAATAAATAAATTTTATTTATTTATTAAATACGTCATTAATTGTCTAAGTCTTCCCTTAATAAATTTCTTAATTTATTTAATTACCCTTTGTCAGATATTTCTTCTTGATTATTAAATAAGAGTTTTATTTATTTATTTAATATATCACTAACTGTCATAATTAAATGAATTGATTAATTTATTTAATTAATTAATCTTATCTGCTAAATTAAATAATTATCTTTAATTATTTAATTGTCAAAATTAATAGTCCTCTCATTTTAAATAAATTAAATTATTTAAAATGTCATCACTTTCTTAACTGTTAGTCCATTTTGGTAAATAATCTGAAAAAGATTATTTATTGTCTCACAAAATCATTATTTTGAATTAATTTAATTCAAAATAGTAACTAATCTTCCAAAAATCAAGTAATCAGGTAGATTCTTGATTTTCCAAATCTAATCTTTAGTCCTACTATTATCTTCTTGATTTTTCGAATCTCACAAATCAGGCAGTCTTTATCTTCTTGATTTTCAAAAACCTTTATTTTCTAATTAATTTCCTCATTTATTCTCCACCATCGATCCAATTATCTGAGATATTATCTTGATCGTTTGATTAATGAATTTTCCCTAACCCTAATTAGGGATTCTCAGATTTAATCTGGACCTTTCATTTTAGGTTTTTGTCATGAATTAATCTCACTCGTCCATTCAAAATGGCATTTTCTATAAAATGCTATTTTCCTCTCACTTTTTGATTACACGCATTCACTTTAGACACTCTTGCACTTGCACACTTAGGCTTTCCATAGCATTTATCATCTTTATTTAATCAATTCTAAGCGTTGTTTAGGCATAGACATTGTCAATCATAGGCATTTAGGCATAGGCATTAGACATTTATGCAAATCCTTCAAAGCTTGGTGTAGGACATAGGCATATATTTTCATATTGCTCACATGACGGATCTGAGGGAAAAGCATCATCTAGCAAGTAAGAAGGTACTATGGAGGTAATCATGGAGAACTCGATTTACAGGTATAACTATTTTATTATTTGAATTCCTTTGTACTCGATAGGACTTTGAGTTTTTGTCTTTCATATTGATTTGATTGATCTAATCTAACCTTAGAAATTACCCTTAGCTACACTATTCTTTATAGAGCTGAAAACCTTATTTTTACGCTTCTGTTTGGTGCCATTTCATACCTGTATCAATTAGTTGCATTTCTATAACATGCATTTCACTAGATCTCACTTAAAATAGCTCATTTCATGAATTGTTTAGTTTCAAATTTTTGCATTAGAACAAAGTGCATTTAGCTTGCATTTTTGCATAAAATTTTGTTAAAAATATTTGAAATTCTACATCTCCATCTTAGGTTTTCATCTTTCAACATTAAACACATCAAAAACGCTTCAAAAATCTTGACAATTTTGCAAAAAACAAGTATTGGGGCTCATTTTCTAGACTGGGCGAATCAGTCCTTGTCCAGATTTTTGATTATCTGTTCCTACACCAAAAACCTCATTTATGTGCTTCCTAAGCCTCCTAGTATCATATAGTATAAGTTTATAAAGTTTCTAGAACATTTTTTTTATGCATCTAGCTCAAAAATATTATTTTAGATCACTCATTTTTCAAATCACTTCATTTGCACACATCGTTATATCTAAAATTTCTTTCATTTCTGCAATATTACATAACATTGATAAAAAGTACTTTTCACTTTTGCATATACAATATTTTTATTCATAAAGCTTTGCATTAGTTTGGTAAAAGTGATTTTCATTCTTGCATGTACATTGGTTGTATTCTTCAAATCTTGCATATATTGGATAAGTATGTTTTGTCTCTTTACATATACACTGTGCATATTGTTGAAACATTGCATGACATGGTTACATGTGCTTTTCATTCTTATTCAAACAATCATAGTACCTTCCATATTTAGACATGTTAAGAAACACTTCCTATCCTCTCCCTATGAGAGTTTCTTAGTGAAAGAGACTACAACTTGGGTCATTCCTAATTATCATACTTGTTCTTCTCATAATATCTCTCCTCTTTGTGACAACGATATTTTAGTAGAAGAATCAATTAATGAGAGTTTGAGAATCCTAGTTTTTTCTCTCCTTTTACCTCTCTTATTGGACAAGACATTCACAACCAACATAAAAAAACCTTTGATGATCATGACACCAACATTTCTTCTTCTTCTAGTATCTCTCCTAGTTGTGATGAAGATACTTTGATGTTAGACAACACAATCAATGAGGTTCATGAATATCTTAGTTGTCCCCCTTCACCTAGGAAAACCTCTCTTGAAAAAAAATCTTCAACCATTGATCATTCCCCTACTCTCGATGAAGTCCTTTTAGAAGAATCAACCTGCAAATGTCAAAAACATTTGGCTTGTTCTACTAAACACTCTCCTTCTAGGGAGAATCTCATGGTGCACAAACATCTGAACATTGAAACATCTCCTTCAACCACTAAAACTCCCCTAGGTAAGGATACTCTAGTGACATTAGAATCCCCTTCACCAACATATCATTCCAATCAAGACAAAAAATTTGAGGTTATGATGACACAAGTGGGATCTCCTTTAATTAGTGAGATTCCTAAGTCACCTTCAATTAGTGCAAAACACAAAAAAAATAGAGATGTATTGAAATCCATGATGTAATCTACTCATAACAATGTTTTGAAGAAACAAAGTTGTAACTTAGTAAATCAAACATCTAGGGGACCACACAACACTCCTACACCATTACCTTTTCCTCAAAAAGTGCCTAGTGTTAAAGATCTTAAACATACTCCTACTAATATATCTGTATGGGAGCTCATTCAACTTTCACCACACAATCAAACTTCTCTTCCATGAAATTTTGGAAATACATAGGAAGAGGTCCAATCTTACATAAAACCAAATCATGTAACATCCTCCCCTTGTCCCATACAAGCCACCTAATCATAAATCACATTCCCTAAACATGAATTACCCCCACTTAAGATTCAACACAAAAATGATCCCTTGATGATAAAGGTGATCATTAATGAACTTCTAGTTAGGCATACTCTCATTGAAAATGGATCAAAAATTAATGTTTTTAGCATGGACCTCATACAAAAAGTTGGCATGGAAAAATATCTTATTCAACTTAATGATGTTCATATTCGTGGCTTTGACAATGTTCATAGGAAACCACTTGGGATGATCACATTACCTATTGAGTTCAGACCTATCATGTTGCCTCCCTCTATTCATATCATGCAAGGACCCCTTCCATACAATCTTATCCTAGGGAGACAATGGATTCATGCTATGAAAGGAGTCCCATCTACCCTTCACCATATCATGAATTTTGAATACAACAACAAGATATACATGATTGATTCATATGAGCGAAGCTATGTGTCAATTGATCTCAACACTTCCAACTCCCTAATCCTTTCACACCTAGGTCAAAACTTGAAAAAAAGCTCTCTCCTGACAATTTGGGGTCATTAGATTCTACACCTCCTTTCTATAACATTTCCAAAATCTCACCCTCATGGTCTAAAGAGTCATATACACACGATTCATTTTCAGACACAAGTTTTAATAGTGATTGGAGTTTCACACCTACCTTTAAGGGAGGGTGTGCAATATCCCAACCTCAACCCACACAAGCTTGTGTTCCGTTTGCTCAAATTAGTTCTACCAAATCACCCCATGGTGGTTATGGGGGCAATATAACTCCCATCCCTCATGAAGCAATGACACATCACATTAAAAAGGATTTGTGTTCTTGTAACGAAACCAATCCTTCTCATAAATGCACACTTCCTTCATCTAACTTGGAATCTTGTTATGGTATCGGTTACAATCTTCCTCCTACACATGGATGCAATGAAAATGTGAAAAAATAAGACATATCACACTTATCTCCACTTTCCTCAAAGACTTTGCACAACAATAGAATTCAACCTATCAAGGAGTATGGTGCTCTTCCTTGTGTGGGAGCACCTAATTCCTTTACTTGATACTCACTTCCATCCATTCTAGGCTCACATTTGTCCTACAATAAGTGGTGGAAAAGGGTTTGATAGCCTTGCCCTTGTATGCCACTTTCCACTATCTCTTTTGACTAAGTCATTAAACTTTCATGGACATATAAGAGCAAGCTTGGGATGTGGATGACATGTCTTAAGATTGACTCGCATGTGACATAGTACCTTTATTTATGACGTAGCTTATCAAAAACATATGACTTGGAATAGGGCTTTCCAAGTAAGCTCTCATGTCCTCTTCTTCTACTTTAAAGAAATTACTCACAGTATAGGTGCTTGCAACTGCTTTAAATTGGGGGCATACATTACTATAATTCATGTGCATTCTTGGTTCTTAGTTCAGCCTTGTCGTTTATATGTGGATGAAATTGTGTGTGATTTCCATCATAAGTGTGATCTATTTTAGCATATTACATTCCTCTTGGTGGCCTGATGCGATGCACTACATCCCCTAAGTTGTGAATATACTATTCTTTGATTGGTCCTCTCTTGTAGACACTAGACACAATGTTCCCTAAGTGACTAACCTTGCATAAACTAAACAAGACTACTTTGAACATCTTTTGTATTTTATATTATTACATTTTTCACTTTTTTCCACATTACATAATGCAACTTGCATGTTTGTGGTACCTTTCTTTTTGTTCATAGCATTTTTCCTTGTGGCACCTTGTTGCAATTATCAAGAGGTATAAATTTAATATGGTTGAGCAGGACTCCCACCTAGTGGCATGACTTTTACCCATAGCCACCCTTGTGTTTGTGAGTGCACACCAACTAGTGTATGTATCTTACCTTTTGAGATTTCTCACCTCATGGACAACTAATTATGTGGCCCCAGAGTGAGTATGTTGTGGCATCATCCCGCAAATGACCTAAAGTTCTGTGGCCCTAGAGTGAGTACAACTTTTCTTCTCTTCTAGTTCTTACCATTGCATTATTTTGTATCTTGGGGGCTTGACCTACATGTGGATCTCTCTTGAATGTCTACTTTAGTGCACAAGTTTGAAGTAGGTTCATCCTCTCACTAAAGTGGGGGCTAAATGTGCCATAGAAAAAAGTACCCATTGCTTGACATGGGATTAATTCATGATAATTGGACTTAATGAGGCCTTGACTCAGGTGTTGTGAGGCATTTTATGCATCCACACTAGGTCTTGGACCGTTGAAAACTAAATAAAATGCATTTAATGATGTCTTGTAAAGGTGTTGTGAAGTGTTGTAACACATTTCTACACTTTTCTAGACTCTTCTCATTTTAGTTCATCTAAATATTCCATTTTCATCACTTATCAAGTCCTATTTTGAAGTGTTGTAAAGTCTTGTAACAAGATTTCATAGTTTTCTAGGCTTAACTTCACTATTTACACTTTTTTTATGCTTTATTTGACCCCTTTATACCCTTATAAGGCTTAATTAAGTGTATTTTTGAATGTAAACCCGACAAACAAGATTAAATGCAAGATATTTCCTGACACCAATTTTTAGGTCCCTCTTGGCTCCAAATTCAAAATAATTTAAATTTTATTTCAGGTTTTTATTTAAAAATAGCTTATATGTCAGCCTGTGATGAGGTATCATTGGGTTACTAAGGCACAAGAATGTATAAATAAGTGTTTTCACATCCATTTTATCTCCCAATTCATTCATTCAACTATTATTCATTATTCATCCATCATTCTTCCATCTCAAGTAAAGAAACCTAGGGATCTCATATTTCAAATCATCAAGAAAGCTTTTAAAGACATTCAAGGGTTGAATCTTCCTCCATTATTGCAAAAATCCAAGATCAAACATCATGGCAAGGTAATCAACTCCATTATTGCATGTCTCATTACTTTCTTTCATCATTTTGTTTTAATTACCTAAAAAGGGGTTTGACCAAGGAAAACCCCTATCCTCTAACAATCAACAAGTTTTCACCTCTTTAATATGTGATTCTAGGTTTGCAAATTGAAGAAAAATGACAAAAATGAGAAAGTTGCAAATGTTGTCAAAGTTGTCATGAAAAGTTGTCAAGAATCACGGGAACTCGGATCTAGGGAAAAACATCCATCCAATCTACATAATATTAGTGGGAAAGGGCTTATTTCATCCATCTTGAAAGGCTTGCAAAGTTTCAGCTCTAAATTCCACTCCTGGGACACTTTTCAACAAAATGGGACTCATCCTCCAGCAGTGGTGAATGAGTCCCAGAATGGAAAATGAGTTCCACCTGGCCTAAAAAGTAGCAATTTCAGAGTTTCAAAGATATGTCCAGTTTTTAATACATTTCCATGTGCATTCCATTTACATCCTTTCCTTTTCATTTAGCTTTATTTGCATTTTTAGATCATTCTCTAGCTCTTTTATATTACACAATGTGTTTTCAAACAAGTTGCATTTCTTAGGTTTTGCATACTTAATCAATCAATTTTATCAATTAGTTGCATCTAGATCATTTCATTTAGTCATAATTCCATCATACATATCATAATTTGAATGACCCCTTTAGCTTTTTTGGCCCTACCTAACCCTAGAAGAGTTAGAGAGTGCATAAGAGCCAAAAATCTACAATTCAATATATATATAGATATATATAATTCCTAGTTACACCGATAGGTGCAATATATAATGGAATCAAGGGGGGAGAGTGGGACGAGTGTAAATATTTTTTTGTTAACTTTTCTAGGAAACAACTAAAATGGCGGACATACATTAGATAAATGATACATTGTAAATCTAGACTGTTAATTATTAGGTTTTAGATCTAATGGTGGATATTTTGTTGGCATGTCACTCCCTAGAATGCAACCATATTTTATGAGGGAATTGTATCATAGTTTTGGTAGAGAGATGGTGATGTACTTTGAGAGTCTGATAGGAGTCGTGTTGTCTCTTAATCTCTGAGTGGTGATAGTCTTGTGAGAAGCTTGCTCTACAAGTATATTGTAATCTTTGTGATTTATTGAATAATATATTGGGAGGCTTTGGAGTGTGAGGTTTTTCTCTTGAAAGGGTTTTCCCCATGTAAATCACTATTTCATGGTATATGCATGATATTTATGTTTATTTCTATTTAAGTTTCTATAACTATTAAAGATATGTAAAATTTTTGCATTATTCTCCTCTCAAGATTAGTGTAGGAAGTTGTTCTGCTACCTTAGCTTCATTACAAATTCTCCTGATCAATGATTTCTTTATTCAAATCTCCGCACTTTGTGAAATTTGTAGATGCTACCTTGATTATCTTAGATACCTTATTAATAGGTTGAGGATTCCTATGAGATTTCGGAGAAAGAGACAACTCTTCAATTACAAAAGAATCCTTCTTCAAGTTATAGTTTCCATAATTGTTGTATTTGATTACTACTTTGATATCAGTGATGTTTTGCATGATGAATGCTTTTAATTTTGAGGTGAAATCTAGGAAAGATGGGTGAATGAAAGAGGAGGATATTGGCACTTAATCATTCTTAGGTGCTTGTAAGATCTTATAATACTTTACTTCTAGGTTTTTTCAATAGTAAAATGGTTCGAGATCACCATGGATTTTGATTTCTCTATCTTCATAGGGAAATTTGATGCATTGATGGTATGTGAAGGCTATGGATTACATAGTGTGGATCCATGAATGACCTAGAAGGATATTGTAAAGAAGGTCAAGGTCAAGCATTGGGCAAGTTTTTTTTACAATTGTGGGTCCTACTTGGATGGGGAGTTTGATTTTTCCTTGAGAAACCCATTTTTGATCCTCATATTCCCTTATAGTAACACCTTTTTCCTTTTCAATGGCATCTTCATAGTAACCAAAATTCTTGATTAGCTAAAGGGTACAAATATTATGACCAACACCTCCATCCAGCAAGAATATTTTAACTTTGTTTTTGTGAACGAGGACCTCAAGATGTAATGCATGATTGTGCAATGGCTGCATTTGGAGGTCTTGCTCAGAAAAGGTGAGAAGATGAGGAGTGGTACTATGTCCGATCATAGTATAGAATTGTTTGATATCAAGATCCTTTGGTATATAAGAAGTTTACAAAACCTTTTCTAAGATTTCCCTATGTGTGGTAGATATTTTCAGTAACTCTAAGATGGATATTTGGGTAGGGGTTTTCTTCAATTGGTCCAAGAGACTATAATCACTAGGGTTAAAATTTGGACATTAGGGTGGTACACTGGGTTGTGATGGTGCTCCTTGTATGGTGACCTTTCCTCGATGTGTGGTGACTCCACACTTTTCACTAGGCCCTTTGATCATGATCACAGATATAAAATTATTAGAAGATGCTACCACATTGTTATAAACATGACCTACATTGGTGTAATACTTCACTTTACCATTGTCATTTCCCTTGCTATTGTCTAGTATTAGGTTATTATATATTTTAAGATCTTGATTTCCCAATTTTTGATCCACAATTACATTCCATTGTTGATAAGATATTGAATGATGTTTTTTAATTTCATGCAACTTGCTATCTTGTGTCCCTTGATTTTATAAAAATCACAAAGATCCTTCTCATTATACTATGGTGGTTTGACTTTAGGTTCTTGGTAATTTTAATAATTAGGGAGCGTGATGATATTGGATTGTACTAATTTTCGCGCAACCACTTGAATAGGTTCCCCCAAAGGTGTGTACTTGAATTGTTGGGGGTAATTGTTTCTAGGGGTGGTCCTCTTGTTGGTAGTGGAAGTGTTTGTCATTGGTTTCAAAGATGTCAGTGCTGGTGTAGAGGATCTCTAGAAGCCATGGTGTTATATGCAAAGGAGAAACTCTTCAAAGTTGATGATGGTTTATTGGTATTGATAAAAAGGTTGATGATGAACTTTCCCATTCTTGCCAAAGGTGAATGGTGTATGGAATATAGTTCATTGGTGTCAAAATGGGGTCATAATTAAAGGAAATTTCTCATTCAATTCTTGGTAGTGTAGTGAGTTGTTTCATTCTTCATGGTGATTAATGCAAGATTTGTAAAGGTACTTGTCTACATGGTATTGATGTTTGTTAGAATGCATCTTTTTGTTGATTCTTGGTGGTTTTTTGGTACAACATGCAAAGTTATTGTTACTTGATTCATTTTAATAGTTCTTAAAGATATTTCATTTTTTCTTCAAATCACAAACACCTAGTTGATGCATATTGTAGTTCTCTTATTTTGAGGTTGTAAATTCTAATGCACATTCTTCATCAAAGCTTTTTTTTTCTTGATAAGTATTAATGAAAAAATATTATGCATCAAAGCTCATTTCAATGTTGATTTGCAGTGATCTAAGATCAATCACAAGAGGCTCAAGTTTATTAGATTTTTTTAGGGTTTATTTAGTGTTGGCATCTTGATTCTAAAACCCTAAATGGAAGACTTGTTACAAATTTTATAACAAGGTTTACTTTATGTTATATTTTTAAGGTGACTTGATGTCACCGATTAAAGGTCACTTAAATGACCACTTAAGGGGGTCACTACATTGGGCAACTAGTCCCTTAACCTACTAGGAAATTCAATGTCTCATATTAAACCATCTAAAGATAAATCAAAGGAATTAATTTAATCTGTGGATGGTAGGGGTTTGAAGATCAATGGTTCTTGTTTAAACCTATTGAACAATTATTTCTCCATGTCTTCACATTGATGGGTATGTCAAGTGTCAATAGTTTTTGTTTCATTGCTTATAGGCTTGTAACTGTTTGGAGGAATGATGGAATGTGAAAGGTCATCAATTATTTGATGTGATTCATATTTAGGCATGATTGCGATTTGGATTCCAAGAAAAAAGAGGGTTTTGAAGATATTGTAGTATGTGTGTGTATCAAGTATATTCATAGAAATGGAGAGTTGAAAAATAGGGTTTCAAGATGTTTTTTCTATGACTGTACTACATGAGTTTAGTAATCTCAGATGTTGAATGTGATTGAAAGAAAGGGGCTCTATGAGAGTTTTTGGATGGTGTCAATACCATGTCTTTTGTGATAGAATACTTAGGGAGGAAGTTTTTGAAATGATAGTACTATATAGTTCTTGCATGTTTTAGTTTCTTTGATTGGGTTTATCATATGTTCTCATTCCTCTCATGTTAGAGTGTGTTGAATTTTATGAAACCTTGTCTTTACAGAGATTAGTATGATATCTTAGAAACATGATTACAAGTGACTTGAGGATGAGTTTGAGTAAATATAAAATGTGGATGTGTTTGATAGTTTTCTGGATATGAAGATGTTCATTTTTTTGGTGTCCAATTTTGTTTATGAATGATTATCATCATAGTAAGTCATTTTTTGTCAACTATTTGATCATACAAGTAGGTTACAGTCAAACTGTAAGCAAAGTTTGATGATTTTATGTTCATAAATATTTTAGTTGAAACCTTGTTTATGTTTTTCAAGGTGAAAGGAGTATTGTAATGATGTGGTTATCTATGTATGCAAGAAGGGTCTCATGTTGAGTGTTTGTATCTAGTTAAGGGAGATGGAGCTTTGCTGAGGTAGTGGTAGAGTAGTGAATTGTATGGAAACAACATAACCCTTTGAGATTTGGTTAATTATTTTGAAGCATTGTTTGATTTCTAGTGAGGTAGATTCAAAATCTAATGATGCAGGTTGAGTAGCCAATGAGGAAAATTGAGTAGCCAATGAGGCAGATTGAGTAGCCAGTGAGGCTTTTCCAGTGAGGCATAAAGTGTAGCTAGTGAGGCTTGTTGCTTTTCCAGTGAGACATACAAAATGTAACTAGTGAGGCTTAATGAAACTTATTTTTAGAGTGGTTTTTCACCCTTTAGGGTTTTTGACTCATAAAATTGGTGTTTTGTCTTCTCTTGGTGGTTTTCCATATTGTGCTTGATTGTTCATCATTTTTCAAGTATTTGCACACATGTTTGAAGTGTTTTCAATGGTTTCTTTTCATATTACAAGAGTGTTAAGTTTTTAAATTTGGTTTCTCATTAGACCACTAATTCACCTCCTCTCTATGATCTTGTACTCTAAGAAGTGGTATCAGAGCCTTAGGTTCTTAGAACAAGTTTAATCAACTTAGAAGATCCTGGTAGTGGAGTACTTATCATGGAAAAAAGAAGGTCAAAAGAAAGAAGTTAGTGCTAAGTAAAAAGCTATTCAACAAGTTCTAATCAAATCAAGTGATGTGTTGTTGCAAGAAACATCCCTGCCAATTGACACAAGATTTGATATATTTGAAAGAAAAGATGATTTTATAGTTGGGAATGTTGATAAAGAAGGAGACACATTGTGAGTTAACATGAACAAGAGTATGATGAAGATGAATGTGAAGTCGATCTTGAGGGTGAACTCATTTATGCCCTGAATGAGATCAAGAACCTTAGAAAGGAGAATTAGAGATTAAAGTTACAACTTCATGAAGAAAAGAAATCCAAAGCCAAAACACTTTCATCCTTTGAAGAAGTAGAAAAACTAATTATATATTTGAAGGTACAAGTTGTAGAAGTTAAGAAAATAGGATAATTTATAAATTATTTTAAGGAAAATGAGGTTTATTTTGAAAGATATGAATCAGAGATAATTTCTTCGAGAAAGGAACTAGAAATAGCATCTTCCAAGTTACACATGAATCTAAAATTTGAAAAAGTGTTAAATGCTTAAAAGAGATGTTAAGCAAGAAAAAATGTCACATGGATACTATGGACAATGATTTTGGTTACCCAAGGGTTCCTCTAACTCTTCTAGTTTTTTCACCTAGAAAAGAAGAGGAAATCGGCCCAAAATGCTAATGTCTACACTAAAGATTAATGTAAAAGGGATGTGATGTATCTAAATATGATTTCTAAATGCAATAAATTGAAAGAAAGATGATTTATTGATGCTAAACCTAAGAAATGCAAAGTGTTGGAAACACACTATGATATGTAGAAAGATGAAATGAATGCAATAAAGAACAAAATAAACATGTTCAACAGAAACTATGCACCTATAAACTGATGAAGAGATGATTGGAGATTAATCAAACTTCTAAAATTCTAAAAATTTATTTTTTGAGCCAACTAGGACACTTACGCCAAGCTGGGCGACTTAGTCCTATATTTGGGAAACTACCCAAAAAGTTGTTTCTACCAAATAGGTGTCTGAATTTGTAAAAATTCTTGAAAAACTAGTGGGACTAAGTTGCCACTATGGGTGACTTAGTCCACTTTGGATTTTCTGCAAATCTTAAAATGGAAATGAAATCCCACAATTTGCACTCTAATTTTTGGCCAAAATCCAGATCTGAATCTTCGAAAACACCTGAAAAATAGAAGATAATTTGTTTCCTAATGGGGGGTTTTCCTTGGTCAAACCCCTAGTTGTTATTTAAACTTTGGAAGATATAAATTTGGTATAAAAACCTATCCCTAAGTGTGTCTAAGACTAGGAAAATATGAAGTAAGACAAAAACCCTATTCTAATGTGCTACAATAAGATGATTAAATGGAACTTGAATGATGCAAGACTTCAATACAAGAAAACCTACAACATTTTAAATGAATACAAATGACATGCAAACCTTAAATCTAAAGATAGAGAGAAAATGGAAGATGGAATCATTTTGAAAACAAGTCTTTAGGTGTGATTTGATGGCTAGTCGCATCTCCTCAACCTAGATTTCTCCATGATTCACCATAGGAATCCATGATCAACCCTTTGCAATGTGATATCTTGAACAAAAAGTGAGCTTGAAGACCTACAAAAAACCCTAGTTTGTTGCCCTAAAGCTTCAAATTTATAGTAGAAAGACTAATGAATCTTCTTGTGAAAGATATTTTGCTCTTGACTCTTGAATTTGCTTTGTAAAAATGACTAGGAGGTGAAAAATGACCTAAAAAAATTATTTATAGGAATTAACACTGAATTATTCATTATTTTAACTTCACAGGCCGACATACCTCAAGAATTTGAATTAGGTTAGTGAGGTGATTTTCCTGCTCAAAAATGGAAAATACCTCAAAAGGGACTAAGTTGCCACCTTGGGCAACTTAGTCCCACTAGGGATTTTTGAGGTGAGTTTCATGAAATTTGAGTGGTTTGAATGTTGCTTGTCAGGATTTGTGTGATTTTTGAGTGGAATAGGCCTTAAATTCCAAAATCATAATCATTAGGGGCCTATAAATATAGTTTTTAAGGGGTGATTGATGTAAGGGTGTCTAAAATAGGACCAAACTAATCACAAAATTGTCTCTTTCTTTAAGAGTATATAATTTTTGGTGACACATATACTACTGTTTTAGGCTTTGAAAAAGGATAGAGTTCTAAGGTTAGAGACACTCGAAGGAAGAAAATAGATTTAAACTATCATTTTGCTACACCCAAGGCCAAAGATAAGAAGAAGAAAAAAGAAAGTTCCCCTACACAAGCCAACAACAACAAGTTCAGAAAATCCTTTCATTCAGAACAACATCAAATGTCCAGGTTTGAAAATTATTTTCATGGTTATTGTTATTCTTGTTATGAATTTTGTCATAAAGAAAGAGAGTGTCAGATGCATTAAAAGAAAGTTGGATGGAATACTTATGAGATCTTATGAATGGTCAAATAGAGGAAGGTCCTATGTTATAAATGCAATCTTCTAGGTCACACTACAAGTTTTTGTGATACACAAGTTAGAAATGATAGTTTTGGATTCTCAAGAAGATATAATTCTTTTACTTCTCATATTGGTGAAAAGATCATATGCTATAGGTGTAACAAGTTTGGTCATAAAGCACAATATTGTAGGATTAATTTAATGGAACTTTTTAGTCATCATAAGGAAATAGGCACTATGAAAGTTTGGAGAAGGAAACAAAAGGGTGATCCTACAATACTAGTTTACAATTTTTGGCCAAAATAGACACTGAACTGAATTTTTTTAACTAAATCTTCACTTTCGGGCACCTATAGCGACTAAATCATGAGGAACTTGAAGATGATGGAAACTACTGATTGTGAATTTTTTTCTATAGATTCTAAATACATTTTTTCAAAAAAAATGGAATCAAATTGCACTTCTTTTTCCATCTCCTTCATAAACTAGTTTTTAACAATAAACACCATTTTTAAAGAGTAGCGTGTAATTGCTAACACAACTTTTTTCTATGAAGGTTAAAATTCTTTTTTTTTTTTAATTTAGATTCATAACTATGATATCTAGTGCATGGAATTGGTTTCAAATCATTTCATTGAATTTTTTTCTTAATTAAGTTTTGAAGTAAAACCAGTTGCAATTTAGACATGATTTACTTGCTAACACATAAATTTTTTTGTATGTATCAAAATTCAAATTTTTTTTGTTGGATCAGGGACATCAATATCTAGTTCATTGACATTTTTCAAAAAAAATTTGATAATCTACTATTTTTCCATATGTGCAGAACAAAGAGCTTGATTTTCAGTGAAAAACCCATGTTTAATCAAACTAAAAAAATATACATAACAAAACCAAAACATATTAAAATTTTATTCGATGGATAGTTCATTTTGAGGACTACCATCATCCAATTGGGTCTGTGAAGTTTCCTCCATTTTAATCCTCAACCTGAGCTTTGAAAGGAAATTTTTTGCAAAAAAATTGGTAGAAGTGGGGGAAATGGGAAAAAAAGGGGGTTCTAGCGAACCCCCTTTAAATACAAATAAAAAATAAAACACATTAAAGGGGGGTTCTCTAGAAGGGGGGGTTCTAGCAATTCCCCCTTCTAGCAAACCCCCTAAAGTTTTTTCCATCCAAAAAATGCATTTGTCCTTCCTCAATGGAATTGTAAACCAGTTTTGTGGGTTTTCCCAAGAGAAAGAGAAGAAAGAACCTAATCTTGTGCATACTACACAAGAAACATCCATAAATTCTTAAATAATTGCATAAGGTTAGGGGGATATGTTTATAGTTTTATCATTTAGCCCTATAAACAACAAGAAAGAGGTTGTATATCAGTCATAGTGTGTTTTTGATATGTGATAGTGTAGAGATAGTTTGTTGGCATTAGGTTTTTATCATTGATATCAAAAGTATTGGTAGTCAATGTTATCCTTCACCTTCTTCATTCACAAGATGGTGATAGTTTATAGTGTAATAGTGTCTTGATGATTAGTGTTAGCTACAAGTCAATGGAGTGGAATATGTCCTAGTACAACCATATTGTTCATGTTGATAGTTTGCTTTGTTGGTAGGATATAGTGATCATTGATAGTTCATGTTTTTTCTTCTATCTCTTCTACTTAAGACAAGTTAGTTGAACAGTCCTTGCTGAGATGACAAGTACACAGTATAGTTTGATGACAACAATTCTTTAAATAATCTTGAGGAAACATGGTAGTCTCTACTTGACATCAAGTATAGACAATACTCATCATTTTTTTCTAGTAGTTCTAATATTCGATAGTGCTCAGTGGATAATGTTTTTTCTTGACCCTTTGATAGCAGTTCTTGATGAGGTGACAATGAGATTTCCTCATTTTTTGATGTTATCTTGCATACTATTTAGTTCAATTTCAAGGTGTGGTCTACTTCTTGCCCATGGTTTCTTGCGATAGTGTTTGCATCATTATAGCTTTGTTACAATGGTTGAGTAATGTGATATACATTTGCTAATGTTTAGTGATTTGGATGTCAATGGTCTTTGATAGTATACATTTGCTAGAGGTTTATTTACTTGTCACATAGCTATTTATAATTATCTTAGTCTAAATTTCATGTGACAACAACATTGATATCATAGTAAGATTTCAATTATCTTGAAATTTTTCTATGCACTAGTGTTATGTTGATAGTGATAGTGCAATGCATTAGTTCAATAGATAGTCTATGGCTCGGGAATTTCCAGTGGGTAATGATATTTTCTTCTTTGCACATGTACTTATAGTAATATTGAATAGTGACATGTTACTTAGATGATATGCTCTTGTAACTCTTAGTTGATAGTAGAGTATGGAGTATGGAGTTTTTTTGCTTTATAATCAATGTCAGAAAACCATGTAGTATAGTGCCATTGTTTTCGCATCTTGGTCGGATGGTAGTCTTTATACTAGATATGACAGTGCTCTCTATGCTTGGTTTGGTTGTGATAGTGAAAAAGAAATGGCATCAATGCATATCAATCCTTGTTTAACAAGTGCACAATGATGTTTGTCTTAAGACACATCGAGGATATGATGAAAGTCTTGACAACATCTTGTTGCAGATATATGATGATAGATTATAATGCTAGTATACTGCCAGTGGTCTAGTGTGATGACTGTGGATCTTGTTGGTGATAGTGTGATGATTGTGAAACTTGTAGCTAACTTTTATCTTGATGAGAAAAATGTTTGTGGTGTTGATAATGCTATCCATGTCCTTGCTAATGCATAACATTGTTTGTCAAAGTTATAATAGCATTCTTGATAGCAGTGCTATGATGCGGTTGACAGTGGTTCCTAGACACTAATATGATGAAAGTGTAATATTGTTGCTTGATACAAGTGGAGGCTTCAACTAAGTTCAAAATGGTGGTGATTTGTCTTTTAACTATTGCTCTTATAGTAGAAAAATACAGTGATATTTCAAATTATCTTTGACAAGTCCTTTGATAGTCTAATAGTGATATACATTTTTGTATGTTGTTAGTTATCTTACTTGAGAGTGTGAGATATCTTAGTGATCGTGGATGAACCTACTACCATTTTTTCTTGCCTTATATCATTTAATTGGGCTTTTTAATTGTAATTCTTGTAACTTGGAATTGCTTTTAACAATGCCTTATTTAGGGCTTGCTACTTTCACAATAAATTGTTCATGACATCCCATTTTTATCAAGGTTTATGGTATTGTGGATGGTTTGGTTCCAGTTTCCCACTAAGATAAAGACATGACAGTGATATGCATGCTTATTTACTAATATCCTTGTCATTATTGATGGTTTCCAGTGGACAAGTATGCAATGTTTTCATGCAATGATGACAATGCAATTTGCTTATAACTTTCAATGAAATTTTACTTGCTCATATAGTTGTTGATGATAGTTGCTCAAGTTTCTTGATGACACCTTACTAACAGTGTGATAATGGTGTGAATTTTTTAAAATATAGTCTTGTCATGATGTTGTTACTTGATATATTCAAAGAGTTAAAGTTATTGGTCATTTTTTATGGTGATTGAAGGGTCAATGGTATTAAACAAAGATGTTTGACCAATTTTATTTGTCAAGTTCAGTGATATTTGTGATGGTTTGATGGTTTTTTGCTTCCTTTAATGACACTATTCTTCATAGTGATAGTTTACATTAAATCATAGGATAGTGACAATTCAATAATATAGTGACAATGTACATCAAGTCATTTATTTCAATGGCTACAATACTATTGAAGGCTCATAATGGTAGATTAAAGGTTCATAGTAGTAGTAGTTAGTAGTGTTGAGAAAATCTTGTTGCAGGGTATGATGACATTAATATGCAAGACTTGTCACACTTGAGAGTGATATTTTTTTCTCCTACTACTCTCTATTTTATGGATATGGTCTTATTGTGTAAACATATTTTATAGAAATTTTCTAGATGATTAGTTCATGATGACGATTTAATGGAAGAATTTTGTTGCAAAGATATGGTGCTTATAGGGGTCTGATCACAAAGTGTTATGATAACAATATTAGTTGTTATCTTTCTATGGAGCTAATTTATAGGGGGGGTGAATATTTTGCACCCAAGGGCCCTTTGTCATTATTTTCAAAGGGGAAGAAGAACTAATGCTTTGAATTTACTGTGATTTCTTGACGATGGAGCAAAAGCATGCAAAGTTTTGTATGTTGACATCAATACCAAAGGTGGAGTTTGTTGGAACTAGCAATGTTTTTCATTGATACAGTCAAAGATGTCAGTGTTGGTGCAGAGGATCATGAGGAGCCATGGTGTCATATGCAAAGGATAAACTCTTCAAAGTTCATGATGATTTCTTGGTATTGGTATATTTTATTGGTGTTAAAATGGGGTCATAAGCAAAGGAACTTGCTCATTCAATTCTTGGTATTGCAGTGAATTGTGTCATTCTTCATGGTGATTAATTCAAGATTTGTAAAGGTACTTATCTACATGGTATTGATGTTTTTTAGAATGCATCTTTGTGTTGATGCTTGGTGGTATTTGGTACAACATGAAAAATTATTGTTACTTGATGCATTTTAGTAGTTATTCAAGATTTTTCAACTTTTCTTCAATTCACAAACACCTAGTTGATGCATACTGTAGTTCTTTTATTTCAATGTTCTAAATTATAATACACATTCTTCAACAAAGCTTTTTTTTTCTTGATCAATATCAATGAAAAATATTTTGCATCAAAGCTCATTTCAAGGTTGACTCGCAGTGATCTAAGATCAATCACAAGAGGCTCAAGTTTATTGGAATTGTTTAGGGTTTATCTAATGTTGACATTGTGATTCTTATAAAACCCTAAATGGAAGACTTAGTGCAAAGTTTATAACAATGTTTACTTTATGTTATGTTTTGAAGGTGACTTGCTATCACCGGCTAAAGGTCACTTAAATGACCACGTAAGGGGGCCACTTACATTGGGAAACTGGCCCCTTAACCTACCAGGCAAGTCAATGCCTCATATTAAACCACCTAAACAAAAATCAAATGCTTTAATTTAATCTGTGGATTAGTGGGGGTTTCAAGATCAACGGTCCTTGTTTAAACTTGGTGAATGTTTATTTCTCCATGTCTTTACTTTAACGGGTATGTGAAGTGTCAACAGTTTGTGTTTGGTTGCTCACAATTTTGTAACTATTTAGAGGAATGATGGAATGTGAAAGGTCATCAATGCTTTGATATGATTCAAATTTAGGTATGACTATGATTTTGATGCCAAGAAAAAAAAGGGTGTTGAAGATCTTCTAGTATGTGTGTGAATCAAGTATATTCATAGAAATGGAGTGTTGAAAAACAAGGTTTCAAAATGTTTTTTATTTAATGATTGCACTGCACGAGTTTAGTGATCTCAGACGTTCAATGTGACTGAAAGAAAGGGGCTCGATTAGAGTTTTTGGATGGCTTCAATAACATGTATTTTGTGATAGTATACTCAGGGAGGAATTTTTTTAAATGATAGTATTATATAGTACTTGCATATATTAGTTTCTTTGATTGGGGTTATCATATGTGCTCATTCCTCTCATGATAGAGTGTGCTGAATTTTATGACACCTTGTCTTTGTAGATATTAGTATGACATCAGAACATGATTACAAGTGACTTGAGGATGAGTTGGACTAAAGACAAAATATGGATATGTTTAATAGTTTTTTGGATGTGAAGATGTTCATTTGTTTGGTGACCAATTTTTTCTATGAATGATTATCATCATAGTAAGTCATTTTTGTGTCACCTATTTGATCATACAAGCAAGTTACAATCAAATTATAGGTATATTTTGATTATTTTTTGTTCATAAATATTTCAATTGAAACCTTTTTTATGTTTTCCAAGGTGAAAGGATTCTTGTAATGATGTGGTTATCTATGTATGCAAGAATGTTCTTAGGTTGAGTGTTTGTATGTAACTAAAGGAGATGGAGTTTTGCTGATGTAGGGATAGATCAGTGAATTGTATGGAAATAGAGTAAGCCTCTAAGCTTTGGTTAATTCTTCTGAAGTGTCATTTTATTGCAAGTGAGGAAGATTGAGAAGCTAGTGAGGAAAATTGAGTAGCTAGTGAGGCATACTGAGTAGCCAATGAGGAAAATTGAGTAGCTAGTGAGGATGAATGAGTATCCAATGAGGCTTTGCTAGTGAGGCATAAAGTGTAGCCAATGAGGCTGTTGTTTTCCCAATGAGGCATAAAATATGCAACCAGTGAGGTTTTGGCTAGTGTGGCTTAATGGAACTTATTTTCAGAGTGGTTTTTCACCCTTTAGGGTTTTCCACTCATAAAAATGGTTTTTTTTCTTCTCTTGGTGGTTTTCCATATTGTGCTTGATTTTTCATCTTTGTTCAAGTATTTCCACATCATGTTTGAAGTATTTTTAATGGGTTTTTTTTGCATAATACAAGTGTGTTAAGTTTTGAAATTTGGTTTCTCATTAGACCACTGATTTACCCCCCTCTCAATGATCTTGTACTCAATCAACTCTTTGAGTTTTGGCATTGTTGATTGTGTGTTGGTTGTTTTATGGCTGCATTTTTGGTTGTTGCATATTTTTTTGTGTATTCATTGGTTGGGTGTTTTTTTTTTCTAGAGCACTTAGGACCACTTTTGCATCAATGACACCATCATTAGTAACATTCTTGTTCTTCGCCCGAATGCAGGGCTTGTCATTAGAACTAAATGAAGAATGATTGTATTTGTATGATTGTGTTGTTCTTTATGCAATGAGGGTTCTTTCAATGTTTAGACCCCTAGGAATGAGTTCTTCATATGATGAGACACATTTATTTTTTAGTTGGAAGGATATATTTGTTTCCACATTGGCAATAATTATCCCTATTTTTTTCTCTTCAGGAATTGGCCATTTGCACTTACTAGCTCTATGCCTCCATCTTTGCAAGAAATTCACTAATGATTCACCCTTGTTTTGTTTTAGGGTGTATAGTTTCTCCAAACTTACATCCATATCTAGGTTGTATGAAAAGTGATCCAAAAACCAATCTATTATTTCTTGGAAAGTTCAGATTCCAGGAGGTAAATGTGAGAACCATTCTTTTTCTTGCCTCCCAATGTATGTGGGAAAAGATGCATCAAATATGATTCATTGTATGCTACTTCTATACATGCCATATAAAATTCCTTATATGATCTTCTGGATTTCCACGCCCTTTATATTTATCAAATTTGGGGATTTCAAATACAGGAAAGAATGGTATCATTGCAATGTTTCTATGAAAAGGATATGGACACAAGTCTCGTTGTGCATACGATTTATTTCTTTTCCCCACTTGGATATCTTGAATTAGTTGTGTAAGCATTATGATTTGTGATGAAAGATCATTTTGAGGATTGTTTGGTGGTGGAGCATATGTGTTGTATTGTGGAATGGTAAATGAATTATATGTTTGATTTTGATGAGGGGTGTGTCCATGTTGAATGTGTTATATGGTGTGTATGGTACATTTTGATATTGTGGATTGAATGGTGATAATGGTGGTGGTGTGTTGCATGCTCCTTAAGAGTTTTAGTTCAAGACATTTTTTTGTGTACTTGTGTATGGTTATTGTTGGTTGTAACACAAGCCTTGTTGTTGTTGTTGTGCAAGAACCTGTTATTGTTGAGCATATTGTTGTGCTTGCAATTTTTGGGATTGTAATTGTGCTTGTTGTTGTGCTTACAATTGATCTTTTTTTTAGGCTTGTAATTGAACTTCTTGTTGTTGGGCTTACAATTGATCTTTTTCTTGTTGCACTATTAATTGAGCTTGTTGTTGTTGTGCTAGAAATTGGGCTTCTTATTTTTGTTGATTCACAATAGATTGTTGATAAGCCAAATTATTTTGTCCTTGAGATGATGAAATGGTGTTTTGATTTGGGACAAATTGACTTGTTTGAATGTATTGTATTGACATGTTTTGATTTGTGGAATGAGTGATGGATTTTTGGGAATCATGTTGTGAGTAATTTTTTAAGGTGGGTTGAGTTGATTCTAGGGTGGTTGATGTGTGATAAATTTTTGATTGTTGGACATTTTATTTTGATTTGGTATATGTTGACCTTGTTGTGAAATTTTTCCTTGATTTTGCATTGTTTGAGGGACCAAGGTTGAGATAATTGACATGATTCCACTTGGTGTTGTGATGTTAGTGGCATGCTTGGATTTGGGACCCATTGATTTGAAGGATTATTGTTGCCAATTTTTTTATCTACAGCTCAAATTGGTAGAGCTAAAGAAGTTTCATTATGTTAAAGGTGAAAATATTTTAACACATTTTAGTTGTTATGGTGCAATGTGTTTCAAAAAAAGAAAGAATCAAGTTTTCCATTCAATTCTTTGGAGCATAAAGGACAATACATGAACTATAAGAATTTGCTTCATTCATTTTGCAATACTTTCATTCATTTTACAATGTTCATTCTTTCTACAAAAAGAAGCATACACAAAACTCTACAAGTGTTGCATTCATATTCATTAGAAAGAAAGGAGTAATCTAATTCCCACACAAGCTGTGGGAGTAGCTGAACCAACACAACATAAGGAATATGCTATGCATCTGAAGATAAAGAAAGGAAAAGAAGCATATAAGAAGAGACATATCCATCATTGCCTGATTAAAGTCTTAAGTTGGTCTTCATTGTAGCTTGCTTCTCCTTGCTCCCAATCCTTGAGTGAACCTACATCATGATAAGAAGAGTTGTTAGAGATCTGGATATGATTCTTTCTATGTTACCTATCAATAGAAATATAGTACATTGCCTATGATGCATTGAATCAGTTGAACACACATCAAATGTATGCAAGAGAGCCTAAGAAATAAAATATCATAGGAGCATTGAGCTTCATTGTTTTTTATCTAACATGTTTGCTCACTATGTAGGTATAGGATAAATCATGTTGTTGATTCATTTATAAAGACATCATAGCATGTGGTGCAAAAATGGGCTCCTACAAGGGTTGAGCTCAGCATGCTTCCCCTAATCTCAAAAGGGGGAATGAGATAGAAATTCATATTCATAATGCTCAAATAGAAACATTTTTAGCTGAAGGAGTGATTCATAAAGTGACTTCAGGAGTTAAAGGAATTGATCATTCATGGCAGTCAATTCATAAATGCAATGAATTAAAAATCATGCATAAGTAATAACATATTTGAATGATCAGTGAATATGTAGAACAAAAATAAAATTGCACTATCTTTCATTGGAAATTTTTATTTTGCAATCAAGATTTCATGCTTATTGCTACCATATAAAATTTTCATTTTGATGTCCCTATTGTTTGAAGTATGCAAGTAATGAAAAATAGTGCTTGCATATAGGGTACAACAAAGAGTGAATTGTTTACAAGAATGCTAAGGTGAAATGGTGAACAAACATTCATTGCAAAAGTAATAATGGTGGAGAAGCAACTATGTCCTCCTCAAGGCTTAAGGAGTAATAAGGTGTTGAAGTGTATAGCTACAAGAGAAATGAGCAAAAAATAAAGAGGACAGTTTTAGTCATATCATGAAGAGAAAAAGAACCATTATTGACTATTTTTGCAATGTATGAAGCTCATCATAAATTTGGGTATGCAAGTTTGAATGAGGCAATAACTTTTGCATATAGGATAGCATCATAAAGAAATGTTATTCATGATACATTGTTTAATTATTTTGATATGGTTAAACCTTGAAAGAGAACACATAAAATGGGGGTTTGTAATTGGGTGTTTGATGCTTCTGAAGAAACGGGATGGTGAAAGGAAGTATTGTTTTGCACATTTTCAAAATGTAGAAGTGAACTTAAATCTACAGTGGTCGAGCATCAAAATACCTATAAGTGCACTTTTTTCCAAATGAAAAATATGATGTAAGAAACACCCAGTGTAGTAAATGAGGGAAATTAACAAAATCCCTTCATTCATTTCTTTGTAGAATGAAAAATGCAAATACATTGGCAACCATGAAGGATTTTGAGAAAGAATGCAAGTGAAAGACACTCAAAAGGTGCTTTGAAGTGTAAACCTAGAATAAAATAATTTTTTATTTTATTTTTGTTGAAAAATTGAATAATAGTATGTATTTCTATCATATTCATGAGCAACAATGAATGCATTTCTCAAAAGCATCAAACTGCGCTAAGGTTTTGAATATAATGAGTCTGTAGTTTGATGGTGAGGACAAACCTAAGTTGTCTGTGTTTTCCATGAAATAGAAAGCCATTATTGAGGGTTTTTTAAAACCCATTTCTCTGAAAACATAAAGAAGATGCAAATATAGAAAAAATGAAGAAGCTTGAGCTTGTGGTTGCAAAAAACAAAGAGATATGGCAAGATTCAAATGATGAGGGGCTTACCTTCATTTATTCTCTATGTAAAATACATTCAAACCCATGTTCTGAAGACTCCAAAGCTGAGACAAATCCATCTCATGGTGGCATCAAGTGAGGGAAATGTATGTACAGAATGTGCGGAGAGGAAAAATACATTAGAAATTTACTCATGGCCACAACTATAAAGCTAAAAAATGCATTCTAAATGGTGGCTATTGTTCAAATTTGTGATAAAAAATATTTACCTTGCATTCTCCTATCAAAATCTATGAGAAGTTCCTTCATGAAAGCAAAGAATAAGTTGAACATTAAAACCCTAAAGTCTCATGATGGTAGCGGCCAGGAAGACAGATTTCTCCAAAATCTGAAAATGAAAAGTGTTGAGAGAAATTAGGGATTCTGATGTTTTGTTCTAGGGTTAGAATTTTTTTTCCCTAATTCAACTTGGGTATTTTATTACATTGAATTAAAATAAAAAATGCCTCAACTAATACCTTGCTTTTCTTATGTGTCCAAACCTAGGCTACAATATGCCTTAGTCATTTTGTGATTTTTGGAGAAAAATCATATGGTCGATGCCTTTAAGATTTTTATGATTTCAAATGCCTAATTATTTCCTTGCTTTCCCTTTTGCATTTTTACAAAAATCAAAACATTTGACTACCTTATTTCTTTTATGATTTTGAAGAAATCATATGACATGTACCTTAGCTTTTTGATTTTTTTTCTTTTAAATGTCTAACACTATGTACTTGGCATTTTTTTGTCAGAAGTAATAATTGCCTTGTATTGTTGCAAAAATTAGAAGATAAAGTCAAGTGAGGAGGAGTCAAGACTCAATCCTTTTCGAGTCTTTCTACTTTGTAAAGTTAAAACTACAAATGATGTAAAACATTATTTAAGCAATGTTTCTATAAATTGCTTAATTAATTGTTATGAAAATGCAGTTAAATGGTGCACTTGAGTTCTCAAAATTTTCCTCTTAGAGTTTGAGTCTTCTTGAGAGAAATGGGAAAAAATTGGGAAAACTAAAGTTTCTATTTCAATTTTCAGTTTGTTTGAGCCTAATTTTTTTTGTCTTTTGGATTGGCCCACTTGAGATAGAAAGTTTCCATCTTTCGTATCCCGTTTGGAGGTAGTTTGGGAACTGCTTTTGAGGCTTTTCCTTAGAGCACAGAAAAGGATTTCAAGTTACTATTTCGAGGTTCAATTCAGTCAGATTTTTCTATTCTCACTATTAGAGCACTTTGGACATATAAGTTCGAGAAAAACTTACTTTTTCTTAGTTCAAATTTGCTTCTTACTTTTTGGCTCACTTGTAGAAAGCTTTAACTTGATATTTGTACTTAGATTTTCATTTTAAATTCTCCTTCAGTTTTAATAAAAAAAAAAAATCATTCCTATCTCACATCTTGTTTCATATTTGTAGTATCAATTTTATGTTCATTGTGATTCAAAATACTAAATCATTTTTATGTCTTGTTATTGTGAGTCTATGTGCAAGAATTTCATATAATTTAGGTTGTGTGTTGTGTTCAACTTTAGAGCCTTCATAAAAATTATTGTTGAATTGTATTTTTTCGTTGGCATTGTGAGATTTAAATGTTTATAGGGTGATGTGACCTTCACATTTTGCAAATTTGAAGTTCCCATGTTGAAAAAAAAATTTTGCACACTCAAAAGTGCACTTGAAAAATCTGCCCAAGTGACCTACTTTGGAGGGTCATAATTCAAAGCCAATTGGTTTTCATGTTAAATCCCTTCATGGGCATATTCATTTGACATATGTGAACATGCATGTCATTTTTCAGCTTCCCATGATGAGTTTTGATAGTGTTCTGAATTTCTGTATGGGTTGGGTAGATAGAGAAATGTTGAGTCTGAGTCATGAATTGAATATACAATTGTAATTTTTTTATTTCATGAGTAAATATCAATCAATTTGTGCAAATAAAACATGACTGCCATCAAATTTTCTCCAAATTTTTATACTTTTAGTCATATGAATTTAATATACAAAGTATTTTGAATTTCTTATCTCAATTTCCCTGAGATTGTGTTGTTTGTTCATGGTTCTATTTCAAAGAAATAGTTAAATTACTTTGAGCAGATAATTGTGATTTTAAGTGTGCAAGGTAGATTTTTAAGAAGAATTTGAATGACAATAAGAGTGGATATGTTAGTGTAAGTTATTATAAAATTTGAATCCACTAGTTATGTTGGCTCTTTTAAATACCAACCAACTCTTCAAGGTAACCTATGGATTTTCCAATTCTAATAGTCAGCAACCTCAAAGAGGGTGAGCCAACGAATGAGAGAAATCAATTAAGCTTTCCTCCTACACTTTGAGCTTTGAAAAACCCAGGAGGGTGATCCTACAATTCACCTATAATATTATTTCAAAAGATCTTCATGCACATTGCACATTAAGCAGACACATTCCATTACTTATGCCTCAACAAGTAATAATTTTCAAGGAATTGGAAAATCCTTCTCGCCACTATGACTTGGAGCAGGGAATGGAGAATAAGAATGAAACCCATAAGAAATTACCATGAATTTGAAAATTAATTTAATTATATGAATGATTCTTTGATACGATCCAGCTGACCTGATATATTTGGAATTACTCAACATAAAGAATCAGTGAATTATCCTAGGGTGACAAAGTCTAACTCACAACAAACTGTAATGCAATAACTAAAGCATTCAGTACCTATAAATCATTAGGGATTTGCATTGCAAACTCAAGAATGAAGCCTTCCTTACAAAGCATACTTATGGATCCTATGAATTAACCCATAAACCAGTGATCATATTAAAGCATTTTAATTAATTACTTACATTGAAGCAGAAACACAAACACACATCCAATCACATGAATTGGAGACCAATGAGACAATACTTGATTATTTCATTGTTGATTTATGAACATGTACATAGGAGACAATATGTATGAAATATTCCATTATCAATTTTCAAATGCAATAATTGATGCAAAAGATTTAAGCTAATTGTAAATGCAGAACCATATCCTAAGATTTAGCAAGTAGTTACATAATCATTATATTCTTGTACTCATAAAACTTTGCTATGACTATCTGAGATCAACAAAAACATAAAAGACCTCTCCACAATAGCCTTGAAATTCCTTTTATATGATCAAGGGAGGAAAACAAGCATCAAACTATTAGCTAATTATATTTCATTTCATTTAGAATTTCAATTATCTTTCATTTCATTCTAACCCCCAAGTAGTTATCTTTACATTTTGAGGAAAATGGGTGGAAAACACAAAAGGACAAAATTCACAAAGGCTGATAGAGCTTGTATGCTTATACTTCAAGAATTCCACACCACCATCCCATATATTGGCCTCCTACAATAATCTCAATAACTAAGCCTTTACAAACATGATTCAGAGATTGGACATCTAACCTGAATAGCCATTTCAACCATCATGAAGGTGCATTTAACTTTTCAACCTAGGGATGTGAACTTGAAATGGGTCAGGACAATATGTGCACTAGGAACTCAAAGTAGCCATTCTACTCTACTACTAAGGAACACACAATATTGAAATTAAATTACTTTAAAAGGAATGAAACAAAACATCAATCAATGACTATGCTAAGTAGAAATGCATAACAAGAATGAAAATTTGAGCAATGGACATGACACTACTCTATCTACTTTGGCTACAAGAATAGTCACAGAATGAAATTCTAGTGGCTATAGGAACAATCAGTGCCATATTTCTAACTAAGTACTAAAAAACAAGTAATACTAAACTATTGCTAAACTATGAAGATGGATTACTCACCAAGTGGGCCCCCTTGGATAAGTATCCTCTAAAATTAATGAAAACTCATATGCTTGAACTCAGAACTTTATTGCATTCATTGTGAATCATGCATACATGAGAGTAATGTATATATATTATTGAAAACTAGAGAATGAGGGTACAATATAAAATCATGCAACCTTTTGAAGAAGGAGCATCAAATAATTATTTATACTAATCAACTAAAGGTGGTAGTTACTCCACAACTAGGAGGATGCCATTTAGGGAAAATAGGGAAAGTGGAGTGATGGTGGTTACGCATGCATAGAATCTAGTTAGAGATGCAAGTCCAAATGCATATCCAACACAACAGTAACACCCATGCATGCTCAGTCATTAAATTACACTATAAACCAGTTACATTTAGTTGGATGAAGAATCTTCTGCCATCAATTGTCTTTGACTTGGAGCGATTCTTTAGCTGGTCATTATGGTGCATGCCCAACTAGTGGTGTCTTCCTTAATTTGGCATATTAAATCTACATGGCAAGGTCAGTACACATAATAACTGCACATCTATAACCACTCTAAGGAACATTCATTAACCACATGCAAAATCAATATAGATAACCCACATATTATCCCAAATGTCATTAAAGCTTGTAGAGATGGGATAATATCAAATTTCAATAGTTTGAGGGAAACATTATGCCAATACCAACATTTAATCATTAAAGTCCATGAAATCTATTAGCAAATAGACTATAGATTCTACCCAAAATTGGACCAAAAAGTAGGCTCATCACTCCCCCCAACCTAACGTCTTGTTGGTCCTCTAGCAGGGGAAGAGTTGTTCTTGTAGTTGGTCAAAGCTCTAAAATTTGCAACTAAGAGCTGTCCAACATCAGTGGCCACAGTGCATGAATCAGGATCCCAATAGAATCCTCTCAATCTGTCAAATTTGTTCCATCTCTACCTCTTTGCAACAATGTCAAGCTAGTAGAATATGAAGTTTGGCATGAGCCACATGAGTATGGGTGGCTAGAAATTTAGGTGAAGTCGAGTCTTCCCTTGAGTTCTCCTAATTTAAATATACCTATCAATCATCTTTAGTGTTGCAACACAATTGTGGATAGAATGAGGCTCAGCTTGCTTCAGCTCATCAAATAGACTATTCCATCTCTGTGATAAACATCTCCTCATGGTTTCCTCCTTTTGTGTTGTCTTTACTTCATACTCACTATATACTGCCTCAATCAAAGGCATGGTCCTATTGCCATAACTAGGTCTGAGTAGCAATCTATGTCATTCTCTATAAATATCCCTTGGGTTACTTGATTAAGCTCTAATAGGTAGAGGGATATCAGACTCCAACTGCTTATAAGCTCCATGTTGATGTCTCCAACTAATCTCATTTTGTACCCAAGACATAAATGCTCTCAATTGAACATCCCCAACATACAACAACAGGTTTCGATCATGGTCATTTGTGATAGCATAATTATGCAAATAAAATTCACATTGCAAATTCTTCATTTCAGGGGAGGCAATTCAATAAGCATTGAAAATTTTCGTAGGGGTGTCAATAGAATAATTCAAACCTAAGGCAATCCTTGACAGCTGAAAAAGAGAGATATTTCTCTTTCAGGAGCAGAGCATAGACCCTTGGAGGGGTCCTACATTCCAAAATCCATGGTGTCAAAGCTGCCATATCATCCACCTTCTATTTCAAGGTGAAAATTTATGCATTTTTATCCTCTATCTCCTCATCCTTCTTTTGAATTTCCTCCTTCAATTTCCATTTTTCCTTTCTCCATTATTCCTCCCTTCTTTGTATTTCCTTCCATAAATTTAAAATTGCTACATGTACTATTAAACCAGGAGGATTATGGATTCCTACCAGTATTTTTGTCAATGGCGGCTCCTCATATGGCACTATCTACATGGACTTAGGTTGTCTAGTTATCTCTGGCTACATGGGTACTTTATCTTCTTTCACCTCTTGTTGTAGGGACTCTTGTTCTTGTTCTTGTCATGGCTGTAAGAACTCTTGTTCTAGTTCTGGTTGTTGCTACAAGACTTCTTGTTGTAGGACTTCTTTTTGTAGGACTTCTTGCTCATGCTGCAAGAAGTCCTGACTTTCCTCTAATTCTTTTGCAATGTTAGCAAGACCGGCCAGTGTTATATTTGCTTCTCTCATAAATATGTCTTCTTCTTCTTCAACATTCTCCTGTTCCATTAGAGCTTTAGGGTCCCCATGTGAGGCATCACTAGGTTTAGGGATTTCCTATGGAGGTGTACCAATCATAGGCTCAGCTGGTCTTGATTCCCTAGGAGGTTTCTCATGCTTTCCTTTGGCTATAGGATGAACAGTGTTAGCCTTTCTCTTTTTAGAACTTGGCACCCTTCTTTCTACAGGCTATGTTTTGGCCTTTCCTTTTCTCATTTCTACTTCTCTCTTTTGTGCCCTAGTTTTCATTAGGGTCTCAAGTGGAATGTCATCATCAAAATCAGAGGAAGAACTTTCTTTTTTTGAGTGCTATGTTTCAAAAGAACTAATTTCTATGGTTCCTTCTACTGTAGGAGGATTCACACTAGAGCCAGCACTAGAGGTCGAAGCACTATGAATGGATTCAATCATGCTTATTCTCCTACTAGACCTACGAGATTGAGGTAAAGCCCTAGGTTGCAAGTGCTCAGGTCTAATTTGATCAACATTTATAAATTATTCCTAGGTTATTGTAGATACATCATGCAGAGACTTTTCAACTAGCAATTTAATAAGACAATGGTGGGAAACAAAATTGTCCCTATCTTTTTGGGTCTCAGCCACCATGATTGAGAGAAGATTGTATAGCATGTTGGGCACATTCCTCCTCCTTCCATGCCTCATGTGATTCAAAAGCTTGAAGTGTACGAAATGCAAATTTGACTAGCGACCCTCATAGGTGATGTATTTGATAACATACATAGCTATCTGCTTCCATTGCTTGGGAAAAAACATTCTCTTTGAACCTTGTTTATCTATGCTCAATGGGGGGTCGTTCGGCTCTATAAATTCAGCCCTGTCTGATCTAGCATCTCTAGAGGTAGGGTACTTTTCACCATTAGCTGGTAATCCTGTGACCTCTACAATTCATTCCTCTATTGCCACAACTTCCAACCCTTTTACTGTGGCTTTCCCTTCTGAAAATGTATGGGAAAATTCAAGGGAAATGCTTTCATCAAAGCCATCCAGTTTCAAGAAGTAATCTTCCCATCCGCAATTTCTAAATTTAGCCAGGCATTGTGCATCCTACAATAAAACCTCATGCACCATGGGTTCATTTCAAATAAACCCATCTACCATTGTCTGCAATTGAACAAATGGTCTACAATTTCTTTTCCTGCAATTCCCATATGAAAATCAAGCTCACTTTCCTGTAGTACTTGCTAAATTTCCAATGCCAATATCGACTGGATTTTCTTTTCTTTGTTTCACCTTTTTTCTTGCAACTCAAGATTACGACAGGGAAATACTAGAAAGAAAATGAGCGATAAAAAGGGAATTATGATGGGAAGAAATGGCAGTTGTAGTTATTGTCACTTCACACATGCAAGTTGTCCTCTCATTTAGATTTCAAATTAGCTCATTTTAAATTTTTTGACATAGCTAGTATGAATTGACACGTGGGCAATAAATTCACAAAATATTTGCATCTTTTTTTTTCCCCTCCCCCCAACCTAAATTTGGACATGTGTCCACACACGCAAGATGGGAGTGGTGATTTGACAGGGAATGATGGAATTTATGTGAACTTCTATACTAATGTACAATGATTAAATGAATGCACCTAAAAGTTGATTAAAGATAGCAATTAATGTGCACATACCTGAATCTATGGAAGATTTTCTGCAAAGATCATGGAGAAAGTATCGTTCACCTCGTGGGAATAAATTCAGCAATTAATGAAAATGAAGTGGAGTGAAGTGAGGTAGAATGAAGTGATGGAAGAGAGAGAAAGGTGGTGATGGATGGGTGGATGGGTGGATGGATGGATGGGTGAAGAAATGAACTTCCACGTAAGTGAAATTATTTATTATGATAGAGTACATACCTTAATTAGCTAGAAGGAGGGATGCTAGGTCCACTTCCTTTGGCTGCAGGAAGCTCGGGTGTTGAATGCTGGGTGAATTACTGCAAGAACTCTTCTTTAGAAGTTGGCTTGTGGTATAATTTGAGGTGATGACCATTGAAGAGTAATTTGAACCTAACAAGGTCAATGGTGGTAAGTTGAACAACTCCATTAGGAAATACCTCAACAACTTCATATGGTCCTAGCCACCTTGTTTGCAATTTTCCTGCATTGTCCTAGTATCTTGAGTCATAGAGCAGGGCCCAATCTCTTGGTTTGAATTTCTTATCCTTGATAAATATGTCATGCCACTTGATTCTCTGATTCTACACCACTTATGTATGTTGCAAGGTTGCTCTTCTTATTTCATCCAAAGCATTTAGTGGCAAGATTCTTTATTTCTATGCCTCAGAAATATCCATCCCCAAATCTATTGTAGTCTGCAGAGTCTTATATTCAAATTCAACTAGCATTATAGCTTCTTTTCCATACAACAACTCAAATGGTGTGAAGCTTGTAGTCATTTTCCAAGTTGTCCCATAATCCCAAACAACTTCTAGTAATCTATTTTCTCAATCCTTTCTATGAATAGCTATTGTTTTAGCTAGAATGGCTTCAATCTCTATGTTGGTCACCTTAACATGGCCATTAGCCTGTGGGTGATAAGGAGTAGACTTCATGTGCCTTATGTTGTACTCATTAACCAGTGCTGCAACAAGGGTTGATGTGAATTGTGCTCCTTGATCAGTTACTATTTGTCTTGGGACTCCATATCTTGTGAAAATTTCCTCATAAATAAATGTTGCAACCTTGTTATCTCTTGCATGTTTCATAGCCTTAACTTCTACCCATTTTGTCACATAATCAGTGCATACTAATATATAAGACTTGCCATTTGATGGAGGGTCAATTGGTCCCACAAAATCCAATCCTGACTTGTCAAAGGGAGTGATTACTACTTGAGGGCATAGTGGCATCTCATCAGACCTTGTTGGTTGGCCCATTCTTTGACATCTATCACATTTGTTGGTATACCTTCTTGCATCCTTGTGGAGTGTTGGCCTATAATATCTTGTGTTCAAAACCTTCATTGTTGTTCTCTTGGCTAAAAAGTGTCCTCCACATGGTTCATTGTGACAAGCATGCAAAATGTCATATGTATCATCTTCTCTCACATGCCTCCTCACAACATGGTCAGGTCCAGTATAAAATAAACATCCAAAAATCCAAGAGAAAGGAAAATATTTTTCAATGAGTGCCCTTTTCTATTTTGGAAAGAAGTGAGAAGGAACTTTACCTATGACCAAGTAATTGGCTATGTCATCATACCAAGGTGTTTGTACATTGAGGGAGAATAGATGCTCATCAGGGAAAGAGTCATCTATGGTCTGATTATCTTCTAATGTAGTTAGCCTTGAAAGAAAATATACAACAACATTGGCCCTCCTTGGCTTGTCCACAATGGTTATATCAAATTCTTGCATCAAAAATAGCCATCTTGCTAATCTACCTATGATCAAAGGTTTATTCATAAGATATCTAATGGTTGCATGATTAGTGTGTACAAAGAATTGGTAGTTTGTTATGTAATGTTTGAATTTATTTAGTACATAGATGACTGTTAGCATTTCTTTTTTTGTCACTATATAATTGAATTCAGCTCCTTATAATTTTTTGCTAATAAAGTAAATAACATTTTCAACAGCTCCTTTCTATTCTAAGACCGCTCCTATGGCATAATCTAATGCATCAATATGGATTTGGAAAGGAAGCTCACAATTAGGCCTTTTGAGTACAAGAGCACGAGTCAAGGTTGCCTTCAAGTCAGAAAATGCCTTGTCACAATCTTCAGTCCACTAAAATTCAGCATCTTTAGTGAGAAGAGTGTACAATGGTGCTACTACCTTACTAAAATATTTGATGAAATGCCTATAATATCCTACATGACCCAAGAAAATCCTAACATCCTTCCATTTTACAGGTGTGGATAGATTTTTTATTACCTCAATCTTTGCAGGATCTACTTGAATTCCTTTGTGGGAAATGTAGTGGCCAAGAACTACACCCTCTTGCATCATCATGAAGCACTTTTCACTATTTAAGGACAATTTTCAGTCTTCACATCTCTGTAGAACTCTCTTGAGATTTTCCAATACTTGATTAAAATCAGCACCATAAGTGGTGAAGTCATCCATATAAATCTCCATGTAATCATGAGAAATATCTGAGAAGATGCTAATGACCGACCTTTGAAAAGTTGTAGGTGCATTGCATAAGCCAAATGGGAGTACAAAATAGGCATAGGTCCCCCATGGACAGGTAAATGTAGTCTTCTCCTAGTTTTCTGGTGCAATTTGGATCTGGTTGTAGCCATTGAACCCATCTAAAAAAGAGAAGTATTGGTTTCCTATAAGTGTGTCCAAAAATTGATCAATGAAGGGTGGAGGAAAGTGATTCCTCTTGGTGGTAGCATTCAGTTCCCTATAATCAACAAAAACTTGTCATTTCCCTCATTTCTTGGGAACAATCACCAATGCAAACACCCACTAACTATTTGAAATGGGGTAGATAAATCCTACATCTAGTAATTTTTGCAGTTCTCCTTTCACAATCTCTCTTAGTGTAGGGTCAATTCTTCTTTGTGGCTATCTTATTGGGGTGCAATCATCTTTGATGTAAATTCTGTGTGTACAAAGTTTAGGATCCAATCCCATCATATCATGATAATCCCATACAAATGCATGTTAATGGGTCCTAATAGGTGTGCCAATAACAATTGTTGTTCTTCATTCAATTTACTATTAACATTCAAATATTTTCCTTTTGACACCTGGACTTGTGTAGTTTACTCTATTATGGTTCCTTCATTAACACTTGGTACCTTTAGTTCATATGGAAGCAATGTATAGGACATACCTATTGCTGTAGGAAATTTTTCTATAGGAACAGTGGCTGTAGGAAGTCTGTTTGTAGGAATAGTGGTTATAGGAAGAGCATCTGTAGGAAGAACGTCTGCAGGAACAGTGGCTACAGGAAGGGTAGGAAAAAGTGTCTTGACTAGAGTAGCAGAATTAGAAGATGATGCTTCCTCCACTTCATAATGGTTCTGAATGATGTTATCCAATAGTTCATCCTCATCTTGGAGCTGCATGAAAGAGCTTCTACCTAGCAAGTTGCACCACAAAGTTAACTTCCTCGGCCTCTTCACCAACATGTGGCCATACGGGATTATCTTCATCATGAGATGGCTAAGCAGGTGGATAAAGAACAAAATTTTTAGTTCCCCTCCCATTTGAAATCATCATATCACCTAACCGACATCCAATATATGCATCTATAGTTTCTAACCATGGCCTTCCAAGAATAATGGGATACTCGCCTAGTGTGGCTTTAGGAGAAAGAATCATAAAGTATGCTAGGTACTCCTAGGAGTCTAAAATTACCAAAAGATCATCCACTACACCATCAGGCTTAACAGTAGAGCTATCAACAAGCTACAGGATAGTAGGAGTGGACCTCATACTTGTGATATTTAGTTGTTGTAGGATTTATCTAGCCATTACATTTATTGTTGCTCCTAAGTCAATCAGAGCATTCTTCACTTGGATCCTATTTATGACAACTGCTACCACAAGACTTCCTAGGTCATTATACTTGGAAATAGTCACTTTTCCCAGAATGATGTTAGCTAGATAGCACACCACATGACAACTGGCTTCTTGAGATAGAATTCCTTGATTGCTTTGTCATAGATAAGAACATCCTTTATGGCCTAAAATAGAGGTATTTGGACACATATATGCTTCATTTGGTCCAAGATATCAAAGGTTGTATCCTCCTTTTCTCCCTTCTTCTTGGAAGCTTCTAATCTTTGAGGAAATGGTGGCTCTTGTTCAATTTGCTTGACTTGGATTGGTTAAGGATTTTTAGGTACACTAGGTTGAATGGGATCATTCAGAGGTTCCTCTTCCTCTTCCATAGGGAACTTAGTGATAATGTGATTGGAAGGGGTTGGTAGAGTAGTACCTGAATGCAAGTGGATATCACTTACACTCACAACATATGCATGAAATTTATTTGAATCAGCATAGTAGGCAGTCTGTTGCTATGGTTTGTTATTTGGATTGGGTGTGGGCTGAGCTAGTAGTTGAGTAGGTTTAGGTGCATTTGAGCTAGGATTAGTGGGTGGAGGCATTATAGTAGGTTGTTGTGGTTGAGAAGGTGGTTGCATGTAACTAGTTTTCTAAGTAGGCCATTGCTTCCCTCCTCTCCATTGATTTGTTTGTTGTCAATTTCCTAGAGGTGGTTGCCAATGTCCTTGAAATTGCTACCAATTCCCCTGAGGTTGCTACCACTAGGGTGGAGAACTTTGATGATTGGCCCAAGAATTTGGAGGGTTACTCCAAGTATGTGATGGATATCCTCCATAATTGGGTGGATATGGGGGCTACCATTGGTTACCAGAGGAATAGGAATTAAAATATGGCTCATCATAGGATAATGGATCCAGTGGAATACCTTGTCTTGGAGCCCAAGGCTTCCTTTGTGAAACATAGTAGACTTGGTCTTCTTCAATCCGGATTGGCTTGAACTTATGTGGAACTTGATTTCTTTCAAGGTTAGATACCATATTGCATCTGGAACACTTCTTCTTTTGTCTATAGTGGGGGAAATACTCTATCAACATTGCCTCTTCCTCCTCTTGCTTCTTGTCGACCTAAAGTGTATCCAGTTGAGTGGCTAGGTTATTGAGAATTTCTTTCTTGAATTGTGTAAGCAAATGAGTAATCTCCATTCTTGAGACTCCACTAGTAGTTGAATTACCCATGGAAGATTGGTAAGCTCTCCCTTTCTTTGAAGCTAGCCTAGAGTAGTTCTGGCATATTTTCTTGATATCTTCCCAAGGGACTTGGGAAATATCTCCTCCTCCCATGAGGTCCAAGGCATTAGTGCAACTATCATTGATTTCTCTTGAGAAAAGAAACTTTTGTGAGTCTTCATTAAGTGTATGGTGTGGAGATTTTTGTAGGAAAAATAGCTTTTTGTTGCATCTTGAAAATGTCACCTCCTCTCATTTCATTACCTTTGCAATATTCCTTGTATTTCTCAAGGAATTTTGTCTTCATTTCTTCCCAAGTTTCCATAGTATCTCTACCTAGGCTCATGAACCATCTTAATATAGCCTCTTTCAAAGTGGTAGGAAATATTTTAAGCCTATGGGAATCAATGGTATAATCATAACTCCTACAAAGTATGTCAAACTCAAATAGAAAGGTATTTGGATCTTCTATGACAAGTCCATAAAACTTTGGGAGTGTTGAGGAAAGAATGTTCTTGATGTTGTCAACTTCATTCTGATGGGAAATGGGGAAAGGAAAAGCTGGCTAGTTTTGTCTATTCCTATTTGCATCAACCATGCTTGCTTGATGATGTTCCAAAACAAAGGGGTTCTCAAGCTGATTTTCATCTTTAGAGGAGACTTCGGAACTAGTCAAATCGCGATATGCATCAGCAAAGGTGTTTGGATCTTCTTCTTATTCTTTTGGTAGATTATGATAGTCAACTAGTTGGAATGGATTAGGATTGTTAGGAAGGAATCTCCCATAAGCATCCCTTCTCCTTCCTCTATGCATGCAGTATCACTCACTATCAGTCAAATCACACAGAATTGGAAAAGAATAAGGGGGTTCATTACTTCTTAAATGAGAATATGCTAAGAATAACTTCTAGAAATATTACAACAAGGAAAACTACCAATGACTCAAAAAGACTTATGATTTTGACACCATCCCAAGCATCAACACCAAAAAATGTTGGATTCCTACAATAATCTCAATAACTATTCCTTTACAGACATGATTCAGAGATTGGACATCTAACCTGAATAGCCATTTCAACAATCATGAAGGTGAATTTAACATGTCAACCTAGGGATGTGAACTTGAAATGGACCAGCACAATATGTGCACTAGGAACTCAAAGTAGCCATTCTACTCTATAGCTAAGGAACACACAATACTGAAAGTAAATTACCTGAAAAGGAATGAGACAAATGTTGAGCATCAATCAATGACTATGCTAAGCAGAAATGCATAACAAGAATGAAAATCTAAGCAATGGATAGGACACTACTCTATCTTCTTTGGCTACAAGAACAGTCACAAAATGAAATTCTAGTGGTTGTAGGAATAGTCGGTGCCAGATTTCTAACTAAGTACTAAACAACAAGTAATACTAAACTAATGCTAAAATAAGAAGACAGATTACTCACCAAGTGGGCCCCCTTGGATAAGTATCCTCTAAAACTAATGAAAACTCAGATGCTCAAACTCAAAACTTTATTTTATTCATTGTGAATCATGCATACATGAGATTAATGTATCTGTATTACTAAAAACTAGAGAATGAGAGTATAGTATCAAATCATACAACCTTCTAAAGAAGGATCATCAAATCATTATTTATACTAATCAGCTAAACATGGCAATCAACTCCATAATTGGGAGGATGGTATTTAGGGAAAACAGGGAAATTGGAGTGATGATGGTTACACATGCTTAGAATCTGGTCATACATGTAGGTCCAAACACAAATCTAGCATAGCTATAATGTCCATGCATGCTCAGTCATTAAATTTCACTATAAGTTGGGTACGTTCAATTTCATGAAGAATCTTCTACCGTCAGTTGTCTTTGACTTGGAGCGATTCTTCAACTGGTCGTTATGGTGCATGCCCAGCTGGCAGTGTCTTCCTTAATTTGGTGTATCAAATCTACATGGAAAGGTTAGTACACATAATAACTACACATCTATAACCACTCTAAGTAACATTCATTAAACACATGCAAAATCAATATAGATAACCCACATATTATGCCAAATGTCATTAAAGCTTGGAGAGATAGGATAATATCAAATTTCAACAATTTGATGGAAACATTATGCCAATACCAACATTTAATCATTAAATTCCATGACATCTATTAGAAAAAAAACTATAGATTCTACCCAAAATTGGACCAAAAACTAGGCTCATCACCATTGGAAAAAAGATGCAAAGCATAAGAGAAGAGAAGAATAAAACAAAGGGAAGGATTGGCCCAGTTACCACATGCATTGCCATATTAAGAGGATATAGATTTTCCTTACACATTGTTTCAAAGGCTATACCTATACTATACTCGACCATATTCTACATCCATCTTGCCACTTTAATAGCTTATTCAACATATTTCTCTAGCCACTCTTTATATACATCTTCAGTCGACCAATCCATGTCAGGAAACTTCTGCACCTTTGTATTGTATACATTGTACCTAGCATCAATTACCACTCTGGCTTCTTTCACAAAGGTATCCATGTCTACTTGGATCCCAATAAGAGTATCAATAATACCATTCAAAAAATTTATGTCCAACTTGTTATTAACATATTGTATTTGTGGACCTGAAGCCGCTTGATGCTTGAAAAGTTCTCTCCATGATGCATACTCCATAAGTGTCCCATCTTCATTAAGGATCTTCGGAATACCAGATTCTTCCATACTCCTAAAGGCCTTGAATTTACCTTGTAGTTGTGCTCCAATTCGTTCATGATAACCTGTGATCTCACCAATCATCTCAATTCCCAATTATAACAGTCATGAGATTTATTGGAGCTTCAGGATCATCCTTTATGTTTGCTCGTATTTCCTTCAAACTATTCAATCTACTGTTCCACTTATTCCATGTGTTTTTCAAAACCCCCTAAACATATTGGAACCTTTCAAAAGCCTCATGTATACCCTTATATGTTGACCATGCATCTTTTGCTTTAGATGTTTCCTTTGTTGTTCTATAGCCCAAAATATCATCAGCCATATCCTTTGTGACCTTACTCATATCCTCTCGAAGCTTAATATTTTCAAACTTGGTTGTCTAAAGTTCAATCTTCATGGCCATGACCCTTGCTTTCAAGGCTTCCTTTTCCTATGGTGTGGCCTTCATTGAAGTAAGAAAATTCTTCTAACTTCACTAACTATAGTAGCCTTTAATTTATTGCATTCCTCAACCAATTTGTTATGCTTTTCCAACAATTTCATGTACCTAGCCTGAGAGATTCTATAGTTTCCACACTCAACATGGCTGTGTGCATTGTTAATCTTGCAGCTTGCAGGGCTATCATCTCTAAATCCCTTCCTATTATAAAATCTCCTGAGAGGTTGGCCATTAATCTACTAAGACTACACCTTCTAGAATCTGGTGTTAATTGCCAAATAGTCAATGCATGTAGACTAGGACTAAACCCTGAACTAAAAGTTTTGTCATCAAAATTTTCTTCTAACACCACTACATTTGGGTCATTTATAATTGCATCCAAGGAAATTATTGAAAACAGACTCCAGCCAAGCATTACCATCATTCCACTATCCTTGACCAATCTCCTAGCTTCCATAAGATTCATTGGTGCAATCTCCTGAATAATTTCCTCTTCAATTTTCTTTGTGACTTCTTCCAGTTGAGAAGGGTCCACTACCTCTTGAGTCTTCAGTATCCTATCATTTATTGCATGTGCCTTAAGTTCAGCTACAAATTCCTTGAATTCTCTTGTTGTCGCAAAAGAGTCATCTTCTAGAAACTTAGCACAAGCTCATACCCTTGCATCATTATCTCTACTTTCATCATATTCCCAAGGCACTAGCCTATCATCTAGGACAAAAGGTTACATTACATCCCCAATATTAAGGTATGTGAATTTAGATTCTACTCCATGTTCAACAGGGGAAAATTTAGTGGATGGTTGTGGCACATCTTCCTCAACACCTTATGCTTCATCAGAATTCTCAGTAGGCATCTCCCCTATAGGAATATCTCCCATATCCACTTTCTTTTTCTCTTCTAGTGTGATGACCTCCATTGGTTAGCTACCTCCTTTTATCAAATCCTCTTGTAGAGTTGCTTGAGCCAACTACTTAGCTTGTTCCAACTTCTCCAAAAAGGTGCCATCCATGAAGTCACTAAGGACCAAATCCATCCTTTTATATTTGTCAGTAATATGTTTGTAAGGGCTCTAATAGTAAAATTTCTCATGGGAAGCCTTAAACTCAACCTCAAAAATCTTCATCCATATCTTTCCCTTATCTAGGACAATAGTAGGTGATAACAAATTCCTTATTACATCTTCCCTATAGTAAAATTCTTGAGGCCCATATCCTAAGATTGTCCTCGTTATCTTTTCTCTATTAATATGTCCTTCTAGGTCACACTTTCTAACAAAAGCTACTTTCATTCTCAGGTTACTAAAAATTATACCAAATACCTCATATGCCTCCTTTGTTGATACAACAAAATGATCAAAATAAAAGCTTGATGCAACGATGGAGGCCTTTTAGAATAGTCTAAATTTCTCTGCATCAGAGTAGTCCATTTGCCACATTATCTCAATGGAATCCAACCTATCAGAAACAAACTTGGGTAAAAAATGTGGTGCGACAGGAGTTCCATAGCATCTGATGACTGTGCAATCATTATATAGGTACCAATCTCCACAATTTCATTCATAATTTGGTTCATCACCAAATTCCCTCATCCTCAACAATGCTTGAATTGTTTTGGAAATCCTTTCAATGGGTGCAATGCCCATTTGTACCAAAGTGGTATGTTTTATGAAATTACAAAATGCAACACAATTTGAAGTTGAGCAATGTAAATCCCAAATGTGTGTCCACATTTGAACAGGTAGCTCATGGTTCCTTTCATCCACTTTTCTTAGTTGCATGGACTTGCTAAAGACTTCATGTCCTTGATATACTATCATATTCATCAATAATGAATAATGCCTAAATGTCAATGGATTTCTCCTTTCCTTTAACCTTAACAAATCATAGTGTAGCTATTTGCAACTCTATGGGAATAATTAAACCATGTGTTCTTGTTCCTATGCTAAATATCTAGAATCATAAAAAATAAGGGTGAGGTTATCCTTCCATCTCACTTTACTCCAAGTACCTGACAAAACATATAATATGTGTATCTAAAATATTTTGCAAACTCCTCATAGTCCAATGGTTCAACCTATTTGAGTGAAAATGTAGTGCCCTTTTCACGTCTATGTATTGGTAGTTCACCCTTTCTGATAGCCACCCTATTTCTATGATATTCCTGCTGGAAGTTCTCAAAATTAATCTTGTCGCTGGCATCAGGTCCCATTCTAAAAAATTCCACAATCTTACTTTCCTTTATTTAAAGAATACTCTTTCATTCTATGTCTATAATTACTGTGTTTATTTCATCATATCTATCTTCCAAATGCAGCATCAGGTCCACTTCAGCAAAGACATTAGGGATAACCACCTTTCCCAAATCATAACCCCAGACATTTTTACCTAGACGAGTAGCATTTCTTCTTGTAAATGCATATAAGAACAATTCCCATCCAGTTTATGACACAACAATATCACCAATTCCCTCTATAAGGTCCTTGAAATTGGTGGTTAGGATTCCCTTCCCTGTAGCCTTTCTACCACTTTCCTTGACATCCGGTGGTTGGAATTTTTCCATGAAGCGGGTACAATATTTTGGCTGGCCTCTTTTGTTCTCAGGGGTTTGAGATGCTTGAGGAGGATCATGGGAAACCTTCTGCTTTTTCTTCTTAGGTACAGGTTTTGACGATGATGACTCACCTAGTTTTCTCATTCTAGCTCCTTAGGGTTTTACTCAGTTCAGAAACAAACTAGGTTTGAGGTTAATACCCTATTCCTAAGGACTCAAACTTGAATTCAAAAGTAATTCTACCCACTTAAGAAATTATGCTAACACAAGAGAAACTAGAAACCCTAAACAATTCCTAGAATTAACTCAGATATTCCTTGGTTCGACACACTAATTATTGGAAAGCAATAAAACAACCAATGGGAGATTGATGGATATTACCAAGGAATAAACTTCCTATAACTCCCTTAGCTTTGGCTCTAGTTACCTCGAGTCCTCCTTTAGCTTATTCGACATTCAATTGAGTTGGAAATGTTAACTGTAAACCCCCTTTTATTGAATTTAGCCAAGTACATATACCAATAATGGTGCACAAATGCTTGTGTGAGTGAACAACTACATCTTAGGTTCACCATTCCTATTTGAATTCAGACCATCGATGCACTCAAACACAAAATTCATCTGATGACTCACATTGTCTCCAAATCCTGACAACGCCCTACTAGTGATTTGATGTGTACTCGATGAACCAGGTAAATAACACGTGTAATTCCCCACCTTTCATGAGTATTGCTCCTCGCATGTTTCAATTCTTCATTAGGATCTCATCCAATGATGGCTAGAAAGCCAGCAATGAAATATCCACCCTTGATCACGAATGTGAAGAAGACCTTAGCCAAAGATATGAGTTGTATCGATCATCACATGTCTTAGGTTCATTAACCAATTCCCACTTGTGATAGCACAAAGCTACACGATGGGAAGATAGTCCATCCATCGATGATTACAGGTTCACTTTAGAAAAGCTGAATGTAACTAGTGATAGTATAAGAGCCAACAATAGGTCAAAACATTGACCACATCACTCATCATGAGTTACCTTCTCAAAATAACAATAGCACACATGATGGGTGACTAACCAAAGCCAAATGATAAACAATACATCGCTCATCACGGGTTTCAAGAAAATTTTCACAAAACAACCCACGATGGTAATATGGATAGTGAGAGGCAAGCTTAGACGATACTGGGCCCAATGGTAACCAAGGAATTGGGGCCAGTTGAACGACAATCCATACCATGGTAGGACACTTAAGTGATGAGTAAACTAGTTCAGTAGGCCAATACAAAGACATAAAAATGATGATAATCAAGGGTAACAAGACACACTAAGCTCATAAACCCTAAACCCAGATATCAAAAGACATAAGTGACCAGTGACATGACCAAGAAATTAATGGAGCCCTAAAAACATTATGGGTTCAACCAATGGCTCCGACTAGGGATGTATGCCCCCCATGGGCATAGTAAGATCCCAGATCCCTAGTTGAGCAAACCAAGCATATACAAACAAAAATAGACTAGGAGCTTTTCTAGACTAGACAAGTAGATGCAATAGAAAAGAAATAGATCAAACCTATTTACAAAATGTATAGGACTATACATTGTACATGAAATAGAGCCTATTTCAAGAGAAATAGGGTTTCAAAAACTATCCATGTACTGGCAGTTCAAGAACCTCACCTGTTAGAGACTATAGGAAGTATGAATCTTCACCATGTAAGTCAGCAAACAAGTAAGGACCTATCCAGAGAGGATAAAATTTCTCGTGTTTACCTTTATCCTCCATCTGGGCGTTGCATATCAAAACCATACTTCCAACATCAAATTTTATTTCAATAGCATTTTTGTAATATAGGTATTTCAGTTACAATTGCAGCTTTTCATTCCTTTTGTGGGCTTCTCTCCTTGTTTCATTGAGCTCAATTAATTAATTCATTCGTTGTTGCATCTCGTTAGAGATGTCATTATCATACTCTTGTACAAATTTATACATCTTGATCAAATTTTTATGTGGTATTTTAGCTTCAACCCCATACACTAAATTAAAAGGAGACTGTCTAATGGCCTTCTTCATAATTGTTCTATCATCCCATAGTGCAAGCTGCAGCTTCGAGTCCCAAGCCTTCTTGTTCTTCTCAATCACATGCTTAATAATATTCATAAGGCTCTTATTGCTAGACTCAGCTTGCCTATTCCTCTGGGGATGGTATGGGGATGAATATAATATATTTATGCCATGTAATTCCTAGAAGTCAAGGAATTCTTTAGACCTAAAATAAATAGCTTTATCAAATACATTTCTTTCAAGGACATTGAACCTGCTCAAAATATTTTTCATTAGAAAATCAATGACAACTTTCCTAGTTTCCTTCCTAGTAGGGATGGATTCAACCCACTTTGTGAAATAATCAGTTGCTACTAAAATCCAAGCATGTCCTCCACTTGATTTTATAGACATTTCACCTATGAAATCAATTCCCCATTGTTGAAAAGGTGCATGTCCTGGCACTAGTCTAAGGGGTAAGTTTCTTGAGAATTTTAACTTATCAGTAAACCTCTGGCATGCATCACATTTCTTCACATATTTGTGTGCATCTTTTAAAATGGCCAGCACCAAAAACCTGCTCTTGATATCTTATGGGTAGTAGTCTTGGCCATGTAATGACCTCCATAGACATCTTTATGCATCTCAATCAGTAGATCTTTTACTTGGTCACCATCTACACACCTAAAAAGTACACCCTTTGGGCTTCTCCACCAGAGTTCACCATCAATGATAACATACCTAATCGCCTACAATTTTAGAGTTCTCTTATCATTGTTAGGAATGCCATTAGGGCATTGCATGGTCTATAAGTACTCCACTATCCTTCTGTACCAACCACATGTTTGCATGTCACTGTAGACATGGAAAATGTACAAACATACTTGATCACAATTACTAATACCGTTCCATCCTAAATCATCCCTCGGTCTAACCATTTAATCGAATACCCTTATTTGATTAAATTCATCAATTTTCCTCTCTTAATAAATAAATCATTTATTTGATTAATTCATTCTCTTTAGTTAATTAAATCAATCAGTCTGATCTAATTATCTCCATTTAATTAAATAATTCATTTTATTTGATTAAATCTCTAAACTCTACCTATTAAATTAAATAAATTAAAACCTTATTTGATTTAATCTAACTTCATCTCCTTTAATTAAATAAATCAAAAATCTTTATTTAATTAATCCTTTTATTATATTCTTCTCATATTTGATTTAAATTAACCCATAAATCTAAGTCAAATTTATCACATCACCTAATCCTTCATTAAATTAATTAACCCTTGATTAATTTAATTCTAATTCATGTCCCATCCTCTAGCTTTTGCCGCTTGCACATGAAAATAGATTTAATTCATTTATTAAATCCCTATTTTCTCTCAACATGGCATAATAGAGAATATTCTTTCAAATTTGAATTAAAATCCAAGTGGACTTTGTCCTTCCAACAAGGCATTTATTTCATCTTACAAGTCCTTTTTCATTGAGCCAAGTGGCCATTACTCCATTTGACTCTTCATCCACCTTGTCATTTCAACATTTTCAAATTTCAAATTTATGCATTTATGGGCACATTCATCAAAATGTGCACATCCTTCATACATCCATCTCTTAACAAGTGGCACCTTGCCACCGGTTGAAAGTTAGTCCCACATTGCTTCATTTTGGGAATTTCTCCAACTTGTCATTCTATAAATAAGAGGCTTATTTCCTCATTTTAGCATCCACAATTTGAGTAAACTTACTATACTCAAATCCATCCTCAAGCATTAGCATTTTTATCCATTTTATCAAAGTATTAGCTAGGTTATGCAGGTTTTTCATTATGGATCATACTTGAATCTTCAACAAAGTGGATCACTCATCATAACTCATCAACATTGCATCATTGGAGTTGGGAAAGGGCCAATTTTCACATCAAATTGGCACCAATTCCCCCATGGGATCAAGAGTTTTCTTGTTTAATTAGGATTCAATTAATCTTATTAATTTATTATTGTGTTCATCTTATTTCCTAATTTAAGCTTTGCAAATGGATTTCATGGGGAACTTAGATTCTAACTTGTATTTCAACCTTCTAATGTGTTTTTTTGTTGTTTTTTGCAGGTATTAGGATCTTGGTTCTACAATTTGGCACTAGAAGGAGGGAAAACCAAAAGTTTAAATAATGTTTTTTCATCAAATTTCATGCTTTTTTTTTCTCTATTTTTGTGTCTATAGGGAATTCCACCACTAGCAAAGTAGCATTGTAGTATAGAACCACTGGAATCGAAGCATCACCATATAGCACCGCTTTAAACTCCAAACTACGATGCTCAAGAATTCCCACCCAAAATTCAAAATTCTAAACTGCACCACTGGGTCTATTCTCACACCCTGGAAATTTCAAATTTCAAACTCCATCGCTGACCAAAAGAGTGATGTAGTCATACTCTTTGTCCCTACTATAGAGCGGCGCTAACTAGTAAGCAGCGCTATATAGCACCATTGAAGTACTTCAAACTGTACCGCCTATGCAGACTCCATTGTTGAAGGGAAGTAAAAAGTGAAATTTAGTTTCTTTATGACATATTCCTTTTTCAAGTTTGATCATTTAGGTTATTACATGGTTTCCTAACTTTTGTTTTGCATATCTATCTAGTTTTCTTATAGGTTGACTTGGTCAAAGGTGAATAGAAAAGAGGCATGATGACATCACTTTCTCATAATACCAAGTGTTTTTGAACACTTTAGTGTTTGTTTAACATTCTTAGAGAACTCACAATTTCTCTCAAGAATTATTTTTATCTTTCGCGCTTAGGATCCACTAAATTTCTTTTGGGCTCTAAAAAGAACATTTCAGTTTCTTGCTACAAAGGGGCTTAAAATGAACTTTAGGACAAATTCACTAGATTTTGTTTAAGGATTAACAATTGAACAAAGTGATCTTCACATTTCCTTTGGTGCTTAAAAATAAGTCATCATTGCTTTGAGAGTTTAAAAAGAACATGTGATACTTTGTCTTGTAATTGCTTACTCAAAGTAATACCATTGAAAATACATATGCGCTTCTCTCGTGCCTCATGGCGATCTTGAGAATTAAAAGGATTTTTGGTGGTCTTAAGTTGAGTAAAGTAATTTCCTCCATACTTCATTTTGGATTAAAAATTGAACACATCTTGCGAGTGTGAGTGGAACATATTGCATGTGTTCTCTCTTTCTTTCTCAACAAAGATTGATCGAACTACAAATATGTTTGCTCACTTTTGTTTATCTTAGAGGACCAGCCTTGGGGAAAAAGTACTCACCCAATGGAATGACCCAACCGGAAACACACTAAATCCAAGCAACTTCCACCTGGGATATAAGTGTGGGTACTTGAAGAAACGCAAGTATCACGCAGTTGGTCCGGACAAGAAGGGAAACAATGGTCTCTCGCCGCATGGGTCAATCCCTACAAATGGAAAATATGAATTAAAACCCTTGTTTAGAAAGGCCAAAATCCCTATCTATTTTTTGGTGCAAGAATAGTCGTTCTAAAGCCGCCCCACACTATTATGGTTTTTAGTAGAAATGGAAAGTATGCCATGGGAGTTTCATGGGTGTTGATGCTTGGCTTCCCTGTATAAGTGAGTGTTGTGGAGGGGATCCAGTGGGGTCAAGCATCTAACCATTCACTAAAAACAAGCATAGCTAGACTTTTCCAAGTGGGGACTCAACAAATTTATAGTATTTCATATCCATAGTATTGTGCTTGTTCTTGGTTAAAAAACACTTTGCTTGTTCATAAACATTGGGAAACAAACATTTAACATTGTCATCAAAACTTCAAACCCTGTAGGAAGCAAATATAATTGACCAAATTCATGTATTATTGCTTGCCCTTGGAATTCTATCCTTAGAAGTTTCTAAACACTTGGATTTATATCTCAATTTTCTTACTAGAGTTAACAATAGGTAACCCTTACCTTGATTTCATCAAAGTTCCACATGATATACTTTGTGGGATGAGAAAGAGTTAAGACATTGGACATCTAGTTTGAAAAGCTAATCAAGAAGTGTTTGTGGTAAAAAGAAGTCATTAAGCAAAGACTAAAAAAAATTGAATCCCACACATGTGTCCCAAATGATTTCATACAAGATCAAGATCAAGAAACCAAAGGTAAAAGCTCTTAGTCCAAATTATCACCAAAAGCGTCTCTCAATGCTATATGAATTCAGATGAAGACTGTTTTTTAACTTTTATAGAAGAGCTTCAAGAAATAATCCAAATTTGTATGAATTCATTTGTCAACAAAATCCAAATCTTTTTCGAGAATTTGAACACCTTGTCTAGAGAAGAGCATGTTCTTCAAAACCCAAGTCTAGTAAGCAAGTATCTTTTTGGGTAAACATAGGGTCAATATCAAACCTTCATCCATCTTTGAACATCAAACCCAAATCATCTCACCAACAACTCTTGAAAATCTTGAAATCATCCTTCATGCTAGAATTTTTGGCAAATCAAAATCATTGAAACAAAATCCTTGAAATCCTTGAATCAAGAGATCAAATCATTTTGGCTAGGTATGTGTAGATGCACCCTTCTTCATGTGCTTAGTCAAATTTTCATCAAAATCATCTTGTTTAGCTAAGCATATGAAGATGCATCCTTCTCCATATACTTGGTTGAATCATCATCTTGTTTGAATAAGTGTAGGTAGATGCATCCTTCTCCCTACACTTAGTCAAATTATCATCTTGTGAGCAATTCCATCCCATAGATAACATCCAACATCTTTGGATCTATTTGTTCATTATCCAAAAGCAAATCAATCCAAAATCAAGGTCAATCCAAACCAAAATCAAAATCAAAATAAAATAAAATAATCCAAAAATTCCTAAAAGTATAGCATCCCCTCAAGATATTCTAAGTGTTCAAGCATCCACATCATCCATCTTTTACACATCTTCATCACATTTGATCCTTAAAACATCCTAAATTTTCTCTTTTGTACCTAAAGTTAGATCAATCCAAATAATTAGAGATTCATCTCCCATATACATGAAAATTGATCCCTATTTTATGGTGCAAACTAGATCTCAACATGAGAGGAACATGGAAGCCAACAAAGAAACATCCACTTCAAGTGACCTAAGCCAAACAAATTCTGAAATGAATCCTGTTGGATCAAGCAATCCTTTAACTAACCTTACTTCATCATCACAAAATCAACAAGGGGAAGGTCAAATGGATCATCTTACCCATAATCCCTTTGGAATGTCACAAGAGGAAATCACCGAAATGGTTCAAAAACCTAAAAAATCATAAAATTATAAACATCATGATGAGACTCAATCCCTCACTATACATGCTCAAATTAGCAAAGCAAGGGGATAAACTCCCTTCTGATTTTGATGTGAGCACCATTGTGGAACCATATTTTGGGTTCATGCCCCCAATCTCATCCACTATCCCCATTTCATCTACACCTCCATTTGAAAGCATCACTCAAAACATCCCTCAAATTACATCATCTATTGCTCCAATGCAACCCATTGTTAACAAGGGAAGTGCATTTATCAATGCATTGCAAACACACCCCCTCATAAATAATCAAGACTTGGATGCAAACACCATCTTGGGACAATCCATACCCCAAAATCCAACACATCCATATGTCCCTCTCACTGTTCATGATCCAAATGACCCATAATTTTCATTTCATGCAACACCCCAAACCTCTCTCCCCATAACCTCACAAGGAGAGGGTGATTTATTTAGACCAGGGGGCATCTTTGACCCCACATCTTCATCATTCCCTCAACGGAGTATGCCACTCACATTTCCACCACTTCCACCATTTCCATCAATATCCACAACACCTCTTGGTTTAGGACTTCCCCCTTTACCTAACATCAATCAACAAAATAAAATCAACCCACCAAGCATCAATCAAAGCATCATACTAAATCCTCCCATTTTTCCATCGATATCACAACAATAGATGGCAAAGATCCCCATAATGCAAACCATCACCACATCATCAACCATTCCTCAAAACGTGGTTTCACAAGGACCAAACACATCGATTGCACCATCCACCACTCAAATCCCAAACATCAATATGACGGTGCCTCTCATCACCACAAGCACCATTCCAAATCCACCTCCACCACCACTACCACCAATCTTAAATACATCAAGCCAATACAATATTGCATTGCAAGCCACTCAGTAGGCTGCCTATAAAAAGGCATTATAGCAAATCCAATATCAACAAGATACACAACTAGCTGCTTAGCAAGCCACCCAGACTGCTAAAGTTACTCAAGCTACACAATAAGCGCTACAAGCACAACAAGCATAGTAGGATGCATAATCCCAAGCCTTATTGCAACAAAAACAACAAGCCACTCAAGAAACACAAGCCACACAAGCTACACAGATTGCACAAGTTTCCCAACAAGCACAAGCTCAAGCTCAAGCCTAGGCTTAGGCACAAGCACAATCTCAAACCCAATACCAAGCACAACAAGCTCAAGCACAAGTGCAAGCACAAGCATAGGCACAAGCACAATATCTCGCACAATAATAAGCAGCCTAGTAGCAAGCATATCAGCAAGCATTGAAACAATATCAAGAACAACAAGAAGTAGCTTGTTTAGTATCCCAACAAAAAATGTTGTTGATGCAACAACAACAAAGAAATCTCAACAACAAGCACTATTAGCGCAAACGCAATAGGACCAACAACAAGTGTTGTTGGTATAGCAGCAACTGCAAGCATACTTGGCGCACTAGAACATGCAAACACCAACCAATCCACCCATCCCACCAACAATTGAACCACCTCAAAACACTTTCATTCCACCCCCTGATCCACAAAATGACATGACAACACAAATCAGATTGCTCTCACAGCAAGTTCTTGACCTTCAATCAAGGTGAACCATGAAAACACCCAACAACTTGTGTCCTTATCCATTTGATAGGAGCCTTGTAATGAAACCATTCCCAAAGGGATTCAAGATCCCTAAATTTGATAAATACTATGGGATGGGAAACCCTGAAGATCACATTAGGGAATTCTAGGTTCATTACATGGAGGTCACGTATGATGATACTTATCTGATGTGGTTGCTTCCTAGAAATTTTGTTGTCCAAGCCATGGAGTGGTTCTCTTTCCTTCCTCCAGGCATTAAGAAATTCCAAGAAATAGTAGGCGCATTCATCAAAAATTATGCATTCAACATTGGAATGGATGTCAGTCTAGAGGAATTATCAGCTCTAAAATAAGGTAAGAATGCATCATTTGCTTCTTTCTTACAACAATGGTGATCCAAGGCCAATTAGAGAAAATGGGCCATGCTTGAAGAACAACAAGTCTACACTATCATATCCAATCTCAACGGAGCCTTAGCATTTCATCTCAAAGTGTAACGTATCACCACGTATGACCAATTGATCTCCAAGGTGCTCAACATCGAATGAGCCCTTATGACACAACCTAGAGGATCACCCGCATATCCCAAACAACAAAACAATCACCCATCCACCAATTACAATGACAAACCTTGCACATGGGAAAGAAAAAAAAATGTTACCAAAGATGGTGTTGTCGATGCCAAAGTTGTCATCAGTTCCCCTCGATAAAACACACCTACACCACAACAACAACCTCAAAATCACCATCAAAAAAATCATCAAGCTAACACAGCGACACAACAACCAAACAATCAAATAATCAACAACATTAATGATCAAAGGGGACCACCCCAACAAAACAAGAACTCCCCCAAGTAGAAGTACTATTCTCTTGGAGAACGACTCGAAGTCATCATGAAGAAATTAATAAACCAAAACCTCATCAAAGCTCCCACCTATGAGAATTACCAGGAACCAGATGTGAAACCACCTTGGTACAATGAAAATCAGCTCTATGACTTCCACAAAATCAAAGGGCACACCAAAAATAGTTGTATGAGGTTGAAAAACCTAATCCAAGACCTCATTGATTCAAAAATCATAAATGTGGAGCAGCCAACAAGAAATCAGAACCTCAAAATCTACATGAATCTGATGCCAAACCATAACAAAGGGAACAATAATACTGATAAGCAAAAAGGTACCTTCAAGAGCGTGAATCATGTATATGACCATGTTGTTGCATCCCTAGATGAATATTGTGCTACCATCACCATCAAAGGAGCCCATGTTGATTGTGGAGTCACCACAAGAGGAAAAAAAATTACCATTGTAGGGTCATCTCAGCCAAACAGAGCACCCAATTCCAACTCAAGATCTGTTTCCAATGGTTATAATTTCCTTGATCAACTGAAAAGAACCCCAGCAAAAATCCCTATCATGGAGTTGCTAAAAATTTCATCCACCCACAAGAAAATCCTTGAGGAAGCATTGGTTTCATCCACTGTCCTCGTGGATCTTGATGTAGAAAAATTCCAAGCTATGGTCGAAAACATCATTACCTCAAATCTACTTACATTCTCCAATCAATATTTTCCCACTCAACCATCTCACAACTAGGTGTTTCATTTGGAAGTCCTACTGTAGAAAAACAAAGTCAAGCGAGTCTTGGTGGATGGAGGTGTAGGTTTGAACATTTTCCCCCTCAAGCTCATTAAGAACTTGAAAATCTTAGAGGATTCCATCAACAAAGGAAAAGGCATAACAATCAGAGCATATGATGATCAAGAGAGATTGTCCCATGGCACAATTCAACTCCCTATTCAAGTAGGGCCAACTATCATGGAAACAACCTATCAGGTCCTAGACCTCAACTTGCCTTATAAAATTCTCCTAGGACGTCCATGGATCCATGCGATGCAAACAATAGCATCAACCTTCCATCAATGTGTCAAATTTACATATGAAGTCCAAGAGGTTACCATCCATGGAGATCTTGAACCATTCTCTTATTGCAAGAACCTAGAGGAAAAATACTACAAAATCCCTCAAGTGCCTAAAAATGATGAAGTCCCATAAACACCATACATTGATCCAACCACTCTCACTTCCACTTTTGCGACAGAGACACCCACCACTCCTGCCATCCCCACCATCTCTGATATCAAATTCATCATCCAGGACAATGGTTGTGGAAACTATACAATTCCCAAAAATTCTTTTGTGGTAGGAGAGTTACCACAATCTCCTAGATCACGAGGACAACCACAATCAAATGAAGCATCCACATCCCAAACACCCACTGAAGGATATTCCAACATCAAAATTTGGGGAGACCTTGGCTGATAAGTAATAGAGGAGGACCCATCCCACCTCCTATACCAAGATAATAGATTGATAGCTGATCTACCAATGGATGACAACAACAAAGTTTAGCAAATGATGCTCACAATGGGCTATGACAGAAACCAGAAACTGGGGAAAAATGAAAATGGGCTTCTAATACCCATCATTTCAAAGACATGAATTAGAAATCTTGGCCATGGATATACCCTTTTGAGTATAACCATACATGGCTAGAATCCCCCAATTAGGATAGTCAAAACTCCTCAACAAACAACAGTTGAACTTCGCTTACCCGTATCTACAGGTTGAGTCATAGACAACTTCACATTTGACATAATTGACATTTCTATTAGTAGTTATGATGAAGATCCCATAACAAACCTACCCATTCTCTTTGAGGACACCACCCTTCTCATGATTAGTAATATGTCATTTAAGTCTAGTGACCACCAAAACCATGAAATCCGCCTAGTTTACCCCCAACTCATCGATTACGACCAAAGAGGACCACCAATTCTTGACACATTCAAACTTGATGAGGCACTCAAAATTCATGGTACTATGAGATAATACTCCATGTGGGGATCACAAAGAAGGATTCATCATCGAGCTAGATACGCATGCATATTATGGTGAAACGATTGAATCCCTTAGTCGCAAAAGCAAAAAATTGAGAATAATCTCTAGGTCCTTGAGTGAAAACCACATTGTGGCACTCTCTGACCCAAAAATAGTAAAAAGAAAGGACACATCCAATGGTGAAAAACCTCTCTAAGGTGCTCGTAGATGGCGGATTCAATCTTCCTCTCAAAGCTCTACACTAGGAAAAATAAGCGGTTCTATCCAAAAAATGTAACCTAGTCAACTTGGGAATAGAGGAGACCCCGCATATCACATTCTATGCAAAGTAATTGTTGTCAGAGGAACAGGAGCTTCTAGCTACATTCTTGAGAGAATGAAAAGTCAACTTTGCATGGAGCTATGCAGACATGCCTAGGATTGACCTAGAGATTGTGGTCCATCATCTAGTAGTGTACCCTGAAGCAAAACTTGTGCAACAAAAATTGAGAAAGATGCATCCTCAGATTGCCCTGCTAGTCAAAATGGAATTGAAAAATCTACTGGATGTAGGATTCATAAGACCAATTGACTATCCTGAGTGGGTATCAAATCTGGTTCTTGTTTCAAAACTTGATGGGGGCATCTAAATTTGCACAGATTTCATAGACCTAAACAAAGCATGTTTGAAAGATGATTTTCCATTGCCTAACATTAACATGATTGTGGACATGATAGTAGGACATGAGATGCTTTCTTTGATGGATGGTTTCTTTGAGTACAACCAAATAATGAATTCCAAAGAATACCAACACAAAACAACCTTCACTTGTCCATGGGGGACCTACTATTGGAATATGATTCCATTCGGTCTAAAGAATGTTGGGGCCACCTACCAAAGAGCCATGGAATTGATCTTCCATGACATGATCCAAAAAATTGTTGAATATTATGTTGATTACATACTAGCAAAATCCAGAAAGAGGAGAGATCACATAGCAACCTTAAGTGTTATTTTTGATAGGCTGGAGGAATATAAGGTTTGTTTAAATCCCAAGAAGTGTGTCTTTGGTGTACATTTAGGAAAAATATTAGGATACATAGTGTCAATGAGGGGTATTGAAATAGATCTAGCAAAATTCAAAACAATCCTAGAGATCAAGGCACCCAAAACATTAAAATAGTTGAGAGGCCTTCAAGGCAGGCTTCAGTCCATCGGCAGATTCATAGCACAATTGGTAGATAAGAAAACCCCTTATTCTCACCTACTCCACAAGGGGATAGTGTACAAGTGGGATGACAAGTTTGAGGAAGCCTTCAACAAAATAAAATAATATCTTCTCACACCTTTGGTCTTCATGCCACTAATCCCAAGAAAGCCATTAATCATTTATGTGTCAGCAATAGCAACAGCCCTTGGAGTTCTCCTAGCTCAGCACGATGAAAATGGGATAGAAAGGGCCATCTATTACATTATCCGCATAATGGTCATGCATGAGTTAACTACTCATTCATCAAAAAATCATGTCTAGCAGTAGTGTTTGCTTCACAGAAATTTAGACATTACATGTTGGCACGCAAAATCAAACTCATTTCCAAAATTGATCCCCTAAAGTACCTATTGTCAAAGGAAATGCTCATAGGAAGGATGTCCAAGTGGGTCATGATACTAATAGAGTATGAAATCGAGTATGTGGAACAGAAGGAAATAAAAGGCCAAGTGATCATAGATCAGCTTGTGGAAGCACCAATCTATTCAAAGAATATTCTCATATTAGAATTTTTGGATGAATCCATCTTCAATCTCAGCATAGCCAACCGCTGGAAACTCTAATTTGATGGTTCCTACATGTAGCATGTATCAGGATTTGGTGTCTTCTTCATCACCCCATAGGGGGACTCTATACCTTGATCTTACAAATTGGCATTCCCCTGCACTAACAACATTGCAGAATATGAGGCTTTAACCATAGGTCTCAGAATAGTAGTGTAGTGGCACATCATGTCCCTCAGAGTATATGGAGACTCCCAGCTAATAATAAATCAAGTAAATGACGAGTACCAAACAAAGGATGATAAGCTAACTCCATACAAAAAGATGGTAGAGAGCCTCAGAGAATCATTCATTGATATCACATTTGAGTAGATTCCTAGAGCCAACAACAAAGCAACAGATGCCATGGCAATGATTGGATCCCTACTGGACATCCCTCGCAACATCCCGAGACATGAATTATTGGTAGATCAGCTTCTCATGCCCACATTCGAGGTACAAAAATCAAAATTTGTGTGTGAAATCATTGGTCCTAGTGATCCCTAGTACCATGACATTTATACCTACCTACAAATAGGTGTCCTACCTACTGACTTACCCTCAAGCCTAAAAAAACCTTTATCAAGAAAGCATCCTAGTTTGTCATCTTAGGAACACCCTTTACCATAGGAACATAGAAGGAACCTTATTACGCTTCCTAAATGCTGAGGAGGAATTGACTACCTTAATTGAGGTGCATAACGATATTTGTGGTTCACACTCGAGCAGAATGACCTTGGCCAAGAAAGTGTTGAGGACAGGGTATTATTGGCCTACAATGGAAAAAGAAGCACATGACTACATCAAAAGGTTCCTACAATGTCAGCAGCATGGGGACCTTATCCATGGTCTAGCTCAAGAGCTTCATCCTATTGCCACACCATGGCCATTTTCACAGTGGGGGCTTGATCTCATTGGAAATATAACCCCCACCTCATCTAATGGCCACAAGTTCATCATAACCACCACTGATTACTTTACCAAGTGGGTGGAAGCCATCCTCATGACATACATCACTAGAAAGAAGATATAAAATGTCATCCTAAACTACTTAATATGTTGATATAGTGTTCCCCAAGCTATTATCTTAGATAATGGGACACCTTTCAAGAATCAGGAGGTTCGTAACCTATGCGATAAATTCAAAATACAACATTGCTTTTCCACTCTGTATTATCCCCAAGGCAATGGCCAAGCAAAAGCTACCAATAAAACCATTCTAAAAATCCTCAAAAACATATTCAATGGCGTAGCTCATGACTGGCATTTGCAGCTAAATCCCTCCCTCTGGGCCTCTCGAACCAGCATCCACACACCAACAAGTTCCACCACCTTCTCCCTGGTCTACGAATCAAAGGTTGTATTACCCATTAAGATCGAGCTCCCATCACTGAGGATATCATTACAAAATCTCATCATAGATGAAGAATACCGAGTATCAAGATTGAATGAGTTGGAGCTACTGGATGAGTAGCGTATGGACACTTTAAATCATTTGCAAGTCTATCAGAATTGGCTTAAAAGGAGTATAAAAAGAAAATCGGGAGCAAGAGCTTCCAAGTTGGAGAACTTGTCTTAAAGGAGAATTAGAAGAACCTCCCAAATCCAAACAACAAAGGTAAATTTGAACCCAATTGGTTGGAGCTATGAATCATCACTTTTGAGCTACAAGTCAGGGGCATATCAGTTATCAACTCCTAAAGGGGAACCTCTATAGGGGCCCATAAACATCTCCCATCTCAAAAAAAAAAAATGCTTAATCTTTCAAGGTATAGAACCAAAAATAAAAAAAATAAAAAAATATCCTAAAAAATGGTCACCTTGATGAAAACCTGGCAAATAGGAATCTTAGTGACAACAAAAAAAAAAGGGAAAAATCAAAAAAAGAATCAAAAATATTAAAGAGAAAAATTGTCCTCTAGTGAAAACCACTTCGATGGCGCTTTGGGAATGTACCTTGGTGAAAACCTGGAAAATAGGCACCTTGTGTAAATAATCACTTTCCATCCACCAGGATCCTCACGGCTTGTTTTGCATCATCCATCCATTACACTTCCATCATCCATTGCATTCCATATCTCCATCCATCACCCATCTGTTCAACATCCGCATCATAGCTTGGTCTTGTGTTCATGTCATGATCCCTCCTAGTACTACTCTGCCCATTCTCAAGGTCAGTTTGTCCTGCCTTTATCAAGGTAGTCTATTGCTTCACATTGGGGGCATGTTCTCATTGGATTAGATTCATGTATGTTCTTGAGGTCCCTAATATAAAAAAAAAAATCCAAAAACATCCAAATCATATCAAAAATCCAAAAATAGGTCAAAATTAGTCAAAAAGTCAAAAACAAAGTTGTCTTATTGAGCTGCAAATCTTTGAGCCTTGAACATAGGCAAGGTTGATCTTTGATCATCCCCTGAGACACTTAGGTCAGTCCTTTAGGAGTTTGTCATAATAAACTAGCCATCCATTTGTTCATGTCTCATTAAATAATCAATTCCATGTCAGTCGAACTACATGGTCTCTACATGTATAATGTAGGAAAGGCTAATCCATTGATTAGCCCCCAAGGACCTTAGGATAGGTCTTTAGGTAGGTCTTAGTTAAAATTTCAGAAAACCCCAAAACATTGCAAAATTCAAAAAATCAAAACATTGGTAAAATCTCAAAAATACCAAAAAATGGCCTCAAAACATTTCAAAAAGATAAAAAACATTCAAAAAACCCAAAAAATTCATCCATCCCCATCTCACTTTCACCCACAATAAACATCACCCATAATAAATCATCATCACCCTCAACCTTTGGTGAAACAGTCAGAAACATGTCTAGTAGTCCAAAAGTGAAAACTTAAATGTCAAAGTCTGAAGTCTAGGTCAGTACATAAACAAGTTAGTCAACTCTTGGTGTCAATAGCCTAACATCCAATCAGTCCCATATCAAAATTATCTGAAATCATCATGTCCTACAATGAATCCTTCCTATAATTGACATCAACATTAGGCATCACCATAGTTTAGTCTTGGCTAGTGGTATTGAAGAACATTAGCTTGTTTGTTTACTTTATCTTTGTCTTTTGATTTATCTTATTGTTCTCATTCCAAGGACCTCTTCATGATGTCCCAAATGAAGGGATTTAGAGATATATGAATGGAGAAATGATCATTATCTTTTATCTACTGTGCTTGTTAGATATTTTTTTAATATAACCTTGGTCATACATGATTTTTTTAGATGTAGGGAGGATGTTTTAGGTATCTTGTTGACCACCTAGGAAGTTTTTCCTTCCTATTTTTTGGTCTGATATGTTTTGAATATCTAATTTACATTTTTGAATAAGGTTATGTATGCTAGGTGTGAATAGAGATACTCCTATCTGATTGTTGAGTAAAATTCCATCACACTAGGTACAACACCATCCCGGTTCTTTATACCTTGATGCATTGTTCCTACGTGTGTTATCAAACATAAGGTAATTGGTCCTTTGAAAATACCAACTCCTCGGCAAGTAATCATCATTATCATCATCATCTCATGTCTTGTTGAATATCTTGTTTTCTTCCATCTCTTGCTTTCCATGCTAACATGGTACCATGACAATTAATCAAGCCATTATCATCATTGCATTCACCTAGCATTCACAAGTCATCATCACATTACATATTGCATATGGCATATCATATAGGAAACATTAAATCATATCATAACATTGCATTACCATTATACATAACATAGATTAGTTATTCTAAGCATCTAATGAATCATTACATTGCATTCATTTTGTTGACTTTCTCTTTGTGGTATATTGTCCTTGATGGAAAAACTAATTAGTGACAAAATTGATTGGTGATTGAACTGATTGGTGATTGGTCTAATCATACTTGGTGATCTTTGTGTTCAGTTTGGCATATTCAGTATTTTGTGGATCATGCTTCGGGTTGATGCATTTGGGTGCATTTGTTCATCATATATTGTGGTATTGATCATGTTGAGCTTCATGTGTAGATAAAATTTATTCATCTAGCATTAGTTCTCAAGTGATATCATGGAAAAGTTGATTTCATTTTGACAGATTGGCATTTCTTTATTGTACAATAGGTATATTATTTCAATTGTTCATTATTAGATTGATCATGGCATCATTGACAAGATTCATTATGTCTTCATTGCATTCTATTGGTGATCTTCATCGCTATCTCATAACTCTTTGGAATCCATGATTATGATATATTATTTGGTACATGGTTTTTTGGGTTGGAATGTGACTAATGCTCTACTTGACACTTGAGTATGATATTTCATTTCACATCATTAGTATATAAATACACTCTTCAATTGGTTTTTGTCATTTCTTTTCTTCATGGCTAGATTAGTTTGGTGCATATGTTACCATGCTATACATATAGCTTCACAAGTGTTATTGCATTATACATCAAGTGGAGGTGTTTTTATTGATACACAGTCAGTCTTGTATCCTTGAGTTGGCTACCATAGATTCATAAGCAACGGTATTGCTTAGACTTTTCATATCATTTCTTACAAAGAGTATTTTGACATTCTTGGGCCTTCACATGTTATATTGATTCACATTTCATATTTACTTGGCATATGGTTTATTTGTGATACAAGTTTTGGTAAATGACTTGGTCGGCATTAAGACACTTCTATTTGTTTTTAAAGTGCATTAGCACTTAAGGCCGACAATATACATTATGGTTATCACTTATAAAGTGATTGGCAAGGTGGCATTTCCTTTGGTTTTTTTGATTGAAGGTCGATTATGTTTCGGGCTTATACGTTACACAATAGTTAATACATAAAGACTTGGGTTGTCGGAATTTGCTTACATGGCAGTGTTAGTATTATTGTTTCAATGTGTATGTTGACTGTGTTGACTTGGACAGCTAGTGTGGATTATGATTTGGCACTCATTTAATGCTTCATTGTGTCAGTGAAATAGATTTCAAAATGATTGTAATATGATTTTTGGATTTCAAATTTCATTCATTTTGTTTTGAAGTTTCGATGAAGGGAGAAATAGGGTAAACAAAAGACTGAACCCTAGTGCCACCATGCTAGAATTACAGTTGCATATTGTGCAAGTTTGTTGTGGTATTCTGACTTGGTTTTCAGTTATGTTGGTCTTTGATGGATGGCAAGATAGTTGGTGGTCTTTGCTTGAGTTGGAAGTGGTAGTTTGGGTAGTTTTTCATGAAGAACTTCAGGGATTTTGTGTGTAGGTTAAATCCACCATGACAGAGGTAATATTTATGAATTATTTTGATCTTTCAAAGGTAAATTAGGTAAATGAGAAGTAAAAGAGGAAAATAAAACTTTGTTTCAGTTTCGAACAGATTTCTTAACTATTCTAAAACTAATTTGAACCCAAGTGTAAACTCAAGGGTTTCATTTCACAGTGGCATTTCATCTTCATATCATTGATTTTTCTTAAAAATTCAGTGATTGGTATCATGATCAAAGATTATTGTTCTTACCAATTTATAAACTCTTGTTATTCAATACGGGTTTTCTTGACAAAGATGAATAACTATTTTACAAACATTGTATATATATATATCTTTGCAAAAACACTTGAATTTGTGAAGAGGGGAAATAGTCTAGACATAGTATTATTTATTGTGAAATCATCTTGTAAAGAGGAAGAGTGGGCTCATATTGTTTTCATCTTTGATTGTATTACGTAGATTATTTTGAATTGGGCATTATTGCAAAATCATTTTGTATCCTATTGTAATTTTATAGCTACAAAGAATTATTGTAGTTATAAGGTTCTAATGGGTTGCAATATCTTGAATGTTTGATGAAGTTGGTGCTTTAGAAAGATTATGGCAGTTGGTGCTCCACATTGTTATAGAGTTGTTGCTCTTTGATTAATAAAAGGGAAATTTTAGCAAGTGGTTTTTTATACCCCAAGAAGGTTTTTCCACTCAGGAAATCTTTGTGTTATGTGATGTTATTTGTCTCTCATTTTGTTTCATGTTAATGTGCTCATTCAATTAATGCTCTGATACTTTTAGTGTGTTCGAAAGGTTCATATTTCAAAAGTTTGTCATGCAAAGTTAAAATTGTTCAAATCTATTTTTTAAAAAGCCTTTTGTTAAGCAAATTAAATTTGCATCGGGAAAAGTTGTAGTTCTATTTCAAAAGCACATACAAGATTTTTAACACACTAATTAAACAATATCATATGATGCTTTTAATATGAGTTGTAAATGTTAATCAAGTTTCATGTCAAACGGATTTAAAGTGTTAATGTTCACTTGCATAAACAAGTCTGCCACATTGAGTTTAAATTAGTAAAAGATTTCATTGTGCTTTCAAAGTCAAAAGTCAAAAATTATATCACTCTGATTCAAACCCCCCTCTCAGAGTGAATCCACTTCCAACACATTTCATATAAAAGCAATCATCCCATAGCATTATAAATATTTGCATCATCATAACATCATTTGCATTAAATCATATCATAATATTGCATAATCATCCAATAACACATTTAAGCATCCACACAACATACATTAAAAGCATCCATTTGCATCTCATAACCATCATATATCATTCCATATAATATCATTTCATCACATCATCATCATATATCATCATTATATTACATCATACCATCCATCATTGCATAATATAGATCTATTAGTCGTATAATCATTGCATAATGCATATAAGAAAATATATTGAAAAAGGAATGCATCCATACATAGCATATCCATCACATAAACATCATGACATCATAAGATAGAATCATTGCACAACATATAGAAAGTAAAAAGAATCCATAAATAGAATAAAACATCGCATCACAACATTGTCATATCATATCATATATATCATCAAAATATACACTATCATGGTACAAAAAATTAGATCAATGCACATGCAATGTCAATATGTACAAAATGGCCATTGGGGCTATCAAAAATGATACCATCGGGCATAAAAAGAATCATGTCTCTGATCAAAATGAGAGCTAACCCTGCTGGTTGCTGCCCACACCACCTACCCTCTCCCTGTGCTGCTCTACCGACCTATGCCCTATCCTCTGTGAAAAATTTGGCACTCAATCTGCCCTCAGCATGGCCTGGTAGTAGTACAATTTGTAACAATCAGCCTCCTGAATGACCTCCATGTATGCTTGAAGTGATACTATTCTCCAAGAGGAAGAGGCGGTCATGCTCTCTATCTACTATCGGCAGCCCATCTCGGCTGCTGCCTATAACTTTGCAGCCTATCTCTGTAAAACTACCTAGTCTTGGTTTGCTCTAGCTTGATCTCTCTTAGCTATCAATGCATGTACCTAGGCCTGCAATTGCAAAATATTTCCATCTTTGGGATCTGGCTATAGGGATGGTTGGATGGTTGGTTGGTCTTCATCCTGATCCCCATCTCTAGGCAGTGTTGGGATCCTATCTTGATGTTCCTGGTCCTACCGAGGGGCATCCTATCTTTTCTCTCCCAACTATGGATCTTGGTGTGCCTGATCTAGGAGTTTCTGATCCTAAACTAGTTGATCTAGTGCTAGTCCTCTGCCTCCCTGATATTGATCTCCCCGGCCTCATCTTGCCCTCTGTCTTTGGCTTTGCATTGGGTAGATGGTGTCCCTAGCACTGTGAGCCTCAACAATGGCCTAAACCAATCTCTGTAGGCTTATGTGGTCCCTAGATTGGACTTTCCCTAGTCATATGGCCATGTCTTGGCCACCAATTGCATGAAACTCTAAACTGCCTCATGGGAAAGTATGTAGCGGCCCCAGGAGCTCTGGCTCACTGTCCTCACAAAAATGGTCATGTACTGATCGTCTGGCCTATCTTATGGCTCATCAAGCTGTCTCTGAACCCTTCCTGGTAGGTACATCTTGATCATCGTATGCTCTCACCCCTGCATAAGTCTGTCCTAGTGAGTGAAGAACAACTGTTGTGCATCATCAAACCAAGATGGCTTCCCAAGCTATGGCCACCATCTGAACACTCGCATATCATCAAGGACCCTCCTCCAATGAGGAATCCCATGATGTCCTATATGTGTGAAAGAGATGCCTCCTCTATATCACCAGACCACTAGATCATCTAGCTCCATTGGAACTAAAACAACTCTCGATCGTAGCATAGGGATGTGCTCCCACACCTAGATATGTAGGAGTGTAACCCCCGCCCCAAGTGCTCTACCATCCAAGTAGGAAAACTCATGAAGATCTTTGTAAAGTGAGGCTAGTAGAATTGGCCCCCTTGAAAATAGTGTTAGTTTCCACCAGACCATGCACTCCTATCAAAGCCCCCATCCAGGACTGAAATATCGGCCTCGCCGATCTAGGGTGACAAGACCTAAGATAATGGCTATAATGACTAGACAGTAGGGTGACACAATAGGCATGTGGGGCTCCAACTCAATCTAACCCTCATAGAATACAATCTGGTCAGTGTCCATGATGGCATAATAGGCCTCCCTCTAGGCATCCATATCATATATTACCCGCTCATTGTGGATCAGCAATCTCAGTATCTGCCACACATCCTCTAGTGTGACTATGGCCTCGCCCATCGGAAGGTGGAATGAGGAGGTCTCACTATGCCACCTCTCGGTAAGAGTTGTCATCATGCCCAAGTGTGTCTGCACAAGCAGTGCATAGGTGACATACCAGATTCCCATCTCACCTAGGCACTCCTACTCTCGATCGGTCAGATCGCCCAAAAGGCCAAAAATCTCCTGGGACCTATGCTCGCAAGAGTAGATCTCCCTTGCCTCCTCCTACATTAGGAAAGTCACCATGTTAAAATTCATTGAAAAAATATTGATCCTGGTTTATCTTAGCATCCCAAAATTAACCCTAGTGTCACTACTTGTGAATGTAGTGCAGTTTGCAAATTTCAAACTATGATGCTAGAGCCCTCAAACTCCCAAACTACACTGTGGTAGTTCAGTTTGCAAAGGCGGCCTGGTTTGATATGAAACCCTAACTCTAAAGAGCACTAGCGGTGCAATTTGTAAAGGCGGTGGAGTTGGGAATTTAACCCTAAATTCCAAACTACGCTGTGGCATCAGACCTTGCAACAATGGCATAGTTTAAACACCAAGCATCATTGTTTGAAATTTTAGTGTTCCAATATAGCGCTGCTCCTAAGGACTAGTTTTTAAATGTAATAAATGAGCATGAAAATAAAAAATCAAGCTTGGGTTAAGTTGAATCACCAGTGGTCTAGTGCCAAGAAGTCTCTGGTGTGTCTGTATCTTGTCAGAAATGTGCATGGGGAGCTGTCATTGCACCATCTCACCAAAGTGTCAGAGCTCAAAATCACAGAATCTATTAAGGCTGAATGTGAAAATGAATTGGAAGTGACCCCTTGAGGCCTATTTAAGCCTAAAAATTAGGGTTTTTGACCCCATTTGGCCATCCTATCAGGGTTTTGGACCCTCGATCCTGTTTTTACTCGTCTGAAGGCTGTTTTGCATCATTTTTTGTATTTTATAGCATATTTTGACCTCTTGGAGCCTTTTTGGACCTATCAGGCACCTTGTCCTCTTTTTTCTCAAGATCACCCAAAAATTAGAATTTTCATCCGATCTCTTGAGGGGGCAGTATGTTGGCATGTTTTCTCTCACCAGGGTAGTAGTGGGAAAAGTTTTGAAATAATTTTTTTTTTGGCTTTTGATCAAAATAGTTTATTCTTTGAACCAATACAACGAGTGCCTTGCTTCAAAGAGGGGAAAAATTTAGACATGGAAAATGTACATACATACTTGATCCCAATTAATAATATCGTTTCATCCTAAATCATCCCTCAGTCTAACCATTTACTTGAATACCATTATTTGATTAAATTTATCAATTTTCCTCTCTTAATTAAATAAATCACTTATCTGATTAAGTCATTCTCTGTTAATGTTATTAGATTTTCACAATCCATAAGAATATGAATAGTTGTTTCTGGATTCGATTGTGTAAGCTTTTTTGAATCAATGTTTCGAATCACACTCTGTGATCCATCATCAAGATAGAGAGCTCAAGGATATCATTCTCTTTTGTTAATTAAATCAATCAGTCTGATCTAATTATCTCCATTTAATTAAATAATTCATTTTATTTGATTAAATCTATAAAGTCTACCTATTAAATTAAATAAATTAAAACCTTAATTGATTTAATCTAACTTCATCTCCTTTAATTAAATAAATCAAAAATCTTTATTTAATTAATCCTTTTATCATATTCTTCTCATATTTGATTTAAATTAACCCATAAATCTAAGTCAATTTTGCCACATCATCTAATCCTTAAATTAATTAATTAACCCTTAATTAATTTAATCCTAATTCATGTCCCATCCTCTAGCTTTTGTCACTTGCACATGAAAATAGATTTAATTCATTTATTAAATCCCTATTTTCTCTCAACATGGCATAATAGAGAATATTCCTTCAAATTTGAATTAAAATCCAAGTGGACTTTGTCCTTCCAACAAGGCATTTATTTCATCTTACAATTCCTTTTGCGTTGAGCCAAGTGACCATTACTTCATTTGACTCTTCATCCACCTTGTCATTTCAATATTTTCAAATTTCAAATTTATGCATTTATGGGCACATTCATCAAAATGTGCACATCCTCCATCCATCCATCTCCTGACAAGTGGCACCTTGCCATTGGTTGAAAGTGAGTCCCACATTGCTTCATTTTTGGGCATTTCTCCAACTTGTCATTCTATAAATAAGAGGCTTCTTTCCTCATTTTAGCATCCACAATTTGAGTAAACTTACTATACTCAAATCCATCCTCAAGCATTAGCATTTTTATCCATTTTATCAAATTCTTATCTAGGTTATGTAGGTTTTTTATCATGGAGCATACTTGAATATTCAACAAAGTGGATCACTCATCATCACTCATCAACATTGCATCATTAGATTTGGGAAAGGTACAATTTTCACATCAAATTGGCACCAATTCCCCCATGGGAGCAAGAGTTTGCTTGTTTAATTAGGATTCAATCAATCTTATTACTTTCTTATTGTGTTCTCCATCTTATTTCCTAATTTAAGCTTTGCAAATGGATTTCATGGGGAACTTAGATTCTAACTTGCATTTCAATCTTCTAATGTGTTTGTTTGTTGTGTTTTGCAAGTATTAGGATCTTGGTTCTATAGTCACAAATGGGAGCGACATTTTATAGTTCAACTTCATTAATTTGGTTTGCCTCTAGATTAGTTTCATCCATAAGCTTGGCTAAACCTTGGCATCTAACCAGTTTTGTAATTTGGGCATCTATGTTGAATTCCTAAATTCTATTAATCCACCTACATCTATGGCCTGTAGTTTATTTTTGGGTGAAGATATCCTTTACTCCAACTGATGGGACATAAGCTACCATTGTAGCCCTAGTCAAATATGTTCTAAAATTCTTAATAGCCTTAACTAAGGCATAAGCTTGCTTCTTAGTAGTGTCATTCTTGAAGTTAGTTGCTTACAAAGACTTACTGAAAAATGAAATTTTTTGTTCGAAACTTTCATCATTTTCTGTAACAAAACTCCTGCTACAATATGAAAAGAAGCAAATGTAAACAATTGGAACAATTTGGAGTAATCAGGAGTCTTCAAGATGGGTGCAACTTTAATAGCATCCTTTATGGCTTGAAAAGCTTAAAGAGGCTCTTCTGACCATACCACCTTCTCTCCTTTTCTAAGCATCTTTGAAATAGGTCTAACTATCTCTACAAAGTTAGTGACAAATCTCCTTAGAAAATTTATCTATCCAAAGAAAGATTGAATACCTTTGACATTCCTAGGTGGTGTAATTTTATCTATAGCTACTACTCTTTCAGGGTCAATCTTGATACCATCTTTTGAGATAATGTGCCCTAGCAACTTACCTTCTTTAACTCCAAAGGCACATTTCTTGGGGTTTAGAAAAATATCATATTCCAGAGCCCTAATGAAAATATTCTTAAGGTGTGAACAGTGATCCTCCTCCTTCTTATTGTGAGAAGTGAGGTCATCTTTGTAGATAGAAAGAAATAAATCCAAGAAATCAACGAAAGCCACATGCATAGCTCTTTGAAAAGTAGCTCCAGCATTTATCAAGCTAAAAGACATTCACATAAACATAGGTCCCCCATGGTGTGGTAAATGTTGTTTTATACTACTCTGACTCCCTTACCATAACCTGGTTATACCCTAAAAATTCATCCATCATGGAGAGCAATTCACATCCTTTTACTTTTTGCAACATTGCTTCAATGTTTGGCAAGAGGTAGTTATCTTTCAAAGATGCAACATTAAGGTTCCGAAAATCCACACACAATCTTAAGTTTCCATTATTTTTTCTTACTAGAACCAAGTTAGACACCCAAGATGAATTCCTTATAGGTTTAATAATTCCAACATCACTCAGCTTAGTGAGTTCCTCTTGCATTTTGGGCCTCAAAGTAGGATTAATAGGTCTATGTTTTTGCCTAAAAGGCTTTGTGTCAGGCTTCAATGGGAACTCGTGCTGGAAAAAATCTTCTTTGTAGGATTTTACATCATCATAGGACCATGTGAATACATGTTTGTATTTCCTTAATAAGGTGATTAACATGGTCCTCACATGGGGCTTCATTCTTTTACCTATATGCACCTTTTTAGGAGCATTTTCTATTCCTAAGTTTATTTCTTCTAGGTCTTCCTTATGTGTGGATGTTTATTTGGCATTTTCCATATCTAGGCCATTGAAGACCCTTTCCAACACAGCTAGCCCCTTGGGAAGCTTATTTCTTTTCAACTTGATGATCTTGTTCCCAAAAAATGTATCTTTTCCATCAACCTCCACCACATATGAACTAAAGTCAATTTCTTGACTCATACTTTTCAACACAATGCAAGAATCTCAAGATGTCATAATCATCATCAAACACTTTCCAATTGAAAATTTTGTCAAACCACAGGTCATATTTGTACCTCTATTCTTGAGACACCATCAAAAGTCACATCATCAAGCTTAATTGCAATTTTAGCCAATAAATCTGCTCTGGCATTATGTCCTCTCTCTATCCAATCTATTCCAAAGGCATTAAATTCCTCGATAGTATCTTAGACCTCATTCCTATACTATCTCAACCTCTTAGCTGTAGTGACAAACTTAGCCCTGACTTGGGAAACTACAAGCTCAGAATCCCCAAACGCTTTTAACAATTTTATCCCATGTTTAGAGGATAACTTTAAACCAAGTAATAAAGCCTCGTATTTAGTAACATAGTGGTACATGCAAAATGTAGCAAAAAAGGAGTATTTGAAAGTCTTACCTTGGGGAGAAAAGAGAATGACCCCTACCCCTGAACCTTCCCTGGAGTAGGCACCATCAAAATGCATAGTCTATAAAGGATCTCCCAGTGGTGTCTATAGAACCTCTTTAGCAATTGGTGCAAGCTTATCTTCTGCTTCTTCTTGCTTTAGCTCTTCTACATGAAAAGTGTCTATGTCGGTGTCCACAAAGTTAATTATTGGGGGTTCCTCTAACTCCTTAACATGCTTAGTCATATGTCTAAATCTTGACTCCCTAGCAATTTTAACATCTTTCTGATCAATCGAGAATGTAGCAAATGACAGATCGCATTGCATACTTTCTCCCATGGAGGTACACCAATGCCTTGATAGTAGCATCCCATAAGTTGGGGGGATATCCACCACTGTAACACTCATGACCAACCCCTTTTCAATGAATGCAACCAATCTATATGGGACTTTATGAATCACCTCAATAATAGGGGCCTCCCTAAAGTCCATACCATAGCACTTTCCATAATTTTTATCTACCTTCAGGACCATTTCCTCCATTATCCTAATAGGCATGACATTATTTGAAGCACCAAAATCTATCATACAATTCTTGAGTACTTTTCCATCAATTGACTAGGTTAGGATTTGCAGTGATAGTAGTTCCCAAATAAATCTCAGGGTTCTCATTAACTACTACCCCTACCTCAGTGTCTTTTCCTTGACTCGTACTTTCCCCAGATGTATTAGCATTTTCTTTTTCTTTGCTACCCCTAGCAATGCTATTAATGAAAGCTATCATTTTATTCTTATGCTTATCAATCCTCAGCATTTCTAGAAATGGGATTGTGACCTAGACTTGAGATAAAACTTGAAACATTTCAATAGGGGAATAACTTGGCAAGTTAGGGATCAATATGTCTTAAGGAACTACCTTATCAATCTGCTTGTCAACCTTTTCCACTATAGGCTTCAAATATTTGGCCTTTAATTCCTTTGGTACAATCTCAATAATAGCCTTTGTTTTGTCACCTTTCTTGGCCCAAATTCTCATCTCCTTAACTTCCTTAGGCTTGGTGTCTTGTTTCTTGTTTTTTGGCTTATTTCCTTTACCCTCTACATTGTTTTCTTTAATAAATATGCCTCCAAGATTACCTTGGTTACCACTCACTACCCTATTGCTTAGGTAGAGATCACTCCTCGCTTGAGCTCTAGCAACCAAGGAAATTGTATACTTCTCAATCTCCTCATTTGAAGGTCTCCATAGTGAAACATTATCTGACTTGAAGGTATAACTAGTATATTCATCTTCCCTTTCTTCATCTGAAAACACATGTTGATGGTGTAAGCTTGCTTCTTGTCTTTTCACATCTACATCATTTTTGTTAGCATCATTTCTGGAAGAATAATCACCACACTCCAAATTGAACCTAGTCGTGAACACATTTGCTGACTCATCTAGATTATGAGGAGAATTATATTCCTCTTGATCACCTTGAGTTTTTTCCAAGTATATTGCCACTTCACATTGTTGTAATGAATGAGGCATCTCACACACATCACAAAATGGTAAGTCTTCAACAAAATTTTTGGTGTTCTTATGCAAAGGATTAGGTGTAACCTAGTAGTTCTTCTAATTTGTTTGAATTGGCTTCCCATTATGCCAATTGGTATAAGGAAAATCTTGAAGTCTTGGAGGCCTATCATTTTTTTGGAACTAAGGTTTGTCATTATTTTCCTACTTCTGTAGTAGATTGAGAACTTGATCTAACTTTTCGTCTAGAGCTGCAATTTTACTTGATTTCTCATTTTTGGATCTTGAGTTCTTTAGGAGCTTAGGGTCATCCCTTCTTCCAAATTTACTAGAGGCCCTTCTATTGTTTTCACTATTCACAGCCATCTTATATGCTTCTATCAAGGATCCTAGATTCTTATCCCTGAGTAGATAGCACATCTTAGAGTCATATCCATTACAATATGTCACCAAACATGCATCAATATTAGGCCTCAGATAGGTGGGTACCCTATTCATAGACTTCTAAAACCTTGTGTTAAATTCAGTAACTAATTCATTATATCCCTTAGTGATATTAGTGTAGTCATTCAATCTAAACCTAGGATTAGTTTGATCCCCATACTGCTCTTTGAATGCTTGATAGAAAGACTCCTTTGAGTCAATACTTGCATCGGGTAACCCTCTATACCAATCCCTTGCATCTTCAATCAGGGATTGCATAAAGTATTTCATTGCTACATCATCCTCCCATAATTTGAAAGCCTCAAAAAAAATTTGGAAGGCTTTCAAGTGATCTTCCCCATTGAAAGAACTATTACCAGTGAATTTAGGGAGATGCTTCCTAGCATTATATGGGACATGGTTTGGATAACCAGGAATATTGTTCAAACATAATTGTTTCTATTGATCATTTTGGGGTGGTCCCCTGGGATACCTATCCCTATGGGTGTCTCTTTGCTCATCATTTTTCTTGTTGTCCACTTGATCTATGTTTTTACCTTTCCCACTTCTCCTCTTACCATCATTCTTCTTCTTCCTCATCCTCAGAGTAAGAATTACCATCTTTATTACCACCACCTTCGCCACCCTTGTTACCACCACCTCCCCCACTTGGAGTATGTCCCCCAAGCTTATTCTCATGAGATCCACTATCACTTTTCCCAGAGCTTGCAGGCTCCGGGGTTGGTATTGACATTTTGAGGAAGGCAATCTTTCTAGCCATCTCTACATTGGCTACTTCTATTTCATCCTTCTTTAAATCTTCTTGCAATTTTTCATTCACCAATTGCAATTTCATGAGTTCAAGAGTTGGAAGTGCAACAGATGGATTAGGGTTGACTTTTGGATTATTAACAAGAGTTTTGGCAGCTGAGGTATGGGTATTTGTGTTGTTACTGGTATTAAAGGTGTTGAAGGTATTTTTCTAGGAATAATCCACAAGTTTTTTCCCATGATCTATGAAGGATGTTTTATTAGGAGGTTAGAAGTCTTAGTTGTGGTGATGGTTGTTGTATATGTGTTAGCAGTAGAAGATCCCATTGGGATTGTTGCCTTAGGAACTTCAGGAGGAATTTGAGATGCTATTTTAGTAGTCTTTTCTTTAGCCTTATGCTTAGCAGCATTCTCTCTCATCTTCTCTACTCTTTCTCTCTTAGCATCTCTTTCTAGCTGCTTAGCTCAAATCCTATCCTCTTTTTCCTTCAAGGCATGTAATCTCTTCTTTTCTTCTTGTTTAGCAAGCCAATTTTCCTCTTCATCCAAGGCTTGCATATCTTATCAATGTCCTCATTCTCAAGGAAATCCCCATACTCACTTGGGGTTGGGGTGTGAAAAGTTTGATCAGCTGGATCTTCCTCAAGGAAAGTAAGTGGTAGTGGATTAAGAGTTTCTCCCCTTAGACTAAAATTCCCCCCATGAAAAATATATCCCACCCTAGGTGTTGGTGGTTCTAGGAGCTCTTTACTTTTACCCCAAAATTCACATTTGTCCTCTTCTCTAGAAATGTCAAGTTCATTATCAAATACTAGTTCAACAGGGAAACTACCTTGTCCTCCCTCAATTACCCCACCATTATTTGAGTTATCAGAAATACTCACACTATTTACTTCATTATTAAAAGTGGGAGAATCTCTAACAAGAGATACAAGGGACTTACTGGATTTAGTAGCCTTATTTTTCTATAGAGGTTGTTTGTCCTTGGTGGGCTCAGATTCCACCTTTTGTTTAGGATTCTTCTTCATGTGACTCTTGGTTTTCCTCATGGTATCCATTGAGTTGTCGATCTTCTTCTCCTTAGGTTCTTTTTGAGATGTTATTGTTATACTGGTATGAGAAACTTTAGAGTCACCTCCGAAAATGTTGGGAAATAGAATTTGACTATATCGTGAGTTGTTACTTGCAACCTTAGAGAGAATTTTAAACATAACCCAACACAATGTGATAGAATTGACCAAAAGTTGATGCATGAATAGAATATGACTTATGTGATTCTAAAATGTGAACCAATACTTCTTCCAATGAAGAATAATAAAACACCTGACTCTGAATATACCAAATCTACACTAGAGATGCTAAAAACTAGAAAAGCTTCCTAGTGGAGTTTCCAATCTACTGGCTCTTTTAAATACCAACCAACTCTTCAGGGTAACCTATGGATTTTCCAATTCCAATATTTAGCAACCTCAAAGAGGGTGGGCCAATGAATGAGAGAAAGCAATTAAGCTTTCCTCTTGCACTTCGGGCTCTACAAAACCCAGGAGGGTGATCCTATAATGCACCTACAATATTATTTCAAAAGATCTTCATGCACATTGCACATTAAGTAGATGCATTCCCATACTAATGACTCAACTAGTAATAATTTTCAAGGAATTGAAAAATCCTTCACGCCACTATGACTTGGAGTAGGGAATGGAGAATAAGAATGAAACCCATCAGAAATTACCATGATTTTGAAAATGAATTTAATTATATGAATGGTTCTTTGATATGATCCAGCTAACCTAATATATTTGGAATTACTCAACATAAAGAATCAGTGCATTATCCTAGGGTGATAGAGTCTAACTCACAACAAACTGTAATGCAATAACTAAAGCATTCAGTACCTATAAACCATCATGGATTTGCATTGCAAACTCATGAATCAATCTTTCCATACAAAACACACTTATGGATCCTATGAATTAACCCATAAACCAATGATCATATTAAATCATTTTAATCAATTAATCGAATTGAAGAAACAACACAAACACACATCCAATCACATGAATTGGAGACCAATGAGACAATACTTGATTATTTCATTGTTGATTTATGAACATGTACATATAAGATAATTTGTATGAAATCTTCCATTATTGATTCTCAAATGTTGTAATTGATGTAAAACATTTAAGCTAATTGTAAATGCAAACCCATATCCTAATATTTAGCAAGTAATTATATACTCATTATATTCTTGTACTCATAAAACTTTGCTATGACTATTTGAGATCAACCAAAACTTCAAATACCTATACACAATAGCCTTGAAATCCCTTTTATATGATCAAGGGAGAAAAAAAAGCATTGGGATATTGCCTAATTGCATTTCATTTCATTAAAAATTTCAAGTATCTTTCATTTCATTCTGACCCCCGAGTAGTTATCTTTACATTTTGAGGAAAATAGAGGGAAAACACAAGGAAAAAATTCACAAAGGTTGATGGAGCTTGCATCCTTATACTTCAAGAATTCCATTTCACCATTCCATTTGTAGAAATATGCAAAGCATAAGAGAAGAGAAGAATAAAACAAAGGGAAGGATTGGCCCAGTTACCACGTCTATCACCATATTAAGAGGATATAGATTTTCCTTACACAATTTTTCAAAGGCCGGACCTATACTATACTTGACCATATTCTACATCCCTCTTGCCACCTTCATAGCTTATTCAACATATTTCTCCAACCACTCTTTATATTCATCTTCAGTTGGCCAATCCATATCAAACAACTTTTTCACCTTTGTATTATATGCATTGTACCTAGCATCAATTGCCACTTTTGCTTCTTTCACAAAGGTATACATGTCTACTTTGATCCCAATAAGAGTATCAATAACACCATTTAGAAAAGTAATGTCCAACTTGTTATTAACATATTGTATTTGTGGACCTCAAGTGGCTTGATGCTTGAAAAGTTCTCTCCATGATGCATACTCCATAAGTGTCCCATCTTCATGAAGGATCTTGGGCATAGCATGTTCTTCCATACTCCTAAAGGCCCTGAATTTACCTTTTAGCTATGCTCCAATTCATTCATGAGAACCTGTGATCTCACCAATCATCTCAATTCCCATTATAACAATCAGGAGATTTGTTGGAGCTTCAGGATCATCCTTTATGTTTGCTTGTATTTCCTTCAGACTATTTAATCTACTGCTCCACTTATTCCATGTGTTTTGGAAAACCCCCTAAACATGTTGGAACCTTTCAAAAGCCTCATGTATACCCTTATATGTTGACCATGCATCTTCTACTTTAGATGCTTCCTTTGTCATTCTATAGCCCAAAATCTCATCAGCCATATCCTTTGTGACCTTACTCATATCCTACCAAAGCTTAATATTTTCAGACTTGGTTGTCTGAAGTTCATTCTTCATGGCCATGACCATTGCTTTGAAGGATTACTTTTCCTATGGTGTGGACTTCATTGAAGAAGTAGGAAAAGTCTTATGAGTTGCACTAACTACAGTATCCTTTAATTTATTGTATTCCTCAACCAATTTGTTATGCTTTTACAACAATTTCATGTACTTGGCCTGAGAGATTTTTGCAGTGTCCACACTCAACATGGTTGTGTGCATTACTAATCTTGTAGCTTGTGGGGCAGTCATCTCTGAATCCCTTCCTATTATCAAATCTCTTGAGAGGCCAATCATTGCTCTACTAAGTCTACACCTTCCAGAATCTGGTGCCAATTTCCAAATAGCCAATGCAAGTAGACTAGGACTAAACCTTGAACTGAAAGTTTTGTCATCAAAATTTTCTTCTAACACCACTACATTTGGGTCATTTCTAATTGCATCCAAGGAAATTATTGAAGACAAACTCTAGCTAGGAATTACCATCATTCCATTATCCTTGACCAATCTCCTAGCTTCCACAAGATTCATTTGTGCAATCTCCTAAATAATTTTATCTTCAGTTTTATCTCTGACTTCCTCTAGTTGAGAAGGGTCCACTCCCTCTTGAGCCTTTAGTATCTTATCATTTATTTCATGTGCCTTAAGTTCAACCACAAATTACCTGAATTCTCTTGTCACAAAAGAGTCATCTTCTAGAAACTTAACACAAGCTAATACCCTTGCATCATTATCTCTACTTTCATCATATTTCCATGGCACTAGCCTATCATCTGGGACAAAAGGTTCCATTACATCCCCAATATCAGGGTGTGAGAATTCATATTCTACTCGATGTTCAATAGGGGTAGATTTAGTGGATGTTTGTGGCACATTTTCCTCAACACCTTTTGCTTCATCATAATTCTTAGTAGGAAACCCCCCAATAGGAATATCTCCCATATCCACTTGCTTTTTATCTTCTAGTGTGGTGGCCTCCATTGGTTAGCTACCTACTTTTATCAAATGCTCCTGTAGAGCCGCATGAGCCAAATGCTTAGCTTGTTCCAACTTCTCCAAAAATTGTCATCCATGAATTCACTAAGGACCAACTCCATCCTTTTAGTTTTGTTAGTAATATGTTTGTAAGGGCTCTAGTAGTAAGATTTATCATGGGAAGCCTTAAACTCAACCTCAACAATCTTAATCCATATCTTTCCCCTATCCAAGACAATAGTAGGTGATAGCAAATTCCTTATTAAATCTTCCCTGTAGTAAAATTCATGAGGCCCATATCCTAAGATTTTTGTCTTTATCTTTTCTCTGTTAATATGTCCTTCTCGGTCACACTTTCTAACATAAGCTACTTTCATTCTTAGGTTACTGATGGGTATGTGCAGGATCATCATGGAAAAAGCAGGCCCTTAAGTAACAAAAAATTCAAAAAAATCAAAGTTAGGAAACTTGATGTAAAAATTTAAATAAGTTATCTATATTATTTCAAAAATATGTAAGAATAGAATATATAGAAAATTGAATTTAGTTTCTAAACTACTAGGTATATTTAAAATGAAAAAAATCTATTTGGTGAAAATTTGAAATTGCAATGCAGTAGTACTTAAATTTCAAGGAAAAAATAAGTAGGCGTCTATCCACCACCCTAACCATAGTAAAATGATAAATTTTTTTATAATATTTTAGATATAAGTAGAGGACTCAAGTCCCAATGCGATGCATATTTTTTTGTAATTTTTTCCATGTAAATAATTAATTATGAATTTTTATTAAAAAATTTAAAAAATTTAAAACTCATATGTCTGACCACCTTAACTTGGTCAAAAATTCATTAAATTCAATTTTTTATTTTTTTAATCCTATAGTATACAAACTATAGAATGTGACACATGTTTTGGATTCAAAAATTGTGATACCATTTGAAAGCTATAGATGTTTTTCAATTAGCCTATTGATCAAGACTTTAGTCATAATTCAAATAGAAAATTAATAATTATTATTTATTAAATTCAAAGTAAAGAATAATTTATATTGGTGTAAAGATGAGAATCTCCTTTAAAAACCCTTTTTGTTTCATCAATTTTGGGTAAAAAAAAGTTGTCAGCCACATACCCTACACATACCCATCATATTGCCACTTTTTAGCCCATCATGATGCTGCACATACCCTAACAATTATACCAAATACCTCATATGCCTCCTTTGCTGAGACAACAAAATGATCAAAAGAAAAGCTTGATGCAATGATGGAGGCCTTTCAAAACAGTCTAAAGTTCTTTGCATCATAGTAGTCCATTTGCCACATTATCTCAATGAAAGCCAACCAATCAGAAACAAACTTGGGTAAAAAATATGGTGCTACAGGAGTTCCATAGCATTTGATGAATGTGCAATCATTATATAGGTACCAGTCTCCCGAATAGCATTCATAATCTAGGTCATCACCAAATTCCCTCAACCTCAACAATTCTTGAATTGTTTTAGACATCCTTTCAGTGGGTGCAATGCCCATTTGTACCAAAGTGGTATGTTTTATGACATTACAAAAAATAGCATAGTTTGAAGTTGAGCAATGTAAATCCCAAATGTGTGTCCACATTTGAACAAGTAGCTCTCGATTCCTTTCATCCATTTTTCTTAGTTGCGTGGACTTTCCAAAGACTTCCTATCCCTAATATAATATCATATGTATCAATAATGAATAATTTTCTGAATTTCAATGGCTTTCTCCTTTCCTTTAACCTTACCATATCATAGTGTAGCTTCTCTACAACTCTTTGGGCATAATTAAACCATGTGTGCTTGTTCCTATGTTGAATATCCAGAATCATAAACAATAAGGGTGAGGTTATCCTTCCATTGCACTTTACTCCAAGCACCTGACACAACATATAATATGTGTATCTAAAATATTTTGTAAACTCCTCACAGTCCAATGGCCCAACCTCTTTTTGTGCAAACATAGTGCCCTTTTCACGTCTATCTATTGGTAGTTCACCCTTCTAGAAAGCCACCCTATTTTTGTGATATTCCTGCTGGAATTTCTCAAAATTAATCTTTTTGCTGGCATCAAGTCTCATTCTAAAAACTTCCACAACCTTACTTTTCTTTATTTCCATAATACTCTTTCCTTTTGTGTCTGTAATTACCCTATTTATTTCATCATATCTGTCTAGAAAATGTAGCATTAGGTCCACCTCAACAAAGACATTGTGGACAACTAATTTTCCTAAATCATAACCCCAGACATTTTTACTTGGATGTGTAGCATTTATTCTTGTAAATGCATATAAGAACAATTCCCATCCAGTTTCTGACACAACAATATCACCAATTCCCTCTGCAAGGTCCTTGAAATTGGTGGTTAGGATTCCCTCCCCTAAAGCCTTTCTACCACTTTCCTTGACATCATGTGGTTGGAATTTGTCCATGAAGTGGGTATAATATTTTGACTAGCCTCTTTTCTTCTCAAAGGTTTTAGATGCTTGAGGACGGTCATGGGAAACCTTCTTCTTTTTCTTCTTGGGTACAGGTTTTGATGACGAAAACTCACCTAGTTGGCTTATTCTAGCTTCCTCAGGGTTTTACTCAATTTGAAAACAAAATAGGTTTGAGGTTAATACCCTATTCCTAAGGACTCAAAATCAAATAGAGAAGTAATTTTACCCACTTAAGAAATTATGCTAACACAAGAGAAACTAAAAACCCTAAACAATTCTTGGAATTAACTCAAATATTCCTTGGTTTGGCACACTAATTATTGGAAAGCAATAAAACAACCAGTGTGAGACTAATGGCAACTTACCTGGGAATAAACTTCCTGCAACTCCCTCAGCTTTGGCTCTAATTACCTTGAGTCCTCCTTCAGCTTCTCAGATGTTCAATTGAGATGGAAATGTGAACTATAAACCCTCTTTTACTGAAATCAACTGAGTAAATATACCATTAATGGCACATGAATGCTTGTGCAAGTGAAAAGCTACATCTTAGGTTGGTCGTTCCTATTTGAATTTAGACCATCAATGCACTCAAACAAAAATTTCATCTGATGGCTCACATTGTTTCCAACTCCCGATGGGGCCCTACTAGAGATTTGATGTGTACTCGATGTACCAAGTAACTGACACCCATAATTCCCCACCTTTCATGAGTATCATTCCTTGCATGTTTCATTTCTTCATTAGGATCTCATCCTACGATGGCTAGAAATCCAGCGATGAGATATCCACCCTTGATCATGAATGTGAAGGAGACCTCAACCAAAGATATTAGTTGTATCACTCATCGCATGTCCCAGGGTCATTAACCAATTCATACTCGCAATAGCACAAAGCCGCATGATGGGAAGATAGTCCATCCATTGGTGATCGCGGGTTCACTTTAGAAAAGAAAAATGTAACTGGTGATAGTATAAGAGCCAACGATGGGTCAAAACATTGATCGCATCCCTCATCGTGAGTTACCTTCTCAAAATAACAACACATGTGATGGGTGACTAACCAAAGCCAAATGATAAACAATACATCACTCATTGTGAGTTTCAAGAAAAGTTTCACACAACAACCCATGATGGTAATATGGACAATGAGAGGCAAGCTTAGACAATACTGGGCCCGACAGTAACCAAGGCATTGGGGCCGGTTGAACAACAAAAATCCATACTATGGGAGGACACTTAAGTGATGAGTAAACTAGTTTAGCAAGTCAATGTGAAGACATAAAAAGGATGATAATCAAGGGTAACAAGACACACCAAGCTCATAAACCCTAAACCCAAATATTAGAAGACATAAGTGAGCACTCACATGACCAAGAAATTAATGGAACCCTAAAAAATTTATGGGTTTCACTAGGTTGAAGTCTATTTGCTGATGAGATTTTCTTTATGATTCCATATTTGACTCCATGGCCCAGAATTAGGCATTGATTTGTCATTTAGCTTAATGCATTTTCAAAAACAAATTATAAATCCAAAATCATTTTTATTTCTATTGTTGTGTTTATATTTGGTGTTGAATTCTACTTCCCAATTGTTGAGTGAGTGTTGAGATACCAAAACTATAGCCATATTTGAAGTTGTCAAGACTTTCCTTGGTATAATTTAATTAGGAATTATTTTCTTTGGAATGCAATGTTTGTGCATAATTGAAGTAAGTATTTGGGAATTGTGAAGGGAGACCCCCCTTGGTCATGCAGAGCCTAGAGTGTAGGAGATTTTAGTCTTTGATTGAATCTTGTCATTGGCCAAATCCATCTTTGAGTCTAAGCATTAGAAAGTGGCTATTCTTTAGGACTCATTGGATTTGTTGATTTGGGAAACCAATAGATTGGAAACTCTAATAGGGAGAACTTTGAATCTCCATTTGTAGACTAATATTTCACAAATTCATATTATTTTCTAATCTGAACATTTGGTTCAAACATTGAAGGAATCCATGATTGGATAAAGAAATTGTTGTAGTAAACCTGAAAGTTTCATGATTTGTGGTGCTCTACTGGTGAAAGGAACTCAAAAGGAGATTTATCTTTGAAGGAGCTTCATATTGCTTGAAGTTTATTCCTCTGTGAAGAGAGGTGGTGACTCTATCAAAATAACTTGATGAAGATGTGAATATATTTTAAGATCTACAATATTTCCAATCGGGAAGAAGAATTTGCAGCAGCTGCAACATATCTAGGTATTCTTCACTTTTGATTTTTGAGAAATTTGTGTGAAAACCATATTTGAATATCTTAAGATGAAATTCGGTTCCCTATTGAGTGAAATATCACTAAGAAAGGGAAATGATAGTAATACTAAGTTTGAATACTTTTGAACTATAATTTACAGCCTATGTATTATGTTGAAGAAGTATGCTCATTCTTGAAATATGTCCACTAAATAGATCTTAAGTGTAGATGCATTTAAATTATGCATTAGGCCATGATGAAAGCTAAAAATAGGGTAGTGAATGATCAACTGAAGAGTTGATATGTGAAGTTCGAATGAGGTGTATCAAAATTCATCAATATATGCATCCTTGTATGGTTCCTAGTGCAACCATGGTTTGTGATCAGCCCTAGCCAGGTTGTCAAAGAAATTTCAGCACTAAAAGGTATAGAGCCATCAATTTCATTGGAATTAATGGTTACCCAAATGTCATTCTAGCTAAAGTTAGAGATAAATTACCAAAATTCATTGGTGATAAGTCTAAATCAACAAATAAAAATTTACAAGAATTCAATAATTTGATGGATGACTATGAGGTAGATCACAAGGATGTGATCATAAGGCTATTTTTTCAGTCTCTAACAAGAGATGCAAGAGATTGGTTCTCTTATTTACCAGCATCCTCTATATAGTCTTGGGAGGGGTTTAATGTAGCATTCATGGAATAGTTTGGTGAAAGGGTTGATCCCATATCAGTGAGAGACAAATTTATGAGCATTGAGAAAGAAGAGGATGAATTAGTCCCAAAGTTCAATCTCAGATTTTCAAAAGCAATAAGGGATATTCCAAAAATTATAAGACCAAATGATGTAGTATGTTTGGTTGTGTACTTAAGTGCATTTGATAAAAAAAATGAGTTATTTGCTATGAGATAAAGGGCCCACAACATTGCATCAAGCATATCAAATTGCCATAAATATTGAGAACAATTTGAAATATTCAATGATGAAAGGATATAAGGTTGTGAGTGTTGTTTATCTTAGCACACCTCATGTAGATAGAATTCATGGATCAGACAATAGAAATGTTTTTCAAGAGGATAATGCTTATGTTTTTTTTATTTATCCATCATCATAGTATGCAGATCATAGTGAGCTCCAAGTTGAACGTCAACATAATTTGGGCAATGTTGATCAAACATCTTTTGTTCAAGGATTGTCTAAAATGAAAAGACACAAAGGAGAATCACCATATAATTTTTTCTCAAGGTTTTTGGATTCCTTGTTGCAAATCCCCATAAATTTTAGACATGTGCATTGATATGTTATGATCTATGATTATGGGCTAAGTACCTTGTCGAAGGAGTTGAAGCCTCATAGTTTTGACCAGGTACTTGATTAGATAAAGATTGTTAAGGGATCCCAATGTAATTATGCACAAAATTTGATGTCTCAAAATGAAGATAGTAGCAATCCTATTGAGAAAAAATCATAACATGATACACAAAAATGAAAAGAGTATATCATAAAATGAAGATCCATGTTGTAAGGATGAGGATATTGATTGTAATTAGTTCACAATCAGCACATATGTAGATTTGTACAATAGTGATGAAGATGAAGATACATGTATGATGACAAAATAGATATGCATGAAAGTTCTTGTAATATCTTGGATGATGAAGATGTAAAAGAGATGCAAGATCTCATTCCATGTCATGTTTTTATCAGTGAAAATAATTCAAGTGTTATTGACATCTCATCACAAATTAGTGATCAAGACATTGAAGATAAAATTTGAAGCACTCACTCTAAAAAATCTGAGCATGGTTTATGTAGTGATGAGTCTTCTTGTGATGAGGATCATAGTTATAGCCAAACTGATTGCTCTTCAGAGGACTATGAATGCTCCTGTCAGGATGATCTAGAGGTATTTTCTTCACCTAAAGAATGTAATGATATGAATATTATGAAGTCACTTGTCCACAAGTAAATGATCAAATTGCACTTGAAGTATAACTAGAACATAATTTGGGTTTGTCATCAATGGAGCATGTTAATTTTGTGAATGATGAGGAATTTGAAGATAATCCTATGTGTGTTCAATATGTTGATCCTGAAAACAATGCTAGAAATGATGAAGATGTTGATGAACATGATTATGTCCCTACTTCTCATGATTGTTTGTGTGAAGCAGAGATGGAAATGTCAGCTATACATGAATATTATGATGGTGTACACATTGATGAAAGAAGGGGCTCATTATTGAATGACCAAGTTATGCATTATGATAAACACATGGATCTCAAATCAACATTATTACCCATTGATAATGTGAAACAATTTGATGAATTTTCAGACTGTGTTGACATTACAAAACTTCTTGATCTATGTGTAGAGTAGCCAAATGATGCAAATGACAATGGGTGTGATGTTAGTCAATATGAAATTGAATATGAGTCCTTTTTTGTTCTTTCTCATCTTCATAGTATGAAAATAGACATGTTTTTTTTGAATGAGGAGTGCATTAATGTGAAAGAGAATGAAGGTTCTAGCTCTATTGTTAATGAAAAAATTTCAAATAACAATGAGTCTTTGGCACATAGGTTAATATTCCTATCAATTGATAGTGCACATGAAATTCTTTTTACTAATCCTGATAATCCTAAAAATGATAGCATTCAAAGTGATTCAAGTATTCATATTGACATTGTGGAGAGTAATATTGAATATGTTATGAAACATCAATATGAGATTTTTGGCCCAAGGTTAAATTCTGAATTATCTGAATCTTTATTTGAGACATTCCATATAAAATTACATAGTGGTCTGAAGAATGAATTTGACATCATGTGTAAACCTGAGATGGAAAACATTGTTTATGCATTAGAGGTTAATGGTTTTTTCTGAATACCCTGATTTGAATGTAGATGAAGGTATTGTGGGTGTTGATAAATTTTATTTTCAGAACCTTGAGGAATGTAACAATGTGCTTGAGTGGTGTTATTGGGATAATAATAAACTGGCATGTGATACAATTCAATTTAAGGAGATATAAATGTGTGATCATTCTTTTCTCAACACTCAGGAGGATTGCACATTGTTTTTCAAGAATGATATCTTATCTGATCAGGATCATTGTGAGGAGTTTAGTAAATGTGATAAGACCATATTTTCATGTGGTCTTTATCACTATCCTCATATATTATCACTTGCTACACAATTATAAAGTGAAGAGATTGGCAGTGATATGGTCTATGTGATTTGGCTTCCATGTGATAACAAAGCTAAACAGGGAGCAAGTTTCCACTTGTTCAAAGGCAGCTTGATACTTCTATTTGCAAAAATATAGTCACTCATGTTGTTGTGGTGTCATAGAGTCAAGAATGGATTGAGGGAAATCATCTCCTTTAATAGATTGGTGTTTGACAGGGGTAATATTGACTCCCTTTTTCATTTGGTGGTCTGTGGTCACCAAATGAAGTTAAAAAAAAGGTTGAATAAAGGAGAAATTTTAGAGCACCCAATGGATTCAGCATTTGGTCTACTCCCTAGATATCTGAATTCTTGCTATGCCTACAAGGGGCATACATCCGAAGTCAGATCCACTGATGGCACCTTCAAATTTTGAAAAATTTGAAGTACCTATGTTGAAAAAAATTCCTTTGCACACTCAAAAGTGCACCTAAAAAATCTACCCAAGTGACCCACTTTGGAGGTTCATAATTCAAATCTAGTTGACTTTCATGTCCAATCCCTTGGTGGGAATATTCATTTGACACATGTGAACATGTATGTTAATTTTCAACTTCCCATTATGAGTTTTCATAGGGTTTTGAATTTCTGTATGGGTTGGGTAGATAAAGAAATGTTGAGTCTAAGCCATGAATTGAATATGCAATTGTAATGTTTTGATTTCATGAGTAAATATCAATCAGTTTGTGAAAATACATGTCTGTCATCAAAATGTCTCCATATTTGTATACTTTGAGTCATCTGAATTTAATATACAAATTATTTTGAATTTTTCATCTTAATTTCCCTGAGATTGTATTGTTTGTTCATGGTTCTATTTCAAAGAAATAGTTAAATTACTTTGAGTAGATAATTGTGATTTTAAGTGTGCAAGGTGGATTTGTAAGAATAATTTGGATGACAATAAGAGTGGATCTGTTAGTGTAAGGAATTAGCAATTTTGAATCCACTGGTTGAAGTCTATTTGTCGATGAGATTTTTCTTTATGATTCTATATTTGACTCCATGGCCCAAAATTAGGCATTGATTTGTCATTCAACTTAATGCATTTTCAGAGAAAAAAATATAAATTCAAAATAATTTTAATTTTTGTTGTTGGTTTTAGGTTTGGTGTTGAATTTTGCTTCCCAATCACTAAGTGAGTGTTGAGATACCAAAAATATAGCCAAATTTGAAGTTGTCAAGACTTTCCTTGGTATAATTTAATTAGGAATTATCTGCTATAAAATGCAATGTATGTGCATAATTGAAGTCTTTGGGAACTATGAAGGGAGACCCCTCTTGGTCCTACAGAGCTAGAAGTGTAGGAGATTTCAATCTTTGATTGAATCTTGTGATTGTCCAAATCCATCTTTGAGTCTAAGTATTAGAAAGTGGTTATTCTTTAGAACTCATTGGATCTATTGATTTGGTAAACTAATAGAGGGATTGATTGTGAGTAAATTCATTGAAATAAGTAAATTTCTAGTGTATCGCTATTAGGAGTTTAGGATTTTCATTTTTAGTTGTCTTTCTAAACCTTTTTCCTCAGAAAATTCTATAGTTTAGGTGATCTACTGGGGGAACCAACCCTTCTGGATAGTAGGATAGTAAATTTTAATTTAGCTAGGGTGCAATCCTGGTTGACAACAATTACCTTGATTGATTTGATGTTGAGGGGCCAATTGATTTTATGTACTTCCTTGATGCATTTGATCTGGGTCCAATGTATTTCCTTGATTTCTTTGATTTGGGACAAATGTATTTGATGTGTTTCCTTGGTTGATTTGAGGTATTTGTGGAACCATTTTATTTTGAGGGTCAATTGGATGGTTTTGACAAAAATAACACTAATTTTTGTGGCTCCCTTTTTTGAACCCCTTAATCTCTACCATTTTCAAAAAAAAAATAGTAGTTTAAAAAGTAGACTAGGAACACTATGATGTAGAGGTAAGGAGACTCTAAAATAATACAAATTCAATAAAAATTTTAAGACCAAAACTCTAACACTTCAAACAAATTATTTTTTCTCATAATCTTCCACTATGCTTTTATGAGAGCAGCAAACAAAGTAATTTCAACATAATTTTTAGAAGAAAACACAAACCAACAATATAAAAACTGATTTGGATATGAATTAAGCCCTTCTATAACATATATTAAATTTATGTGGGGTTAATTTTGAATATCTCTCTCGAAAACTTGTTGCTACACTATCCCAAAGGCCTAATTTTACAAACCTATCTTAGGTAAAATGGCGATAAAACTATCAAAACTCAACAAAATTTGATGAGACTAAAACCAACAGAAAGATAATTCAATTCTCCATCTATTAAAATTAATTATAAATCATAAAAATTCCATAAAATTCTATACCAATCTCTAAAACAACAATTTAATGTTCAGAAATGCAAAAAAAAGGTCTTTTATTGATTTCCCTTCAAAAATGTAATAATCACCTCTCTAATCTTGGATTCGACCCTCCAAGGCTTAATAAAAACATTTGAAATAATTTTACCAACTAAACTTTGAGTTTCAATTACCAAATAACTTCTTTTCCCATAATGACCCTTCATATTCCTCATTTTTGCAATTTTGCAATTTGACAATTTTTCAAAGTTGACAACATTTTGCAAGATTTTAAAACTTGACCCCACAAACCTCCTAGCAACCTAAAAATGACTCAAAAAAACTTCAAATAGTCAAAAAATACCTTATTACAAAAAAAAACACACCCAAAAACTCAAAAATTACAAAAATTGCCTCATGGAGGCATGAAATCCACTAGGTGCTCATGCAACATACTCCCGAAGAAAGAAGAATTCAAATCCCTCTTGAATTGAGTGTAATAATAAGGATACACATTTGAAATATCTTGCTTGATATCTTCTATCCTCTGCACTTTGTCTTCCTTGAAACATTTCCATGTTGTCTTCATCTTTACCTTGGGTTTCATCTTAAATTTTGGAATATCTCTCCTTAAGGCTGTAATCACAACAAGAAATTTGTGTATTCGTTCCATGATTATGCTTGCAATTTCATCCAATGAACTTTATTTATAAGCATCATATCCACCTTCCAATACCTCATTGTGCCATACCTTGAAAGCTTTGTCTTCCCATTCTAGAAAGATTGCATGAGAACTAACTTTTTTCCTTGAAACATCATTTATTACCACATCAATATGTTATTGCAACAAATATTGAACCTCTAATGCTAATTGATCAATCCTAGTTGTTGTTATAACATTCATATGTTTACTTACCATTTTATTAGCTGCCTCTTCCTCTTTTCTTGGATTTTTTTCTTCAATCAAGGATTCCTTACTGTTTGATTTTTCTGCTCCCACTTGTCTTCTTCTCTAAACAATCTTCTTAATAGGACACATAACCTTTTTCTTGACTGGAAAATACCAAATTTTCATCTCAATCTTCACTATTTCTTCCATATATTCTTGAATTTCCATCATTAGTTCCCAATTCTGCCTCAACTTTTTTATCTCTTAACCCACATCCATTTCTTTTTCCTTCTCTTTTTTCTTCATCTTTTTTTCCTCTTTTTTCATCACTTGTTTCTTGCTTTGTAAACCCTCACTCTACAAGTATCTCTTCCACACATCCATTTTTCTTCCTCAAGAAAGTCTCTTTCACCTTTCCTCTTCTTGTATTCATGATACCTCACCTAGGCTCCTTTCTTTTCACTTGGCCAAGTCTTTTGGCATCCAAGTTCTTCCTTCAACCTGCAAAAAGACAACACATAAACTCCAAAAACTCACTTTCCCGAATTTTTTTGGGCTCTGATACCAATTTATGAAAAGGTAAGAGAACTCCAAAATAACACAAATTCAATAAAATTTGCAAGAAAAAAACTCTAACACTTCAAGCAAATGGTTTTTTCTCATAATCTTCCACTATGCTTTTATGAGAGCAGCAAATAAAGTAATTTTGACATAATTTTTAGAATGAAATCAAACCCATGATATAAAAACTGATTTGGATACCCATTAAGCCCTTATATAACATATCTTAAATTTATGTTGGGTTACTTTGGAACATATCTCCCAAAAACTTGTTGCTACGCTATCCCAAAGGCCTAATTTTGCAAACCTGTCTTAGGTAAAATGGTGATAAAACTCTTAAAACTCAATGAACTTTCATAAGACAAAAAACAACAAAAATATAATTCAATTATCCATCTATTAAAAGCAATTATAAATCATTAAAATTCTATACAAGTTTGTACCAAGCTCTGAAACAACAATTTAATGTTTAGAAATGTAGAAAACAAGGAAGTTTTTTATTGATTTCCCTTCAAAAATGTAACAACCACCTCTCTAATCTTGGATTTGAACCTCTGAGGCTTAATAAAAATATATTAAATTAATTTCTCAACTGTTCTTTTAGTTTCGATGACCAAATAACTTCTTTTCCCACAATGACCCTTCATATTCCTCATTTTTGCAATTTTGCAATTTGACAATTTCTCAAAGTTGACAACATTTTGCAAGATTTTACAACTTGACCCCACAAACCTCCTAACAACCTAAAAATGACTCAAAAACATGTGAAATAGTCAAAAAATACCTTATTACAAAAAACACACACCCAAAACTCAAAAATTATAAAAATTGCCTCATAGAGGAATGAAATCCACTAGGTGCTCCTGCACCACACTACGAACATTGTTTCTGTTGCATCTTAAAATTTTGAGTGTAACTATTCTCAATTTCTCATCAAAGGTTAGTATTTTTTATTTCATAAAAAATTGACCACTTAAGACCCCTTTTTTGCCTCCCATCTTTCAACACTTACCCACATCTCTAACCATACTCTTTTAGTTTTTAGCTAGCTTTTAATACATGAAGTAAATAATTCAATTCCTTCAAAATAGGAAAGTAAAAAATTTCTTTTATAATAAAACTTTTTGTATTATACTTAAAGGAAATCATATAACTTTTCATAACTTGAATATCATAAAACAAAACATCATGTAAATTATGAAATACATCTTTTCAAATACAATTTGCATATAAGATTCATGATCAAATAAAAAAAATCATAATTTACAAATGAGAACAAGGTCAGGATGTCCTTAGTTGGATTACTCTTCTATTTCACAAGCCTCGACATGTCTTCTGCAAGAGGGAGAGCATCACCCAAGTTCTTTACTTCCAACCATAGATCGACAGTCCCTTGCATACCTTCCAACTAGAATTTTCCCTACCCTTCGATGAAGAGTTTAGTATAGGAACCTCTAGTATTGTCATCTAAGTATCTAGTGTTATGTCCTATACAAAACATGTATGGTCATACAACTATAGGAATTCTCTAACTATGCATGATTCTACTGACAAGTTATGCAACCCTAGAGCACAAAGAACTGACAAGTACAAGTAGAGACTTTTCCACTTAATTTGGCCAAAGTTTTGAAATATATATTCTACTTACTTAGGAAGTGGTGTCATAAGTTTACCCACCTCTAACTCGACTTGGAAATCTTACTAACCTATGGTTAACTCTATGTTTGAACCAAAGGTTAACTTTTTCAATAGATTCCATTTCATATAGTGAAGACTTCACTAAGGTCGTTTATATAACTAAATAGGTTTAACACTTCTAACTTGAATACCCATGTTATGTTCTCACAACATTCTAGGTCTAGGCAATTGCCCCGTATTCGAGTCTTTTGAATACCCACAAAGGAGTAATCTAGTTTTATGGTCTTTGGTATATGATGAGAACGTAATGTCCTATGTTCAAGATACATGATTTTCAATCAATAGATGATAGTAATGACTCTTGGTCAAACATGAAATAGCTTTAAAGTTCAAATAATAATAAAGAATTTATTTTCTCTATCATATTTTAGACGTTTCTTGAATATACAATATAAACTTGTGACAATAATAATAATATATAACTATGTTTATTAAATGAAAGAAATACCATTTCCATGTATTTTACTATTCTTTTCTATTTTGATTAGTGAAGCCGGTTTATTTGATAAAACTTAGAATAGAGAGTCTTAAGCTTTATCCCTTAATCTATCTCGTATAATTTAACTCAATATCATATATATCTGTTATGATTTAAACAACATTTATTAGTGTGACAATTCAGTCTAACCAACATGTTATTCTAATTCTTATCATCTTTTATATTTTCTTATGAATTTATGCACAAAAAAACTAGAATATACATTTATATCTAAACTCTTTCTTATGTGATTCCAAAATAGCCACAAACTTGCATGTTGGGCTAGCATAATTAAATTTAGAAATGCAAAAGAAATTTTATCAAATTTAAGAAGAGAAGAAGAATAAGAATTTTAAGTCATGCTTGGGAATTATTATCTTGGCTTTGAAACTGATATTTCTTTCTTCTATCACACTAACTTAGACTCATATTTTTTGCTCCTTACAAGCTCCATGCACAACTCCAAGCTTTTGTAAAATGTAACTCAAGCCTAGACCAACAAATTGTGCTAGATGAGCCTCCAATATTCTATGAAATTCAAACTATTGTAGACCAACCAACCACCAAAATATGGTGCCCTATGTTTGTAGTTATAAGAACTTCTTAAAACAAAAACCAACTTTCCTTAAACCCATGCACAACCCTCTTGCTTTCAACACCCAACTAAAACAATAATATTCTTCCAATATGCGAGTAAAAGTGAATATAATGATATATTTATGTTATTCCCAAATCAATTTTTCCTTAGAACATTTAAAATAATTTTCTAGAAATAATCCCATAAATCCCATGAATTCATTCAATTGTTTATTTCAATTAAATTTAGTTTGAAAAATCCTTCCAAATAAAATCGACATCCTCCTCATACTACCATGGGTCATGGAATGTTAATGTCTTATGAAGCAATTTTGAGACTACAAGAAAAGACTCCAAGAATGGTGATGGGTGCAAAATGTGTTCAATTTTTATGTCCTTTTTCCTATATTCCATTTCCATTTTTCCTTTTTCCTAATTCCTTGCCATTAATTGTTAGGGAAATAAATAATATTTGATATGTTTTCAAAGAGGGAAGAATGCTTTTGGAATGCTGAAATCGTTGAGGTAATGATGTATTTTGGAGGGTTTGCTATAGGAACTAAATGTGAAAAAGGAACTGAATTTTTGAATGAAAAATCCTGAAAGGAATAAGATGGGAAACGGGGGCTGCATATGATGGAAGTCTACTTGTTTTTGCTTTTATATCTTAGTTCAAACAAGTTGTTTTTGAAACTGTTTTGGGTTTGTGGCCTGTGGCCAACCCAAGAACTACAATCGTCCAGTTTGTTGGCCATCAACCATAACAAACTACAATGCTATTTTTTTTTCCTTGTGATACTCGAAAGATTGGACAAATACATGTGTGTGTGTGTGCTATGATCTGAAAATGATAGATAGAATATACATAATTAAGAAAATTGGAGATATCTTTCATTCCTGAATGATTGATTAGTAGATTCATGGCTTGAGTTAGAGTAACCAATTCTTTTTTTCTCACCTCATGAACCAGAGGAAGGGCCCCCTCTCGAGAAGCCTGGTGAGATCATTTATGTTTTATTAGCTAAGATCTTTGAATTTCATGCAACTCCATTCTTGTTGAATGTATGTTTTTCAATCATGTTGTTGTTTAGCTTAATTTTTGTTTAAGCTTAAAGATTATTGATAATACAACCTATGTGATTAATCTGGTACTAAACGAATTGCAATGAATTCTTTGTGGAATGTAATTGTGATATGAGGAACAAGAAGTGTCTTTCTATTGCAAATTAGTTGTTGTGTTTTCCATTTTAGATTATGTTGTGTTTCACTTTATAAAACGTTCTATCGCATCCCATTCACATTCCATCTCTCTACTATATTCCATCTCTCTAATGTATTGCATTTTCCTATCGCATTTCATCTTCTTGTTGCACTTCAACCTCCTGTCAAAATTCAACTTCCTGTTGCCTACACTATTTCAATATATCTTTAGCGACTATATTATTCCTTTCACTATTGTAATGGATTTTGTTTATATCTATATTAAATAATGTATGTCCTAAGATATTGAATTCACATTATTCAATTTTAATAAAAAATAGATAGACTAGATGAAATAGGTAGGTAGTAATTTAAGAAAGGATTATTTATGATTTGAAGAAAGAGTGCTTTTGAACTTTAGATTGAAAAGTGTGTTTTAAATTCTTAGATGCATCCATCCCCCCTTATTTCATTATTTCCATCCCTTAGGTAGATTGCTACAACACTGTTCACAAGCTTACGCCCCCAGATTGACACTTGAAGGATAAACTGAGGAAACTATTGTGAAATTCCTGAAGATTAGTCCAAACCCATTTGTCAATAAAAGATAGAATTAGAAAGGATAAATTCAACCCATAGTTTAATCCAATCATTTTGGCACTATTGCTAGGGAATGGTGTTAAAGGCTTGTCAGCCTAGTGAACTAAGTTAAGAGCATTGCACTAAGGAGAAAGTCTATGCAACAGTCGACCTTGTTTGGATAACTATCCTTAGTTTGCTTTGTCGTAATTCATTTAGGTGCATGAATTGTAGTAGGGATAGTAGAGGGATATGTATTAAGAAGGATAAAGGGAGTCATACACAAGTTAAAAAATCAAAAAATAATTCAACATCATTAGTTAAGGGGGGTAGCTCACAACAAGAAAAGTTGAAAACCAAATTGAAATCTTTAGAGTAACCTAAAATTGATATCGAGAAGTGTGTCATAGAGTCTAATGCCATTGAGACACCTATAGGTACCCGTCCAAGTTCTTCCAAAATACTGTGAAGAAAGGTTGAAAAGTTCTTTTGAGAATGTTACGGGATGAAAGCTAGTCCATTCTCAAAAACCCAAGAGCCATTTAAAACCTACTTTACCCCTTGGGAACTAGACGTCATGGATCCCTACAACAACAACAACAACAAATTATAATAGGGATTGGCCAACAATAATCTAGTTACCTTTGAGTTTCCAATCACACATCTCGAACAAGATGCACATATGAAGAATATTCCTCATTCTGCTTTACCCATTTTTTGTGGTCTTTCATTTAAGGATCCTGATATGTTTTTGTTTGAATTTGATGTGTTGTGCCACAGCTATGATTATCAAAGTGATGTGCAGAAGCTCAAACTATTCCTAGCTACATTAAAGGATGCAACCCTATGATGGTTTATGAACCTTAGGAATATCAAGACATGGGAAGTCATGAAGGAGTTATTTCTGACCAAGTACTAGGAGTATTAAAAACAAAGGAGGTTTGGGACAAAAAATTTTGCATGACACAAAAGAAAGATGAGTCCGTGGAGGACTACCTTGAAAACTTCATGTTTAGTCTTCAACGATCTCACCAATAGGGGCTAAATGAGGATGTTAAAATGTTGTTTATTAGAGGCATAAGATATGATACTATGGAAGCACTAAATTTAATAGGTAAAGGGAACATTTCTAAAATGGCCTTGGATGATATCTATGATATTTGTAGGAACTATTCAAGGTCTCAATGTTCAAGAAGGAACTATCCAAGAAAACTATATTCTATAGGAACCTAAACAAGTATCACCAAGCATGAGATAGGTAATCTACTTGAAGACCTCAAGACTAATTTATTAAGTCATATGGGTAAATAGATAGAAACTTTACATACACTAAGGAAGTAGGAGGCTGAAAAACCCTTAGCTATCTTTTGTCCTGTTTGTTGAAAGAGGCACAGTGGTGAAGAATGTCCATATAATAGAACAAAGATATCTTCTTTAGAGGAAGCCAATAGGGACACTATTTTAAAACCTCTTCTTGTAGGGATGACCAAGGTAGGGTACACAAATGAACCTATTTACATTATGGCCCAAAGAAGACCATGGCAACCAAGAGCAATGCCCCCACCTAATTACTAAGTTACACCCCAAAATCCTTTTCAACATAATTCTTTCCCAAACTAGTCTTGATGGTATGGAAATTGGAAGCAATCTCCATACTACCCCCAATGGTCACAACAATATCTTCCTACTCCACAATCTAGAAAGCATGGCGAGCACCACCGCCATCCTACCCACCATATGAGTCATTTCCTCTGTATCCACCACCTCCAATAGTAAACCCATATCAGCAAGCCCAAAAACTCTTACCACCTATCTCATCATCTAATCAACCCTCTAGTTCAACCCAACCACCAATTGCCACACAACCAACATCCAATCCAAACAATAAGGTGACTCAACCAGTTTATATTAATGAATTGATAGGGTTCCTGACTCATCCTATCAATGCATTGGAAATTGATGGTGTAAACCTAAGATCAGGGAAGAACTTTCAAGGACCGACCATCACTAAAGTTGAGGACCATCCACTTGAGCCCGAAGAAGGGAAACCAAAGCCTCCATTTCCAGATAGGTTGCAAGAGCAACCAAAGTAGTAGGAAACATTTCAATCTAATTTTGATTTTATGAATGAGTTACACAATGTTAACATTAAGATTCCTTTGTTGTAGGATATTTGAGATATTCTTGTGTACACCAAGGCAGTTAAAGAACTTTGTGGGAGGAAACAACAAAAGAAGTAGGACCCCAAGGAAATCCAAGTCATTAGAAAATTTGTAGACTTGATGTTGGGAAAGATTTTAGTCCCTAAGTACGCATATCCTAGAAGTCCAATGATTAAGGTATGTATCAATGATATAGCCATTCCAAATACACTTGTGGATTTAGGAGCAACTATAAATGTAATTACTAACAAGACTAAGGAGAGGCTGGCACTTCAAGGTCTAAGACCTACTCCAGTAGTCTTGCAAATGGTTGATCATTCCATTGTAAAACTAGAAGGTATGATCAAAGACATCATTATTTCTATTAAGTCTTGGGAGTATCCAATAGATTTTATGATTTTGCAACCGAAGATTAAGTTGCGGGGATACCCCCTAATTTTAGGAAGACCTTGGTAAGCCACTATTAATGATTTCATTGATTGCAAGTTTGGAAACATGGTGATCTCAAATAGGGAGCAAACAAAGCAATTAACGTTGTACCCTCCAGCGCAACCATTGTTGGAAATGAAGGATCCTTTGTGGATCGATAATGATGTAGAGGAGTCTCTACCTATTTTGACAATAGATCAAAGTAGGGGATTTGAAGATATATCAAAAGACATTGTTACTAGTCATTTATTTCAAATTCATTATTTAGTTGATAATGATCTTGAGACAATGATTTTTCCTATGGGAATAAGTGATAATTGCTCATTTGGAAATTTTTCATTAGTAGGTAGCTCATAGTATTTTCAACACTTTATTACTTTGCATCAATTATTACCACATGATTATATATATAGTCCATTTTTTATGTCTAGAGATATTGACCCATCTTCACAACTACTTGTCATAGATACCCTTGTATAGTCCCAAGTTACTAAAATATTACTTGGTAGAAAACTCAACATAAATCTCGATTTGAATGCCTACCAATTGAAAGAACTGATTGAGATGTTGTGTGCCCATAAAGAAGCCTTTGCTTGGGATTATCCAGATATGAGGGGTATTCATCCCGCTACTTGTACACACCATATCTATATAGAAGAAGGGAGTAGACATGTGCAACAACCCCAAAGAAGGTTAAACCCAACCTTATGAGAAATAGTTAAGGAAGAACTTTATAATTTGCTCAATGTAGGATTTATCTACCCTATATCAGATAGCCAGTGGGTGTCCCCCCTTGTAGTAGTACCTAAAAACAATGTAAAGTGGCAAATATGTGTCGATTATAGGGCCCTTAACAAGGGCAACAATAAAGACTATTTCCCACTTCCTTTCATTGACCAAGTCTTAAACACCTTAGCTAGGAAAAAGTACTTTTCCTTTCTTGATGTGTTTAGTGGGTATAACTAAATCCGTATTACCCTGGAAGACCAAGACAAAACTACTTTTACCTACCCTTGGGGAACATTTTCCTACAATGTCTTACCTTTCAGATTATGTAATGCACCCACTACTTTCCAACAAGTTGTTCTAAGTATTTTTTCTGATTTAATTCATGATTGAAGTGTACATGGATGACTTTACTATTTACGATAACACATATGATGAAGCTAAGACAAATCTTTAGAAAGTACTTAAAGGATGTATTAATATTTCCTTAAGTCATGAAAAATATCATATCTTAATGACTGAAGGTATTTTATTGGGTCATTATATTTCTAAAAAAGGAATTGAGGTAGTTACGAAAAATATCAAGATTATTCAAGACTTGCCTATCCCTAATTGTCCAAAGGATGTACATAGTTTCCCAGGACATGCTGGCTATTATCACAAGTTTATTCAAAATTTCATCAATATTGCCTCACCCTTATTTTTGTTGCTAGGAAAGGATGCAACTTTCTCATGGACATTGGAAAGTTAGCAAGCTTTCAAAGAAATCAAAGGTGAGCTCATCATGACACTTGTGCTATGGGGACCAAATTAGGAACTATCATTTCATATACATACCAATGCATTAGATACTTCTATGGGAATCATCCTTGGACAAAAGGATGACACCCTATTTTATCTTATTTATTATATTAGTAAGAATTTTACTAGTGCAAAGGTAAATTATACTATTACTAAAAAAGAGTTTTTGGCTATAGTCTATGCAATAAATAAATTATGCCACTACATAACTAGGTATAAAATCTTTATACATACGGATTGCACTACTATTAGATTTTTTATGAATAAACCTATTGTCATAGGATGAGTAATTCGGTGGTTGCTTCTTTTGTAGGAGTTTGATATTTCCATCCTTGATAAACCAAGGCAAGAGAATGTAGTGGTTGATTTTCTCTCTAGACTGCAACGTGAAGATGAACTAGTTCTAGTTGATGATACCTTTCCAGAAAAACATATTTTCGCTATATTAGTAAAAATATCATGATACGCTGACATGGAAAACTACTTGGTTACTTGTAGGTTACCACCTCATTTCTCTCCAAGGGAATGCCAAAATTTGGTTAGACTCAAAGGTGATTACACATGGATTAATGGGATGCTCTTTCATTGAGGTCTTGATAATATCATGCATTGGTGTGTGCCCAAAGAAGATGTCTTCAACATTCTGTGTGCATGCCACACAAAACCTTGCGGAGGACATTTTGCTACTCATATGATCACCCAGAAGATCTTAACTGTCGGCTATTATTGGCCCACACTCCATAAGGACAGTAATCGTTATGTTCAACATTTTGATAAGTGTCAATGTATGGGGAGGCCTACCTTCTTTGATGAAATTCCTTTACATCCTCAATTATCCATAGAACCATTTAAAAAATGAGGGTTATATTTTGTAGGACCCATTAATCCTCCTTCTTAGAATAAAGAATATATCTTGGTTTATACATATTATGTCACTAAATGGGTAGAGGTAGTAGCCTTAAAGCATGCTAGGGATACTAAGGTTGTTAACTTCCTGTATTCTAAGATTTTTACCAGGTATGTTGTGCCTCGCAAAATTGTCACAGACCAGGGAGCACAATTCACCTCTAACTTGATTGCAATGTTGGTACGAGAATACAAAATTAAGCATCGAAAGTCTTCCCAATATCATTTGCAAGACAATGGGAAAGTCGAAGTAGCCAACCGAGAACTAGAAAATATTCCCCAAAAGATAGTAGCATTGCACAATAAAGATTGGGCAGAAAGACTTCCCAAAGCAGTTTGGGCATATTGCACAACCTGGAAGACAACCACAGGGATGACACCATATAAGCTCATTTATGGAAAGAAGGTTGTCTTTCCAATTGAATTTGAAGTGAAGACTCTACGCACCTCCTTTTAGCTTGGAATGAGTCTCAGTGAAGCATATAAGGAGAGACTTTCTCAACTCTACTCACTCGATGAAATGCATCAAGAGGATCTTTTCCATGCAGAAGTGGTAAAGAAGTAAAGAACGTAGTGGCATGACTGCTTCATTCAGTCATGAACATTCCAACTAGGGGATTGGACATTACTCTATGACTCATAGTTCTAGGACTTCAAAGGGAAGTTCCACACTCATTGGCTTGGTCCCTATGAAATTCAAACTATGTATGATAATGGTGTTGTTTGACTATGTACTGTGGATTCTAAATGCATGACTCTTCTTATTAATGGGAATTGTTTGAAGCTCTACAAATAGCCCCTTTCGAAGGAAAAGTTTTCTTGTATTGTGATGGAGGAACTGACCCTTATTCCTCTCACTTCTTCTAAATAATGGAGATTAAAAAAAAAAGCAATAAAAGATCCAACAATAAAAACCCCTAGGCATTGTTGGCTAGTTAGTACTTGAAAACTAGACTTTAATGGGTACTAACTGTTAAATAAACCTAGTGGTGAAAACTAGTTATCCAGTGCTTCCAGGTGTTGGTATATTGAAATTCGGGATACCAGCAGTCTATCAGCGTAATTAATTTTAAAAAAAAGTGAGAAAAATTCACCATGAGCACCCCACATTTAGTTCATCGATATCTATGGTGCGATAGGGGCTTTACCTTGTTCCTTTCACTACCTATTCTATGAAAAAAGCTTCATTTTTCTCCCAGTGTTGTCTCTGATTATCTTCTTCTCGTGGACCCTTTGTGCTACTTCATTTTAGTGATAGGACTCTTTATTCCTGTCACTTTCTTGGTTCATGTCACCTGGCCTTTGAGTGCTTCTACGGGATGGTTAGGTGATGTGGGTCTCGTAGTCTTATCACCTCCTACCATATCCTCCACATGGATGTTGCCATTGATTTATGTCCTTCCAAATCCACTCCACCTATGGTCAACCTCACTTCTTCCATACTATTGTATTATCATTCTTCATGGCTCAAATCCTTTGGTATTTTTTGTGATGTCATCTCCATCTTGGGTTGCATGTTTTCATTCCTCCAGCCATCACATCACTAGTCATTCACCTCATAGTTATCAGTATCAGGGAGTATTATCTCTAAATTTATTAAATGTTTTTTATTTCTCTTAATAATTACTTGGCGTGATAGGGATGGTTCATCATTAAGCTAGGGGGTATGGGTTAACTATTCATCATTATATGAGTTGGTTGAGCTTTACTTGATTATAATTCCTTGTCACTTGCCACCTCATATGGTTATCATAACATTTTACGTGTTATTACCCATAGCCTACCATTGATAATTTTTGTTAGCCATCTTCATCCACCTATTATTTTGTTTGCCACCGTAGTCATTGTCGAAGCTCGTTCAACATTCTCAACACCATGGGAGGTGATCATACCAAGCATGGACCTTTTTCCATGAAAAAGATTCTTGCCAGTGAAGAAGCATATAAGATTTCTAAGCAAGCTGCATGGACGACATACTTTGAGAAACTGTGTGGCTTTGATGAAAGGGTCACTATGAAGTTTGTTGCAAGGTTTCATAAAAAGAGTGTTACTCTAAGGGGTTTGCAGTTTCCAATCATAGTTCAGACAATTGCTTCCATTACTAGATTCCCCAAATCAATGATTTGTTCTTTCCTAACTCCAGCATAAGGGCCATGTACCTTAAACTCCACCATAAGAAATTTTTTCAAAGAGGAGAGTCTTCTGAGTATGTGCAAGGCCAAGGTCACAAACGAAAGTCCTTTCCATCACCATGGGATGAGGTAGCTAAATTTTTGATTCAGTATATTACTTGTGAAGGTAGATATGAGTATATTCATGCCCACCATATCTTCCTCATGATGCATTTATGAAGTACCCTTCTTGTTAATCTTCCTTACTATCTGCATTGCTCATTGAAATGTTCATGTAGTCAATTTCACAAGGGCCATGTGAATTCCCTCTCCATCATGGGTTAATCAAATTAATAGTCATGTATGGCCCTCATTCTGTTAAACCCCTCTGGAATGGGATACCTTTGTACATTATGAAACAGAGAGTAAAGAATCTACCAGAAGCCCTATGAAACAAATTGAAGAGGAAACCTCAATTGGGGAATCTTCTAAGAAGAAAATTTTGAAGAAATAAATTGTAGGAGAAACCCTCATTGGGGAATCTTCTAAAAAGAAGAAATTCAAAAAAACCCCTATTGATGAAACCCGTAAAAAGAAAAAAAAATAGACCTATAGTTGTCTCTAGTCCACAAACTGAAAACACCACACCCGTTACTAGGTAGAGTAAAAGGAGGACTTCCAGTTAGTTGGACAAGCTTGGAAAAGCTTCTCACTCCATCACAGATGTAGGGATAGTTGCAACAAAGTCTTCAGGTAAAGGCAAAGGGAAGGTTGCTAGGGAACTCAAGAGTTAAGAACAACACAGGAAGAAACAATGAGTTGAGCAAGAACAGAGGGAAACCCTTCCTTCCAAAGATATAAAAACCCCTGAGCAACCAAATGTGCACCCTCATGAAGGAGCCTTTGTCCAAGAAACACACAATGTAGAGGAAAGAATTAAAGATGAAAAAGACCCTAAAGGTGAGGACATATGGAAGGATGAAACCCTTGTAACCAACATAGAGAGGGAATATGAAGAATTTGAAGGCCAACATAATGAAGAAACTTTGTATGCTAATGTTGAAACTTTGGGTCATGTTGAACACATTGTAGGGGAGGAGGAGAACTATGAGGAAGATGAAAGTCCTTTTGGTAACAAGGATGTTTTAGAAGATGTTAGCACTACAAAATTTTCTCCACCCCAACTAGAGAGTGAGACCACAACTGTTGAAAATGTTTTAAAGGCCCTCATTGTCATTTCTGATGAGACCCCAAAGGAAGATTGCAGTCAAAATATATATAAAATGAGCAGCTAAAAGCACAACTATAGGGCATTATTGCACAGAGTAAACAATAGAGGGAAGTGATTGATGAAGAAACAATAGGGATATGCTAGGTAACTGAGTCTTCCAAGGAACTACAATGTAGCATGGATACAGCTACTACTAGCACAATTTGTTCACTTGGTTTTTATTCACAGTTTGCATGAGGGAATACAAATTCCTAAAGCTAGGGGGGAAATGATGGGTGCAAAATATGTTCAATTTTTATGTCCTTTTTCCCTTATTCCATTTCCATTTTTCCTTTCTCTGAAGTCCTTACCATTAATTGTTAGGGAAATAAAGAATATTTGATATGTTTTCAAAGAGGAAAGAATGCTTTTGGAATGCTAAAATCATTGAGGTAATGATGTATTTTGGATGGTTTGCTACAGGAACTAACTTTGTGAATGAAAAATCCTCAAAGGAATAAGATGTGAAACGTGGGTTGCATATGATGGAAGTCTCTACTTGTTTTTGTTTTTATATCTTATTTCAAACAAGTTGTTTTTGTAACTGTTTTGGGTTTGTGGCCTGTGGCCAACCCAAGAGCTATAATCATCCAGTTTTCTAGCCATTGGATATAAAAAACTACAATGCTCTTTTTTCTTTTTCCTTGTGATACTCAAAAGACTAGACATATATACATACATATATATATATATATATATATATATATATATATATATATATATATATATATTTGTGTGTGTGTGTTATGATCTAAAAACAATAGATAGAATATATAAAATTAAGAAGATCAGAGATATCTTTCATTCCTGAATGATTGATTATTTGATTCATGGCATGAGTTAGAGTAACCAATTCTTTTTTTTCTCACCTCATGAATTGAAGGAAGGGGCCCCTCTCAGGAAACCTGGTGAGATTGTTTATGTTTTACTATCTTAGATCTTTGTATTTCATGCAATTCCATTCCTATCAAATGTATGTTGGTCAAATGTGTTGTGATTTAACTTAATTTTTGTTCAAGCTTAAAAATTATTGATAATACATCCTGTGTGATTAATCTATTACTAAAATAATTGCAATGAATTCTCTATGGAATGTAATTGTGATCTGAGGAACAAGAAATGTGTTTCCACATTATAGATTAGTTGTGTTTTCCATTTTAGATTGTGTTGTGTTTCACTTTATAAAACCTTATGTCACATCCCATTCACAATCCATCTCTCTAATATATTCCATCTCTCTATTGCATTCCATCTTCCTACCACATTTCATCTTCCTATCGCACTTTGACCTCCTGTCGTAATTCAACTTCCTGTTGCCTGCATGATTTCAATATATGTTTAGCAATTGTATTCTTCCATTCACTATTGTAATGGTTTTTTTTTATATCTATATTAAAGAGTGTATGTCCTAAGATAGTGAATTCACATTAATCAAGTTTAATCAAAAATAGATATATTGGATGAAATAGGTAGGTAGTAATTTAAGAAAGGATTTCATTCATTTATGATTTGAAGAAAGTGTGCTTTTGAACTTCAGATTGAAAAGTATGTTTTAAATTCTTAGATGCATCCATCCCCCCTTAGTTCATTAGTTTCAGCCCTTAGGTAGATTGCCACAACACTGTTCACAAGCTTACGCCCCTAGATTGACACTTGAAGGATAAACTGAAGATTAGTCCAAACCCATTTGTCAATAAAAGATGGAACTACAAAGGATAAATTCAACCCATTATTTAATCCAATCAAATTTCATGATATGCAAGCATTACTACACATCCACAACCAACTTAAAACACTTGATTTTCTCATGGACTAAGCTATGGAAATCATAGGAATAGGAAAATGTACAAAAAAAGTTTCATATCACCACTTTATGTGGCTTTTAAAATGAGCTTGAAATGTGCAATACTCATCTGCCTACATGGCCTACCATGTTGATCAAACATGCCCAATCTGGTGCTATTTTATGGTGCCACAATAACTTTTAAAATCTCTCCAAAAGCCTTGCAAATCAACTAAGAAATCACAACTTAGGAGAGACATTTATTTACCATAATAATATGGCATTTGATATGCAACCAATTAATATAATATATATTTATATTATATGTTTATATATATATATATATATATATATATATATATATATATATATATATATATACTCTTCATTATTCTTTTGTCTACATATACATATACATATATACATATTAATATATGTAAATATTAAAGCATCTTATCTATATATATTCATATATACTTTACATACTATATTTATTATGTACAAATTATAATTGAAATTAATTTAATTTGACGATCAAAGAGAGTCATTAACAATAGGGGTTTCATTTTCCCTAAAGACACTTAACTTATCTACTTGGGTTTAAGATTTACCATTTGATACATGAACTAACTTGATGAGATTCCAAATAACGTAAGTGAGTAAGTGTGTGAATCTACTCAGATAGCAATACCAAACATTCCATATACCAACTCCTCTCTTGGGTGATACTCTCCCTCTCCCTCTGGAGGGCTCAAAATTTCCTACATCCAACTTAGAGCAACATTTATGTAGTTAACTGATAACATATAAAACATAATCATAGTATAGTTTAGGCATCATATAATCATTTAAAATTAAATTATTCACATTGCATATACATATATTTCATTCAAGGTCTTCAAACACCATAATAACATTAACATGCATTAAAATTATATTTATAGATAAAGGTAAAAGTCTTTTGGTAATTTAATAATGGGGTATAATAGAGGAGGTCCCCATGTCCCCAATAGTTATCATGCAAACAACCACCCATACAAAACTAAAGAAACAAAAAAATGATGACAAAAATTATGAAGGAAAAAATCCCCACATCTTACACATCTCCCCACCTTACTCACACCTAACACGAAAGAAACAAGGCCTACAACCCATGCAAAAAAGACTTGCAACCTTACTCAACTATTAAAATATCTATAAATTTAAAATATATTTAAATTATAATACCCCTTTTAAAATTTTCTGTAGAGGGTATGTTATTTTCCTCTAGACATCCTTATAACATCAATATAATTCATGGCCTAAACAAGCACCAAGAAAAAAGATCTTTTACGAGATATCTACTTATGTTGTTTAAAACCCCAAAACTAATCATCAAAAGCTTGGCCTAATTTTGATTCAACACTCTTAGCATGAACCTAAGAATGAATGAATGAATGAAGGTTTTTAAATACATCCACAAGGGAAATAACCTATGGGACCCTCGAATAATCAACCACATAGAAAAGAACAAAATTCTAAAATAAGCAAACCACCAACATAATGCCTACTTGATCTCCCTTTCCTTTTGGATATTGGATCTTGTACTATGTATCTTGATAAAGTAATCTATATTTTTTTTTATAATTTATTATTCAAAAAAGTTACTCAAGGATCCCATGTTTAAAATCTTGATGTATTGGATTACATATCCATGTAATCCAAACACTCCATGATGTAGTGTCATTCTATCTCCATCACATCTAAAGTATAGAAATAACATATTCTATCTATCCACTCTTCTTTAGGTACTATTCACCTTCTAGTTTCACATCTAATTTTGTATGAACTAGTTCTTAACCAAGCCATTACCATTTTTTCTTTCAATTTTCTTTTTCTCCTAGATAGTTATTTATGTATAATCATACGAAAGATTGAAATTCTTGATATAGTATTCTCTTTTCCTCTGAAGTTTCCTTGTCCATGTGCTTTCCTTGAATTTTTCTTACATGTACATTTTTATTGCCCCAATATTATCTGGGCACTTTATCATGTTGATGCCCCATGTATTGATCCACTTGTCATTTTTTTTCATCCACATACTCTTACCTCTATCCAGTTTCTCTTGTACTATCATTTTAGGTCAGTGAGGTAGATCCATTTTCTCTATCTTCTTTAAATAATAGTAGCTAGACCATAGTTGATGTCTCCACAAGAAAGGCACCAACTTCAACTAAGGAAATTTCATAGGAAACTAAATATTTTATTTTGAATCTACTTGTGATTAAATTCTTTTGTAAGCTCTCTATCTATCCCCAATTCATTACTAACATGTTACCACCCTAAAACTTCACATGTATATAACACCACCAACACCACTAACAACCCAAAAAGAGTTTTATTAGTTTTATAATCTTATAGTTTATCCCTTTTACATCTATTTTGAAATGAGTATAAAGATTTCCATCCCATTTGTATCGGTTTTTCTCTACATGTCTCCCAATGGAGCTTATTCTGTAAATCAAGGCCAAGGTATTTATAATCATTAACCACTTGTAAGGGGTTGAATTCAAAGAAAATTTTCATATGAACCTTCTTTCTCTTCAAGGTAAATATCATGACCTTTTTTTTACTAGTGTTCAATTGCATCCATACCTCTTGGAAAAATAATTCTAGGGATTTCAAATGTTCACTCAAATCATATGTTATTTTTCCATTAAAATAAGAATGGCCTCACTTAATCCTAATAAAAATGGAGTATTGTTGCAAGTATGAGCTAGTTTGGTGGTGTTATCATTAATGTTGTCATTGATGTCAAGACTATTTAGTATGTTGCAAATTGTACATGTATGGTTGAGACATTGTTGAGATGTGAGTACGTGGAGTTGTCTTTATGGTGTTTCATATGAGTTGTGTTGATGAGTTTACAAGTGCTTTTGAGAAAATTAATAAAGAGGTGAAAGTAGAATAATAGAAGTATTCAGATTGTTCTCTAGTATGTGCTTCACATTTCTCCTGTGTTGATCCTATGTCTATGCAGTTCTGAAGATTTCATTATGGTGATCTGATGATGATATATGTTGAGTTTCAACTTTTGGTGAGATGGTATGTGAAAGTTGTGTCCACCGGTATGTGTGTTCTACTAGAAAATTCAGTGTTATATGGACTGGGAGAAATATGTTTGCTTCGTAGTCCTCCATTGTTTCATTTCAGATCATGTGGATCTAGGGTATGTTTTATGAAGGTCTTTTCTATGCTTTGGCGAAGAAGTTTGTAGTCTGGTGATCCAAAAATCATGTTTCAATATTTTTGTATGTGTCTGCATAGTCTAGATAGACTGATGAAAGAAATTCAGTGATTGAAGCTTGTTGTTTTGTTTCGGATATATCTAGAAGGTTCTGAGATGTATTCTTGTGCATAATAAAGCATGTTGTGTCATCCACGTTTCATCTTCTTGGGAAGTGTGTGCATCAATGTTTTTTTTTTTTTCATTAGGTTTATCCAACCTAGTGTTTACACTTCATTTGAAGAATAAAATTTAATTGAGGAAGCATGTAGAAGATTCAAGAAAATAAATTTATTGGTCCACTCTTATTCCTTTCCACTGCAGGAATTTAGATTTTCTGACATAATTTTAATTTATGAAATGATGTATAGTGGCCAACCTTGGAGAAATTTTCTAAGGTTGCAGATGGTATAAAATCAAGTTGATTTGTGAAGAATTGTATAACAATGTGATGCAAAGTGATGAAAGAGTGCCACAAATCATAAGAGAAAAAGTGTGTGTAAGTGAGTTGTGATAGCAGTGTTTCATTGTGTTGAAGACAATAAGCTTAAGGTTTTTGTAATCCTACAAATGTACTTTAATTGCAGTGGTTGATATTTTGTTATGTTTTGTATCTGTAGGAAATGAGCCTCCCTACTCGAGAGTGAGTCCTTTATAGGCAGTGAGCCTTTGTATTAGGACATTGAGTCCTCTTTTGGGCAATGAGCCCTTGGTAGTGAGCCTTTGTATTTAGTTTATAATCTTTATTTTGTGAGTTAACCCTCACCATGTTTTTTCCCTTATTGGGTTTTCCACATAAAAATATGGTGTTCATTGTGTTGATTTACTTTCTGTTATCTATGTTTTATGCTCGTATTTAATAACAGAATAGTGTGTTTAAAGATTTGATAAGTGAAAGTTTTAAGTTTGAATTTGTGTGACAAATAATTCACCCCCCTCTCATTTTTCTTGCTCTTGTTTAACAATTGGTATCAGAGCCTTGGTTCCTTGCTATAGAGCTTAACCGATTAAGGAAAATCTGATGGTGCACAAATTGGCGGTCCTTGTGTTTGATGGAACTGACTACAAAGATTGAAAGGGATAGATGAGAGGATATATTATCTCTCTTGGTTTCAAGACCTAGAAGAATATTGAGAACAAGTATACACTTATGTCTGGTGGTGTTAATTTTGTAGATGAGATCTCTACTTATGAAGAAAATAAGAAGGCGAAGTATGCGATTTACGGTGGTTTATCTAAAAATGAGTGAATTAAGGTTAATTCTTTGGATACTGCATATGAAGTCTGGAAGAAGCTGTAAGACATGTATAAAGGGAATGAAAAAGTGAAATTGACAAAGAGACTAGTGGCAAAGCGTAGATTTGTGAACCTGAAAATGGAAGATGGTGAGGAATTTACAAGTTTCTTTCACAAGGTTGAACATACTACAAATGAGGTTAGAAATCAAGGAGGAAAGTTGTCAGATGAAGACATAATAGAGAAAATCTGGATTACCCTACCAAATTGCTACAACAATAAGATCTTGGTGATTGAAGAAATGTATGATCCTAAGAAGTACACCTTGGAACACTTGTTCGGAACCTTGCAAGAATTTGAATTAAGAAAGTTCTAGAAAGATGACAAAATAGAAGAAAAGATAGAAACAAAATTTATGGCAATGAAGATTGAGGAGGAACTAGATAGTGATGATGTTGATGAGTTGGAAGCTAACTTCACTAGGAAGTTGAAGAAAAGTACCAAAAAGTATAAAGGTATGTTTCCTTTTAAATGCTTTAGTTATGGTAATATTGGTCATTATGCTTCAAGATGTCCAAATAGGGCTACACATAAAATTAACAAGGATTATAAGGATAAGGATAGGAAGGATAAGAAGTATAAGAAGTAGTACTATGTTAAGGAAGAGGTGGGTATTTCTAATGATGAATCTAAAAATGAGGTTGATGATAGTAAATGCTTATTCTTAGCTTTGGAAAGTAAATCTATATCCACTAACCCTAGAAAATGTGTAAGCAAGAAGACTCTAGAGGTTAAGAAGAATAAGATGGAAGGTACTCTGGTTACCGCATTTCATGCAAGATAGGATGAAGACTATTGGGTAATTGATAGTGGATGTTCAAATCACATGACCAAAGATAAGAGTAAGTTCACTAAATCGAGAGGTATGATGGTGGTTTAGTTATGTTCGGTGATGATTTAGGAGATAAGATCTATGGAAAGGGTTCAATTAGTTTTGATGGAGTGCATAGTATTGATGATGTATATTATGTGAAGGGTTTGAGGCATAATCTTTTGAGTGTTGGTCAGATGTTTAGCAATGGCTTTAAACTTGTGTTTTAGAACAATACGTATGAAATCAAGAAAGGATCCGGAAATGGAGATATGATTGCTACTAGAAGAAGAACTCATGGAAGCATCTATCAAGTGAAAGGTGTTGATGGTCATTGTATTTTATCTTAGATTAGTTAAAGTTGGTTATGGCACCGAAGAATGGGACATACAAACTTTGATAACTTGGTCAAAATCAGTGCAAAGGAGATCGTTTGAGAACTACCTAGAATCACAAGGCCTACTAACACTATATGCAGAAGTTGTCAACTGGGGAAGCAGACAAGACATAGCTTTAAGGGAAAGGAATATTCTACTACTAGAATGCTGGAGTTACTACATAATGATCTATGTGGTTTGACTAAGACTAGAAGCCTAAATGGTGACATATATTTTATGTTGCTTATTGATGATTACACTCGAATGACATGGGTTGCTTTTCTCAGAGAAAAGAATCAGGCCTTGGATAGGTTCAAGGTATTCAAAGCAAGAGTGGAGAATGAAGTAAATCTAAAAATCAAGTGTTTAAGATCTGATAGAGGTGGTGAACTCACTTCTGGTGAATTTAATGCATTCTATGAGAAGCATGGCATGAAAAGAAAATTTTCTGTTCCAAGAACCCCACAACATAATGGAGTAGTTGAAAGGAAAAATAGGATAGTACAGGAGGCTACTAGAACTATGATGAAATAATCAAATGTACCAGATGTATATTGGAGAGAAGTGATACATACTACTATTTATGTTCTTAATAGAGTTTAGATCAGACACAACACAAAGACACCTTTTGAGTTATGGACTGGTAAGACTCCTACTATGAAATATTAAGGTATTTGGAAGCAGATGCTATATTAAAAGAGATGATGAAAATATTTGAAATTTTTATGCTAGATGTGATGAAGGAATATTTCTTGGATACTTTACTACTAGCAAGGCATACAGATGCTTTAACAAAAGATTGAGAAAGATCATTGAAAGTGCTAATGTGAAAGTTTATGAAGACATACGCAGACCTATTGAGATAAGTGAAGTTGAACCTAATGATCCTATTTATGGACATATACCTGAAGAAAATAAGAAGGAAGAAGAAGAAGAAGAGAAAGAAGAAGAACAACAAGTGGAAGACAAAGAAGAAGAGAATGAATCAGAACCTACTGCTAGGACTCCTAAATATGTATAGAAGAATCATGTGGAAGAATAGATAATTGGAAACAAGAGTGAAGGTATGAAGACAAGAAGCAAAGTTGCAGCTGAGGTAAATTTATGTTTACTTTCTAAAATAGTATAAAAGAAGCATGTGAAGATGAAAGTTGGATGAGAGCTATGAAAGAGGAATTGCAGCATCAGACATGGGAAATATTCCCTAGACCTATGAACAAAAATGTGATTGGATCAAAATGGGTGTTCCAGAATAAGCTAAATGAAAATGGATAAGTAGTAAGGAATAAGGAAAGATTGGTATGCAAAGGATATTCACAAGTTGAAGGTATAGATTTTGAAGATACATTTTCCCTTGTGGCCAGAATGGAAGCTATCATAATGTTTTTGGAATTCTCTGCCCACAAGGACTTCAAGGTATATCAGATGGATGTTAATTCAAATTTTTTGAATGGTGAGTTGGCAGAATAAGTGTACATGGAGCAACCTTAAAGGTTTCAATTTCCTGACAAGCCGGACATAGTTTATAAATTGAAGAAAGCATTGTATGGATTGAAGCAAGCTCCTAGAGCTTGGTATGCATGACTGGACAGATATCTAACAAAGAAAGGATTCAACAAAGGTTTTACTGACAACATCTACTTCAAAGTGAAGGTAATAAGATGTTGATTGTAGTTGTTTACATTGATGACATCATTTTTGGTCAAAATGAAGGCATGTGTAAATTTTTTTTTGAAGAAATGCAGAAAGAATTTGAGATGTCTATGATTGGTGAATTGAATTTCTTCCTTTGTCTACAAGTGAATAAAATTGACAAATGGATATTTATTTCACAATCTAAGTATGTAAAAGAATTTTTGAAAAAGTTTGGGATGGAAGATTCTAAACTGGTCTGTACTCCTATGGTAAATGGATGTAAGCTAAGCAAGGATGATGAATCTGCTAAGACTAATTAGAGAAAATATAGATCCATGATTGGTGGATTGTTGTACCTCACTACTACTAGACAAGATATTACGCATGTAGTGTGTTTAGTTGCTAGATTTCAAGCAGATCCTAGAAAAGCACATCTTATGGTTGTAAAAAGGATATTTAGATACCTTAAAGGCACACCGGATTATGGACTATGGTACCCTAAGAGTAATGATTTCACCCTAAGTGCTTATATAGATGTTGATTGGTCTGGATGTGTAGATGACCGGAAGAGTACCAGTGGTGGTGCTTTCTTTCTTGGTAGTAGAGTAGTTTCATGGTTGAGTAAAAAGCAAGATTTAGTTTCTTTATCCACTGCAGAGGCATAATATGATGAAGAAAACTTTGAAGGACATTGGAGTAGTATGTGATGAGCCTATTTCTATTTTATTTGGAAATACAAGTGCAATAAACATTTTGAAGAACCTGGTTATGCATTCAAGAACAAATCACATATCTATCAAGTATCATTTTGTGAGAGAAAAAGTGCTAGAGAATGAGGTTAAACTAGAGTATGTAACAACAAAGGAAAAAATTGCAGACATATTTACTAAAGCTCTTCCAAATGATACTTTTGAGAATCTTAGGGAGAGGTTGGGGTCATTGGCCCTCCTAACTAGGTGTACATGAAGGTACATCAGTCTAGTGAATTCACAAATTCTTTATTTATTTGGAATAATAGATGGGTCTACTCCATAGGGGGAGTAGAAAAGGTTTTCATTGTTGCATTATGAGTGTACTCCTAAGGGGGAGTAATCAAAGCAGTTTTTATTTTCCATTAATGTCAAAGGGGGATAAAAGGTTTTGTTTCCATTAATGATAGAGGGGGAGATTGTTGCAAGTATGAGCTAGTTTGGTGGTGTTGTCATTGATGTCAACACTGTTCAGTATGCTATAGATTGTACATGTATGGTTGAGACACTATTGAGATGTTGTGATTACGTGGAGCTATCTTTATGGCATTTTAGATGAGTTGTGTTGATGAGTTTCCAAGTGCTTTTGAGAAAATTAATAAAGAGGTGAAAGTAGAATAATAGAAGTATTCAGATTATGCGCTGGTATGTGCTCCACATTTCTCCTATATAGATCCTATGTCTGTGCAATTCTGAAGATTGCATTATGGTGATTTGATGATGATATATGTTGATTTTTAGCTTCTGGTGAGATGGTACATCAAAGTTGTGTCCATTGGTATGTGTGTTCTACTGACAGAGTCAGTGTTCTATGGACTGGGAGAAATTTGTTTGCTCTACAATCCTCCATTGTTTCATTTCATATCATGTGGATCTAGGATATGTTTTATGGAGGTCTTTGCTATGCTCTGGTGAAGAAGTTTGTAGTTTGGTGATCCAAAAATCATGTTTTAGTATTTTTGTATGTGTCTACATAGTCTGGATAGACTGGTGAAATAAATTTAATGATTGAAGCATGTTGTTTTGTTGTGGATATGTCTAAAAGGTTTTGAGATGTATTCTCATGCATAATGAATCATGTGCCATTTGTGTGTCATCTTCTTGGGAAGCATGTGCATCAATTTTATTTTATTTTTTCATTAGGTTTGGCCAGCCTAGTGTTTACACTTCATTCAAAGAATAAAATTTAATTGAGTAAGCATATAGAAGACTCAAGAAAATAATTTTATTGGTCCACTCTTATTTCTTTCCACCATAGGAATTTAGAGTTTCCAACCTAATTTAAATTTATGAAATGATGTATTAAGGCCAACCTTGGAGAAAGTTTCTAAGGTTGTGGATGGGATAAAAGCAAGTTGAGTTGTGAAGAATTGTATGATAGTGTGATGCAAAGTAACAAAAGAGTGCCACAAATCATAAGAGTAGAAGTGTGTGTGAATGAGTTGTGATAGCAGTGTTTTAGTGTGTTGAAGACAGTAATCTAAAGGTTTATATAATCCTGCGAATGTGCTTTAATTGTAGTGGTGGATCTTTTTTTTTGTTTTGTATCTGTAGGTAGTGAGCCTCCCTATTAGACAGTGAGTCCTTTGTAGGTAGTGAGCCTTTGTATTAGGACAGTGAGTCCTCTTTTGGGAAGTGAGCCTTTGTATTCAGTTTATAATCTTTATATTGTGAGTTAACCCTCACTATGGTTTTTCCCTTATTGGGTTTTCCACTTAAAAATATGGTGTTCATTGTGTTGATTTACTTTTTGTTATCTATGTTTTATTCTCATATTTAATAACAAGATAGTGTGGTTGAAGATTTGATAAGTGATAAAGTTTTAAGTTTGAATTTGTGTGACAATTGATTCACCTCCCCCCTCTTAGCTATTTTGTACCTATTTAACAAGTGTTATAATAAAGAAGAGATGTTTCCTAACCTTAGCTAGTTATATGCCACCCTCATATTGTTAGAATTGTGAAAAACCACAAAACCATGAGCCATAGGATCAAACAACAAACAAAGACACCTTCCACACATGAGATTTTAAAACAATATATGCAATATTCCTTAAGAAGAAGAATTTATAGAAGAACCTCAAGAAACTTCAAGGAAAGTTGAAGTCCTCAAAGGTTGAGAGTTCAAGAGTAAATCTCCAGAGTTAATACAATGAGGGTTGAGTAATATATAGGAGCAACCCTGAATGGTAAAAGGATTAGATCAAGACATGTTTCAACATCTTATGTGATTCAAGATAAAATTATATAATAATAACTCACTTTAGTTAGTATAGAAAAGAGCTTAGTTAACTTAATAAAGAACTCCTAAGTTTAGCTTAAGTGCATGAGAATAAGTTAAAGTGATAATTAATTAAAGAGTAAT